>CM057006.1:71448910-72648910 GCA_029891345.1 Dryococelus australis | reverse complement strand
TATGTCAAGCACGCGTAATATTCTGAGCTGTCATTCCGTGTTCGTCTAGAGTACATTATTTTCAAGGTAACCATATTGGGGACACATTTAATAGTTTCGACTTAGAACTGCTGCAAAGTATTACAAGCACCACTTTGGCATCCGCCTTTTTAACTTATTAACGGCTGATATTCTTGATTGTTTCCTTCTTCCCCTTTCATATTTTTTACATATTATATTAATACATTTTTGGCGCACCTGTGGCTCGCCGACTACAAGTAGTTTGTGGCTCAGTGGACTGCGAAATATAATTTTTATTTTATTGGTTTAACTTTTATACAGTGATATTTTTGTCATAATTCTCATTATGCCAATGGCAAGTTTTGAGTAGATTCATTTTAAAGAATAGTTGTAGCTTTATTATTTAATTTTTCTACTCGAGGTGGTCCATGTTATAGGCTATTCACGATAAAGTGAGCTCTTTTGAAAGCCCTCTCACTTGGAATAGTAGTCAATAAATATGCTTCATTTTAGCCTTAGGCGTTAACTTGCTAGTGCGGTGGAATATACATACTGTGTTTATTACTTACATGGCAGTATTTATTTTTAAAAGGGTGTTGAAACAAAATGGCTGAAAGAAAAAGCAACTAGGGCCTCAAAAGTGCTCACTTTATCGTGAACAGCCTGTAGGCGGTCTCGGTCTACACGTTAATAGTCCACAGTTACAAAGTTTGAGAACCACTGCAGCTTAAGGTAACAGTTTTTCTGTATGACCATAACATCCTTAACAGCGGCCCAATAAATTTGTTGAGAAACTATTGTGTACCAAAAAAAAAAAAAAAAGTGAAAGACATCGTCTTGCAAGTAAAGAATTGTACTCGTGCTGTTGTCTTGTGGAAATTTAATTATAATTACATTGTATTAAGCATTGGTCTTTCCGTTAATTTTTTTTGTAATAAACGCTCAAAGATGTCTGGAAAAGCTGGAAAAGTCAGAGAAGTTGAATGTTGATATTCTGTAGCAGCCCTGCTGCATGCTGTTTATTGCCGTCGTCGTGAAAGTGTCGTCTCTCAAGATTTATTTTCATCTTGTTATTCGCCTATTCCGTGTACTCAATTTCCGCGCGTCACCGCGGATAACAGGTCTTTATTTTTCTTGTAGAGGTATTACGCGCAGCTAAATTTTCGTTCTCCGTAACCACCCCTCTCTGCCCTTTTTCTTCTTCTTCTTTCCAACTTCCTCGCTCGAACTCTACACTCTTCGCGAAGAACGAGGATATCCAACGCTAAAGGCTGTTGAGAATGTAATGAGCACTTTTGAAATCAACCTTGAAAAGTGTCGCTGCTGCTATGAAAATATTTTTAACGGGTACACTGACATGTACCCAGTGAAGTTGGTTTAGGTTGTTCACGTTAAATTGAGCACTTTTGGAAGCTCTGCTTAATATCTACTTGTATACACGTTGCGTATTCTTCCGCCTTATGTAAAGTTAACATTGCCATGGTCCTAATCACGTTACTCATGCGTCGGTCAAGTAAAATTGTGGAATTTTTAGGAAAGTAAATATCATACAAATCTGCTCATTTTCACACTTCGGTGCATTAAATATCAATAAAAAGCGAAGGTAAAGTGATCACAAATGGTTACCTAACACTTTCTACTCGACGTTAAAATATGGAACTATTTTACCCTCCATCGTTACCAACATTACTGCGCGAATGCCACTCAGTGCGCCCGATAGTTCAGGTGCAGCGACTTTTTTAACTTCCTGTTTTTTACATGCTTAAAAGATTTATCATTAGCAAATGTGCAAAATATTTACTTCTACGATAGCATCGTAGTTTCTTTTTACCGACGCGAAGTGATGAGGCCCATTACAATGTTGATGTTACCTGCGGTGAAAGGATACACAAGGTGCATACAAACAGATCCTAAGCAAAGATCTGTAAAAGTGCTCATTTTATCGTAAACAGCCTGTACATAAATGACTTCAGTGCTCGTGAAGAGAGGTCTTGCCCGGGTGCGTGTGTGTCGTTTCGAACCTCTCCCCGGCTGACGTGACGTCACGGCACTTCCGGAACACGTGTATCGGAGCAGGTGGCGGACATGGCTACTCTTGCCTGACTTCCTATGGAAACCACGGGAAAAGAAGAAAGTTGGGCCGGGGGGGGGGGGTTGCGTCGCTTAGAGTGCCTCAACACTCCTGTCTCAGTACACTTAATCTTTCAGTTCTCCGCACTAGCGGTTCTCAAACTTCAAACGTTTTAAACTTGCCCCGGTTTTTTTTATTTAACACAACAAAAATCGCCTTCCGCGTCGACATATTTCAGATGAAAAAATTATTTCTCCACACGTGCACAAATTCTGTGATAAAATAAAACTATTGCAATTTATATGTGTATAATTCTTTAAAATATTTACTTTACTAACATAAATTAATATAATATATTAAGAAATGTTACAAATATCAGCAAAAATTGCCACGAAAGAAATAATTCAAATTTTTGCTGGTATATGTAATTTTAAAAAAATCAAACGAAATATTTTACTGTATGTTTAAATAGTATATATATTTGCCCTGCACATTATTTGTACACTTCAATACGACGAAATATAGTTCCATTCAATAGTTGGAGTGTATTTTAATAAATAAATAAAAACTCAAGACTGTGTGTGCTTTACGTTGGGTAAAGTGGCGGATCGTTTCATGTGGGATTTTTCCGAGTACTCCAATTTTTCTTACTACTGCATTCAGTCGCTTCTCAGTCACCCATGGAGGACTGAGACCTACTTGTTTTGCGCTCTTCATATATCTGAATTCCTTAAGTGCATATATTGTTACCCCTTTCTCTTTTTTTGGTAGTTGCGTCTTAACATATTGAGAACCACTGTCGTACAATTCCATCGCACTTTGAACTTCGTAAAAGATTTAATCGTGGAAGTAATCTGGCGAATCACGTATGTGGCTCCGTATCGATATGCTGTTCTATGCCATTCATAAACCATGCTCGAAAATTTTCTTCTCCCTCCCCCCCCCCCCCCCACAATTTTTCCAGGAGCAGTGTTGTGTAGCTTTTTTCGGCATACTATGCATGCGAAGTGAAACATAGCACGTAGTTTACTGGACTGTTGGGAGGATCTTTTTATTCGTCGTAGCATAAGGAATTTTGTAGACATTTCTGGTCAGCAGGGGATCCATCGCAATTATTTTCCATGTTGGTATAGGTGGAGTGAGTGCAGTGATGAGCGTTCGCTTCAGTATCGGCAGCAGAAGGTTTTTGAAGCACTGTAGCCAACTTTCCGTAACTCCACGAAGGAAATGTTCTGCGCGAAGAAACAGTTTCCTAGCGAGAACTGAGGTGTCTG
The DNA here is from genome assembly GCA_029891345.1 of Dryococelus australis. Classification (NCBI taxonomy): domain Eukaryota; kingdom Metazoa; phylum Arthropoda; class Insecta; order Phasmatodea; family Phasmatidae; genus Dryococelus; species Dryococelus australis. The sequence goes on along the minus strand of CM057006.1, from coordinate 72,645,565 downwards.
TAATTACCTCAAATGGTTTTAGTTTTAAACTTGTTAACTTGGTATAGACTGTTCGCGGTAAAATGAGCACTTTTAAAAACCCTGCTTAAGATCTACTTACATGCACGTTGTGTATTATTCCTCTTTGTGTAAGATTATCATTGTTCTCATCCCTTTATTCGTGCGTCTGTCAAGTCAAACTGTGAAATTATTAGAAAAGAAATATTCCACTAATCTGCTCTTTTTTGCACTTTGGTACATTAAAAACCACAAAGCTAAATAAATAATTTAAGTAATTACAAATGGTTAGCTAACACTTCTAATTGGACTTTAAGTTATGGAACTATTTTCCATCCATCGTTACCAACTTTTCTGTGCGTATGTCACTCAGTGCGCCCATTATAATATATGCAAGCAAGAGCAATGACTATTTCCTGAGGTTGATTTCAAAAGTGCTCACTTTACCACAAACCGTCTTTAACCGTGTTTTTTGTGGTATTTTTCACTGGTGGGGTAGATATTCCGTCAACGCTCTCATAACCCCAAAATTCTTTATTCGCTGTAATTTGCTGTTCTGCATTGTTGGTCGGAGGGTTCGATAAGTAGCGGTATTCGTATTCAAATATTTACTGTTTTTGCAGATCACCTTTCATCAGGGCTTCGGTCCCACCAGGATGAGTTGCTTGCTTACAGCTGTGAGTACAGGTCGACTGCCCCATGCTACTCCCCACCTAATTTAAATCATATTTGCACATTATTTCTTGGCGTTTCTGCGTTACTTTACATTGCATATGAGTGGTGTAATTTAGTTGGTTCTGCGTCACGGGTGCCTTCCGACCGCCACCATCTCGTGTTACGTCATTTCCGATGGGCATGTTGTTAGCCAGTACGCCGCAATCTTCGTAGCTAGTATGTCAACTCCTATACTATATCATTCCATGATGCCTCTATAATTTCGAGAAATTCCTCCGAGCGCTCCCATTTTTCCATGCTCTTGTATTCCAGTAATGCGACCGCCATCTTATTTTTTGCACTTCATGCTCTATCATTCCACATCGGTATCCACCATTTTGGATTTCATTTCTTCATGCTCTATCATTTCACCTTGTTATCCACCATCCTAGATTCAATTTTTTCATGCTCTATCATGCCACCTCGACATCAACCATTTTGGATTCCGCTGTTTTAGCAGCCAGTGTATGGAACAAAAAATTGTTTTTATTGTCCGTAAATAAACTCATGTCTATTACTGTGGTTCATGTCCACCACGTACAACATTATTAGTAAAACAACACATGTATTTGATGTTCACTGTGTACCATTAATGTAGCAAGGGTCTCATGCAGCTCCTGTAGGACACCATCCATCATAGTAGCTTACTCTTCCATCACGATCCATATGTAACATATTTCAGGAATGTACAGACACTTGGCAGGAGTTCTCGGTGTTGAAAGGCACAGTGATTTCCACGTACCACATACAGCACCGTTGCTTGATGGTGGCGGTATCCACAATGTCAAATCTCTAGTGGGTCGGTCTTTGGGTGTATGTAGTCGATCCGAAGGCTTAAGCGAGATTCGAGGCAATGGTTCGAATGCTGTAGATGATGTCACTGAGTCAGCTCTCCATAAAAAAAACCGTGTCTTGTTACGAGCATAACAATGACATGGTGAAATAACTAGCCTTGCTATTCGTATATTAAGACAAATGTCAAGCTTACAGATACTTGTTCCTTATGTCTTTCATTTCCACCCAGCTGTCTTTAGATTTTGGTAGTCCCAACCATCTTGCCTGTATTTTTCCTTTCTTGCGACATAAGACTTTCTCAGCGAAATATGTATCTGGAAATCTCTTAACCTTTATTTCTTCCGATTAGAAGGCTCCACGTATAGGCATGTGATCCATATCTTCCAAATAATATGTACGAGGATAGTAATGTCATCTGCAGGATACAAAAGAGCTCCGTTGACCAGTTCCCTCCATCTACCTCGGTAAATAAACCTTTATGTATGTTTGTGCGCACATCATCGCCAAATTTAGCTTTTGGTTTGCATGAATCCAAAACTTTCAACTTTATACACTGTTTTTAGCAATGAGTTTTCTTTCATGTCCTTGGGTCTCTTACATATCATTCGATGAATAGAGGAATTATAGTCAGCCACCAGTGTACATATATTCACATACTTCACACAACCACCATAAAAACAGAAACCTTACATTTTTCCACACCTTTCATGTAGTGTCTTTACACCCTCATGCTCACTTTTCACCTAGGGAATAATCTGCTTATATGCAGCTAAAGACAGTTTATGCTAGCAAGTGCTCAACCAGAACCCTTGGCCATATATTCTTCTTCACGAGATAGTTTCACGGCTGCCACTGTCAAACTAGGCTTCTTAACTGTAACCTGGCTGCTTACATAGATACCACACCAGACTAAATATACTCATCAGTCGTATTAGAATTCAAGCATATCTCAGCCTATGCACATTTAAATATTCCAAAATCGTAACATTAACATGTTTGTCATTGCCATTAGACACCAGTAAAATATATACGGAAAAGATATAACCCAACATACCATCCATGTTAACCCAAGCATACCAAGTGTACCAGGCTAACTCACAATGCAAACATTCTTACCAGCTGTCAAACCATAATTACTGTCTAATACTAGACCAACCACCATACCATCACTTATAATCAAAGAAGAACTCAATCATATTCCACCACCCAACACACCAAGCATAATATCTATCATAACTCGAGCAATTCTACAGCTGAGACCAGCCCATAACCTAACACCCATACTATCTGTTCTACCAATCTACACCACCTATACCTAACAGCCATACGATTCACTATAACTCTAGCATACTTCAATCATTTTGTCGACACAGGCAATACAAAGCAAGCATACAGCACATACCAGTGACACGATCAACTTCTTATACCCTCCACCATGTTTACTGACACTTGTCAAAATACACTGACCACCCATACCAAACACGTACATACTATCCACACCGTTCAACATTGCCATCAATCACAGGACAGATATACTGGAAAACATATCATGCAACATACCATCCATGATAACCCAAGCATACAAAGCAAATTTATAGACCAGAAAGACCTGCAACACAAACAATCCTACCATATGTCAAACCATCATTACTTACTGCTACTAGACCATGAAACATACCATCGCCTGTAACCAAAGAAAACTCAATTCAACCATACCACCCACACCATCTACTTTACCAACTGTCATCAGATGAAATATACGCACCACTCAAATGAGAATTCAAATATACCTCAGACACCAGTCGAAATATCATTCCAGGCATTAATATAAATTGCTCTATCAACTATCCATACTAATAAAAATGCTGACCATCACACCTCAGACAACAAAAACAAAATATGAGTAACCCTGCTGACTAGGAGTACAGGGTACTATGCCAACCATAACCCAGAATAATTCAGTCATACCGCACAGATCAGATTGTATATGCAACATAATAACTACCAATTTCGTACCACCACACACTATCCATTAACCCCCACCAACTATATCATACCAGGTAACATACCTCCAGCATTCTTAGCAATCATATTGATAACCTATTGGTACTGAATACGAAAACAGATATAATACCTTTCAACATGACATTAGCTTGCCTCAGCCACACATCGTCGAAAGGCATACAATCCAGTATACCAACATATTATGCCATCTGATTATATCACCAAACCACCATAGCAGGTAACCATACCAACCAAAACATACAGCCCCAAACTATGTAATTCACTCTAACCCCAAGCATACCTCATACATTCTGTTAAAGCTACAGACCATATCAACCACTATACCTCAGATGTACTAATCGATCATAACAGTCAACTATATTGACTGCCATTTCGATCCATCTAACTTCACCAGTTACACATATAAACAAGCCATACCAGCAGCCGACCCAATCAAAATATTCTAATCATAAGCTCCAATCATGCTATCATAAGATCAGTACTAATAATTTAAGCATCTATGACATCCATACAGTCATAATTCCCAGACGTCATCCAATCATACTAACTAACCATACCAGCTAAGCATTCTGCCCTCTCATACTAACTTATCAACCTATTCCGCCCTTACAAACTTATCACACAATCAAACCATTCTCCCCACACACCATCGAAGCTACGCTTTTAGTGTACTGCCAAAACAACCGAACATGTTATCAAGTAATACCAATCAACGTAATTGCTATACCAAACATACAAGAAACGAACTGTACAACCAAGTCCTACCGATAGGTTATACCATCAAAATGTGCCAGCCATAAAAAACCAAATCTTACAGGCAGCCTACACCAGCAGACAATACAATCATGTTTCTCCATCCATTTCGGTTATTCCAAGGTACCTTACCAACCAAAAAACTCGGTCAGTTACACTACCAAAACAAGTTACATATAACATCCGTGCAGAGGGGTCATATAATAGACATTCTAAAAACATCTATCAACGATGAGCCTACATACAATTCATATTATCAGACTGACCAACATAATATTCAAGCCATGCATTTCAACTTTCTATACTAACCATCACACCTGTCATTACACCTTCTGCCCTCTGTTTAACAGCCATTCAGACATGTCACACTTAAAGACAAAGCAGTTCCATAAATAAAAACTCCCTCCCACCAACGAACCCAAACTTCTACAATGTCCCAATTACACATTTCGGAGATCGCTCATGTTGACCTCTGCCTTTTCGAACGTTCACAAGCTGACTCAAGTCCTGTTTAATAATCTGTATGGTATTTTCTCGATTTATATCATACATTGAGTGCAAAGGGTGCAGAAAGGTGTGCAGCGCATTCCGATAAATGTGCGGAGCGTGCAGAGAGTTGTTCGGAGCGTGCAGAGCTAACTGTGGTACATGCAGTGCCAATTGTGATACATGTGGTATCAATTGCAGCGCGTGTGGTGTCAATTGTGGAGCATGCCATGCCAATTGTGGTGCATACTGTTGGCATCCTCCCACTTGCAAGGGTAATGAAGATGGTCGAAGATCTTCGCGACTCTAGCAGATTATGTTTGTACACTTTAGCGGTCGATTAGAGAAACGAAGATGGCGATAGCATGTGTGTGTGTGTGTATGTATTTGCTCAAACCACCATCGGTAGGTAGCTGAGTTCAAGACGTGACACTATACATTAATATTTAATTCCCTTCCAGACTTATATACAAAAGCTGGTGCTTTCTTATACAAAAGCTAGTGCTTTTTTTAGTGATGGAAATAGGCATAATATTAGCCTGTTGGATGAATTACAGACATACTTTATACACTTTACCTTTATTTCACAGACATGACATAAGACTACATACTAATATGTGATACATGTTAAACTTATTCTTCATTCGAGCAAAACATTAATGGTGGCTGTTTTTTGAATAACACTTCCTGTTGTGAGCATTCCAGGCACTCTTTATTTGCTTATACAACACAACAGTTAACACATGGGTAGGTCTTGTGGGTGGAAAAAGGACAGTGACGCTCTTCATGACATCTGGCACCGGTACTCTTAGCTAATGTCTTGCCACAATACTTGCACTCGCTTCCCAATGGGCGAATTCCTTTGCACTTCTTGATATGTCTATACAGGTTATCGCCTTGGGTGACCACAGCATCGCAATTACCACAGTGGAATGCCTTGAATGCTGGGCTGAACAGGCAATGTCCACTTCCATAATGGTGTGCATGGCAACTTTTACTGAAGGTATTTCCGCAATAGTAACACTGATACCTTATGCTTGCAGCGACTCTTCAGGGCTCCTTGCTATTGACGATGCTGACAGTTTTATAGATGGTAAATCTCCAACAATTGATTCCATCTTCGTATTGCAGCAGAGTAATCGGTCTATGTGGTAACATTAATAATGTAATGTATGTAACGACTTGTCTGGACCTATTACTGTTGTTGATGCTAATGATGTTACAGATTGTAAGTCTTCAGTGATTGATTCCATCTTCGTATTGTAGCAGAGTACACAGTTGTAATGGTGTGCTTTCCACCGCCATTCTCGCCAGCGAACTGACACCTGTGTTACATGCTGTTGGCTTGAATACTGTTCATACTGGTTTGCATTTCCAACCTCAGTAGATGACTGCTGGGTGCAAACATCAGCATTGTTGCCAGACTGAAATATGTTACCGTAAGTCGATCGCCGTATAGCCTGCGAGGTTGGCCTCACGACTTCTTTCCACTTGTTCAGCATACATGCTCAACTTAAGTCTTAATTCATGCAATTCATTCTGTATACATTCAATGGATGCTTTTTCACATGTACCATACTGTAGTTAATGCATGGTTAGGTCTTGTAGTCAGTGGCAAATGGGTAGTTCCTATCTTCATGATGTTTGGCATCGGTGCAATGGGTGACATTACCTTTATGCGTCTTATGTACATACAGATTATCACTACGGGTAAACACAGTGGAACGACTAGTGTGCAGGACTGAACATACAATGGCACCTTTCATGTCGACGTTCATTACAACTTCGGCTAAAAGTATTTCCACATTAACAACATTGATACCGGAATGCTTGTAGCGACTCTGTAGAAACCCTTGCTGTCGCCGATTCTGTCGGTGTCGTGGTAAGTCTTCAACCATTGATGCCATCTGTAGCAGAGTATACGGTCGTAGTAGATGATTCCACTCGTGACGATCTGTCTTCCACCATAGTAGTTGGCGAGACTACGTGCATTCTTACATGATGCAAGCTTACATACTGTTTTAACAGTAGAACCACTAGTACATGTTATCCATTTAAACTATCTCGCCTTAGGTCTGTTGAGTATGAATAAGTAGAAAAGCAATATGCGTGATGCAGTGTTATACTAAGGATAATCAACCCGTGATCTAACCTACGAATCCATCCATCAACCAACCATTCGTCGTTACACTTATACATCTTTCAATGTTGGATACACCTTTTTTCTTATTTCTCTAGTAAACCCATAGTATTTCATGTCATGCATACATCGGAAGGAATTCTTTAGGTAGGTAGGTGTTCTGTGTCGAGTGCTGCAAGTGATTGAAGCGTTCCAAATGTTCTTTTAGCTGATAAAGATTATCTGACTACTAGAACAACAAACCATCATTTTCACTATACCTTCGCGATAAGAGAGAGACGTTTTGGATTATTTGTAGCAACACACACATGCTGCTTTTATATGTCTTAATATGATGTAGCTAATTCTCATGTCACCCAAACTCGGTAAGAGAGAGAGAACTACCTACACTACCTGTACAAAAAAACTAAAGTTGAAATCCAACATCGTAGACCGCTCGACAACCTGACATGGTCAGAAAAAGATTGTATAGTGAAAACTCTTAACCGTATCCTTGAATGATATCATAGGATCTTCAACTTACTTACTGTGTGATCAAAATCTTCAATTCAAGACAAAAAGAAACCTAATATTTTACCAAAATTTTTAATATGCAGAAAAAATCATAATACTCTGAGAAAACCCAAGGACATGTTCACTCAGAAGAAAACGCATATGAATATATAATTATAAGCTAATATATTATAGGAATATATGCTTATCTATAATATATACATACATAATGATCTATAAGATAGGAATATACGTAATTGTATACAAGATACAAGATAAGATTATAAATTTGTGATAATTTAATTTATTTCTTCCTGTTTGTTTTTTTTTTTTTAATACATCGAAGTGTAAAAAGTAGCAGATTTGTAAAATGTTTACTTATCTAATAATTTCACAGTTTTATTTGATCGACGTATGAATAAAGTGATGAGGCCCATGGCACTGTAAATTTTGCATAAGACGGAACAATACACGACGTGCATACAAGTAGATCTTATCAGGGCTTTCTAAAGTGTTCATTTTACCGCGAAGAGGCTATACCTACTAGGAGGCCCTTAAGGAAGGATGGCACGGACAGTAAATGTACTTCGTAATGAGCTGTGCTCAGCGGGGAAGACCCAGGCCACATGTATAAAGCGTGGCGCCGCCTATAGAGTAAAAATACACACGTGATTTGTTTGCGACATTCTATTTCTTTCTACGAACCCCCGCCTTTATCTTGTTGCCTGCTTGCAGCGGTAACCGAAAGAGGAGGGGAGTCGGGATAATGGAGCGTGGAACACACTCCTACCTTGACGATTTCATCAAGTTTTCAGTCAATTTTAGGATTTCGTAATATATCAGAACTGTCGGACACTCGCGTACAGTAATCGTGAACGTGTCGTATGATGTAGGAACCTAAAACAACACTGTTTAAAATAAAGACGACTCCTGTTAGTTTTATCTGCGTTTGAGGCTGAGAAACGTGGGCGCGGTAAGGGCGACACCGCCACGCATAACAAGTGTGCCATCGCTGCTACTCGCAAGATCCTGAGCTGGCGTGCAGTGTTCGTGTAGTGCTGTGTATACCTCTGGGATTTCAAGCAGTGGCCATTTCATTTTATTGGTTTAAAGTCTGTAACAAACTTCAGTAGAGGTTCCTCCAATACTTTCGTGTGTATCTGGCCGTTTAATTTGAAATACAGTAGTTTGGGCCGGGGAGGGGGGGGGGGCGACCATTTTTAGCTTTGATGGAGTACGCCGAAATAGTGTATGTATTGTGCAGTGCGTGATGTCTTGAAAGTTAATAGGACATTGTCAGAAGTGTGTTAATAGTGTTACGTGAACCAAGTGGAGAATTCTGTAATAAATTGTTGACAAAAAAAACATTTGTGCACTCTCGTCATGGTTGTAGATGACTTATTAAAATGAATGGGTTACAAAATCCGCGGTTCTTGTTAGAAAGTTAATTCGTTGTGTAATGTCGGCTGTACAGGTGCTCACAAAGTTTATATAGGTCCATCTAATACCGCAAGTTTGTCTGTATGATCATACCACAAATGTGGACCACGCCTCTTGGGAACTCTAAACATCCGTTTTTGTCCCTCTATGGTCTCTGTAGCTGAATGCGCTGCCAAGTTCTGTTGCTCTCGTTAGTAAACATTCTTAGCGTCACTTTCTTGAAGGGCTTGCCCACTGCATTTTTTAACTGATCTATGTTAAATATTGGAACTTTCGCAGATTTTCCTCGCTAGAGTGGCTTATCTGGTGTCGTCAAATCAGGACTTCTTGGAGATCATGGTAGAGGAGCTGGGCAATTGTCCGATCCAACGATTCATAAATACTGCGTTCAGACATTGTCGAAGAGTCGGTGCCAAGTGTGCACGAGCCCCATCGTTTTGAAACTAAACACTGCTGTCAAAAATTCTCACGTTTCGCAGTTGTAAGATAAACCAGTCGTCGGATCATTTAGAGATATTTGAAATGGTTAGCAAAACCATTGGTTGTACGACGTTTGAACGCAGTCTTAGGAATCGTTGGGTGGCGCGAGGACCAAACCATTATCCAGAGCATCTTCAGTGGCCTTAACGAATTCCTGATTTGGTAACACCGGATAATCCGCTCTGGAGTTTCATCAAAGAAAATCTGCGGAAGCACAGTTATTTAACAAAGAATCAGCTCAAAAATGCAGTGCACATAAGATTCGAAGTGACCTCAAGAATGTTTTACTAACGCGCGCAACAGAACTTGTTAGTAAATTCAGCTATGCCGATACCATGGAGAGGGACAAACAAATGTTTCGGGTTCCTAACAGGTGTATGGCCTAGCTTCTTGTGGCAATTCACACATCCGGACTTGTGTTAGATGGACTAGGGGTATACGGACTTCTTCGCCTCCTGTACATACTTTGGTTGTAGGCTATTCACAGTAAGTGAGCATTTCTTGAAGCCCTCTCATTTGGAATAATAGTAAATATATTTATTTTATTGTAGCCGTAGACGTTAACTTTAGAGTCCGGTGAAATATATGCACTGTGTTTATTACATATATCGCAATATATATTTAAAAAAAAAGGCGGAGTGATAAAAAAATGGCTGATAGGAAGAAATTAACTAGGGCTTCGCTCACTTTACCATGAACAGCCTATAGTTACCTAGGTTATGTAGAGTAACAACATATATGTATGATTTGCATAATTTTTACCATATATCAGATCAAATCGAAGTAATGGCATTTAATAGTACTGTTATGTACTTGCTGCTATGCATCACGTCTCTTGTCCCATGCTGGCCAGGCTAGTATCCTGAAGGAGCGCACGGAGATTTACAAAGGCGAGCCGCTGCATGTGCCAGACGAGTCTGTCGGAATTCGCGAGCTCTCGACCTCGAGCGGATTGAATGTGTGGGGTTATATTTGCAAGGATGTTTTGGACATTGCCCTAGCAGTTCTCAGCGGTACTCGGGGTACGTGTGGGAACCTTCTAGATATTGCCTCCGAGCCAACAGTCTGCCGACTGCGAGCATCGGTACAGTGGAGAGTGAGACCGACGGACGGAAGTATGTAACTGAATGTATGACATTTGGAATTATGGAAATAGAGAAAATATGTGTAAATGATGAGAGTGAATTGCTTATAACCAATGCAGACAGTGATAAGGACTTCAATCTAAAATTGAGATGAGTTAAATATTGTTCTCACTGAGGCCGTGTCCCAATTCGCTGAGAGAGTACTCTCTCGCTCACTCTTGACGTCCTCTTTGCTGTCCCAACTCCGAGGAGAGAGCGCGAGAGGGAGAGTGAACGACGATGTACACTCGGTACTCACTCTCGCACCCTCTCTGGCAACCATGTTGTTTTCAAGTAACCTCAAATATCTATAGCAGTGTTAGAAATATTTTTTCTACTTAACTTAATCATTGCGATTGTGTAATTAGTAATAACGCCAATATTCCGTTTGATATGGAACACAACAGATTATGGTGTTATGTTCACATTTAGGTTAATTGTATGCTTATTATTAAATACTGTGATTTGCAAATAAAAATTATGTTTTTTATCATGCGAAAATGTAACAAATTAAAATGTTACTATTTCATAAAATGCTGTACATTTATTCTAGGAAAGTGAAAGGCCAGCAATATTTTATTTTTCACTATTAATTACTTTTTCTGTCGGAGAAATATCGCCGAAGGCTTACAGAGGGCACGAGTCTCAATTCGCGAAAGTGAGCCAGTGTGTGTGAGCACGCTGAGACACGGCCTGAGAGTAACAGGATTAATAGTGGGGATAAATAGCTTAATGTTGTAGATGATAGCCGTGTGAATAACTTAAGTAATCAAATTTAGTTATCTTTTCAAGACCTCCATCCCCCAGAAATTGAGATACGCCACTTTGGCTTCTTGTAACAGTGCAAAAGATACTGCTGTCAAGTCTGTTTTCGATCGTATATAAAAATAAGCGAAGAGATGTTTGCAAACAGTGGAAACGCATTTATACTCGTTCCAAAACATTTTCGCCCAATAATTTCTCCACGTTTACTCTGTACTAATTTACTCTAGCAGTAACGTTTCAGAACACAGCCCAGAATAATAAGCCGGAATCCGATAAACGGCTAATTGGAATAGTTTGAAAGACGTAGCTTCAGTTATTACCTTTTCATCTTGCATCTTGTTAGCACGCTTGCTGTCATCTTAGTAATTGTCTTATAACATTAAACTCGCTGCCAACATCGCTAATGATGGCTGTCAGAAACGTTGATCTGCACTTAGCTATTGGTGGCGATTTGTTTCCACACGTGACTACAAGAACGTTCAGTTAGCCGTGTGTGTATCAGATTGTCCGCGTGGTTTTGATCAGGGGGGACACACTAGATAGGACTTACAATCGCGTTATTTGAACTAACTGCCTGTGGAATCACCAACATAGACATTTGTTTACCACTAGAATTAATGATTTTATGGAACAGATCGGTTTTGAGTCAAAACTATGAGTGTTTTGTATCTCGAAAAAAATACTGATTTGACCTACGTATAATTCAGCTGCTGATTTAATAACTTACTAAAACGATTAGAACTATTTAATCTGTTTTTTTTTTTTTTTTTTTTTGCGCTGCTTGTGCAAGATTTATTCTATTCTGTTGGTCACATTTGGAGGTAACGTAAATATTTAAAATACAGAGATAACACAAACAGCGCAGGTATATATTTAATTATTGCCGGAACAGTATTCGGCAACTAAATGGTGTTAGTCAAGTAGGTTCTAATTATGTAATTTTAAAACTTCGTTCTAGAACATCTCAAGAATAATGCAAGCTGTATGTATATTGTAAATAAGCTATTTTATTCAATATTAACACAGCGTGATTAACTACTTCAATGAAGCGTGTTTATCGTAAAATAATCATTAAAAGCTATTATTTTTGTCTTTATACCTGGTGATTATTTTTCGTATTGCGTGCTTGCTGTTGGTGTTTATCCAGGCACCTACCGCCCCCTGAAAAAGACCTCGAAATAAGATCATCGTCGCAACATGGGGTTGTCCGCTCTTGTCTCCTTACGTGCTCTGTGGTTTTGATGTTGCAGCGCTCTCTCTACCCTCTCCTACCAATCTCTACGGCTGCTGCTCCTCGAATCGAGGATCAAAGCAGCGAAGAGACGCTTTTGAGGTTCAGAACGCCGTTTGCCGAGTTTCCGATTTTTTATTTTTATTTTTTCCCTTCCTCCTGTGATCCGCGTCGGCCGGCCTGAATGAAGTGTGTGGGACGGACGATTTGACCAGCCGCGCAACAAAGAGTCGCGTGTGGTGTGTGTGTGTGTGTGTGTTTCGCCTCTGGGGAAGCGAGACCGAAGGCTTGTTTTCTCCAGTGCGCCTCGTTTTTCTTCTTCGCCCCACTTCTCTCCGTTCAGAAACTTGTCACAGTGATGCCACCGCGTCTGCATGGATGCTCGTCCGGTTGTCGCGCCTCTGCTGTCTTGCTTTCCGCTCCGCAGTGACGTAATGTTGCGTCCGCGGCATCGAGCCTGCGAGTACCAGAGACGTGACTCGCGAGAAAGCACTGGGACGCCAGTTTTTTTTTGTCCAGTGCAAATGTGCCAATGTCAAAAAAAAATGATGTGTTCAAGGGTTGGCACTACTACGCGTGGCCAGTTTTCTGTATAGCATTTCAATCGTCTAATTCCAACCCTGTTTTAATAAAGAAAAGGTGTTCAATATTCACATTTGCAATATGTAGAATCACATCCAAAAATAAACGGCCACTGTGAACTGTCAAGTATCGGTACACAACGCCGAAACGTTGCTAAAAAATCATAGACAATGCACGGCCATTCGACGTTTAGCGCTCTCACCACCACCAACATCGTAAAAAGAAATCTGGATTTATATAAATCATTGTACTTCAGTCTCTACAATTGAATCAATATAACTACATTGTTATTTTCAATTACGTTGAAAAATATACATAAAACGATAAGCAGTTTATTTACATTCAATAAATTCAAATAATTTTCCGCTTTTATATTGCCGATATTGCATTGGGCAGATACAGAAACAAATCGGAAAGAAATTAAGCGTTCTGTTTACTCATATCCAGTGTTTAGGGGTTGCGTCCGATTCAAAACTATGGGAAGCTCTAATTTTTTTTTTTTTTTTTTTTTTTTGTCCACGGTTGCAGTGTTGCCACACGTAGCCTACGACTGCGGTCGTACGCCTACGACTGCGGTCGTACGCCTACGACTGCGGTCGTACGCCTACGACTATTTTTACGAGGTGTGAAACGTACGACTGGATGTATGCGTGTACAACTTTGCGCGATTATCTAAAAACTACTCTGTTACTGAAGATATACTTGAAAATTCTTGAGAGCAAAAGTTGGTCTAAAAACATTCGAGAAAATTAACATCACAATGAAATCAGTTCCTGCAATATACATAGTCACCGACGAGACAATAGGTTTTTCATCAACAGTGGGTTCCGGAGCTTACTTTGAGGTGTAAGCATGTAGTTATATATATATATAATATATATATATATATATATATATATAAACAAGTTTCGTGTGTTCTGTCGAATATGTTCCGTTCAGAATCTTTTTATTTTATTTTATACTCTTAAAGAGTTTATTATAACACGTAGAGTACCAGGTGAACAAAACGATCCGACGTGTATGAAGTAAGTACCCGGCACATCGGGACGAAGTGAACTTGATACTAGGGTAGTACTTATTCGACCGAGTACTAAACTCGTCTGAGTCACGAGCCGTCCGCCACAGGCGACAACTATCTTGTTCCAGACGTGTTTCATATCTAAAAATTATCGTGGAAGCATTGCTAGCACTTTGTGACACATTAAAGACGGTAATTAGTATTCGGACAGGAAATATTTTTAAGATGCTATTCACAGGCAGACGCCGTTCAAATATTATTATTATTATTTTATTTATTTTTCCTCAAAGTGGCAACTACACCACTGAACGCCCGTGTTCTATTTGGGTGCCTGGGGAGACGACGCGTGTATAGGTTGTTCACGGTAAAGTTAGCACTTTTGAGGCCCTAGTTACTTTTTTCTTTCAGCCATATTTTATATCTTAACCACATAACTAAATAAATATAGCCTTGTAAGTAAGAAACAGTGTGTTTACATTCCACTACATTCGTAAGTTTACGTCTAAGGCTAAAATAAAACACATTTTTGACCATTATTCCAAGTGAGAGGACTTTCAAAACTGCTCACTTTAACGTGAACAGCGTATAATAGTTGACAATGTGACATCAATGCATGTACTGTATTTAAGTTTCTGACGATTTCACTGCCATTGACAGGCTGTTCACGGTAAAATGAGCACTTTTGAAAGCCCTGCTTAAGAGCTACTTGTTTGCACGTTGTTTATTCCTCCGCCTTATGTAAGATTATAATTGTCATGGGCTTCATTACTTTATTCATACGTCGGTCAAGTGAAACCGAGAAATTATTTAAAAAGTAGACATTAAATAGATGTGCTCATTTTTAGAGTTCCGTGTAGTAAAAAAAAAAGAAAGCGAAAGAAATAATTGAAGTTATCACGAATGGTTACCTAACACTTTGTATCCGACGTTAAGTTACGGAACTACTTCCCATCCATCATCCATCGTTACCAACTTTATGGACGCCCGTTAATACTTAGGCAGGTAGGGCGAGTGACTTGATTTGAAGATTGATTTCGTAAGTGCTCACTTTATCGTGAACAGTGTTTACTGGTATGACAGAATGATAGGGAACCCGGCGGCGAGGAAGGCTTGCTTCCAGCAGCCGGCTAGCTGCCCCGGTGTGTGTCGACCTGCAGTGTCTCTTGTCTGGCGTGCGTGCGTGCGTGCCATCTGCGTGATGAGTCGTGCCGAGGCACGCACGCAGCGCTAATGGAACCCGGCTGTGTCGAGTCTCCGAGCATGGCGCGTGTGTAGTTCGGGTGCGCATTTCGTTTATCGAACAGCGAAGTTCGCGGAGATGCTTGGCAGTCTAAGAGTTACATGCGCGGGAGAATTGAATACTTCAAGCTTCTTTACGTGATCTTATACACTCGTGTTCCCCAACGTGAACAAGTGATAAGCTAGGACGAGGTATTTTCAAAGTAACACACATAATACGAGAGGGACCGGACATAAGTAAAAATAGAGAGATCCAGGAGAGATGGAGAGATATAGACAGTGATAGATAGAGACAGGGACAGGCACAAAGAAACACGAACAGAGACAGAGAGAAACAGAGAGACAGGGACAAAGACACATGGAAGAGAGACGATGATGCAGGGACAAAGAGAGAGGGGAGATAGACAGACAGGCAGAGAGAGACAGATTATAGATATAGAGACTGATTATAGACGTAAAGGGATAGATTATAGACGAAGATGGGCATATTATAGAAGGGCGGATTATATACAAAGTGAGAGAGAGACAGAGGCATATATGGCATATAGAAGCAAGATGATAGAACATTTTGAGACCATATTTTGAATTCATACTGCAAAAAAATAAAACGCTCAGTGAAGAAAAAAGATATAACTAGCATGGCTGAATTTCTTCTCCTAAGTGGTGTAGTTAGGTGACTTCGATCCGAATGTACTAAAGGAACACGCACTTCATATCATTGAATGGTTACATGTCACGTCACATAAATTAAACTTTAGTAGTGCCTTGTTTGATCGGTAAACCATGATTAAAGTACAGGCATTTAGGAGTCCAGCATTCCCTTGGGACACGGGACAATTTCCCTAAAGTCGGGAAGGTTGTCAACCGTGATTATAGTCTTAGTTTTCAACTGTTGTTTCGAAATACTGCAGTGGGTTTTACGACTCGCAGTTGTGGCTAATAAAGTATGTTTACCGAATTTCTTCATGAGTAAGATACTGTGAATCCAACAATCTCCATACTAAACGCAATTCCTTCTCATTTAGTCAATTTTAAAGATAACTATTTCAAACAAAAAATTATTTATTCATCTCTCTTTTTTTTTGTGTAAAATTCAATGTTATATAATAGAAAGAAATAACTACCATCGGCAAGATGGCTTAACGTAGCAACATTCCTTAAGAAATTTCACGTAGAATATTTTTTGGGAACCTACATAAATACCTTATTTGCAACTTTCCAGTTTCCATTGGTGGTCTTTTTAATGAAATCCGTGTGAAAAAGGGCATGCTGTCATACATTTGTATTTTTTTTAATGTTTAATTTGTCATGTTTTTCCTTTTTGTTATAGTGTTTGCTGCCTGTGCATTAATTTCTCTTGATATGCCAGTTTACTTGATATCGCGGATTAGTCGTGCAGAGCTGCGGCTATGCGTTCTTCTCGAAGACAGTTGTTTTGTCCTCGGAGCATGCGTCTATCTAGAGCTATCTCCCGGGTTTTAGACGAGGAGACTAGAGAGCAATAAGGGCGACACGGGCTTGCTCGCATTCGTGTTTCATCGCATCTATACGCAAAACTCAGAAGTGGCAAACACCTTGCTCTTAGCTATGCTTAGAGCGCCGATCCCTGCAGTTTTATTCATGTAAAGTTCACAGCAGATCTCAGTGCGTGGCCCTGTACCGTTTTCGCATATTTTCACCTTGGTCAGGGGAGAACGGGACAAGATGACGAATTCACGTTTATTCCGTCAGTGATGCAGTTAGCAGGTTGGCAACACTGTGACCACGAGTGTCGCAGTTATAAGCCTGCAACAACAGAATTTCCACTCAGTTTTTATTCGAAAGTTATGGGAATTATTGAGGTTCGTGCATTGTGTTTTGTTTTTTAAGGTAGGTTCGATAAGCTTTTTAAAGTATGCAGTAGTATCGTATGCAATATATACTACACCAGCAATGATAGTAGTTTTAGTATGCAAATAATATAAATCACTTCTCCCAGGGGGAAAAAATGTGATTGGCAAAATACACTCGTGGCAAGATGGCGGGTGCAAGTTGGAGTTCATTTAGCCCCTTCGCAATAACCAAGCAGATGAAAAGCGTTTTGTATGTTAATAAATTGTTTGGGGAGTTAAACTATGCTAATGCCTGTTGATAGTGTTCAATGATGGCACTCGTAATAAATTAGTAATATTGTCACGCACCGCAGCTGGCGCCGGGAGACTGTCTGGCGCTGTGGGGGATGACAACCTCGATCCTTCCCTCTCGCGGGAACGGCGCGCTCGCTGCCTGTTGTCTCCTGCTAGGAAGCCCGTGGATGATTGACAGTGGCAGTCATTCTGTCGCACCGCTTGGCTCCTGCTGGCGTTACAGTCCCTCCTCCCCTGCTGGAGATGCCTACATATGTAGCGACGACGCATCAATATTCTGATCAGACTGGTTGGCGTCACATGCCTTACTCCTCGCCCCTTTCCCGTTTAAGAAGCCGACACCCGAAGGAAGTGCAAAAATATTCCTGGGAATTAGGACTCTCGGCGTTGCGCGCAAGTTGGAGGAAATTCTGGGTGACTGCCTACGACACTATACCTCCGCGGTCCAGCGGCCAGCAGTCTTTGGCGAAGGCTATCTAGCTGAGTGCGGGCGCGAAGTGTAGTGCGGTACGGCCACGGGCGAGGTGGTCTCGGTGTGAATGGACGAGAGGGCATGAAACCCGGCGAGTGAAGTCCACTGTGCGTGAGGGCGCTTGGAGGATTCTAGAACATTGCGGACTGGCGGAACATGGACTGAACTGAGGTGGGACTGAGTGAACTTGTAATATGGATTTTATTGTAAATATTGGAACTCTCAAATATGAACGCATCATTTATAAAATTATTTATTAATTTGATACACTGTATATTGGGACTAATTTTTAATTATTTTACTTCATTGATTTCTTTGTGGAAATTATAAATTGTATTAATTGGAGTAATTAATTGTAGGCAACACGTCATATTAATTTAATGTGAGATGTTGAATTGAGAGAATTTTGTTGGTAGTTATTGTAAATAAAATTAGAGAATTATAATTAACTCTCTTATTTAATTAAGACCTCCATCCCTTAACTAACTTGGTTTAGCCGTTTGGATTTTGAGAGAGAAATTGTAACAATATTTTAAAATTTAAAGCCATGTCTAGGAACTGCAAACAGATCGGGGAAACTGGGATGAATTACACGATTGCTGCTGTGCATGGCAGCGAGGGAAGAGGGAATGCCCTGCAATGCGACTGCAACTGCTTATCCTATTCGAGAGGCTACAAACACAAAGAAGCAAAGAAACTTGAACGGAAAAGAGTGATGTTACGTGTTCTGTGTGCAATGTAAAATATGTGAACCCTCCATTAGTTTAGATTCAGTGAAATTTATGTAATTGAAGGGTGGCATAGAAATGCTCCAATTATGATGGATTTGTGTGTGATTGTAAATGCGTCTGTGTGCAAGCACAATGATACACTTAATAACTTTGAGATAAAACATTGTCTCTCTACGAAAGTATATAATATAATAAACAAACGAAATCGTTTTAAAGCGTATTATACGTGTTCTAAATGTGTATCGCCAATTTTTTTTCCGTATGTTTCGTCATCTTGCTCACCCTTGAGGCAAGTTTATGAATTTGTTTATAGGCCATTCACGGTAAAATGAACACTTTTGAAAATCCTGCGTACGATCTACTTGTATACACGTTGTGTGTTCTTCCGCCTTGTGGAAAAATTAACATGGCCATGAGCATCATCACTTTATTCATGCGTCGGTCAAGTGAAACTGTGACATTATTATAAAAGAAAATATTGTACAAATCTGTTCGTTTTTACATTTCGATGTATTAAAAGGTAACAGAAAGCTAGACAAATATTCTAAATTATCACAAATGGTTACCTAGCACTTTTTGTTTTAAGTTAATATATAGAATTACTGACCCCTCCATCGTTACCAACTCTACTGGACACATCACGCTTTGCACCCGTTAAAATATAAGCTGGTAGGGGCAGTGATTTTTATAAGGTTGATTTCACAAGTGTCCCCTTTATCTTGAACAGACTTTAACTATGTTGTCTTTGATTCGCGTGAAAAGTTCTTTAAAGTGGAACTTCCTAGGTGTGATATGATTCGGTAGGACCGTACGTAATTGTAAAAATACTTCAGAATAAAGCACATTGTTCAGATGAATGTTGTTCCATAGCTTAGCATGGACTTGTCTCGCCCTCCCTTATTTTGAGATACAAGAGAGCGAAAATGGTTTTTTTTTGACTAAAGTATGCAGTGCCTTGAAAGATTGTTCACAGCACGTGAGGCGTGTTGTAAATTGTGCCCTCTGTACGTTGTGAAATGATGATGTTCTTGGTATGAAGTAAGGTAGTGAACACTTCTAGTGATTTGTGTTACCGTGTATTTGAATCCTGGTAAATTGTTCCTCAAACTCAAAGGAACGCCGCGAAACACTTTCTGTGAAATTCCGGACTTGATTAGTTTGCAGTTAGGATTCAACTACAGTGTATTCGTAGGTTTTTTTTTTTTTTTTTTAACTTGAAACTACAGCAAACTATGTGAATATCATTAAAGAAATTTCCGTGGTATTCTGGCGGCGTGAAATGATTTTGTGCTGGAGATAAGCACGTTTCTCATATAAAAAGTGCAAAGGAATATCGACAATTCTTAGGATACTTCAAAGTAGTCGTGAAGATTCGCCGCACACAGGAAATTTCTTCTTTGGCTATGCGACAGGTGTGACAGTCTGGATTCCCTCCACATGGCCGTTGAAAGGCACAATAAATAATACTTTATGTTGGCCTCTCTCTCTTTGACTTATTATGCTCGCATTATCCGTCTCCCGGGCCAGAGAAACGTTACATTATGATTGTTGCTTGCCTTAAGAGTGGGATGGAGCTGCGCGTCCAAGGTCAAGAAGCGAGGGAACGATACGGGCGACCCTGACACGCACGCCTAGTGCCTCATCGCTCCTATGCGTTAGGCGTGCAGTGTTTCCGTCGTAACGCTGTACTCTACAAATTAGATCTGCAACAGTGGGGTTTTATTACACGCGATGAGAGTGCCCAGATCAAACTACCTGCGTATAATCGTACTTTTCTCTTACCGCTTACAGAAACTACATAGGTAATGGTTTAAAATGTAATATTTGACCATTTTCACGAATTTTTTCCTTCAAGAATACACTTAATATGACAAAAGTTAAGAATAGGGGCATATGTAATTTTTTTATATCTTTTCTGGCAAAAATTCGTATTCACAGAAAATGTTTGTCCATCCTGCCCTTTAAAGGGGTCACCTTAGTAAAATTTATCGGTGAAACCAGTTTTTGTGTGTGTATGCGCACATTGGAAATAAATGGCCCGGGAATACGTGCTAGTCTCGGAACGGGAGTCTGGGAAGACGGAGGAAAATGGAAAATACGGACACCGTAACTGGCTACTAAATTTAAAACGGAAAGTAAAGAAGAGAATAACTTGATGCCAAGTCCTCTACAATACGCAAAGCTAGATCGCACACACATTCAACCGCCTAGGTGACGTTACCACATGTACGATATATGTCATTGCGAAATACAACGAAAAATGCGCGAAACTTGGTCGAAACAGGCGCCTTTGTGAGGGGTGGGTACCAGATAATTCCTGTGAAGAACTGTCGAGATCAGATTCGTCCCCCCCCCCCCCCCTTCCTGTACAAGAACAATGGTGGAATGAATCACTTGGGGTGTTATCTGTTTTTGGGAGGACCGATCTAGTCTCCCAGAAGAAGCGACGGTTAAGACACATTAGCCGTACTGCTAAACCACGTGGGCAGCGTGGCTGGGACCAATGCTACCAACATTTGGCGTTGAAAATCTTAGGTTCAATTCGGGAATGTGCTATAGTTCATTCACTGTTACCTCCAGTCCTTCTGAAGCCCTGTTAAATTTTCTTACTTCCAGAATATTCCTCCTCGTGCGAAAAAAATCTCAACAGTGTCAAAAAAAATTACTCCGAAGGGACAACGCACAGTATTCGCGCGCGCTCAGTGTAATATTATTTTCCGAAATATTTATTACTAGGAATTAGAGGCTGTCCACGGTAATGTGACCCATTTTGAGGCACTAGTTACTTTTTAGTTATCAGCTACAAAATCACTTCTTAAGTGTAGAGTAGATTTACATAGGTTATACTATTCCCTAATCGTACGGAAAAAGTGCTGACAATAGTGGGGGGAAATCCCATACAAGTGAGGAAATGTTATCTGTATTGTATAATAAAATTATATTTAAAAATATCCCGCAGCATTAGTACTGTTAATTTATCATATTACCTATATCCTCTGACGAACGGTAACCGAAACTTCGAGACTAAAATCCTCGACACTTGCTGGCGGATTGGCTTGAACTGTGGTCCTCTATAGCGATAGGCCGATGCGCTATCCATTACGCCACGAACGACAGCGTGAAGGCATCCCTGAATATTAGTGTGGTGTTAAATGATTGTTTCGTCCGCCCGTCCCTCGCTTAGTTGTTCAGGCAATGCTGAAGAGAAGCACGCGTCGTAAGGTAGTTTTCCCATCCATGTATGGGATTTTCCACTACCATGTACGTTAATTTTTCTCCAGGGTGCGGTAATTTCACCCTGCCTGTAAGGAAAACTATGTTTCCCATCACAAATTTGCTAATATTACGTTACACTTGTCAGGTACTTTTATGTTAAAAGTGAGAATTACGCGCGTAATACACGGGGTGTTGTTTTAAATGGTTTGATTTAAAATTGTGACGATACCGCGAATGGATTAGTGTAAAATAGTTCCGCTGCTACTCATGACGTCGCGTCAGTTGAGTATCCGTTAAAAAAAAAAAAAAACCTTCTGCATAACATGTACATCTTGCTGGCAGAAGCAAGGGAGAACCTCAGAACGGGCCGGCCCGTAAGATGTCTCTTGGAAACCGCGTGTTAGTGATATGCATAAAACTTAAGCTTTACGTAAAACTGTTTATCTGCCCTTAATGTATCGTGCGGGAAGTACGTAGTCAATAAGCTCGTAAACAAGTGCATTCTCTATGTCACAAACATCTGAAGGGCGTCAGCCACGAAAAAAAAAAAAAAGTTGCTAGTCGCCGACGCCAATTTCCCCGTATCTATGCAACCTGCACGCAATGCAACCCATCTAAGGCCGCTGTTACAGGAGTGCTGTTAAACACATTTAGTTAAATACACTCGGTAGCCATGTCTGAACAAGTTTAAAAACAGAACGTGTTATCGCGGTTACAAACCCAAAGCTGAATGAAATCAATTGCAATTCTAACCTCAACAAACATGGAACTTAAAATGTAGGGTATTTAACTATAATAGCCTCCGACATTTATCACTATTGAACTTCTTAATTCTTATGAAACCTACAACTGTACTGTAATGACATAATAGGTGGGTATTTGTACATTCAACCTTAAACTTAAGTTAATTCAACAAGTGCAGGAATTCCCTCCCAATTCAGCAATATTTATTGCACTGCTTGTTTACATGGAGCATCCAATAGGAGCGCAGCAGAGAATAGTACCAGTTCGAAACGACTTGTGAAAACTGTTCACTTTGAATGAGAAACAACTGCGATCGGAACTCGTTCGAAGGTAATATAACCTCTTTAATAGCTGAACTTGTTTAAGTGAAGTAGTTCTGCCAGCATCCCGTGTAACCGCGGCCTAACACATCTCCTCCACTCTAAAATAATTGTATCTTGTGTAGCCCGAGTCCCCGTGATGCGTACTAGTTATGGCGCCTCGTCTATTCGACGCCGTTTTCAGCCTGCGCCAATCAGCGGCGTGAAAATAGAGCGTGGCTGCAATACAGCGCGTGCGCGTTCGTTCATTTTCGTCGCCACAGTAAGCGTTGACGGTACTTTTGTGTCACACGAAGGAACATTGGCTCGAAGCGAGGCAGATGTGTGTTTACTAAGGACGTAATCGTCTCGTACCAACGTATTCGGTAAACATCGCAATAATCTGTTCCAACACAATAAAACGGATGTGCAGTCTACTGTCACTGTACAGTGTTGTCACTGTACTGACAATGAACTAACGCGCACGTGGTGTTTCCCTACGATCGATGTTATGTTATGGGTAATGATGTATGCGGGTTGCATAGGTACGGAAAAATAGGCGTGGGCGACTTACCCGATGCTTGTACAACACACGGCTCAACTTGTAGAGATTATCTGCGACCAGCTTTTCCTCACGTACATTTTTCTTAGATCGAATGGTTTTTTTGCAAAATGAAATGTCAAAATTTTACTGGTTTTGCAGTGTACAAAAATAAACCGAAAATTTAACATGGGCAACTGAGAGGTCTCGCCTAAATTCATTTCAAAGTACGTTTAACAGAACTTATTTCACAAAAATTCAGGGGCAGCCAAAAATAAATATGCAAGAATTTACGTATTTTCAAAAATTTTGTTTATTTGCAAAAATATTTCCTTGTAATATTTTCTAGGCTCCTTAAAGTAAGTCTTGTAATATCTTTGTGTGAATTCTCTCTTTTCTGTACGTAAGTTAGATATTTGTACATTTCTAAAGCAGTAAAATTGTGATAATGTATTTATGCCAAAACCGTGTGGTTATTTTTGCCGGGAAATTGTTATCGCTGATAGTGTTTCAAAGTTAAACTATATGCGGTACTTTTTTTGTCGTGGCCAACGCTTTCAAAGTCCATTTTTCGCATTAAATATTTTTTTCCTCCAAACAATTCCACGAAATGGTGCAAACCACGCGATGTGATAACGTTGGCCAGGATAGCGGGCGGTTGACAAGTGTGCATTATCGAAAAATCCGTTGGCGCTGTTCGGCTCACAATTGGATAGTTCACAGATTGTCTGGTGGAGAGATAGTTCACAGATTGTCTGGCCGAGTGTATACTGCAGATAAAAATTCGATACACATTCCTGCAAAACTCTGCCCAACAACTAGACACCTCATATAGTGTAATTCATAGCATTAAAAAGGTTTTCACGTTCCACAATTTTTGCGGGACGTGAAATGCACGATTGCACTTTTTTCTTGTCTGAAACATAAACTCGCGGAAATGAAATAGTCCACTGTAACCGTACATTGAAAACAGGATGCGCCATATCGCGATAATAGCGATTATAGTAAAATTATTGCGTATCTTTAATCTATGGCTGTGTTTGTATTTTCGCGACTTAAAAGTGTTTTAATTTTTAGTTTGTGCAACACCACATTGACAAGTATTTATCCGATAATTGGGTCTTCTAATACAATTAATGTCTAAGTGTTGAACAGTATTTGATGTGTATCTGCAATATTTCCGCTGTTCAGAGCCTATGCGCCTACTGGGTGTGTAAACTGCGTGGAAGTGTGTGTGAGTTTTTTGTATGTAATGTACGTATTCGGAACCAGTTTCCGTGTGAATGTAAGTTAAACTTTGAGCGTATCTTTGATACAGTTTCCAAAGGCATTGCCCCATGTCCAGGTACGAAAGGTTAGGAATCGCGGATCGTGTAGACCCAGTTTTACAGCCTTCTTACCTTGTTCCACGGTCACAGGATTGTGAGTGAGTGAAGAGATTTGGGCGGCTCTTAACAGCGAGGTCTTGAGAGCCGATGAGGGTGATTGGGTCGAGCATGGAGCAGCGCCGGAATGAAAGGGCGGGGGAAAGTAAGAGATACCCGAGAAACCCCCCCCCCCGGGCACGATTCCCGCTTGCGAAAATCCGGCGACCCGGCCTGGGATTGAACCCGGTTCGCCTTGGTGGGAGGCAAGCAGGTTAACCACTCGGCAACCGCGGTCCGTCATATGATGGTGTTCGCGCCACTCCAAACGACGGTGGGCATTTTGGGACGAGTGATAATTGGCCTCTTGGAAGTGACACGACTATGCAAATCGCCTCCCATTGGAAGAGTCCTATCAATGGTCTTCGTGTCCGAGCTGTTACGAAAGTCGTGTGTAGATCGTGACGTGATGTGGCTGACGGTGGGTTCGCACTACACGCTTCAATAGTTGGCCGTTTCTGACTATTGTCCGTTCAGTGTTACTTCAGCTTTTTCTGAAGCCCTGCTACAGTTCTACTTCCAGGATATTTCTCCGCCTCGTGCAAACTAAGCTTAACAAGTCTGGAGAATTACACCAGAGGGACAACCCACCACATTCGTGCGCACTGAGAGTAACAGTATATTGTATAATAACCATTTCTCACTAGGCGCTACCAACATACCTATTTTCTCCCTGTTTTTTATTCAGATTATTTATAAACGAAGCATTATAATTTATAGAAAAAAATATGAATAACATTTGAATTTATCAGAAAAAAAAGGCAACTTTTATGAACAGAAGTATAAAACGCTTCTGATACAGGGCGTATTTACTAAACACGTTATACATGGGGAGATTTTTCAAAGGTTTGATCAAAAAATGCTGAAGAAACCGTGAACAGGCTATATACTAATTTCTCAGGCCTCCTAGAGTGGTCCATGGTGACGATGCTTCCACGGCGTTGTAACTTAAGGCTCGACGTAATCTCTTTTGCAAAAATTCTTCGTTTTAGCGTCGAAAGTTCGGTTTCATAGTACTGACAATGTACTATTGTAGAAATTTTACTTTTCACTAGTTCAGTATTTTTGTACGTAATTTTAATTGTGCAAAAAGTCGAGAGCTTGTTAATAAAATGTAAATATGTTCTCGACTTTTTTACGAAAAGCAGATAAGAAATTGAAATTACGTAGGAAAATATTAAAACAACTCGTAAAATGAAAATTTTCTATAATCGCACATTGTCATTTAATTACTATGAATCCGAAATTACGAGGCGAAAAAGAAGAATTTCTTAAAAAGTGTTGAAGCGTAGCCTTAAGAGTTAGTTGGAGCTGCTCGTCCAAGGTCAAGAAGCGAGGAAGCAATATGGGCGACACTAACACGCACGCCTAGCGCCTCATCGCTCCTACGCGCAAGGCGTGCAGTGTTTCCGTCGTGACGCTGTACTGTGCAATTCAGAGCTGTAACAATGGGGTTTTATCACACGCGATGAAAGCCCACAGATTAAACTAAGTCCGTATCTTTGTACTTTTCTCTTGCCGTTTAAGGAAACTGCACAGGCAAGCTTGAAAAATGCTATAGTTGACCATCTTCACGAATTTTTTTCTCCTGAAATATACTGAATATGACAGAAGTAAAACAATAGGGACATAGATAATTGTTTTCTTTTCTTTTCAGACAAAAAGTCGTATTTACAGAACATTTATTTACCGAGATACGTGTATTCGCGCAAACAACTGTTTCACGAAAAAAAACGTGCGGGTCCATATAACTCTTAAGGCGCCCGTCTACCTGGCTTTAACTGCGTTTCAGAGTGTTTGGAATACACATTTCCCCGCGAAACTGTTATAGGCCGTTCACGGTAAAGTGAGCACTTTTTGAAGCTGTTTCATGAGACATAATAACCAATAGATACACTCTGAATCGGAATCAGTTATTTTTTACTGATTGTCAGTTGAAACTGCTCCATCCGGAATCTGTAGAAAAAATATCACTAATTCATCAGTTAAAATAAATCTACTATTTCAAGCAGTAGAAAACTACTTATTTATAGTTGTTATTAATAAATAAGCAGATAGCATTCTTGTATGATGTAAGTTAGGTACGATTTATTTTGTCGCAGAACACAAATATTGTCTATACAAAAAAGTTTTTGTACGTGGTTGGGCTCGAACCTCCGCCCATAAAGCAAAGCATGTTGACGCTTTCATGATCAGCCGTATCCACTGCCCTACTTCACCACTGCCAAATGTGTGCTCGTATTATGGGTACTGAATCACGAAATGTAATGTCAAATACTGCTGTAAGTTTCGTGATGTGAAAGTATTTCTTGTTGTCGAAATATACAGATTTTCTGCTTAAGTACATGTCTTTGCAAAGTTCGAAAATCAATCTATCTTTGGTTGAGTTTGAATTCTGTGCTTTAGAAAATAAAAATAGTGGTTTCAATGTACGAGGTTATCAATGACCACTAGTATACGCCATTTTGCATTGCAACGAGACAATGCAGATTTAAACTGTTATTTTTAGTGACAGATGGATCAGTGAGAATATTACTGTCTCGATAGTGCGGTGATTCAATAAGAAAGGTGAATTTACACCAACAAAAGTTTTGTGGCCTCTGCAAGTTAACAGATCAAATAATGAGGAAACGACAAATTTGATAAAATATTGCATTGTTTCTAACGTTCCGCTGTCTAATTAGCACAGTTATTACTAGTCTGTCTAACTCTTCAAAGTAACAATTTCATTCTGTAAAATGTTGCATTGTAAAATAGCAGTTACATAGAAAACACCGACAACACCGTTAAAACAACTACATTTCTCTTTTAAAGCACACAATCTGAACTAAACTTAACTTAGAATGACTTTCGAGTCTTACAAAGACATGTAACTACTTACGCATAATGTGTGTATATTTCGACAACATGAAGTACTTTCACACTACGAAACTTACAGCCGTTCGCCATTGTAAGTTTATGTTACTACGTAAATGCGAGACTGTTTCTCTCAGTGGCAAAGTAGCAGAGATGGTAGAATGTCAGCCAAAATAATTAGTGTGTGTGTTGCGTTTAGGGGTGGCGCTTCGATACCAACCACTTCTAAAATTTCTTTGTACATGTAATAATTTTGTTCTGCGGCAACATAGTTGTATACCTAATTTATTTCAAACCGTAATGCACGATTTTCAAGCCTTGTGCTTTTTATTATTCGACTATAACAGATTCTCTTACTGTTTGTATTAGTGGATTTCATTTAACAGAAGAGATTAGTAGTTTTCTTTTTCTACTGATTCCGGATGGAGCAGTTTCAACTTACAATCAGTAAAAAAAAATAACATTCCGATTTATAGTGTATTTATTGGTTAATACGTCTCATGAAACAGCTTCAAAAAGTGCGCACTTTACCGTGAACGGCCTATAAACGTGCGTCCAATGTGCTTTACTTCTAAAGGAACACACACTTCAGACAAGGGTGGTTTAGTGATTTCAAAATGTCGCGCACGTTAGAAACGCCATTTCAGTGTACGCCAAAACGGCCAAAAACTACTCTTCTTTTTTTTTTAAAGGGCTCCATCTCAAAATATTCGCATCAGATACATACGAAACTACGAAGGGCCCTGAACTGAACGCTCCTGCAGATTTTCCATCGATGAAATAGTAGGGTCACCACTGTTAAACATGTGAGCTATGTTTAGAAATTTATCGCCCCAGGAGTGTCTAGTTTCCAATACACACACTGAGTGGGACCAGAACGTAAAGGCTGTTCACGATAAAGTGAGCACTTTCGAAATCAACCTTAGAAATGAAATCACTGGTCCTACCTACATATATCTTAACGGGCGCACTGAGTGACATGCACCCAATAAAGTTGGTAACGATGAAAGGGGAAGTATTTCCAGATCTTAACGTAAATAAAAAGTGTTAGGTAATCATTTGCGATAACTTAAATTATTTCTATCGCTTTCTGTTTTTTTTTAATGCGTCGAAGTGTAGAAATTAGATTGTTAAAATACTTACTTTTATAATAATTTCGCGGTTTCACTTGACCGACGCATGAAGAAAGCGATGAAGCGTCTGGCAATGATTATTTTACATAAGGCTGAAGAACACAGAACATGCACACAAATAGATCTTAAGCAGGGCTTTCAAAAGGACTCATTTTACCGTCAACAGCCTGCGTGTGTGTGAGAGAGAGAGAGAGAGAGAGAGAGAGAGAGAGAGAGAGAGAGAGAGAGAGAGAGAGAGAGAGAGAGAGAGAGGCAGACAGACACTTGGCCTCCTAACAAGAAGTCGGCGGCTATGAAGGTAGGTAATTATTATTGTCTCTTATATCCGAAATGTGTAAAGTTCCCCCTGAAAGAAAACTGAAACTTACGTCAGACATAATTGTGGTTGATTCAAGCGCTCAAAATGTCCATCAGTCGTCGCAACC
Source organism: Dryococelus australis (assembly GCA_029891345.1). Taxonomy (NCBI): domain Eukaryota; kingdom Metazoa; phylum Arthropoda; class Insecta; order Phasmatodea; family Phasmatidae; genus Dryococelus; species Dryococelus australis. Next base: position 72,616,317 of record CM057006.1, on the reverse strand, counting down.
ATTGAAATATTATTATAGCAGTAGTCCGGGAACGCCACTTCAGTGGGTCGTACAATTCAGTCGTGACCCCATCATGTTCTACAGTCCGTCAGTATCCTCGGAGTTATTCCTCAGGGAGTCGTGCACAGTAGAACTACTATGTTTAGGACACTTCAGCTTCTTGTAATCCACCACGGCGATTAACTTCACCAACACAATCAGAAAGCAGCCAGTATAATGGTTCTGTGCGATTCTATTTCCCTTATTTAAACGCTGTTCACGATCAAGTGAGCGCTTTTGAAATCAACCTTGGAAAAATGTCACTGCCTCTGCCTGCACATATTTTAACCGGCGCACTGAGTGGTATGCGCCATGTAAAGTTGGCAACGATGGATGAAAAGTAGTTCCATATGTTAACATCGAAGAAATAGTGTTAGGTAACCATATGTGATCATTTAAATTATTTCTTACGCTTTGTATTTCTTTTTAACGCCTCAGTGTGGAAAATTAGCATATTTACAAAATGTTTACATTTCTAATAATTTCACAGTTCCTCTTGACCGACGCATGAATAAAGTGGCCATGCCCATGGCAATGATGTTAATTTTACATAGGTTTGAAGAATACACAACGTGCATACAAGTAGATCTTAATAAGGGCTTTCAAAAGGGCTTATTTGATCGTAAACAGCGTATAAGTTGTATTTTTGAAATTTAGATTGCTGCGACGGGTGTTTTGACGGTCAACTCTTGTAGCAATTTTGAAGGAGGTTGGGGATATCCACCATACGTTTGTCGTCATTATAACACCGCGAAATGGAGGGCCACCGATGGAAGTCTCGTAGAGTCTAGTTGCCTATGGGAAGACCTCGTAATTTCAATGCCTCATGCATACGGCATTAATTCTTCATCATAACCGCTTTTTAAATTATCGCAGAACAACGTATGTTTTTATATTAAGATTTTTTCGTATTTAAGCACATTAGTGTATGTAAATGGCAGGCGATTCTTTCTCTAGAAAGTTCACTCTGTTTGGAGGTAAGATAAATAATAATATTAACAATAACTGAAACAATCATTCAGTTTGAAATACTTTTTAATAGAGCCAATTTTTTTCCAACCACTACAAAAAATAATATTTACACATTAAATCTTAAAAATAATTATATACATTACTGTTTTGGAGCATGCTTCATTCACATAATATAAAAAATAATAATCTTGAAATATATACACTGAAATTTTCACACACAACTGCTCTGGACCAAATTTTCTTTCTCGACATTTTCATCATAATTTTTCATATACAAACATACAAATCAAAAAAGGGAAATCGAATCACACTAAACCACTATACTGACTGCTTTCTGACTGTGTGGGTGAAGTTAATCTCTGTGGTGGAGTAGGAGGAGGAGCTGAAGTGTCCAAAACATAGCCGTTCTAAGATCAAATGTTTTCCTCGGCCGCCCTTTCGCCACCATGCTTCAGGCCGTGTTCCATTCCTTTTGCAAGTGGTTGAAAACAAAACTGGAGACCGCACATCATGTATACGCTGTTCACGATATAGTGAGAGCTTTTCTGATATCAACCTTAGAAAAAGACACTAACCTTGCCTCCATATACTTTAACGGGCGCACTGAGTGGCATGCGCCCGGTAAAGTTGGTAACGATGGATGCGAAGCAGTTCCATCAAAGTGTAAAAATTAGCAGATTTGTAAAATATTTAATTTTCTACTAACCACAGTTTCACTTGACCGACGCATGAATAAAGTGATGAGGCCCACGGCAATGTTAATTTTACATAGGGTTGAAGAATACACTATGTGCATACAAGTGGATCTTAAGCAGGGCTTTCAAAAGTGTTCATTTTACCGTGACCAGTCTATAACTGGAGCGTCATAACTTAAACTTGCTTCAAGTAATTCGATTATTTTATTGGTATAAAGTCTGTAGGAAGGTTGAATGCAGGTCCCTATATTAGTTTCGCATGTTTCCGATCAGTGTATTATGAGATAACGCAGTGTGGAAAAAGCCGGTTTTTAGCTATGTTGGACGGCTCTGAAATAGTATTTACAATGGCAATTGTGCATCGATATAATGGGGACACGTTTAGTGTTTTCTTTAAATAAAAAAAAAACCCGGCGACGGCGCGTGGGTGTGACGATACTCGGTGGGGTGACGTCACACACCCGGTCCAGCTGCTGCGCTGCGACCTCTGTCACCGTCCACATTTCCCCGAGACTCAGTCGCAGTGTTGCCAGATAGAGGAAATCATATTCTGGTGCGATAATAACCCCCCCCCCCCCTTTTTCCCCTGGCATCTTCCACTCATAAGGAGAAAACAGTTGCAGTTACATTGCAGTCATAAGTCCCAAATATAATTTGCGTTATTTTATGGTGTTGGATTGTTATGTGTTAGATTTTACATATATAAATTTTTTCAGGGCGCTCAGAGAATACTTATTGGTGCAATTTTTAATTATCTTTAAATATATTTAGTAAAAAACAAAAAAAAATACATAAAAATTTGGAAATGTTTTATGGCCGTGTAAGTTAATCACTGTCTATTGCACAAGTACAAAATAACATTAAATAATTTTAAGCAGTTGCGATTTTAAATTATGAGATACTTTTGCTATACCATTAGATTTTTAGCAAATTTTTTATGACCAACTAGAATCTGATATATACGCGTACCAGAATGAGAAAATCCTGGTACTAAGACAGAATATATGGTACGAATACCATAATTCTGGTACGTCTGACGACACTGCTCGGTCGTGCGATGCTCACACAGCTCATAGCGTCGACGATCTAAGTGCAGGCAATCTCTCAACTCGGCAGTCGTGTATATAGCCCATTCGAGGGTTTTTCACAAACCTTAAAAAAATTACTCCTTATATGGCGTACGTTTCGTTGTTTCCGAAATGTACCATGTATCACAAGCGTTTTATACTTAAACTAACGTAAAAGTACCGTATTTTTTTGGTAGAATTGAACTTCTTGTTATGTTTTATCGGCAAATTGAAATATTTCATTCGTAATTGATACGAGTAAAACTGCGAGAATATAGGCGTTCGTAACGCCTAGTGAGAAAAATACGTACACCTCACAAAAAGTTTGGGATATTTTGATCCGCAGAGAGCGCACTATTGCATTGAACATGTCTGGGACAAGTTGACAACAGAAGTTAATCTACGTCAACCTCCAGAAACACTTCCAGATATCAAAAGAGCAGTCCAGATGGAATGAGATCTTCTTCTGGAAGATATCAACACATTGATTACAATCAATGGCACGGTGTGTTACGGACCTGTTCAATGCACATAGAGGTCATACACAATGCTAAGCTGTAGTAGGAGGAAAGAAACTCTCCTCAGCCAGATACACCATTACGTTAAGCTTGTTGTTCTTTAGTGTTAGTTATGTGATATTGGGCTTTTTTTTTTTTTTTTTTTTTTTGTTATACACACTTGAAATGTTACGTTTTATATCGGTATTGTTGATAACGTGTAATTGCTATGCTTTCTTTTATGTATATGACATACTATTTGTTGCTTTTCTTATGTGCATTCTAAACTTTTTGTGAGTTGTTTAGATCTTATGCGAAATATCGTAACACTGAGCGCTCACGAACGCGGTTCATTGTCCCTCTGGTGTGATTTCCGAGACACTGTTAAAGAGCGGGATGGACCCCCGTGGGAATCCCGCGTCCAAGGCCAAGAAGCGAGGGAGCGATACGGGCGACACTAACACGCATTTCCTAGCGCCTCATCGCTCCTACGTGCATGGCGTGCAGTGTTTCCGTCGCAACGCTGTACTGTGCTAATTAGATCTGTAACAGTGGGGTTTTATTACACGCGATGAAAGACCACAGAATAAACTACCCCTGTATCTTTGTACTTTTCTCTTGCCTGAGGAAACTATACAAGTTTAAAAAAAAAATATTATATTTGACCATTTACGCGATTTTTTTTCTACGAGAATATACTTATGACAAAAATAAAAAAAATTAGGGCTTAAATAATTTTTTTTATTTTTTATCTTTTCTGACAAAAAGTCGAATTTGCAAAATATTTATTTGCCGATATACGTGTATTCGCGCAAACAAGTATTTCACAAAAAAATGATGGTTCCATCCCACTCTTAGGCTTTGTTTCCACGTGGGAGGAGTGTTATCCTGGAACTAAAACCGGCGGGAGTTCACAGGATAGGCAACAACAGGTCGATTTTTCTTTCAGGCCCTCTCCACGCTTACCCTCATTATAGTGAAATATTTTGATACCCGTTAAATCAATTACAATAATAATTTCCTAGTTACACTGCGGAAGCTAAGTATTTGATAAGGTTTTTTTTTAATTACTCATTCTCACTGATTCACGCAAAAAAAAATTTGCCTCTTCATTTTTATCATGTTGCCTGGCCGTATTGGTGTTGTTGACGTTAGCGTAACGCCAGGATAAGTTTGAATTTCTGAAATGCTTTGCAATTCTTGGCATAACATAGTAATCTTATGATTTCACCCATAATTTATTTTATTCCACTGTTGGTGGTCCACAAGTGTCTAATATCCTAAAGATATTGAACGGTACTTTTGAGTATAATAATATTTGTACTGCAGTTTTAAGAAGTTAAAGGTATATCTGCCAGAAGCTCTGGAAGTACTCGGAAGCGCCAACTTCGTAGTTCGAAGTGATGCAGTCGTCGTGCATGCTAAGTTGGTATGCGTGGAGAGGGTCCAGTTAGCGACTGCTCAGTAACATTGCTGTTGCCACTCTGGTATACACCTTATTTACTCTGTGACTATAACTGTTAGCAGTGCTCCAGAAACGCTGTAAGAAACCGTGAATGGTGAACTGTAATTGGGAATCACGGTGAAGGGTGTATATTCCGCAAGCTCCGGCAGTGTTGCCAGCAGTAGCGGAATTCCGCGACGCATAGCGACATTTAAACCTTGGGTTCACAGCTGCGAAAAGTGATAAACGTAGATAATGTAGCGACTTTCTAGCATGCCGCTGGCACCCACAAAAAAGGCCATTGGAGGCGTGAAACTTATCGCAGCAGAGTTAGGTTTACTTTTTAATGCTTAAACATTATTGTTTATTTGTTAATATTTTAATATTGTTCTAATTCCGTGAACATATAGTTTGTTCGACGACCAGAAATGCATTGCCTGTCACCAAATTCTTACTATTGCTACCATCAATATCGCCACTGCGCTGAGGACATCAGAATGTTCAGAATACATCTTTGCTATGAAATGAAATGAATGTCTGATTTTATCACCTGTTTTCATAAAGGCATTTTTTCCTCCCATTAATAGTTTAGTAGTTCTTGCCGTCTGTGACGGTTCTGCCAAATTGTTAGAATGAAATTTAAAAAAAAAAGTTGTGTAGCGGAATTTTACTAGAGGTGCAGCGAAATCGCGTCTTTCCGTGTTAGCAACGCTACTACCCGGCGCCGCCTGCAGTCTCATGACGGCGGGCGGCGCCGGGTCGTGTCTGCGGTGGCAGCGCGGGCGTGGTCTTTATCAAGCGCCTTGCAGCAGCTTCTTATCGCCATGTCCTGCACCGGCCGGCCGCCGCCCCGGGATCTTCCGGCGCGCTTTGCAACCTGCCTGACACACCTCTCTAGCCCGCGAGCCAGTCTCGTCCGGATATATATTCTGCACGTTCGTAGTTTCGGGATCTTCCTGCGCGCTTTGCAACCTGCCTGACACACCTCTCTAGCCCGCGAGCCAGTCTCGTCCGGATATATATTCTGCACGTTCGTAGTTTCGGGATCTTCCGGCGCGCTTTGCAACCTGCCTGACACACCTCTCTAGCCCGCGAGCCAGTCTCGTCCGGATATATATTCTGCACGTTCGTAGTTTACGTGTATCTCGGCAAATACATGCCCTGGGAATGTGACTTTTCGTCGGAAAAGATAAAAATATGTCTATACCTGTAGGGCCACTGATTTTTCGCGAATAGATCAGAGCACACGGTAGACTTCCATCAATATACTATACACCTCCGCTGTTGGCTGCAGGTGTCGTTTCCGTACTTGACCGAACCACTTAGGATTGGATTCCGTAACTCTGACACTGTGCCTTCATGATTCGTGCGCAAACAGTTAACACCGAGCTTCAGCCAATCAAAAAAGCTGGATGAGCCCACAGTGCTTTGAACCGTATCTTGTCTGGAAGTATCACTGCCCTACAGGCTATTCACTGTAAAGTGAGCACTTTTTTTTGTCCCTCCCATTATGTGTTAAGCACTAATAAATATATTTTATCGGAGTTTTATGTGTTAACTTTTGAGAGTTGAGAAAAGAATGCATTTTGGTCATTAGTCACTAGGCAATGGTTATATTCCTAAGTGTCTAATAGATAGAAATATGTTGAAAGGAACTATTTAGCAGGGCCTTAAAAAGTTTTCATTTTACCGTGAATTTTTTTTGTGTGTGTGTCTATATATATATATAATCTGGGTCCGTCCAGTTTTGTTTTTTACACTATCGAGTTTATGGTGAAACACAGCATTTTTAGAGCTATCCGGTTGGAGAAAAGTAAAATGGTACAGTCGTAGTTTAATCTGTGGGCTTTCATCGCGTGTTATGAAATCCCACTGTTAAACGATCTGATTTGCATAGGAAAGCGTAACAGAGAAAGCACTGCACTCGTGTTCAGCGCGTAAGGGCGACGGGACGCTGGTCGCACGTGTTATTGCCGCCCATAAAGTTGGTCGGTGTACTCTTGCAGGCAAGTCGCAGGAGTCTGAAAAGACAGTAGCTTAAAATCGCAGAGTACTTCGGCAAAGAATAATACCAGTGTTATAGAAAAGGCATTAACAATTATCACTATAATCTAATGGCTCATTTGCGTGCACACACGACTATTTTGCATGCCCCACGCTTGGTTTGCCAATATTTCTAAAATGATGGTGTGTTTGAACAGATTAACTTTACCGAAAATAATACATATTTTGAGCCGGTATAACCCGATGAATATAAATATACGTAGTCAAATTAAAATAACGTGCGTGTGGAAATCAGCACAAATCATAACAATATGCACTATTTCTTTCCCATGTCAGGATCAGGATACTTGATTAATATACACAGACTATATTGCAAAAAATAATAATAATTAATACTAACATAACACAATAAAAACACTTTGAAGAAAATAGACTATGAAAATATAATTAAAGAAATAATGGAAAATCTCATTCACTACTCACATGCAACAGATTAAAACACTTTTCAACAGAAGACATCTAATATTCAAGGATTCTGCTGTCAGTTATTAGAGAAAATTAGTTACTTTAAAATTAACTTGTGATAAAAGAAACAATTGATTTCCCTAAAGTAATCACACAATAGCTCTGATTAATTACAAGCGCATTATTTGACTACTAAACTCAAGTTGAAGAATATTCTGAATAGTTCTCATTAGGGCAACCAGGCTTAGTTCATCAGTAGAACTGAAGAATCATTTAAAATTGATCTTGGTAATTTAATACCACATACCCGGACCACTGTAGTTGCCATATTATTAAATTAAACATACGACTTCAAGGCTCATGATGTACTGACTTATTAAGTAGTATAGGAAAACCTTACTTGAAGAATTTTGCAGATCTTAGGCACAGTAGCTGGTATGCCAAACCGCCTCAGAACACCAACCGGGAAATGCATAATGAATAATTCTCCAGCATGTAGATATACACACTGGCGTGTCTAGCAGCGATACATAATCCTGCTCAGCCTCGATACTAAAACCTCTCAATAAAATTCCATTAACATCAGACACATCAGTCATATATGCAACTTCTGCATGGAGGTCATTTGTTCCTTTTTTAGAATCTTTTCATACGACATAAAAAATTTTCAGTCAAGACCTTCCAAACAAACAAAAACACATCTGCATTGTCACAACTTCCGAAACCACCGAATTTGTTTTCTGCTGGGCACACTTATATATCTCTTACCAATGATAAACAGATAAAACACTATTTAAACACTAATTTCCATCATTAAAATTATGTAGCTGAACTGTCAATCAAGTAGAATGTGGATAAAAGTTACAGTAATGTTTCTTACATAATTAGCATTGACTGATTTAAATAAATTACATGTGAAAAATACTGTTAATTAATGTGACATGTAAAAGAATTAAGATTAAATCATTGAAATGAAGTTAATAAAATATGTTCACAGTATTTAAATAATTATATATGACGTGTGTATAAATTTAGGCATTATAAATTGCCATGTGGAGACTCCCTGTAAGGAGCCTCCTTACATCACGAAGTATAATAAATTGTTATGATTAATTTAGTGAAATGTTTTGAACTCCATTGCTAAAATCCGTCGACACAGAAAAACTAAGTCTGCGACATACCACGAGAAACGAGCCAAGAATGGCTGTGCAGCCATGGAGTATGTTAAAAACATTTCACTTCATCATTCACCCATACTGTAAGAATCTTTCAAACAACTGTTATAATTAATGAAAGTAAATAAGAACATAAATTAATTTTAACCACATAATTGCGTAATGCTACATGCTTAACTTATTATACTGCAATCTATTAAAGTGCACATTACCTTTCATTCTTGCTGCAATTATTTAATATTAAATTCATGACAGTAAATATTATTCGCATTCCTTTGCACTGTGTAGGACTTTCTCGAGAGTTATTGTTCTGTTTTTTTTTTTTAATATTTACCGTGCTTTAATATTATGACAATATGATTGCTGTCACACTATGCATGAAAAAATTCACATTTTAGTATTTTTAAATTATTTTGTAAAAGTCGCATAATTCTGCGATAAAACCTTGAATCTTCGATAAATCGCCTAAGCTTGCTATCCTGTATACCGTGGTGTGGCCCTGCTCCATTGGGGCCACCCAGGGAGTTTTTTTTTTAGGCCTGGGGCAGATACTTTTATTAGAGGGGGGGGGGGGAATTTGACATTCCACTTTGTACTTTGAATATTATATTATTACATGTTTGTTTTATTTTACGTAGCTGTAGAAACCATGCTGTTTCTAAACAGGTTTACTGCCGAGCTAAAAATAACAATAATAATATTGACATTCCATAAGCAATAGATATCGCGTTGACACATTACACTGTCGTCAACACATTATAGATTATCCTTTAAGGAGAAATTTACACTGTTAACACATTATAGATTATCCTTTAAGGAGAAAGAAAGTTCACTGCAGTAATGATGTTAATGTAACTGGCACAGTAATTGAATTCGCGATCTACTTAATCAAGGTCATCAATATAAACAATAGCAGTTGATTTTCCTCAAGGTACTGTTTTCAAATCATGTTATTGCTTTAATTAGTCTCGAACATCCATACACCCATGCCCAGTCCCGGGTGCCGCAGTTGGCGCAGCGGGTAGAGCGAAACGAGTTTCGATTCCCGGTGGGATCGCTTACGAATTTTCGCATGTGGGAATCGTGCCGGACGATGCCATAATCTCCACGTCATTGCCACAATCCGGGGGAAAATAGTAAGTAGAGGTAAATAGGTGTTTCCGGAGAAAAATGCTGCATGGTAGACTCTTAATACTATCGTGGGCTGCTGCGTTGTTTTAACCTGGGATAATGTCATTAAATCATGTCTCCTGGCCACACGACGGCAACGGTATACTGCGTGAAAATCGCTATTGCTTCGCATTTACGTGCTGTCGTCGGGCGACAATTCGCCGGCAGACATATCTCTTGTGTGAAAGAAGGCGGACACTCGTATATTATCAAAAAAATTATGGAAAACGGGACACTACTGCTGTGAACATGTATACTTTGGGACATGTTGGATTTGAGGAACTATTATAGTGCCTTGGTTTTTTCAATTGAAAGTAGTTAGGTACGCAGTTCTTATTCAGTAACTATCTTCTATTGTCTAGATATGTGCGCGTCTCCTTTACTGCCAACAACACAATTTGTGTGTCGAGAATGATGCGTTATGCCATGCCATGCCGAGTTGTGAGCTTGACAAGTCCTGTAAAGCTCGTTATCTCGATTTCTTGGGCTTCCGCTGCGTCCAGATAGTCCATTTCTGCAGTAATCGTCTCTCCTTTGTTATTTCTACGGATTCGGCTGCGAGATCAATAAACTCCGGTAACAGGGAGTCGTGTTCCCCCCGTCAGGACTCGATAGATTCCATACTGCGGTACTTTTTCGTAACGTGTCCACTCAGAAAATACCTCACTTTAAACAATACTTAATGTCGAAGTAAAGCAACTGCCTGTGGAGCACTGCACCCGACTATACGACTTCAAGAACTCATAAAAAAGTAATAAGGCACCATAAAAATTGTCAGAAAAGTGCGACTTATGCTCTATATGAAAAAAGATTTATGTATTTTGCAACATTAAAAAATATTTTTACTAAAATAAGCTTTTTAAATGTAAAAATTAATCTATTGAAATAGTTTGTATCTTTAACAAAATTTAAGCATATTTACATTCTGGATGCTTCGGAAAGTAGAACTTGCAAGAAAATCTTCGGCATGGAATATCGTCATAATATTTACTATGATTGTATGCAAGAAAATTGTAATACTAATGTAGGAAATTATTTTTATAATTGATTTTATGTGCGTCCATTTTTACAAACATTTATGGCTGAAATTGACGTAAATAAGGCTAATTATAAAATTGATATGATACCTTTTTGCCATGATTTTATTACACATGATCACAGTAAATATTATGACAACTTTCTTTAAGAAGATTTTCGTGTAAATTCTGCTTTCCGAAGCATCCAAAACGAAAATGCGCTTAAATTTTGTTAAAAATGCGGACTCGATCGATTAAATTATTACATTTAAAAAGAATATTTTAGTAAAATATTTTATAATGTTAGAAAATACACATATTCTTCCTTCATATACATAAATATCACATGCCTGCAGTCAAGTGCAGTACTCCATAGGCAGTTGCTTTACTTTACTTTAAAACGTTAACGTGTAACGTATGCATGGACTGTCAGCACTCCGCAAATTTGAAATTAATTCTATACAGGATTTAAAATCTTTTTTTACTAATAGACCTAGTGTGTGTTTTAAGGGCAACCACGAAAGAATTATTTTGTATTTATATTACACAATATTAATCTTTTAGACATTATCATTGGTTGGTTGCTCTTTACTTGGAGTGCGCAGCTTTTGCATAGATACATGTTAAAGATCCTAGTTTTACTGTTTTAGAGTGCAAATGATGATAACTAACTAACTTACAGAAATGAGATAGTTAACATTGAAGAAGATGCCGAGAGCTACGTCTGTCAAAACCTGCAAGGAAACTTTTGAAATTTCAAAAATAAAATAAATAAATAAAAATTCCTTCATATTTTATTGGTCGCCGCCCATCATTTTTTGTAATAGAAATTTTTTTACTTGTACCTTAACATTGATTAAGATGTGGCCTTTCAGGTACCCGTGTTAAATATTTTGCGAATAGTTTGGCTTTCTTTATTCGTACATAACCAAAACAGTAAATAAAATTTTGACTTATTTTGAAGGGAAAAAACGTGCAATATAACCAAATTTATCTGAAGAAAAAAGCAGGCAGTGTGGGTCTAAAAATTGAACAGTGTATTTTTTTTGCAAATCTAAAAACATATTTTCTCGTGGCCAATAAAACTCGGCACTATGGCTTCGTTGTACAAAGAAATTGCTCTTCAGTGTGTGATGACCGTTGTTTTGTTTTCGTGATTACATTTATCGTATTGGAATGTATCACCAATTCCCCCCCCCCCCCCCAGTTGGAATTTGTTTTATTTCACAGTTTGCTTGTTCACGAAGCAGCCGATTTATTAGACGTCATTGCCACGGATATCTCTCGACGAGTCGAACTTGCGAAGCTGAGGCAGCTGCTGTGGTACATCTATGGGACAGCCTGTGTGCACGCAAGCGCAATTTACTCCAACCCCACTAACTTAATGTTTGCTGCACAACGCGCATTTAAGTATAATTGTGTTATAAATGAATGAATAAAAACTAAAGTATCATAGGACATGATTGAATAACTGCCTAATAGTTATTAGATTACAATATAGGGATGGTAAAAAAAAACCAAGGCTGTTTGTATGCCGTAGGTAGCCATTCAGTGCGGCTGTCATCCACTAACTTTATTGGAGGGGGTGATACAGAGCCTTGGAGTAACAACACACATTTGTTGTAATTTAGTGGCTATATATATATATGCTGTTTAGTTGTATATATTTGGTGTGTTCCTTGTATATTAAATGGCTATTAGGTAAACGTGCATTCTGTATTTATCACTATTTGAAAGTCCCTCTTCACAAATACAGTGTGACGATGCCCAAGACCTCACGTTGATCGTGCTCATCTGCGTACAAGATCGTTTCGCGAAAGCTGCCGTGGCTTTGGGACGTGCGTGTAATCGTGGCGGACAGGTGTAGAGATCAAAAATTAACATTGGAAACAAGCATGGCCGTGACACGATGAAAAAAAAAAAAAGTAAGTGGGGATAAAAAGGTGTTTCTCGATCAAAATGCTGCGCAGCAGATTCGTAATACTACAGAGGGCTGTCGTTTTTCAACTTTTTTAACCTGAGAAAATTGCATTGAGAGGAAAGTTGATTGGTCTGGCGTCCTTAAAAGTTGCAAGCCTCTTATACCCAGTTGCACCATCGTGGTTCGAAACTAGATCCGAGATCGGATCTAAGATCGACACAGAAAACTGTTGCACCATTCTAGTTCAGAGCTGTACTGGAGTTCGAGATTAAGTTCTCGATCCGAGATCAGCAGCCATCGTCGACAAATGTAGTTTGAAAATACACCAACAGATAGAACTACGTGCGATTTTTTTCTTGGGAAATTAAAACAACATTATACTCACTTGAATATTATTCAGTAAAATTCGTACAACAATAATTCACTTAAACAGATAAAACATCGCACGTCTAGTTCTATCTATAGTGAAAAATACGTCTACTTCCATACGTCATTTATTAGGAACCAATAGCAAAATTTGTCTCATACTTAATCTCGAAACGTGACATATCGTTGGTGCAACACTTTTACATTGGAACTAAGATCAAACTGGATCGTGGTTTAGAACTAGGATCATTCGATCTCGGATCGGGGAAGATGTTGGTGCAACCGGGCATTTGATGGTTATGTAAGATCATGGAGAGTTCATCGTACATAAAGTTACACCGTATAGCATACAAAGGTGATTCACAGGATAGATAGATCCATGAATCAAGCATTATAGTGAGCTTTTGGGCATTTGAACTTAGCCCAGGTTCTGTTTTTTTAGTCCAGCTAAGATTTAGATAACCAACGAGTAAAATTGCCACCTTAAACATTTGCACTGCTTAGTCCCATGGATGGTGTACGCAAGACTGTCCAATGCTTTGGGCGTAGAGGCGATGAGGGCATTTGATGTGCATGCCAGCGTCAGTTGAGTGAGTACTTGGGAACGTTCAGGTAGTTTTAATACGGAAGAAGGGAAATTGGAACACAGCTCATCCTACACGATACCGGTATTCTGCTTTACTTTAATCCTATAGCAGATCGCATGAATTGCCACCAATACGATACCACTGTGTAAGCAAACAACCAAAGTAGCTCGTAGCCAGCAGTTAACACTAGTCACAATAAACAGACATTTTTTTAAATATTAATATTCCACATCAGCGGGCTCGTGCCCTCTATTTACACAGTTAGTATTTTATGTCGATAACTGGGAAAAATGCCCATTGTTTCCGATAAGGCGTCTGTATCTTAGGTAAAATGGTAAAAATGGCATATTTCGGTACGTGGGAAAATAATTATTTATTTATTGCAAAAAAAACGCGACCAATTGACGTGTTGGACAATCAGTAAAACATTACTCCACACAGACATAAGGAAGGCAGTTTTAACTAGGCTTTTAACGCGCCTATTTTTTTTATTCTGGCTTTATTATCTAGTGAGAATGAAATGACGGCGTGAGAAAAAAAAGGGTGGGGATGGCGGGGGTGAGTCTATACGGTTTAACTTTTCGAAAGCTCACGATGGCTTACATGTGTTCCGGTAAGGAGACCGTTAAGTTTATGCGTGGAATAACCTACAGTGGAGTGAAAGAAAAGATTGTTTAATGGTTACGAAATCCTGTTTGACTGCTGTTATCCCACTGCGAAATTTTCTTGCTGGTTTTATAAAACAGACTGCAGTGCATAATAGCATGTAGTGTGGTAAGTACTAAAGTCATTTAGTATGCTCAATAACAATATTTGATTATTTAAAAAAATGTTTATTGGCTACAACCAAATATTTCGCAGGCAGAATGCATGCATGTTGTCCGTAGTAGAATATTTTGCTGCGTTGTCCACAACGCTGTATTTACCCGTGTTCGTCTACTTGTATAAGGTTAAAATGATCTTATTCATGATGTTTTGACATAGGGATGGGTTTCATAAATTTTATCCTAAGTTTGTTAAATTATACCAGAAAATAAACTTTCCGCGTGGCGAAGTGACCAGGCCTTCACGGTTAAAATTTTCCGTATATTTGAGGAACGTTTTACGGAAATGTACAGTGTATATACGGAAAGTTTCCGTATTCCCTTTGGCTTCGAGTTACGGGGACGAACAATGCCGATTCTACACGAAGCTTTCTTCTCCACTGTAACAAGAAAATTATCGTTTGTGCGGCAGTTAAGGTTATCCACGCTACTATGACCTATTCTTTCAAACATTACAAATATCATCAGGCGTCTGTAACATTTGGCAACACTAAAAACACGCTAAATTTAATAGAAACTGAATTTTTGCTTTTGTCTTTTTGAATATAAATATTATAGTTATACCACAATATTCAAGTGAGAGTTGTAGGCGAATGGTTAGTCGTGGCCTGGTAATTTTTTGACTCGGGTTCAAACCTCGCTTAAGTACAAAATATTTTAACTTTTTAATGTAATTTTTTATACACGGTAGAACACCCACATAACGAAAATTAGAAATTTTCATTGTCTTTTATTTTAAACGGAAAGTACAGAAAACTAACTTGGAAATTAACGGAGGGATTACGTGAAATTTAAGGGAAGTCCATTTCTAAAAATCTGCGTGTCCGTAATTTTACGGAGAGTTTACGGACACTTCTGGATAAATTTTTACTAGCACTTTTCTGTCAAATGTAGGAAATTTTTTTAACATTGTTATCGTGTGTGCCACTTACGAGATATACTCTGTGTGCATGTTCGAGTTAATTCCCCCTAACCCCAAGCAAGATGGCGTAGCGGTAATAGTCGTGGCACCACATTCTTGTTCGATTTCATTCTGACTGGTTGTTAATAATTGTTAAACCAAATCTACATACGAAATCTCAGTTGTGTGTGTGTGTGTGTGTGTGTGTGTGTGTATATATATATATATATATATATGCGTCGTTAAAATAACATAGTGAAATTGTTGTATTCGTAGGTACGCCTGTGTGTTCGGCGATATTTTTTACGTTGATTAAAAATAAGCCGATTTCAGCGACACTAGTTTTGTACATTTCTGTTTTAATAAGACGCCAAAGTTAGAACTACGTTCAATAATTCGCTGTTTTAATATGACGCAAAACATGGAACTATTTTCAGTAATTTGCATTGTTTATGTTATAAACTACATCCAATTACCTATTTAAAAATTGTGGGTGTAAAGAAGTTTTCAGAAATTGAGCTTTTGTATGGCTGGCCTTAGCTGCAGGTACCAAGGAAGCACTTCCAAGGTGTTCAAATGGCAAATAATATTTTCTATATTTTCAGCACACGAAGCGTTATTTCACATAAATTACTTTATACCACTCCTATTAAACATTTAGCTCAAATTAAACAGTGTGTTTGAATAATTTCTTGAAATCTGTTTCGCACAAAATCTAACTTCAAAATCCTTATAATTTTACTATAAAAAAACAGCTAAAACTATTCAATTGATTTTTACTTAATTTCCATAGATGCACCATAAAACCGTTGATTATCCTCGAAATAGAGAAGAAAATATTACACACTTCAACGTCCGAGTGTTGGGTAGCAAATAGAAAAAATAATTTATTTTCCCGCCGTCGCGTCGTTCAAATTGTAGATTTTGCATAATGATGTCGTTTCTCTGAAATAAAAAATTGTCGTGGTTTTTGCATTATCACGTGTCAAAATCACATTTTTCTTCTTCTTCAATGCACAGATAATAAAAACGTAAACATAAAATAATTTACATCGAAATAATACGCTGCGAGCTATATCGAAGTAATTACACACAGGAAGGGATTTGGATTTTTGTATTTGCTGCTATAGTCTATTAGTAATTACATTCGGCTGCCCTCGAGTTGTTTTGAAGCAACTTTTGCGAAGAATTACTTTAGGAGGTAAATAACAAAAAAAAAAATCTCCGTGTATAATTTTTGTAATTGTTCTTGTGCTCGAAAAAAAAGTAAAATCATGTTTTTCATATTTAATCATTTGAATCTGGAACAGTAAATGCAAATATTTTCTGAATACTGCTGGAAAAACCACGTGATACCTTTGCTTTGGGGGGGGGGGGAGTGTTTTAATTTGTAAAATTTTAGTAATTAATAAATTTTTCAAATTTTCCAAGCAAATTTCTAAAAAATATTAAGAGCGTTTTCTAGAAACAAGCAAATTAATTATTTAAATTAATGTTTTTTTTATTTTCTTTCGTAAAATAATTTACAAATATTTTACAGTCATGAACTTGACTATATATTCATTCTTTTGTCATACAACTGTAATCGTGTTTTTCTGAAAAATGTCTTGTTTATTAGATTTTAGTAGGTTGTCTCCTATGTACTGTACTGATGTACTTTTGATCGTAATGATGTAAGGAAACAGACTCAAAATAAATCTTAAATAATAGACTGGGAACCGAATTAAAAGCCAATCTTTCCCAGTATAGATCGTAGTAGACTTACCACTCGCTAGACATGCTGTGTGTATGATCGTGTTATCAGCTGTGCATTAGGACTGAGCGATAAGACAATCTGTCGGTTGAAACATGAAGACAGAGATGAGTGATACTGTCCAGAAATGTGAAGCAGCATATCACGTGTTAACGAAGTGAACGATCTATCGGTATTTCCAATGTGGATGTTGTGTGCGGTTTTTTTTTTTTTTTTTTTTTTTTTTTTTTTTTTTTTTAATGTTGTTGTTGGCATATTTGGAGTTTCGAAATTTTTAAATGTTCAAGTAGTCATTGGAGTTATTTTCTTACACGTGGGACCAGTGATTGGGACTATCGATCTGGAGCAGTTTCGGAAAATGTGGAATCCCAGCATGTGGCGCCACAGTCATCGCGGCCTTGTAGTGTTCGCGTCGTATTGCGGTTCCCGCGGAACTTTTTTGCGGTGACACTATCGTTGTATTGGTGGGAAATCTGTAGGCAAGTTGGGCGCAGGGACTTGTACAACTCTCGCGGGAATTCATCCAGAATATTTTTAAGCTATAACAGAGTGGGAAATGCCGTTTTTTGGCGAAGTTGAAGAGCTTCAAAATAGTTTTTGCAATGATCGTGATCCGTTGGAAGTTGTTTTTGCCATGGTCTGGAGGGTTATTTATTTTCGTGTGCAGGTAGATTATGCACACGTGAAATTATTTGTTTTAGTGAAGAGATTTGGGCGGCTCTTAAGATTAGGGGGGTGGGGGTGGAGCGAGGTGAGTATGGATCAAAGCCGGGGGAAACGGAAGATCTCCGAGAAAATCCGCCAATCAGCGGCATCGTCCGGTACAATTCAACGCATGGGAGGGAGGGGGGGGCGACCCCGCCTGGAATCGAACCGGGCTCGTCTAGGTGGGAAGCGAGTGATGTAATCAGTACGCCATCGCGATCCTTGGTTTGTTTTAGAAACGTGCATTACACACACACACACACACACACCTCTCTCTCTCTCTCTCTCTCTCTCTCTCTCTCTCTCTCTCTCTCTCTCTCTCTCTCTGCCAGTTGTAGACGGGCGTGTGTAGTGGACATGGGACTGGCGGAATGCCGCCCTCTTGAGCACCCACTCTGCGGACCTTGTGTTTTGACTGTGCCGGGTCTGGACAGGGCGTGGAGGACTTGTGTCTCGTCCCACGTGCTGCTCAAGAACGGCGTGGGCCTTGCTTCGCATGGCAGCCAGCCTAGCGACCCACGCAGTCGTCTTCCCGCGCAGCGAACTATCGTAGACAACGAGAATGCAAGTACCAGAGACGTCACTCAAGGCGAAGCAGCGGAACGCTTATTCTTTTAGCCAGTGCAAATGTGCCAAAGTCAAAACAAAACAAAAAAATATGTGCGTTTACGGGTTGGCAATACTACACGTGGCCAGTTTTCAGCATAACATTTCAATCGTCTGATTCCGCATATTTTAATAAAAACGTGTTCAATATTCACTTTTATAATATGTAGAATTACGTCCAAAAATAAACGGCCACTGTGAGCTGTCAAGTGTCGGTACACAATGCCAGATCGGTGTTAAAAAAAAAACTTACTAGCTCACATCGAGTATGCACGACGTACGAGAATGTAATGCTCACATCATCGCCAACATCGTAAAAAGAAATGTGTGTTTATGTAAATCATAGTCCTTCAGTCTCTACAATTGAATCAGTGTTACTATATATTTGCAATTCAGTTGAAAAATATTCACAAAACGATAAGCAGTTTTTCTTATTTTATATTGCCGGTATTGGACTGGGCAATTGAACAAAATCGAATCGGAAATAAATTAAGCGTTTTGTTTACTCCTAACCAGTGTCCAGGGGAGGAGCCGCGGTGGCTGAGCGGTTAGCCTTCTCGCCTCCCGCCAAGGCGTGTCGGGCGGTGCTGCTGGTCTGCGGGTTTTCTCGATGTTCTCTCGTTCCCCCGCCCTTTCATTCCGGCTCTGCTCCATACGCACCTCGATCACCGTCATCGGTCCTTTAGAAATCGCTGTTAAGAGCCGCCCAAATCTCCTTACTCACTCTTGGCCGTATCGGTGCGATATATCGTTCTAAAAAAAGAGTGTTGAAAATATACGCCGGTATATGCTGTTCACGGTAAAGTGAGCACTTTTGAGGCCCTAGTTACTTTATTTCAGCCATTTTTTTTTATCGTCTCACAACTTTTTAAAATATTTCTATGTAAGTAATAAACACAGTGTGTAGATTCCATCGCACTCTGAAGTTAATGTCTAAGGCTAAAATATAATATATTTATTGAATATTATTCCAAATGATAGGACTTTTTATCGTGAATAGCCTACATCACTATATACTGCTCTAAGCTGTTAGATCATATCGCCGCTGCGATATTTCGAAAATGTTATTTCGTTATCGGAATGTTATCGCCGTATCGCACAGCCCTGCATGCGACTTGCTACCGCTGGACTGCCACGCCAACAACATGTTTCAAGGGCACGATGCAACCCGCAGTGCCCCTGTTTTAATTCATTGCCTTGTGTGTTACTGATTCAGCAACTTCTATTTTATCGAAAGCGCACTCGCTGTGGTTTGAAACGCGTTCTCCGAAATTAGGCAGAAGCTATGGAATTTGGTCGCGCTCTGTAAAATTTACAGTGTGTGATATGACAGGCAGTAAATTTCGAACTTTTGCGGTGTCGATAAAGTATTCACTTAAATGTCGCAAATTTTCCAGCGCTCCGACCCCTAGAGTTTACCTTTTACCCAATGGTTTTTAACCTGGAAGTGGCGACTTTCTCGTTGCGCCCCCGCCCTTGTAGGCCTCAGGCGCGCCAAATACGTCTTGGTGGCTGGCACAGTTCATCGCGAAGGGGAGTGCGGAATCTCTGCAGCTCTTCGTGTATTGCCAAACTACTGAACATTACTCTTTCGTTTTCGGCCAAGAATAACACTTAGGAATGTTCACCACTCGGGCTAAAAATGTGCTCTATGCATCATCTTTAACTTAGTCTACAGGGGACGTAATATTTCGTCCACGGACATTTTGCAACAGCCCTATTTCAATCAACGTATCTGGGGGACAATCGTATTTATTTAAAGGCTGTTCACGACAAAGTGAGCACTTTCGAAATTAACCTTAGAAAACAGTAACTTCTCCTTCCTGTGTATATTTTAATGGGCGCACCAAGTGACATTCGCCCAGCAAAGTTGGTAACGGTGGATAGAAAGTAGTTCCATATTTTAACGTCGAATAAAAAATTTCATGTTACCATGTGTGATAAATCATATTATTTCTTTCGCTTTCTGGGTTTTTTTTTTTTCCGTTCACCGCAGTGGGAAAAAAATGAGGACATTTGTAAACTATTTACTTTCCTGATAGTTACACTTGTCGATGCACGAATAAAGTGATAGGCCCATGGCAATGTTAATTTTACATAAGGCGGAAGAATACACACCACACATACAAGTAGATGTTAAGCAGGGCTTTCAAAAGTGCTTATTTTACCGTGAACAGACTATAATGCAGTTTCCGTAGACCCTGTTGTGAGTCCAAAAAGCTCCAGGGTAATAAATATGCCAATACAGTAATGTCTGTATACAACAAGTACACAAGGGTTTAAACACGTTGTGCAGCACAGTGTATTTAAAAAAAAATCCATTGTCATTCAGTATGTTATATTCATTTGCAGAGTAAAATAGTTTTGAAATTAGACATTTTTTCAAACACTTTCAGTGTTTTAACAGCTCCCTCGTACAATATTTTCTTTTCAGCAGGTAGTATATTAAAAAGTGTTATTGCAGAGTATCGTGCATCCTTTTGAAATACAGTCGACACGTTTGTTGGCTAGTGTATATTATCTTTAAATTTGGTATTGTACTTATGAAACTCTGTATTGCAACATTGATGTGTTACTTATGTTTATGTATCCTATAACAACAATTTCTACTGTGTATGTTTGCCATTGTATGTAAGTTTGGTACGATATGCGATTGATTTGGTTTTGTAGAAGTATTGTTTTGGTCTTCGTTAAATCATTCTTATCTTATCCCTTATCGTCAGTAAAGCGTTTTCGATAGAGAAGGTTTGTAAGGGAGTTGGATACCAAAACCGTATTTTATATTTGTTCCAAACATTGCTTAACTTGTACGCATTGTATGTGATGCAATTTTCTTCAAATGTAAAAAAAAAAAAAAAAACCACTATATTTTTCCAATAATTTTATATCAATAGACCATTTTTTTCGGCCATAACAAGTACAAATGTGAAAAGTTGGGGAAAATTTAATTCTAAAATAATGCCGAAGGCTGTGTGTGTGTGTATAAATTTTTGCATATTTTTATCATTTTTTAATATATCAACATTTACATAGGCTAGTTTTTTTCCCCCATATGTACAACTGAGTGTTTTTTATGACCAGCAAAACAAAAATAAATTGAGATTCGACATAAAAATATTCAATAAATGTATATTGTACATTATTTATTCGAGGAAAAAGGTCATCACTTAGAATGCGTAAAAGTTGAACAATGGTTGGTACAAAAATAAAACAATTATTTGGTATCAAACACCCTTTAAAGAAGGTGCCGCACGCGTAACTCCCTCAATTAGCAATGGAAGATTAATTATATGGGTATGACGCTTGTGCAGAGGGGAGGGACGACACATACGTACTCTTGAGTTGCTGACCTTGAACGTGGTACCAGAGGAGCTGTTCGCTGTACTGCGTCGATTCCAAGAAAGAACTTATTATGTGGTGAGATCCTCTTATGACAGGTTGCACCATCGAAGTTGATCGCCTGATCCAAGTTCTTGTCCGAACTTGATCTAAGAATATCACAGAATATTGTTGAACCATTCTAGTTCAGAGCATGACTGGAGATCTAGATGAACTTCGAACCACGAAGTATGGCGGTATTGAGCCATGATCAAAGTAATATCTAGAAGCACTGTTAAATATATTTATTTACCGGAAAGAAACTTTGTATTATTCAAATTGTTTAGATATTGATTTGGTTGTCTGTTAGTGTTGTAAAATATAAATCCAGACGTTACGTCTGAAGTTTAATTGGAATGGTGTGGTGAAACGAATTCTGATTTTGATTTGTATCTCCATTGCCTACAATAACTACGGAAAATGTTATCGAAATAAACAAAGAACACATTATACTTGTATTGTCCTTGGTGTTGTGTTGTTGTGTTGTTCTTTGTCTGCATGGATCACTTTTTTTTTTATCCATCATTATTAACTTTGTGACTTTTTTGCTGTTTTGTGTTAATGTAATTCTGCTGATATCTAGCCACATTTATGCTGTCTTTGTTTATTTCTTTTTCGTTCACTGTCAGTGTCTCTCTCTCTCTCTCTCTCTCTCTCTCTCTCCCCCCCCCTTCCACATGCTCTGCAAATAGGACTTTTTCTCAGAAAAAAACTATTATCTATGTCCCTATTATTTTACTTTTGTCATATTTAGTCTATTCTTGGAGAGAGAAAAAAAATCCGTGAAGACTGTCAAATATCGCATTTTTAAAAGCTTGTCTGTGCAGTTTCCTTAAGCGGCAAGAGAATAGTACAAAGATTCGGGCGTAGTTTAATGGGCGGGCTTTCTTCGCGTGCAGTAAAACCCCACTGTTACAGATCTAGTTTACACAGTACAGCGTTACGATGGAAACAAGGCAAGGCGTGCGTGTTAGTGTCGCCCGTATTGCGCGCGCTCTCTCTCTCTCGACCTTGGACGCGTAGCTCAATTTAACTCTTGATACCAATGGTGCACGAAAACATATTTATCCGTGTTCCGTTATAACCTATTTTTCAGACGGTTTATCGAAACTTTTGGCACAAGACATAAATATAATTTTTAACAACTTCTCGCATTGTTAAATGTTCACTACCTTTATTATTCTGTGAGCACTGATGGAAGATGAGAAATAAGATATTCTTTCTTATCTTCCATCAGTGCTCCGATAGTAGTAATAGTAGTGAATATGTATCAGTGTAAGATGATTTTTGAAATTATTCATAATGTTTTGTCGTGCTGAAATTTTTGAAAACTTCACTGAAAACCCACTTTTGACCAGAATTAATTTAAATACACGGCTTTTGTGCACCATTCCCCTTAATGTCACATAACCCTCCAAAAACTAGACTATCTGCTCAATCTCTACCAGGTTCTTCGCTCCCTTAGTTACGCTGAGAGAGGTTTGGCAAATTACCAGAACATTCTTGCAGTGATAACCCCCGATATTCAATCCGCAGAGTATGCGAGTTACGATGCAGAGCA
Source organism: Dryococelus australis (assembly GCA_029891345.1). Classification (NCBI taxonomy): domain Eukaryota; kingdom Metazoa; phylum Arthropoda; class Insecta; order Phasmatodea; family Phasmatidae; genus Dryococelus; species Dryococelus australis. Next base: position 72,593,171 of record CM057006.1, on the reverse strand, counting down.
GCCAGCACGAAACAATATCGATTTTTTTCAAATTTCGGTATACTTAGTACTGTGACCTAATTATGAGTTCGTACTTCAGCCGTGATGTCTGTACTGCAGTATTAAGGTCAATAGCTATAGGCTGTTCACTGTAAAGTGAGCACTTTTGCTTTTTTATTTCAGCCATTTCCCCCCCCCCCCTTTTAACCAACTTTTTAAATAAATATTGCCATTTAAGTAATGTAGATTTCACCGAACTTGGAAGTTAACGTCTAAAGCATCTGTCACACTGTCCAATTTTCGCCTTCAACTATGTTTGACAGTAAGATTTGAAGACAAAATACGGCCATCAGATTTTTCCTTAGAACAAATTTTATCAAATAATCTTGAATGTGTTTGAATATGTGTCACTGTCAATTTTTTTTTAAATGGGTGAATCTAATTTGAATTATTATTTTTTAATTAATTTTCATAGTTAAATAATGCTTCTGTTTTTCTATGCAATTCATTACAAGAAGAAATGTAAGGAATATAGTAATTTATTTTCGCTTATTTATTAAATTTCATATTTTATTTATCAGAGGTGTTTACTGCACAGTGACATTTAACGCGTCTTGAGTTCGTAACATTATGTGCAATATTCACTTAAAATAGAACTTGATGACCAGACAGCTTCCTCACGAACTATCTATCATCATAACCGACTTAGTTTCCAGCCATTGTCCGTTATTTTATAATTCCTTGGCGTCAATTTTTGTCGTGCACGATTCTGATTGGCCGTGACCGTCGAACATCAAAGAAATTTTAAAACCGGTCCAATCGTCAAATGTTTTGTAGAAACGGAAGCCGTAAAACTCTCTTAGGCAAATATGATGGCGTTTGTGACGACCTCATAACTGCCCAACTTCATTTGACCGAACTTATTAGAAGCAGTTTGAGGGAAAAGTTTGACAGTGTGACAAGGGCTTAAGGCTGAAATAAAATATATTTATTGACTATTACTCCAAATTAGAGGGCTTTCAAAATTGCTCACTTTACCGTGAATACCTTACTAGTTGGGTGTAGGGGCACTTTACGAATTTCCTTGTTCGAAAACATAAATAAGTTAAAAAAAAAAAAAAAAAATGACAAATCAACATGGTGGGGGAAGATTCCCCTTAAGAGGCTCGCCTGCTTGGTTTTTTTTTTTACAAGCTTTCATTTGACTTTCATTGTTTGTATGTACGGCCTGCAGCGCAGTACTGTTTGTCTGGTTGCAGCCCAGAGTTTGTAAGGGGCCACCAGCGTTCTAGTGCAAATTTCTTGACTTTCATTGTTTGTATGTACGGCCTGCAGTGCAGTACTGTTCGTCTGGTTGCAGCCCAGAGTTTGTAAGGGGCCACCAGCGTTCTAGTGCAAATTTTTAGTCTTAAATAGTGTCGCCTGCTTGGGTTTTTTTTTTTTTTTTACAAGCTTTCATTTGACTTTCATTGTTTGTATGTACGGCCTGCAGCGCAGTACTGTTTGTCTGGTTGCAGCCCAGAGTTTGTAAGGGCCACCAGCGTTCTAGTGCAAAATTTTAGTCTTAAATAGTGTACACACATAATAATAACAAAATTGTTTAGACTAAAACGTAAAAAATAAATAAACTTAAAAAAATATAACTTTTAAAGCCAGCCTTTTATTTATAAATGCACTAAAAAGGAAAAATAATGATAGTCGTTATAGAATTTGTAGAACTTGTAAGACGTGGTCGGACAGCCATAATAAATTTCACTAAAAATTAATATGTTTGTACCGATTTATATTTAGTACATCAAAACTCGGCGCAACATAGAACGTACACCTCATTTGCGTAAGTGTAGTAAGAAGATATCTTGTGTAAGGATCGTAACTATTCGCGCCAAGCTTTTATATGCAAACTATAAATTGATATAAACATGTTAATTTATAGTAAAGGTTATTATAGTCCATTTCGTATAAGTAGTCTCAAATTTGACAGTTTTAGGAAAATAGTGGCAATGGCACCTGGTTGGCTACGTATCCTTCCGCCACAGCTGAACTGTCATTGAAGGTGACTGCAAACAAACACCATGTGACTGCCAGTATTTGTAAACAAACACCATATGACTGCCTGTTTTTGTAAACAAACTGCGTGTGCCTCCTCACAAATAACTTTTAGAAGCTGTGAAGGGCTGTTCAAACAATTGCAGGTTGGCAAAAATCCAATTTTTTTTAGTTTATAAATATTTTATGTAAATGACTTAACAGCCCATGTAATAAATCTATAAATTGATAATTTTTTACCTTGCAAGAAATTTGTAACCAGAATGCACGAAAATGAAATTGTATTTTGACTGTCAAATGAGTAAGATACTTTACTGTTTTTTAATATACTGTAAATATATTAATGACAACTAATCTTGTCACCCTTACCTGAAGTAAGTTCTTGTAAACATAAAAATTTTGCATGGTTTCCTCAAACACCAAATACCAAGATCTCCCCCCCCCCTCCCCCCAGGAATACACAAATACAGAAATACAGCCCATCCCATACCTTCTCATAGACAGTATACATTCTTACATACAGGCTATGCCTACTATTGCATTAAGAGTACATTATTCAGCTTTGTGGTATGTTATGACAACAAATTCTGTACAACCTTATACTTTTATGGTGGTTATACGTCTCATGATGTTAAAGTATGTAGGTAGCCAAAATAATATTTAAGCAAATGTTACTTAGTTTCAGCAATTTGAATTTAATATGTCTCATTTAGTAACTCAAATGTTAAGTATTGCTGGCCTACATACAAAATACTTTAATAACTTTTCTCAAATACCTACGTGTTCAGATTGTCATGCTGCGAATAAAAACTTATTTTTGACTAAGTATTGATATTTACACTGAAGTTCAGTCGCACAATATCCCTCCTCAAAATTGTGAATACAGCCCTAGGCTAATGGAAAACTGTATTTCAGTTCAGAGATGTTACAAAGCGCTCTAGAGAAGCAGACGTGACCTACAGCAACAATATATCAAACGAACATGTTACTTACACACTAAAAAGATGCTCCACCTACCCAAGATTGAAGACATCATAAAGTTGATTTTCCTTAGCGATAAATTTGGGAATATCGCAGTTCCTGCTGATGCATAAGACACTTCTTTGTGATGTTGGAGCACCTTCATTGGGTGCTTAGATTAAAAGAATTTAGTTTGATAAGCATGTTGTAATTTACTTGATATCGAAAAGTTGTCTTACAAGTTTGTATGGCCAGTAAGCTTTACATTTTGATACCCTCCAGAAACAGAGTGTTAGAGTTTAAATCAATAATAACACAGAGAAATGTCCATAGCAATGAAATGTGCGCCCAATTAGGGTATCATCTTTAATTTATTTCGAGGGAAAAATGGAAAAGGAGAGCCGGGGGGGGGGGCGGCTTTAGTTTATCGTCTTTCGTGAGACGGATTTATTTTGATCTTACAATGCGGGAATCACATAGTCCCAGCGTGCACGACACGATGCACATAACATTGCAAAATGAAATTGTATTGCAAGCTTTCCCTACAATGGTAAATACGCAGCTTAAAAGAAAAATTAATTGAAAACTACTGTATCTAACTCTTAAAAATAATAATTTTACTTTTGTATGCATTTGCGGTACCAATTTGTCATCATTATGTATTACAATTTCCCTCTTGTTCACCGCCTTTGAGACTAACGTAGCCTGTCAGCGCCTTCTAACTAGAAAGGTTAAATCTCGAGAGTATGGTGTCTGAACGTGCTGTGTTGGTCGGGGCTATGTGATTCCGGCATGAGTGTGTGGCATTTTGAGTTGCATATTGTTTTGATGGAGCATTGGAAAATCTTGCTCGTATGGAAATAACATATAAATTATTTAACTTCGAAAATTATAACTTTAATGAAAATACAAAACGCGATACATACGTCGGTGTTCGTATTCGTACAGATGCAGCAATATATACACGCACACACTTTGATCTTAGCTAACCTTACACTCGAATTTACGATGTAGACAAACAAATATTATTCACTCACTGCAGAAGTGTGGAAAGTTCGGCATTTTTCAGGGCACGTGCATTTTAATAATTATATTAACGGTTTACAAATACATTTACAAAACGCGCAAACTGGCTGTTGTAACCTCTTGAACACGTGTTTTTCTATGGCAATCCTTGCGAGTTGACTTAACTAAAATCACGTTTGTTCGTCACTAGCATTAAGTAATTTATTTGCAAAATCATTCAGTAAAATCAACACTGCGCACGTTTCCTGATACAAACAAACTTAAACTTATATACGGAAATAATATTCGTGTCACTTCATTGTGGAAGGCGGTTAGGAAAATGGCGGCACGAGCATTTTTAACGACGTGCCGATTAAAATTGCATTTCACTCAACAAAACGCGCTACAACGGTACCTACAACCAACTATGTTTGGAAAAAGCAAATAAAAAATAATTAACTACCGATTAAATGTTCCGACAACACCAATAAGATATTCGAATAATAAACACGATGAGAAAAAAAGCGCACGCATGACTGCCTTCACCGGGCTGGAAACATAAACATGGCTAGCTATTGGCTGGAAACGTTTACTGTTCATATGTGTCGACATACTCTGTCATAAATGCTGAACATGTTTTTAAAGTCCCGTTACTAATAGCCAAGAATTTAATATTGCTTTAAAAACATTATTTAAACCATAAATGGTGTAAGTATAACTACGATTTTAAATTACGACTTTTAGTTCAGAGTACTATTTTCTTCCAAACCCGTCATCGAAATAGCCAACCTAACAACACGGATCCCGCACAGTTCATCAGCTGATACAATACTGTAGGAGCGAGAGCATTTACTGTTTACATAATGTGTAGGTTGGTCACATTGTCAAGTTTGAGAACACTTATATGAAATGGACTATACAGCTGTTCGACCACGTCTTAAAAGGTCTACAAATTCTGTAACTACCATAATTATTTTTCTCTTCTTTGTGCATTTATAAATAAAACGTTGGTTTTAAAAGTTTTTTTTTTTTTTTTGTTCGGTGTTTGCGGCCGAGAAGCGTGGGCGCTATAAGGGTCACACTGGCACGCGCTACAAGTGCGCCATCGCCGCTACGCGCAAGGCTCTTGAATTGGCGTGCAGTGTTGCCGTGCTGTGGGGTTTTTGACCCTATCATTTTATTGGTGAAAAGTTTGTAGCAAGGTTTACTGCATGTACCTCGAGTACTATTGTGTGTGCGCGCGCGCGCGTGTGTAACGCGTATATTTAGAGACGCAGCGCTTTTGAAAAAAAAAAAAAACCATGTTTGAGTCCTCTGAAATCGTGTTTTTAATCGGTATGCATACTGTGAAGTAGTTCAGCAGATTAGGCAAATTTTTCGCTGTTTCGTAAAAAAAAAAAAATCTGAATTTAAAACGCACTGCAACACAGGCGTCAGGCAGGGAGGTTCCTAGAACAATGTTTTGAGAAGTTATTAATCAGCTTGGAACCGTGAACAATTTAAGGCAGTAGGTGCAAGCATGCTTGATTTCTTCGAGCGAGGCAACGCCCGGACCGAACTTGCTCCTGGAATAATCCTTGAGAAATCTTCAGTGTCTCGGAAAAATCCGGGCTGGCTTTACACTCGGGCCAGAGACGCCTGCTGAAAAGGTGTAGCGGAATTTTTATTTTCTCCTTAGATTGTGGGCCCGGGGGGGGGGGGGGGGTTGGTAAGGAAATGCATGTCTCGCGGGTAAAGAAAGGTTTGTCGGAGGGGTTGGAGGGGGGGTGGGGGGGCTCTTTAAAACATTTCGCTACCTCACATCGATCGCCGGGATCCGCGCTCTCGTCCTTAAGGGGTCTTCGCGTCGTATCGCGTCGCGTCGCTGTTGATGAGTCGAGGGGGTGGTTTTCGCGGAGGGGGTGGATTTTTGAATGGGGAGAAAAGGGAGCACAAAGACGCCTCGTCCCCTCATTAAGGTGCCGGGGTGGGATTGGGAGGGGTAAAAGGGAGTTCTCATTAGAAAGATTGCGCTCCCGACGCCGCCCGCGGATAACACTCCCCCCTTCTTCTCCCCTACACAACATCCCCTCGTAGTGACTCGGTTTCCCACCCCTCCCGAATATTTCCCGGCCTGCACTTGCGGGATGTCGACTGTGTATAAGCGCGCGACGCCCTATAAACGCCGTCCAGACACCCGTGTACCTTGCCTACCTGGCAGACTCGAAACTGAACCATGTCGTTGCATCCCTAACGAGAAAGGGGACGGTAAAGGCTATTCACTGTAAATTGAGCACTTAAAAGTCAACCTATGAAAAATGTCACTGCCTATGCCAGCGTATATTTTAACTGGCACGAGATATGTCATGCGCTCAGTGAAGTTGGCAACGACATACGGAAAGTAGTTTCATGTGTTTGTAATTCAACAATTGTTGTATTAATAATATATAGATTAATCCAGTAAAATGAATTATATAATGACACTACAGTCACCGCTTAAAATTCTGAGGAAACACAAAACGTGCGTAGCCTGATTAGGCTATCTTCCATAGATTTCGCGGCGCTACCAATGTTAAGTTATATGGAAATTGTTTTTTTCTGTGTTTAAATTCAATTTTTCTTATATGTTTATTGTATGGGAAACAAGTCGTCACTGTTTTTTTTTTTACCTAGCAACTGATTCGATTACTTTTTTGTGGGTGGTTCCACCCCGTCCTTTGTGCCAGGCAATTTAAGTTGATAATTTTTCGTGCGTGTAATGTACGGGCGGAAGGTATTTTATTCATAAAAGTAAGTGTGCTGGGGCTGACGAAATATTGCGAAGAAGGTGGTCTAGGTGACTTTCTGAAGCAACTGTCGCGGCCGTCTTAGAGTAGTGTTTGCACAGTAGATAAAACTTATCTTGTTCAGCGCATATCGGTTTAGAAAGTTTTCGTTGCCGAGGATGCTAATGTAAAGCGCGGGCGTGATTCATCAGTGACCTAACAGGCAAGGTTTGCGAAGACACGTTGGCGGAGGGTCACTTCCAACACGGTATCCGGGTAAGTACCGTCAAACTAACCGGCGCCTCCGGTAAAGTATATGTTAACGCTTCAAGGTCACGTTCGGCCAACGGGTAGCAATTGCGACGGCGATGGGAGATGGCCTCGTCAAGCTGCGCACGTGTCCAGTTTCCTCGGGATGTTAAGCGGTGACTATTGACGTGAGGTTTTTATATAACAGTCTGTTCAAAATAGATACAGTTTTACAGAATAGTAAATATCGACGAACAGAGGACTACGCTCTGAATCAGTGCGTATTTCACTGCTTCAGTCAGTCAACAGTATCTGAGACTGATTTAACAGACTTCCTTGACTTATTGATTGTGTCATTTTCAATTGATTCATCGGTCATTTTTTCACTGGTTTTCAGTGGTTTGTTTTTTGACTGATGGATCAGTTAAACAGCGTGTAAAAATTACCGTTAAACAAAGTGTATCAAGTGAAATAACTACGGACAGTAATAAATCCAATATAAAATAATTTCTAAAATGTGTTTCGTATTTAAAAACACAATTTTACGAGGTAATATGAACATTGACTTTCATTCCGTTTTTACGTCTTTCATTTCGTTTTCATGTAATCATCTCAGCGCTCTGTTTAAAGACTTAAACTGCATATAATGTGGTGAAGAGAGGCACTCAAAATACTATTCGCTTTAACAACTCTAGCGGTACCAATTAAATCAAAAACGAAAAGTTAGGGCATACAATTTAAAATTTTATGATTTCGATCATAGCTATGACGCACATATTTTCCTCTTAATTTTTAACGTGACTTGATAGCGCAGGTGGTGAGGTAATGGCTTTAAAGTGAAGTGGGAAGTGTGTGTGTGTGTGTTCATCCCGGCCACTTCCGAATTTTTATTTACTTTTTTTAAATTATGGTAAATTGAACAATATAGATAGTAAACTATCGTAAATACGTTTATTTCATGTAATTATCTGGCTACAGTCAATAAAAACTATTTAATACGCCACTGCATTAGGCCGTCACTTATTCAATCAGTGAAATTGTTTGTCACTCATTCAATCAGTGAAATTTTTCCACAGATTATTTCAGTGGAGCCATTTTCACTGATATGAGTAGTTGACTTTCACTGTGAATCAGTGGTTTTCCACTGATTCGAATTTAGTGTGTACTCACAGTGATTTAGACTGTACTTAGTGATTTTTGCTGACTTCGACATTTTGCAATTGCCACATTTATGTTTCGATAACCAAATTTATAAATTAACAACAAAGGATCAACTTTACGTGGAAATATTACCAAATGTTTTTAAATCAAAATAGACAAACGTGCTTTTAATATAACCCATTTGACAACTAGGGAATAGCATTTTTTCTTCCGTAACGAAAAGATGGGATTTAACTTTTAAACCTTCTTTTCCTAGCGTTCTTCATGTCTTGAACATTACAGAAATAATGCTTAGACGTGCTGTGAAAACAGAAGGAAAAAAACTTTTGCTTTTACGCATTTGGCAGAAATGTCGTTTTCCTCTGCTTGAAAACCAGTTGAATTAGTGTACAGGCTCTAATGATGCGCCATAATTGGAATATTTCGCAGGCATCAGTAACTTCTGCAGCACATTACAGTTTTTATGCGGCCGAAGATGGCGAAAAGGAGCTTGTCTGAATAGAGGATATAAATTTAGTAAGTATTCTTCCGGAAGATCTGTAGTTACATTAAGAAACATATGTTGTTCATAAATGTGTACTATGGCCTTTTGAAGCGTCAAGGTTTCAGTGTGTGTGGGCGTGCGCCTTAAGACGTATTTTGACTCGATATTGTTCCGCGCTGATCGCATCCCACGCGAGCGAGTGGATTTTTTCTAACTACCCTATTACTAAGTGAAAGCCCGGTGGGTTGGGCGGGATCTTAGTGCGTCTCAGGGCTAACCCCTTGCGCCTACAAGGAAATGAAGTCGTGCAAGGAGACGTGCATCGCAGCAAAGAGGGATTGTGCAGCCGTGGCCAGGGTTTAGGCCATGACTACCTCCCTAAGTGTACTTAGAGCTAAGCTATCACTGGAAGAGACTGGGGAAAACCGGCATAGGCGCCGTAAAAACTCGGTCGACGGAATAGAATTCAAAATTATTCGTGCATCAAACGGAAATGCTACAGGAGACAAAAGTGTGTGTCACGAGCGAGTGGGAGTGAAGGTCAGCAGTTATATGATAGCGGCGGCAGCAAGTCAAAGGATTGTTCGAATGAACAGGCGAGCGATAGCCGGTAGGACGCGTATTTGCTACAGAGAATGAGCCGACACGATAATCCTTACTGCGGCGCACGCTGCTGACTCTGGCTGTATTGAGTTTCTGCGTCTATGTGAGGAATCTTCTAGTTGTTTACTGCCCTAGATTCTGTTCGCGTGGCTCGGGGCTTGTCGAATTTTCCAGGTAAAGGCCAGCAGAGTATAAATTGTGCGGTGGTCCTCCCGGGCTGGGAATTGTTGATGAGCGAATGGGTGGCGGAGTTCCGAGCGATAGAAGATGAGCGGCGAGAGAAATTACCAGCGGAAGGAAATCTGCGATTACAGTTGAAAGAGACTTTAAATATTGTGCTCGCTAGGAAATAGAGTAAGAGTGGAGATAAATAGTTGAATGCTGTAAATATTATCTGTGTGAATAAATTATAAATCAAATTTAGTTATTTTATTATTAAGACCCCCACCCTTTACGAACTCAGATACGCCCATCGGGCGTCCATGTAACAATATTTTTAGTTGACAGTCATACTGTAGCACTTCGTGTGATAGGGGCGGTGTCGAACAGCCTTATATCCTTTCACCCTTTAACGTTGTTCAGCTTGAAGGCCAAAATCTGCCGCATCAGTCATCCAGACTGTGTGCAAAGCTTGTGTGAAACAACGAAATAAAGTTTCTTTCTGAGTTGACATATTGTTACAAATAGATTTAAGAAAGATTTCCACATCCGTATGCTAGAGTTAGCTTGCCTTTAGTGCACCAGTGTATTTTTGAAGTTTAAAATTGTTTAAAACTATAGTTAGGGGCAGCAAAATTTTATGGAATGTAAACTAAATGCATGTGTGTATATGTGTAAATATGTAAATAAAGGTGTAATATAAGTTATATATATATATACACACATGCATACATACAGTTTTTGAGTGGCATTTAAAGTTTGCGAAATCGTATTGAAAGCCTATATTAAGGGGGCGTAGCCCACTCTGTGCGCTCGCCTATGTTTAAAAATAGCCCCTCTACAATTATTTTTAAAGTTCCGGTACTGAATAATTTGAGGTAAAGTGGCGTCTTGCAGTACACTTTCTTCGTTTACTTCTTGGAATGATAGCGCCAATTCCGGAGTAATTATTTCCTGACGAAAAGGCTGCACTTCAATTAAGTTCCCGCACGCAGAGTTGATGAGGCATCTTTGCGCTTGCCTTTTGTCGAACTTGAAACCTTTAATGAACAGTGCTGACGGTAATGTAGGTGGCTCTGATTCGCTTCTTCTCTCTTCGTCGTGACGTTGCAAACCGTTGGTGATGGACCTTGTGTAGCAGGTGGGGAATGGGGTTTTGAGGATTGACCGTGTCGTGTCACCAGGGGTTGGTGATTGACAGTGTCGTGTTACCAAGGAGAAAATGGACCCTGTTTCTAGGGGGTGGTGGAAGGAGTCCGTCGTGTCACCAGAGAGTGGGTTTTGGTATGTGTGATCGCGTCATTTCACCGGCTGGAAAAAAAAAAGGGGGACGCGTAGTTGACCGTGTGATGTCATTGCGGCCTGGCCGATGTTGTACAGTGTACATCCTTCTGCACGAGTTTTTCGTTCATCTATGTGTAGGTTAAGCACCTCCACAGTGCCCTGAAGGAACATTCTCGGAGGCAGCATGAGCGTGCAGGACCGCGATGCAGTGGGAATCCTCTGTGGTCCGTTGGGCTTGACATATTTTTAGCCGTCAGGCAGGCAGACGGAGCCAGTCGGTAAAAAGGAACCTGTTGTGTCGCCGGGAGGATGCTTGCGACACTCAATCCGCTCTCGGGCGGTTAGCTGCTTCTAGCCTCGAGTTTGACAAGGAGTGCCATTCTCATTCACGTCCCCACCGCTTATCGGGAGCATAGATTAAAGATGAGGTCGATCGATCTCGCTGGCTGTGCACAACCAATCTCCCTCTCCCAGCATTGAACTGTTTTTCTGCCTATACTTCTAGCAAAAATGATGCGGATTGTGTTTGAGGTTAGAACACTGTTTAGTAAACAAGTGCTTTTGAGATGTTTTTATACTTCCTCTAACCAATTTGTAATGCTTTTTGATTACATTCAAACTGGTAAAAGTATCTTATTAATAGAATACTGCTTGTCACATAAAAATCAAGTAATCAAACACGTTCATCATTGTTGCCCATGTGACTTTGACAGTTGTGTAGGATTGGGGTAGGTCAATGTCGGGTACATGTGCATAAGACGAATAAGCGGTCTACCTCATCTTTAGTCTATGATCGGGAGCTGATTCATGTCGTGGAAACAGTGTATTTGCCACCTGCCTACCGCAGACTCGGTTTTGCAGAAGATTACAGACGCATCATAATTCAAAGCAAGAGTAAGTGTTGGTCGTGCTTTTAGCAAACACATAAATGAATGCTGTCCGGGACATGGCTGAAAATCTCGAAAACGGAACGCTGTCGACACGTACTGCCGAGTGCCACTCCCGAAGCGGGAAAGTGAATGATGATCGTGTACCGTGTTTCCACAAGCAACTACAGTCATTCACGTTGATATCCGGCCAGAGTCGCTCTTTTTCCATTACTGACTGTCTCATCAACTGGAAAGAGGAATAGAAATAAGGGTCGACAGACGGATGAGCTGGAATGCCACTAATATACAATACTAAAAACTAATGTGCGGAAGTCTGTAGCAAGGAAATAACTACCACATAATGCTGGAAGTGCCACAGGAGTGTGCCACTTAATATTTGGTTGCACATTGTGTTTACTACTCACAGGGCTGTCGCCGCACTCACGCGTAATTCTCTGTACAGCCAGGTGATTGTGTGCTGCTCAGACTTTAAGTAATATGGTTCTGAAAGGAAATAATATGACATTTGAGCAACGCCAACTGATATCACATCATGCCTAAGGGATGTCTCGGAGGCAAATAAGTGAAGTTTGTACCAAGGAGTGACTAATTTTTAGATGTTTGTGTAGTTTTTAAAAACTTTCTAGGGTTTTTTTTTTTCAGGCAAATTGCGTGATACACATCCTTTAACACTTATGAATTACATACAGCGTCCTTGGACCATATACTCTCAAGCGTTTCACCACCTGAAAATGTTCCGTCCTTAACATGATTCGAACCCATGACCCTCGGAGTAGCCAGGCGTTGTAACCACTATACCACTCGCAACTCATGATTGACAGGATCATTACCTGTAATAATCATATTTGAATGATATGTGGAATAGGAACCGAGCTTTATATGGTAATGTCTTTGAATACTGTTTGTAGTTTGAAAAATATGTTTTTATTCCCCGCCGTGCTTATTTTCACTGAATGATACAAGTTACAGAGAATAAGGCCTTGTATAGGCTGTTCACCCTAAAGTAAGCACTTTTGAAGCCCCAGTTACTTACGTCCCGCCAGTCACAATGTTCTAGAGTCCTCCAAGCGTCCTCACTTGCAGTAGGCTTCACTCGTCGGTTTCACACGCTCTCGTCCATTCAAGCCACGAACACCTCACTCGCCGTCGTCCCGCAATCTCCAGTCTTCGTCCACATTTTACTTCGCTTGTGCACACTCGCCAGGCGGCCTCCATCCAAGACTGCCGGCCACTGGGTTGCGGCAGTATATGATAGGTCTTAGGCCGCCACCTAGAATCTTCCCTAACTCGCGTGGTGCGTCGCGGAGGGCTGAGGCGCCAGCCAGTCTCACCAGAACATGCTTGCGTCGTCGCTAAATGTATCGGAAACTCTAGCAGGCGAGAGGAGGTGTGTGACGCCAGCAAGTCTCGCCACTGTCGGCATTCACGGGATTCCCAGAAGGGGGACAGACAGCCAAGAGCGCATCGTTCCAGGAAGAGGGGATGGCGAGGTGGGTCTCCGATTATGGTGCGGGGCAGCTGGATCGGCGCCAGCTGCAGCACTTAACAATATAAATCTTCATATAGTCCATTTAGTCATTGCTAAAGTGCGCCATGGAACATGTATTATTACAGTGATAAATAAAAGCGTGTTTGTTGTACAATCACGACGTAGTAATCAAATGCAAAAAAAAAAAACTTTGTGTTTACGTATTTCTACACAATCTTGAAACGCTTTATTTAACGGCCTTACCTATAAAGCCGGCAGCCGCGAACTTCAAATGGGGAATCAATGTTAAACGAAATTCCTTCCCATTGCGTCAATTTTAAGGATAACTATTTCAAACAAAAACATTTTGTCGCTACTTTCTCAGAGATTATTTTTTAAGTGAAACAAATATTTATCAATCTTTTTTGTATATGGTAAATTCAATATTAAATTTTTGAAAAAAAATATATATATAATCGGCAAGATGTCTTAATCTAGCAACATTACTTAAGTTGCACGTAGAATATTTTTTGTTTTGAAATTGTTGTCTTTAATATTGATACAATGAGAAGGATTTTCATTTAACATTGATTCCCCATTTGAAGTTCGCTGCGGCCGGCTTGGTAAGCAGGGCTGTTAACATAAATTTGCTAATTAATAAATCTATACATTCGTGTTTTTAGAGATTTATGTGCCTTTTTTTGTAGTCGTAAAAACATTTGTGTAGCATTTTACTGTAGTTGTTTTACAGTGTAACCTGGATAGTAATACCAACACAACTGTGTAATGGATCGAAGCACATAATGGATGAAGCTAATGTGCAATGGTCATGTGTTTACTGTAGGAGCGTATAGTTAAAATAAGGGAAGGTGGTTTTTGAGTTTCACTTGTTAATTCAAGAGTGATAGATGATTTTTTTTGTAGCTACAAGTCCTATAAATATTTTAATGTAGGGTGCGAATGTAGGCGCACTCGCTCTTATCAGATCGGTTGCATAGAAGTTGTGGATTGCGATACGAAATCAGAGGTGTGTGAAAGCGCTGATTAAAGCTCATTTGTCCTATATGGCTTGTTCTGCACTCGTATTAATCGTCGATCACAGCAGTAACCCACTTGTGTGAAAAGCAATTCGGGCGACAAACTCACATGCAACGGATACTTCGTCACCTCTGTGTGCAAGGGATTGGAATGCCGTGTATCCCCTCCTTTTGGTTTTTACTGTTTACACTGCGCTACTAAGCGACTTTACATAAGTGACTGTTGAGTTGAGCGATTTAGGCGGCTCTTAACGAGGTTTTAAGACGGTCATAAAGGGCATCATTTAAAGTTGTTTTACAGGTCAATGCGACAGCAAATAGAGGTCAAACGATTTTATGCAGAAGAATGAGATGTTTACATGCCATTAAGGAAAGCTAGAATTGGGAATGCCTGTTTTAAAATTTTCGTTCAAACTCTTATTAATATACAATATTGAATGATAAAAAGGACTATATTAGAGCATATTTCACAATTTTCAGAAAATAAAGTAATTGGAATATTGAAAAAGTAAAAACTAAAACAGTTGCGTGTCACCTTCGTTCACAGTAGATAGTTTATAGAAATAGTTATTTTTACACAAAGGCGATTTATATACATACATGTAATGCACTGCAACATCATGTTTAAGCCGAAAATATCCCACCTCGCTGCTTGGAGAGAAGACACTTTTATCCTATCCCTTCAGCACGAAATGAACGGAGTAGATAATGCTGGCCATTTTAGTTCCTGCTGTGTGCCTTCGCGATTGTTTATGGTATTAGTGACAGTTCGTGTTGGGGCGGGGGTAGAAAGGTCCGGTTCCCCAGGGGAGGGAGCAGGTGAGTTAAACGCAATCCCCCCGTATTACTCGCGCGTCTTGCAAATGCCATTTCGTATTTCAAAGATGTGTCGGAACAAATGAACTGCAGGTTTGATTCGTTCAACGAACTTCTAAATTACGTAAGAGCAGTTTTTACATGTAATAAAACGATAAACATGAAAAGTATAATATCCTATTGTAAGAATCTTTTACCTTCGCTCAGTTGTCGAGTACATGCATGTTTGGAACATTTCTAACTGTTGTTAAATGTGAATGACCTGATACAGAATGAATGTGTACAGTTGTGTATTATTGCGTCACAAAACATTAATAGCAATAAATTATTTAGGAATTTATTTCCGAACTTGTCATAATATTATTTACATCTGGAAGTATTTTTTAAGTTGAGTTGAGATGTTTGGACGGCTCTTAAAAGTGTATTGTCTTGCGATCCGATGAAGATGGCATGAGGTGAGCAGTGCCTGGAATGAAGGGTGAGAAAACGGGAGAACCTCGAGAAAAGCGGGGCCACGGTGGTAGAGTGGCTAGAGCACTCGCCTCCGACCAAGGCGATCCGAGTTCGATTCCTGGCGGGGTCAGTTGCATGTGGGAATCGTGCCGGGACGTTGCTGCATGTCGGCGAGTTTTCTCGGGGTTCTCCCGTTTCCTTTACTCTCCATTCCCAGCGCTGCTCCATATCCACATAATTCACCCCTCGTCGGCTTTTCAAGACCATAGAGAACCACCCAAACCTCAACTCAACCTGAGAAAACCCGCCAAATAACGGCATCGTCCAGGTGCGATTCCCGCATACGCAAATCCGGGTGACACCACCGAAGTATTTTTAATAAACCTATTTTTGAATACTGTGGATAGCGTATGAGATTATGCTATTTATATTCTGGTTAGGTTTGTGAAAATATGAACAAAAATCATGCGAATTTCGAATTGAAAAATACATGTAACGTCTTTCTAGTTTGTGGCTCACTATCCGGACATTTATAAAACGTATCTTGACAATATACGAATAATTTTTGCGAGCAATTAAATGAAATTTTGGAGTCATGTCTGTTTTTAATTTATATATTATGTGCGTGCGTGCGTTTTGTTAAATGTAGCATTTCATGTGAGCGGGGATTTAAACTGCATGCTGAAGCAAAATTTCATAGACTTTTCTGGTACAAGGGTGTTCTCGTGCCCATAGATCCGTGAGTTAAAATAAAATCTCTTATATCTCAGAGCTTGTTATCGCTACGCTCTAAAAAAAAACTCATATTTGCAACAAAAAAATAATAATAATAATGTTTAAAATTTTCGTTGCCAAAAGAATTATTTTAAAAGCTGTATATTTTTTCACTGTAGGAAGTACAATAGGTTGTCCAGCTTACTGTTATGCCATAAACGCGGACTTTGAAATGGAAGTATTTTCTTCACAAAATCTGCGATACCGATAATGGATTCATGCAGAGAATCAATCCTCTGAGTAAATTTTTTTCCCTCCAATGTGAAGTAGGCCTATAGAACTCTCTCTCCAGATATTTCACAGCACACGTAGCTACCACTCTATGATAAATAGATGCATATAAATAAAACTATTGCGTACTGTAAATTGTTTGCTTATGTGTTATTTTAACATACATTACGTGCATATGGCAAACTGAAGTGCTCAAGCGGTAGTATCTATCATGGGATGAATTATAGGAGGACACCTTAGTGATAATATAAGTTGCTGCAGTTCGTGAATATGAATATGCCCTGTAGAAAATGATGCCACAAGAGAGATTCGCGTTACATGAGAGCCACAGTGGTCGAGGGACTGCTGGAGCGTTCGCCTTCAACCAAATCGTTCCGGGTTCTATCCCCGGCGGGGTCACTGCCAGATTTTCGCACGTGGGCATTGTGCATGGACGATTCTGTTGGTCCGCGGGTTTCCTCGGGAAACTCCCTCCCTCCCACCCCCCCCCCCAACCTAAAAAAATTGCATTCCTGGCGCTGCTCAATGTCGATCTCATTTCTAATTTCATTCATCAGCTCTGGAGACCTCAGAAGGCATTACTTGCAAGGTAACTTAACACAAATGACACGTACGTTATTTTTGGAAGGAAAGTAGCAATTGGTTTTGCATTAACATTTTCGCTGGCATGAAATTAAACGTGCCATCAACGGTCCTGTGTACTGAAATGTTTTCTGTAAAATCGTTGTTTGCGCCTAAACGCTTGTCTCGGTAAATAAATGTTCTGGAAATACGAAGTTTTGGCAGAAAGGATTTAAAAAAAACTATTGTCTATGAAGTTTCTTTAACTGGTAAGAGAAAAGTACGATTACAATTACTTTCATCGCGTGTAATAAAACCCCACAGTTACAGATCTAGTTTAGACAGTAAAGCGTCAGGACGGAAACACTGCACGCCTTGCACGTAGGAGCGATGAGGCGCTAGACGTGCGTGTTAGTGTTGCCCGTATAGCTTTCTCGCTTTATGGCCTTGGACGCGCAGGTTCGCAGGACCCTTAAATGCCCAAGTAACAGCGGGAGACGTTATTGCAAGGAAACTAATCCGGACTACCTCGCAGTGCCACCCCTCCCCCCCCCCCCCCTTGTTGATACACTTGTCTAACCAACCCCCTTTAATTTTTTCCAAGAACTGTGCAATGAGCAAAACTGCAAAAAGTCTGCTGCCACGGCTGGCTCCGCGCAATATCAGTCTCACGTACAATTCCCGTAGCTATTTATCGCGCTCTTAAGAGCCGATGAGGCTAAAATGAGGCGAGAATGGAGCAGCGCTGGAATGCAAGGGCAATGGATACGGGAGATCCCGAGAAAACTCGCCGACTAGCGGCAATATTCCTTGTGGTGGAATAATATATGCTAGTGTTATTTTTTGTGCACTGCTGCATTAGCTTCGTTTTAGTCGTAGTTGCGTTTATCCTAGTACAGTACTGCCTCCCCAGCAAAAAAAAAGTGTGCTATCTGTGTACATACGTTGGCTTCTACAGCAAATATCCCAACGTTGGTGATACTTTCATTTTATTCACACGCATTCATCATTGCTCTTTAGAAATGTATATTTCTTGATGCCAGCCTAAGCTTTGTAAATACTCATATAAAACCACGAGAAATGAATGGGCCAACAGTTGGACTCGTCTGATTTACCTAGTGAACGTTAAATATTAAAATCGTGAACTGCTTATTAGCAACTGAAGCGGTTAAGCCCTGTCATTTGGAATATTAGTCAATAAATATGTTTTATTTTAGCTCTAGATGTTAACTTCTGAGTACGGTGGAATATACACGCTGTGTTTATTACTTACGTGGTAATATTTATTTTAAAAAGGTGTTAAGGATAAGAAATGGCTGAAAGGAAAAAGTAACTAGGGCCTCAAAAGTGCTCACTTTACCGTAAACAGCCTATATAATGTGGATATAAGTATAGGCGCATCTATAGGTTGTGTGTTGTTAGAAGTAAATTTGAACTGAATGAGTCTTCGCTTACTTGTATACTTGCATACTTCACTTGCAATTCGGACAGTACTTACGACGTCACTTCCGGGGCCAGGTACGCACAAGTGTGTACTTCAGGCGAATTCGAGCACAGCCTTAATTGCCATACCCGGCTTCTTGGCTCTCACTTTCAGATTTTGCTGTAGAATGTCTTTATAGGCTGTTCACGATAAAGCGAGTACTTTTTGAGGTTCTTCCGAAAGGCATTAACTTCTAATAAATATATCTTATTGCATACTCGGGCATTACATTTTGGGGTGGTGAAGAGTATACACTGTGTTTAATGGTCACACAGCAATATTTATAATAAAAAGCAGCAGGAAGATGGAAATTGGATGAAAGGAAAAAATTTATAAGGGCATTAAAAAGTGCTCACTTTACCGTGTTATCCATTGTCCCACACCTGAAGCTGCCATGCAGCCCCGTGCCATACCATAACGCCACGACCTCCGTATTTTACGGTAGGCTGGATATTGTGCAAATCCCATTCTGTATTTAGATTCATCCATACCAGAATTCGGCCATCATTCTGGAATGTATTAAATTTACTCCTGTGTGGAAAAATAACTTTCTTCCAGAACTCTCTTGAGTCTTTCGTGACGTATCGGATGTAGGATTTCTTTCTTGGCATTCTTGCATGAATTTAGGTAGCACTCTTCGTATGGTGCAGGGATGGACGTCTTTATCCTCGTACTCTGCATTTCCGCTGCTATTTGTATGGCTGAGAGTTCAGCATTGCAGTTCATTAGCTTCAATGATTTTTCTCTTCTCCCTTCTGTCAAGCTTCGGTGGTCACACTGTTCGCACTTTATTAATCACAATGTTTCGTTCGTTTGAATTCTTCACTATTGTAGGAACTGTACAGCGAATACTCTTTACAATTGTGCAATTTCCCCGTACGATTTGTGCAGTCTATGCAGATTCACTATGAGTGCGTTTACGGTAACATTTCAATCCGGGCTGAACCTGGAGTAGACTGAAGAATCCAGATTGAAATGTTAGTATAAACACATCTGTACTGGACTGAAGTAGGAGTGGGGTGAGATAATTCAGTCCAGTTGTTGAGGTGGACTGGATTGTAGAATCCGGATTGAAATTTTACTTTAAACACTGATCGGACTGAAATTAGAAGAAAGGAGAAATGGCCGCCATATTGACTCGTTAGTTTGGTTATTTAAGAGGTTAGAATCATTCTGAGAATAGCAAAATAAGTTTTCTGGAAGTGAAGCGAAAAATAAATGGCCACGAAGGAACTGATAAATATTTGGATGGAGAAATATGTGAAATTCATTTTATATTATATTTGTTTTATAGTTCTGCCAGTCGCCAATAGAGTGCTTCTGTCCCGTTTCAATTCGCATTCAGTCTTGTGTACACTTTCGTTAACATTCGAAACTTTACCTTAAACACTTATTGTCGATACGAGTTCACTCCAAGTTGATTCCAATTCAAGTTCGATCCAGTCCGAAATTTTACTCGAAAAGCGCTAAATGATGTCTCTTTCTGCAAGGTTCGCCCCAACCGTTCCGTCCCGTGTTACTTCTTGCTATGCACACCTTTGTTTCGTCAGTGAGGATGTCTCGTCGACAACTGTGTATCTAGTACTGTTGCGTCCCACATGCTGTGCCGACGTGTAGATGTCCTAGTAGACAGCGCTCCTAGCGGATGTTTACATGCGTTATTTCCAAGGGACCACCATGCCAGAGAACATTATTTTCTTCCTCCTCGCCAGAGAACATTATTTTCTTCCTCCTCGCCAGAGAACATTATTTTCTTCCTCCTCGCCAGAGAACATTATTTTCTTCCTCCTCGCCAGAGAACATTATTTTCTTCCTCCTCGCCAGAGAACATTATTTTCTTCCTCCTCGCCAGAGAACATTATTTTCTTCCTCCTCGCCAGAGAACATTATTTTCTTCCTCCTCGCCAGAGAACATTATTTTCTTCCTCCTCGCCAAAGAACATTATTTTCTTCCTCCTCGCCAGAGAACATTATTTTCTTCCTTCTTGCCAGTGAACATTATTGTCTTTGTTTTTAATTTGCACTCTGTGGGCGGTATAATGAACTACACATGTGGGTTTCCCGTGCATAAAATATGTATCCGTACCAACACATAGCGCGAAGCGAACCTGGGTTTAATGATTGCATTTCCTCTGTGCTTATACTTTTGTTTCTAATTGTACACAGACATTTTTTAAAGCTCTCGGTATTGTTGTATAATGACAACGTGAGTTATTTGAAATGCCTGTCTTTATTTTGTACAAAATTACGTTTTATAGAACCCGTAATTTTTTAATACACTAACATCTGAGGTTGTTAGTTGGGCATCTTGTCTGTCGCAGCTCCGTGGGTATAGTAGAAATATAGAACACGTTTTATTACGGTTGTAGGCATGCCAATGGGTATGAAAACTGTTGCACCCAGCCCTGAGTCAGACTTCTCCGTCGAGGGCTGAGTTGTAACCTACACTGTTAGCAGTGTTGGAGGCACGTTTTATAGTTTCGTCGTAAAACGAATTTTTTTTCAAACACGCTGCAATAGGCGACGACCTCAAACCGGATTAATTTCACTTCTCCAGTCGACCGACGTGCAGATGTATCATCCGCGGGTCCTCGATACCCCGGATAGTACCGAGACCGATCGTGGCAGCCTATGGGTTTTTTTTTTTTTTCCCCCACCACGTCAATTGGCAGTAAATTCGTAGCCTGCTTGGCCGTGTCGCTTGCTGGCTGGACGTGCCTTGCAAATTTCCGGCTCGCGGTATAGTAAGCTAACTCGCCGAGGTTGCTGACCCTGCCTGGTCTGTTGTAAGCAAATGCCGCTTGTTGCGTCGCTGCTTCGTCGCCGTGCGAGTTTCTTGCCCGCTCCGCCGTACGTCACGTGTTTCGATTGTCGTTTTCCCTGCCGAGGTCAACTTTGCAGATGCAGCCGCCTAAAGGCCAAGCTTCGTCATGCATAGGCGCATAGGGAATTATATGATAAATTCGTACAAAAATCTCTCAGTCGTTTTTTGTGGTAGTATTTTCAACTTAAGTTTTTTTGTTAGATATTGAATGCATCTAGATTTTTAAACCTTCCAAATTTTGTGTATTCCGGTCACGTGTTACCCCCCTTTGTCTCTGCTCCACACTTCTGAGGGCGATGGGGGGGGGGGTCCAGTCAGTTGGTTTTCCATCATTATTCTAGGGAAGTTTTGCGCATCTCCGTTAACTGACACATCCCCAAATATCTACACCAAATGTGTGACGTGGTGTCCTGTCACCGCCCTATATACGTTGTAAGGTATAAATTGTAATAAATCCCCCCTCCCCCTGTTTTTTTATAGTGAGTTCAAGTAGAATAGTATAATGTGCAAGCCGTCCGGTGTTAGTCTCAGCTACGAAGACGAGATTCTTTTTGACAGTCAGCGAGTAGTAACTTGGCGTATTCGAAACTCACAACGCGCCATTTACGAAATCCTTCGGTCAGCTCTGATGCGTCGGCGAAAGGAAATAAAGTTTGCGTTCGCAATTTGTGACTGTCCTGGTGACGCACATCAGTCGGCGAGGGAAATACAAGGGCGTGAGAGCAAATGAAAATAAGTTGACTGCGAGTTCATTTCGCTTCGTTTTCCTTTTCAACGTACCATCTGTACACGTTTAATAATTCGAAGAGGCTGCGAAACTTTCGTAGGGGTATTTTTTGAAGAGAAATGTTTTTCAAATCATTCGGCGAAATGTATTTTAAACTCCTGTTGTTTGGAATAAGGAAAATGTAGACTTTTAAAAAAACTGGGCTCAGGAGGTCAACTTGCTGCCACCTGTTTGGGAGCACGTCACGCGGTATGTTGATTCCGAGACCCCACTTTAGTCGGTTTGCTGTTACTTCGCACTGTTTGAATCAAACCTTTGAAAGAAAAAAATGCCCCATGTATGACGTGTTTGATTGTTCCCTAAATATGTCATGAATCACAAACGTTTTATAAACGTGTGTTAAAATAATAGTAACTTTTTTTTTTTTGTTAAATTGTGCTTTTGCTTCTGTTTTATTCATAAATTATATTATTTCATTTATAATTAATACGAATAGAACTGGGAGGAAATAGGTCCGTTCGTAATGCGTAGTAAGAAATAGTTCTTGTGCGACATATTATTACATTGATTACTCACGAATCCGGTGCGCCGTCCCTCTGGTGTATTTTTCTAGACTTAGTTAAGCTTTGTTTGCAAGAGGCGAAGGAATATCGTGGAAGTAGAACTTCAGCATGGCTTCAGGAAAGTCGGAAGTAACCGTGAATGAACTATAGCATGCTGTCGCCCACTAAATTATCCGCTTTGCGTGTGAAAGGTTTTTTCCTTCAGTAGATTAGCGCCTTGGCAGCACTGTTTAATAGTTTCGTTTAAAAAAAAAAAAAAACCTTAGTTTCAAACACTTTGTAATGGGTTTCAAGCGCTAGATACTACGGACCTCTATGAGGGATTGTCACCCGCCGTCTTGAATTTATCAATTTTTTTACCACAAGCCCCGTTAGAAAATGTTTATGAAATTTTTCGCACGTCATATCATACGTGATAGTGCCTGAAGCTTAATTAAAATGTCTCGGCTTCATTGCGTCTATTAATTTTTGACTACTGGCTTCCATTAAGAAATAATATCGTTACAAGTTGCCAGAGGTGCGTTTCGAAGTTCGTGAGGGATGGTCTTAGTATCGTCACCATTTTGAATAAATTTGCACACCAAAACTCTGTGCTACTAGTAGTAGTATGGGCGGGCCGGTTTCCCTTCACTTTTGATTAATCGGTTTAACTCTTTGGTATCAAATTAATTAAAAGGATTTATCAAAACCGGGTTAAATTTTAATCCGATCGAATATTCTTAATCCGATCTCAATCCGTTTAAAAATTTCTTAATCCGACCAATTTTTCCCTGGATTTTGTGTATGGGTATACTTTATTTTCTTTCTTTTTGTGTAGAGGGAGGGGGTAACAGGAGCTCTGTAGGACATTGACTGTGTGGTGTCCTGGAGGCGGATGACCAGGGTGGTGGGTTGTAATGTGTTATATAGGTGTTGAGTGCAAGAGTGTGTTAAGTGTCATTTTAAACGAATGTCTTCCTAAACACAT
The DNA here is from genome assembly GCA_029891345.1 of Dryococelus australis. Lineage (NCBI taxonomy): Eukaryota > Metazoa > Arthropoda > Insecta > Phasmatodea > Phasmatidae > Dryococelus > Dryococelus australis. Next base: position 72,569,703 of record CM057006.1, on the reverse strand, counting down.
TGGCAAGTTTACACGTACCTTACATGGTTCAGATTGGTGAATGATAGCTTACAGCAAAAAGACTCAATACGTACCTATAATGATATTAAAATAAGTCAGTTCGATGTATGAATGAGTAGCACTTACGACGAGCTGTGATACTGGCGAGGAGGAAGTTTAGAAACGTAATCTACACGTAAATAAAATTAATTGATTAACACGTATAATAAATTGTACCTCTCCCAAAACATGTATGTCCGACTGCAAGAAGGAATGACTTTAATGTATAATTTGCAGTGACTTATGCGCTGTTAGTGGAACACAGCAGGCATGGGCCAAATTATACAAGTTGAGCTTTCGGGCGAGTTGAAATTACTGCAAAACAACTCTGCATACGATTTACACACTACTCGTACGTATTGTGAATTATATCTAGAAAAAATGTATCCCTACCAAGCATTGTGTGCAAATTAATTAGCGAAACACAGACAATGATTTCGCACTTCCTGGACAAATGCAGATTTTCCGAACTCGCATTTTGAATTTTAAACAGACACAATAGAAATGGCATCAGGAGCTCCCCGAATACAACCTACGATTTAAAGCAGGCACAATAGCGTATGTCCATTCTGATAAGTAAAATATATTACGATATACAAGAAAGTAATTAACAATGGAAAATCTTACCCCAAATGATTTTTTCTCAAAGTAATCAACTTGTGTCGAAGAGTAGAGTTTAATCCCACATCACTATATATAACAGGAAAAATGCACAAATATCCTCGAAGAGAAAATTATTTTTAAAATAGTGGACGTAGTACAAATTTCCGTAAAGTGTTGTAAATACAGCGCAGTTGTTAACACAAACTGTATTTTTAAACTGGTACGAAGTTTCCTCTACCGAACCCAGAAACGGGGTTTACACGATAAACGCACTATCGGACGAAAATTTATATTTTTCCTGATTTATAAAAAAAAGTTTCCTGATTAAATAGTTTTATATTAAAATGTGTATATTACAAAACATTAATCGAGGCTATCACTAGAGATGAAAGGAGGTGCGATGGTCGCCGGACCGTAGTTGCAGTAACTCACGATTGTGGCCCCGTCGATCGCCAAGTTTCTAGAGGTGCGCTGAAGATGAGAGAGAGCTGGTGAGGTATACATCCGTCTATTCCAAGCTTCTATGAGCAACTGAAGATGGCGGAAGCCCTCGAGAAACCTCCACGTCGCTCTGCCTGCTTGTAGCCACCCCCTCCCATCTCCCACCTTCACCCCTCGGCAGAGCGACGTATAAGCCAGACAAACTTTTTTTTGAAACCAAAAACGCCATCTTACGTCATTAAAACTGTAAAAAAATATATTCGCACTGTATCCTGGTACGACTTCAGAAATATTCAAGTGCTCTATCGTTTACAAGTACAAGCCAAACAGGCTTTTTTAACCAAAAACTCCCGTATTCACCAATACACTGACGAAATATGTTTAGAGTGAAAAAAATTTGCATCATTATATGATTGAAATAATAATAAAGTTTTTCTTAAACCTTCCAACATGGATGATTTTTCTTTAACATTGTTACAAATCAATAAATTTTCATTAAAAATCGTTAGGGCTTGAAAGAAATTTTATCAAACTGCATGATTAGTCTGCAGGCAATCGACATTCACGTCGACCGTAATCACCTCGGTTGGGAAAACGACAATCGAAATACATGACGTACGGCGGAGCGGGCAAGAAGCTCGCACGGCAGCGACGCAACAAGCGACATTTGCTTCCAACAGACCAGGCAGGGTCAACAACCTCAGTGAGCTAGCTTACTAACCCGCGAGCCGGAAATTGCAAGGCACGTCCAGCCAGCAAGCGACTCGAGGTGTTTAAGGTGACAATATTAAAATAGATGTCTGGCTTGGAGCAAATGATACAACAAAATTGAAATTAAAAAATTCGTCTTAATTCCTGCAGCAAATTATCATTGGTAAATACAGCTTTTAGGGAGACGTTTAGAGAGGGGGACATTAAATCTAACAGTTCACAACAGGAGCAAATCTTGGGTGTTGGCAGTTGTTGCTTACCTGCTACAAACTTGGAAGATGACGTAGTAGCTGATGGTGCTGTGGACACACTCTTTGATGGTGATAATGACGCCATCACTGGTTGCAATTTAAAGGAGTTAAGAAACCTCTTACTGAATAATCCGAACCATTGATTAGTCTGTTAAAACACTGCCAATCAAATTCAAGCTCTTTGTTAAAATCTTGCGTAGATAAGCCAAGAAAGTAGTCTTCATATGATTGCGACATCGCAAAGTGAACCGAACTGACAAACAACTAGAAAAAGTAGAAGAGGCATAGAGGCTGAAGCCCTATTTATAAAATTTTCAAAATCCTAGGTAAACCGGTCGAGAAGCCCGATTTCTCGTCTCCAACCAGAAGTCAGAATTTCAAACACCCATTCCTCTCTCTTCCCTCATCACCGACTTTCAAATATCTTCAAACTAGCACCCCAACCTCGGAGATAAATTTCTCTGCTAAGTTTCTTGCTCGAAGAAATGAATAAAATTTATTGATCAGTAAAATAACTTTTGAATCATGAAAAATAAATAGTTTAATAATACATTAAAAACGATTGTTAATGTAATAGGGGTGAGTGTATCTAATAAAACGATATATAATTTATAGAAAAAAGTAATAGCCATTACAAAACCTGCTATAATCCCTTTTAAGCTTATCCAAGTTTACTTTAAGCTTTTAAAGGGAATTTTTTTTCTTGTTTACAATGTGTCATCTAAATCAAGAGACGTGGTATGATCTAATTTTAGTAAATATGTTCCAGTTTTTCTTCATTCGTATATTAATAATCTCATTTACAGTAATATGCGGATATTTTGTCTATTAATTTATCCTATCGTGATTTAAATATTATTATTTAAAAAATTATATTTTAAAAGATATTTCCATCGAATTTTTCGGTAAAGGTTAGTATGGGGGAGTAAAAACTTGTTCCGTGCGTATTTGTTCATTTTTATATTACGTGTGTGTGTGTGTGTGTATATATATATATATATATATATATATATATATATATATATATATATATATATATATATATATATATATATATATATATATATATAATTTCTGTATATTTTCCTGCGTAATGGAGCTTGCAAAGTGAATATTAATTTTTATCAAGTGGAAGGCAAAATATTTATGCTTGAGATTTCAAACAGCTAGGATAACCTTGTTAGTCTCGGCAGTTCTCCCTCCTAGTCCTATTGTATCGGCGGCAGCGGCGAGCATCAGAATCTGCCTGAAGGGAAAGTTGTCAGTTGGATGGAAGTAGACGGGCATCGATAGTGACGCGGACTGTGGCGTCTTTCTGAAGCATTCCCTCGTCTGACGGGCCATATGCATATCTCCTGCTCGCGTGCGACTCGGTCCAGCCTGGCCACGTGAAGTTTGTTCACTGCTCCAACTCCCACACAAGCGATTCACCCGCATTGACTCTCGAGACATAAGTTTCGCCCGCTCCTGCAGACACTCAATTTTCGATTATCAACTAGCTGGTATTGTCCGTAAGATTTTAAAAATACTCGTCCCACGTATCTTTTGTAATAACACTTTGCTGTAGTTGACTCCCTTTCCCGAATAAATTTTGGAACTGATTTTTACTCAACATAAAATAATAAACTTTAGCGAGAATATATTTTCCTATATGAATGTACTCTCTTATAAATTCTGGGCTTGGATAAACTATACGTGTAATACGTATTTTTGTTTGCTGGACGAATAAATAAACGTTGGATTGAAACTAAAACAACTTTTCCAAGATGTTTGTGTAACATATGTTTTGAATAGTTAAAACTTGAATTAAAATGTTTTTTAAAAATAATATGTTCATTCAATGTTTAAAATCTGAGCAATTAAAATTATGTCTTTTAGCTGTGTTTGGTGTGGAAAATTAAACAGTGATCATTTAAACTTAAATAAGATTGCCTAAATCGGGAATAAAGATTTCAGGAAAACGGTTTATATTTTAAATTGAATTTATTGTGTGTTAAAAACATTTGGAATGTATTCCTTAGTGTTAATGAAAATAGTTTTAATGCGGGAGATGTGATTTTTTTTATTCGCTGAGAATGCGCTAGGCTCTTGCCTTCCGAAATATAGGAGGAAGCTTCAGTGTCCGAGCGAAAATAACTTGCTTGGGGAGAGGGGAAATAGTCCAGGTCAGTTCAAAAACCAGTGCTGCCTCCCTAGGGAAACCGTCACTTTGGCCTTGAAGGGCCGGCGAGCAGAGCAGGGAAACCAACACTAGAAAAAACACTTTCTATTTATTGTAGTGGGGTAGGGGTGTGTAGCCGTGGTTTTGACAAGATCTCGCTTTTCGCACAAAGTCGGTTTCGCGAGTAGGGGTGGTAGGGGGCCCTTTCCTCTGGACAAGGGCCAGTTCTGGGGGGGGGGGTGGCTACGAGCAACCTGTTCCCAATGTGCACGCAAGTAGGCAGTTTTCACCATCTTGAGAAATTACCAAAACCATTTTACGATTGTGGGCAGCTCGGAGCAGCACACTGCCCGGGGAAGGGGGTGCAAGCTGGTCTCTTGATATCGGTCCTGCAGACACGGTCTGGGGGTGGGTTAAGGGGATGCAGGGAATTTTGGAGCGAAATGACCTCGGCTGTCCCACTCTCCGCAATATTCAGTTGTTTATCAATGCTTGTGGGAGACAGCTGTGTAGTCATCAGCTCCTCATAAGCTACGGACCATCTCTAGTGCTACCTGCGATTTAATATAAAAGTATGTTATTGGGAAATATTTATTTTTGTGTTAACTTTTTCTTTTCTTTTAGTATTGATATACTGTGTTTGTGATAAGTAATTGATTTCTGTGTTCGGTCTATGAAAATACTGTTTGTATTAACAATTGCAATTAATTTCATAAACATTTTTAAAAAAATTCTTAATTTACAAGTTCTTACCATAATTTAAACACAGTTGTCTATGGGCTGCGCTAGATGTATCTACTCACCGCTCGACGTAAGTGATACTCATTCATACATCGAACGCCTCTTTCAAAGTCGCCTATCTACCATCTACAAGCAATATCCCCCCCCCCAAAACCTAAAATTTACACTTAGGCCACTCTTAGAAATCCTTTAAACACTCTTAATTTCTCTTGTCTCACTAGCATCCCTCCAAACACCTCAAAATTTGAAAAATTTGAAAATTTTGCCTTGACCCACTCTTGCACTGAACTCTACACCTATATAAGACATTGCAACCCACCACTCTGGTCAGTGTCTCGAGGACACCACACCGTCAACATCGTACAGAGCTCCTGCTACCCCCTCTCCTCACCCAAAAAGAAAGAATCCTTTCAATAAATTTAGCCAATTGGATTTTTATTCGGATTATGAAAAGTGTAATCGGATTAAGAATTTTTGATTGGATTAAGGATTAACCCTTTCGATCAATTTAATTAACCCTTTGATATCAAATTTGATAATCCTATTAAATAACTGTGAAATGAAACCCGCCCGCCCTTACTACTACTACTTATATTGTATTATAAAATGATATTTAAAAATTTCCCGGCGTATTAGTACTGTTAATATTGTTATTACCCATATCCTTTGACGAATGGTAACCGAAACCTACAATTTTAAAATCCTAGACACTTGCTAGTGGTGGGCGCGAACAGTGGTCATCTATCACGATAGGCCGAAGCGTTATCAATTACACGACGGAGACAGCGTGACAGTATCAATGAATATTAGTGTCTTAAAGTGTGTTTCTTCCCCCCCCCCCCACCCCCCCCTTCCTTCAACTGTTCAGAATGCTGGAGAAATGCACGCGTCTGAAGTTGTCTTATATTTCCCACATGTCTTATTTACTCCACTTTACTTATAGGATACTATTTTCCCTGCCTATTCTACACTTTCATGTAGTTAATTTTACTTCCAGGAGCGATATTTTACCTTACCTAAGGAATACTATGTTTCCCAAAGTTTGTATATTATCTTACACTTGTCAGGTAATTTCCCATTATTTTTTTCCAGTGGTGGCTGTCTATCCTGTCAACAAACGCCAAGTTTAAGTTGAAATAGAGCCTCTGTTGTGCATTAATCAAAATCTTTTCCAGTGTTTTAAAACTCTTCACGCAAGTTTTGGGAAATTGATTGCTTTAATTTCTTATTGTGGCAACTTATTCTATGTACCTCGTTCAATATGCATTTTTTTGTAATGAAAACTTAAGATAAATATTTGTAATCAACCTTAGAAAAAGTCACCGCCCCATCGGCATATATTTTAACAGGCGCATTGAGTGACATGACATGCGCCCAGTAAAGTTGATAACGTTGGATGTAAAGTGCTTCATGTCATAACGTCGAATAAGGAGTGTTAGGTAGCCAGTTCTGATTACTTGCATTATTTCCTTCGATTTTTTTAATGCACCGAAGTGTAAATATGAGCAGATTTGTAAATTATTTACGTTTCTAATAATTTCACGATTTCACTTGACTGGCGCATGAATGATGTGATGAGGCCCATGGCAGTGTTAATTTTACATAAGGCTGAGGAATACACAACGGGCATACAAGTAGATTTTAAGTGCTTATTTTATAGTGAACAGCCTATATCCACAGACCCATCCCTGAATTCGCCTGGAAGTGACTTGAGAAAACCCCTGGTTGATTTCAAAAGTGCTCACTTTATCGCGAGCAGCCTTTACACGCTACTGTGAAGGTATCTCTAATCCAGCTGATCATGAATGCGTAGTATTTTAGAGGGGCACATGTCATCGGAAATACTTGGGATTTTACTCCATTCACGGTTACTTCACACTTTTCTGAAGCCCTTTTTTTAAGTTATAATTCCCGGATATTCCTCCGCCTCGTGCAAACAAAACTTAGACATTTACCCTAACGGGCCAACGCACTGCATTCGTGAGCACTAGTCGTAATATTTTGCATGGGAACTGCTTCGTACTAGGTTTGCCAACACACGTGTTTTCTCCCCTTTTTTATATACATATTGGTTACGAATGAAATTTTATAATTTAAAAATATAAAAAAAATTCAATATAGCCAAAGGTAAAGTACTTTGATGCTAACAGACGTATAAAACGCTAGTGATGCATGGCGTATTTAGGAAACAACTAAACATGTCATACATAGGTTGATTTTTCAAAGGTTTGATTTAAAACGTGTGAATAAATCGACTCTGCAATGGCTTATAGTGATGAAGCATCCCATCATTCGCCTTGAGTGATGTCAGAAAACCCAGTGGTTATAAGTTCAAGTTCAGTAAAATTTATTTTAAATGTTCACGTTCAAGTTCTCCTTAAAGTTACGAATGCCTTTAAGAAGTTCTTTGGCAAAAACTACATATCTTAAATAAATTACTCGCATGAGAAAACCACACCCACATACATTAACACGAAAATTTAAAAAGAAAAAAGTTTGGGGGGGGGGGTTGGATAAGTCAGTTCGTGCTGGTGAGAACTGTGAGGGAGTGGAATGTGTTGTGGGCATTTAACTTACTTGTATTAAATAAACTGATAAGCACATCTCAATCAGTACTGTTACATGTTGCTGTGGTAATCTTTGCTTTCCTTGTCCTGTACTTTGAAGTATCTGTAGTGACTGAAAAAGCAAATGCGAATTTCGCATATGGTTATCCTCCGAAGGCGTAAACGTTTCACCCATAGTACGTTCATTGGCACATATATCAATCTAATATAGTTTATAGGTGTTTGGAGTTTATTGGTGGCTTAGTAAGAGAATGTCTGTTGTAAACGTAGCATGGTATTATAACTTCACTCTTGTCTTGGATCGGCTTTTACCCGGCGCTCCCGTACTCTCGGAGTATCGTTTTGGGAGGCTGCGCGCAGGAGCCAGTTACTATACAGTGATTCGTAATTAGACCTACAAACTTCGGGAGGTGATATGAAAAATTAAAAGTAAAACATTTGTGACAGTTTATATCTAAACCGAATATTAAGGGAGGTTATGAGCCCTTAAACGAAATTTTAAACAGTATTTGTGCAAAATATTGGTAACGAAGTAAAATACAATTACAACTCTCGGAACATTATTGTATGTTATGGGGACCTTCAACGTACGAGCCGATATTTTGCACAAATGCGGCTTGTAATTTCGTTTTTTTTTAAGGGCTCATACCTCCCTTAATATTTGGTTTAGGTATAAAGTTTTCCTTTTACTTTTTCATGAACAATCGCCTCCCAATGTTTGTCTAATTGAGAATCAGCCTGTATAGGGCTTTCGCTGCTCTTATCGAGCACTAACAATTCAGTTTGTACCAACATCGAAAAGTCATTCAACTGTAAAATAATTTATTCGTCAGATTGGCGATCAAGCATAGTTATCCTTTTTTACGTTTGAGATCAAATCAACTTTAAACGTACACGCGTTAAGCATTGGGCAAACAATTTAATAAGTGTTTTCAATTCTGTATGTTGTAATTATTACATAAAGTTGTCATTCTTGACCAAGTCGTTTACCAGCTTCTTACGTGAATTGAGTTGAATTCCAATTTTGAAAGATGTTGGGTTCCTCGCTGTGAAACTTCGAAGCAAAACACACTTGTGAAATACTTCACCTTTTCCAGCAATCCAGAAAGGTAAGTTTCTAAACCAGTTTTGTTTGTTTTGACTGGTATCTTGATTTAGGCTGTATATCTGGTTACGAATTTTCAATTATTTCCTATAATAATCCATACTTTGCCTAAATATTGGTATCTTGTATTCAAATACTATAGTTAACTGTCAAAACAAACAAATTTGTTTTTGAAGCTAAACTTTTTGGATTGTTAGGGATCTCGGATAAAGCTACCGCCCTGCAGAGCAAAAAAAAAAAAAAAAAACAGAAAAATACAAACCAATTTAATTACGTCAGTGTGGTAATTATTAATGCTAAAAAACCAATACTGTGTCCTCTAAAATTATATTATATCAATTTTAATGTTATAAAATATCCACGACAATTTGTTTTTAAGTTCGTCACGAGAGAAGCGTTAGTGGCCCGATCGTACTGCCTATCTCATATAAGATGGCAAGATTTGACAGTTCAACGAATGTTTGCTTTTTGTTTATGTATCCTTTCGCCATCAGCTAGTGCGTCAGTTGTAAGCTACACGAAAACAAGGTAATCGGTTTCCGGGAGAAAAAAATGGTGTGTTTAGGAACTAGGCGGATAATTACTGGCCCAATAGAAATTACCAGTAATCAAAATCGCTGTAGACGAAATATATGTTCTTTAAAAATTATGCAGATCTCGCGGAAAAATAAAACTATTGGTATCAATTCGTAAATTTATTTTATATACGAAACATATTCATTTGAGCTTTATAGCTTGTTAGGTTCGAGAAAGAACATACAGATGGCGCGCACATGGTAAAGCGCGTGATACCAACAGATAGCAGCAGGTTCGCCGCCCCTATATTCTGCTTTTTAAAACTTGACTTTTCTCCTATTACTGTCTCGAGACGACACTAATTTGAAATATATTCCGTCAAATTATTTGGGGGAAAAATCTGTATTGTCTTGCAATATTTCTGTGAGCTTTCAGAATTAATATCAAGCACATATCGAAAGCATGGCTGTATAGTGATAATAGGAAATTAAAATATCTAAGGTTTGAAGTCGCTATGAATCCTCTTACTGGGCATTTCATTTTGAACACCTATGCATTACTACTTTAGCACGAAGATTAGTTTTGTAACACTTACATCCGCTGTTTTGCGACAACGTAAAATAAAATATATTAATTAATCTAGGAACTCTTTGTTATCGCGTATTTTGTACTTGTCTAATGTGCGTCGCCAGTCCACTCAGAATAGCCAACTTAATATTAACTTTCGTTCGTGCATCAGCTGATACACGATTTGGTAAACGTCACTTTGTTTCGTATGCGTCAAGTTGCCACTCACTGACTCGAAATCTCGGCACCTTATATGGGACAGAGTAGAGAGAGTACTAACCAAAGTAGTTCAGCCAAATACTGTACACACTAATACCGGACAGCTGGCTATTTTCCGTGCGAAAAGTGATTGCCCTGCGCTTACCGGCTTGCGGTGGCGACACATTTGTTTACGTCATGCGTTTTAGACTGGTAATTGCGTATGTTTTATATGGTTATAATGATTTTAGTGATTCACGTTCATTGAATTACCATGGCGGGTGGCATTTGCACTGTGTATAATTGTTTGTTGCACCATTAGTCCTGCAAAATCTATTCCATTTTCAGATTTGCTTTTCCACTAACAAATATATTTATAATATTTTTACTCGTTATTTCCAGCACATAACACGAAACCCAAGTTTCCGAAGCTTGACATTCTTGTTCTGGTATAAACGCTTTACTAAACGAAACCTTACTTTAGAATTGAAAATAAAAAGGGGGTGCGGGCAGACACCAACTCCCCCCCCCCCCCCTCCAGAACCCAGAAAAAAAACTTGACTAGATCCAACACTGGCCAGTAAATAAAAAATGTATAGTTATAAATATTTAGTATTAATTTCCCCTTGTTTGCGACTACAAGTTGTGGATCACAAACTTATGTTCAGCACAACAGCAGTTTTCAAGAAGCTAATTTCCAAAAAAAAAAAAATTTACTGCGTGGGAACTTAAGCTATTTGTTCATTTTAAATTTTTGGTACTCGTACGCTGGAGATGCGCATTAAATAGGAATTAGCTTGCAAGACTACTCATACTTGCTAAAGCAACAAATTTAGTTTTTATCATTTTTTTATTTTTGTAATGAGAAGCCACTAATACTGTTTTTAGAACATAATTCTTATACAAAAATTACCAACACAGTAGTATTACTTCGCGATAGATTTTACGAAACAGTATGTCAAAAACTTATGCGTGTTGTCGGTTAGGTATTAGGTCTAGTGAGGAAAAACAAACATATGTTTTAAATATATTTCTGCAGCATACACACGTGTACAAAGATTAGAAACAAATCGTGTTTAATCACGGTGTGTTCCAGATCTTCAGGTGCGTCCCGAACATTACAAGGTAAATTTTAGAGGTATTAATGTAAAGATTATAGAATTCACTTATTATTCGAGGTTTTCGGCATTAAATACTTTTTTTTTTTTTTTTTTCGTGCACAAATTCACTTGTGTGTCCACGTGCGTATACACAGATTTCAAGGTTCGAGGGCGTTTGCCACCTCAAGCCGCTAGATTCGCTGCTGCTGCTGCTGCTCACACGCTCGCCCGTGTTGTTCGTATACAGCTGTCCGGTATTAGTCTCTATTGTATTTGGTTCAGCCTTGCAGTGAAATCTCTTTTTTTCCCTTCCATCCTTGTTGGCTGTGCGGGTGGGCTTCGCTGTAGCCTCCCGAGCTACTGGCATACTCCGGGACTGGAAGGGTTGGGCTGCCGGTCGGTGTCGGGTGTTTTCGGCGGCCTTGGGGTGTTCCTCGACGGAGCGGTACTCGTGGGCGGTCCTGCCAGCCGTCCCACGACGCGGCGTGGCTCCCACGTCGGCATCTCGCCCGCCCCATCTCCCCCCCCCCCCTTCTTCTTTTAGCCTTAAAAATCCCTGGAGCATCCATAACACGAAGTTCAAATGCGAAATACTCTCATATATCTACTATAAGCTGTTAACGGTAAAGTGAGCACTTTTCAGGTCCTAGGTACTTCTTCCCTTTCAGCCATTGCTTACCCTTCAACCACCTTTTGAAATAAATTATGTAAGTAATAAACACATTGTGCATATTCCACCTCGCTCGGAAGTAACGTGTAAGGCTTAAAAAAAATATATTTATTGATCATTATTCCAAATGACAGGACAAGTGCCCCTCTTTACCGTGAATAGCCTATAGTTCGCGAGTGCATTGAAAGAAAAACGCAGAGACGTGACAATAGCACACTACTGTAATCTGGTTTCAGGGTAGCAGCAATCAAACTTATCTGCAACATAATGTTCTGTTAGTTTATTACAGTTTTGTTTGCTGCGAGAGCAAAAAGTTCTGTACTATACCGGATCTCACAAAATGTTTACGCTTCTACTTCGTGTGTTAATAATACAGAAACTATAGTCCATTCCCCATTGAAAGCAGCTTTCTCGGAGCCCTCCTAAATATCTACTTGCAGGCCCGTTTCGTATCCTTCCGCCAGATGTAAACAAACATTGCCACGTGACTTCCATGTAGCATCTGTCAAAATCAATGTTTACATTCCATTGTGTTTATATATGTTCGTATACGTTCTTTACACCTAAAAATAAACATTGAAATGTGACTTCTACTTTTATACCTGTCAAATGTGTTGTTTATTGTTTACAGATTTTCAAAGAATTCTTGTCGTATTCCAAAGACCATTCCGCGATGAATATTCACAGTTTAGGCCTCTAGCATTATTTAGGTCAGCTTTATGACGTTTTAAAAATGCTTGAATTGAAGACAGTTCTTATGGTTATTCTACATTAACATATTTGTTTTCCACGACATAGCTCATACATGTAATGCACGTTACTATTTTGCCGCGACTGTGTTTAACACTGTTACAACTGCGAGGTAAAGGGCTGTACTAATTGTCATTATCCTTTTGTTATTGATATGTGTTGGGTCATTTCTTTAAAAGGACGGCCTCAGTTGGAATAAATATTTAAACGAAGGAATAGCCAGTGAAAAAGGCACATTAAATTCAAGCACGCAACTAGTGTTGCTCATTTTTGTCATACAAACTTTAAAAGATAGCTGTGAACATGCACACAAATAAGCCTACGATAACTTTTATCCCGCTCATATTTATATGTATTGCTACTTACTGTTTATTAGGTTTATTGAAATTTATCGGGCTGGGCTTAGTATTTTTCTTCTGGGATTGTGGCAAATTACATTACACGGCTGTGTTTCAAACCCCTTAGGGCAAAAGGTACAAGTTGTGATAAATAGACGTTTATGTAAGTAAGTAACCTCGTCATAAAAACAGTTCACATTTAAAACGTATAAATAGTGCTAATCAAATATTTGAAATCACGCGCACACAGGGCCAGCGTATGGACAACGATGCACAAAGGCACGCCATCTCACAGACGCAATGATTAACGAAACACACGTCACAGTATATTTGTTACTGCCGTGGAAACACAGATTTATCACAACATCGTAACTTGCCTACATAGGTTTAAAAAAAACACGTTTACTAACGTGATGTAATTTGAAATATTTTTCGGAGTAAGAATAATTTATGTTTCGTTTGGCAAAAAGCAACACGCCATGTCATGGCTCGCCACGTCTGCCAACTTCACTTGGTAACTGCCCCGCCATAATATCTAAATATATTAAAATATGTATCCAAACATTAAAATCTCTTTTCATTTGTAAATTACAAATTCAAAAATCATTATTTTACTGTAATAAGTATGAAATATGCTACAATTGAAAACATGTATACTTTCATTACTTACTAGCGAGGTGAAATTTTCCGAGTGTGAAAGAGACTAAGAAAGAGAAAGAGGGCGACAAGCCTCGCCAGCAGACAGTTTTTCAATTGCTTTCTCGCTCGATAAAACAATACCGTACCATTACGTCCTACTCACGATATTTTATGCTGTTATTTAAACTCTAAAAATGAGATGTTGCCATCGGGACTACTTAAATATTTCTATAGGCACCATTTAATTTACAAATAGTATACTAAAAAACGAGGTTAAAATAATATTTTAAGTGAACTATTTCTTGCCGGTCGTTGCCAACACGTCGCTGCACTCGCTATTGTTAATTCATATTTGAAAAGAAATAAATATTACAAGTTATAGAAGATATTAAGTATAAGTTAATTTATTCAAAAATACTGTACTCTAAAGTTTACCACGGTGTTATATATTTGTGGAATACAGGTTCTTGAAAAAACGGGTGACATGTTATGCCTAGAGTGTTTTCTGAAATGTTTATTTTCATAAGTCGCTTCCAATCGGGAATGGACTATATTAAGATCAATCTGATAGGGTTACATTTGTTTGATGCTATAGGGATGCTGGGGTATGCGAACGCGTGAGTGTGAGCTGTCTAGTCTGCGTTGTGTCTTCTTTCATCTCCTCTTTTTTTCTTTTCTTTTTTTCCTGCGAAAGATCGACTCGTGCTTTATTCGACGTAACGGTTATAAAAAAACCGTTGCAATTTGGTAACGTACTACACGAGTAACACGTTCCATTGTTTATACCCTTATTTTTGGAACGTCTTGGAATTCTCGCATAAACCAACGCCTTACTAGTGCGCATGCGTAAAAGTTACTTCTTGGAATTTCTTGGTTTGCAACAGTGCGCATGCGCGTACGTTATTTCCGGAGACGTCGAGACAGGCGAGAAATGTTTTACAATAACCTGTTACAAAAATAACCTGTTACTGGAACATGTTCGTTAAGGTCCTTACACACTTGAAGACACTTGAAATTTTACGTTCCGATTTGGCTTTACATTCGCCTTACGACATGTTGTTTCTTATGGAACTTGACACAGTGTAACTGTCGAAGGTAAAGTCAGGCACTTTACGATTTCGAAAAGTTGAAACTAAAATCGAAATCAAGCAGCCATTTTGCCGAGAATCTAACAGAGGTTATGTGGGAAGTGTGTTGTTTTATTTCAGGGCGATTTCAATTTTAATCTCCGTACATTACAGCTCGCCTTAAATTAAATGGCAAACGAATTTTATGTGAAGAGGAAATATATAAATTTACGTTTTTGAATAAAGTAAAAAAGTTTAGTTTTTGTTTTGAAATAAACTTTAAATGTAAACATTAAGTCTATTTTTTTTAAAGGTTAGTAACATGCATTCCATAATAATAAGATAATGATTTACATAACAAAATACACGTTTTTACGAAGCTCGCAGAACCGATGTACAATTGGAGGTTTCGTCAAAGTAAAGGAAATGTAAAGTCAGATGTTAAAGTTTTCTATCGTGTGAGGGCGGCCTTTGCTTCGAACTGGAACGATAGAACACGTTAAAGGCTGTTCACGATAAAGTGAGCACTTTAGAAATGAACCTTCGAAAAAAATTACTGCCCCTGCATGCATATATTATAATGGGCGCACCCAGTGACATTCGCCCAGTAAAGTTGGTAACGATGGATCGAAAGTAGTTCCATATCTTAACGTCGAATAAAAAGTGTTAGGTAATGAGTTGATTTGTAAAGTATTTACTGTCTTAATAATTTGTTTTATTCGACCGACGCATGAATAAAGTGATGAGTCCTGTGTCGATGTTAATTTTACATAAGGCGCAATAATATACAACGTGTCTAAAAGTAGATCTTAAGACGCCCGTCCATCTAGAGCTTTCTTCTGTCTACCACGCGCATCGCGCAAGGCTCTGAACTGGCGTGCAGTGTTCTCGTCGTGCTGCGTGTACCTTACGGGACTTTCAGCGACGACCCTATTATTTTATTGGTGGAAAGTGTGTAGGAAGGATCAGTGCATGCCCATTGACTAGTTTTGTATGGATCTGACACGTACATTTGGCGTGTTCTGAAATTGTTTTTCTAACTAACGAGAGGACTTGCACTAAACAGCCCTCGTGTGAAATGTGTGTTCTTTTCGTAGGTCAGTACACTGGACGCGCGTTTAATAGCTTCGTAGGAAAAAAAAACGTGTGTTTCGAACACACTGCAACGCACTTCAAGCGCCAGGTAGACGGGCGCCTTAAGAAGTGCTCACTTTACCGTGAACAGCCTACACACGAAAGTAACTGTTTGACTCTTCCCTAGACTGCAGTGAAGAACGTGGCGGGCGGAAACATCCCATCGCGGCGAAGAAGCTGGTGATGATGAGGTCGACATGGGTTAGTGGGGGAGACGACAGCTGCCGGCGTGGTGTTGTTGCGTGCACTGCGGGCGCCCGCCATTGTGCCGGAGCGTCATGGAACGAGACGCCCTCCTCGGGGCCATGCGAGAGGGCAGGTGGCGGCGTGACCCCCCCTCCCCCTAAACCTTGTAGGGGGCACAAAGGCCCCCTACCCTGACCTCAAGTTCTATGTTCCATTTCTTCTCGCCACGCGAGGTGGCCAGTCTGCAGACGACGTCCGACTGTTCCACAATTTTTTTTTACACTTTCTTTTCCCTCCGGAGAAAGAATAATGGTTAGAATTGTGTTTTCGCAATCATATTTAGTCGTGGATAATTCTTATGTTCGCAATGTTACGGGTGGAGGTATTTTGCGTGCTCGAGGCCTATAAGCACGGGAGCGTTAAGGAATATCTATGCACGTGCATTGAATGCCTGGTCGCCTTTACGCCCAAGGCACTTTCTTTGTTGCGTCTTGATGGGACTTGTACCGCGTGTCCCCCGTACGGGAAGTTTTATATAGGCTATTCACGGTAAAATGAGCACTTTTGGAAGTCCTGCTTCAGATCTGCTTGTATGCACATTGTGTATTATTCCTCTTTATGTGAAATGGACATAGCCATGGGCCTCATCACTTTATTCATGCATTGGTCAAGATAAACCGTGGAATTATTGGAAAAGTCAATATTTAAAAAAACTGCTCATTTATACATTTAGATGCATTAAAAAAACCAGAAAGCCAAAGAAATAATTGAAGTTATCACAAATGGTTACCGAACACATTTTATTCAATGTTAAGATATTGGAACTACTTTCCATCCATCGTCACCAACTTTACTGTGTGCATGTCACTTGGTACAGCCCGTTAAAACATATGCAAGTAGAAGCTGTGATTTTTTTGTAAAGATTTCAAAAGTGCTCACCTTATCGTGAACAGCCTTTACCTAAAGATCATATATTAGAGATGGAAAAACAAAAATGAAACTAATATTCCAGCGTGGTAAACTTCTTCATGCTTCTGGTTCTATCTATCTGGAGCTATTTTTTCGTGTTTGAGGCCGAGTAGTGCAGGAGGGATAAGGGTGATCAAATGAAATGTTAGAAACAATGTTAATATGCCTAATCTCCATTTTGTAAGCTCAATGATCCTTGAACTAATCATTTATTTTTCTGTGAAATTTGTGCTCTATCTGTTGTATGCGTAAGCATTTTTAAATTTTAAAGTTTATGGCTAACATTTCTGTATGTGTTGATGTTTTACTTTCATAATCTTATTGCCACCCTCTTCTCTCCCTTCTCATTCTTCACTTTACTTCATACAGTAACTTCTCTCTCCCCCCCCCCCCCCCAACCACACACTATTTCATCATTACTCTTCCTTCTATTTTGTTACAACATTCCTGCTATTTAGCTCCCTTCATTATCTTTAAATAAAAAACTCTTCAAATCCATCATCCCATGCACACACATACAACTTCTAAATGTCTAGCTCTGGTACTTAAGATTTCCTTCTTTTTAACCTCATGTTATCAGAGCAATTTATTTTTACTTTCAGTATGCCAAGAATTTCCTTTTCTGCTTGCTTTTTCTCAATTTAACTTATTTTCCTTTTTTGCGAAAAATTTCTGAAATACTGTATTTGGAAAAAAAACTTAAAATTTTAAAAATTATTATTTTTTATTTAATAAGTGAGATGAAGCCATTGAAACAATAACTTTGATGAGTGTTGTATTATTTTACTTACATTGACTTCAGTTTTATTGTTAAAATATTGGAAGTGTATATATATATATATATAAGAATATTCCATGTACGGACTAAGTCTAGCGAAACCAAATTTAAATTTGAAACATGCACACTTTTAAGATTCAGTAATGATAATTATGCATTACAAATTCATGGATTGTTACTTTGCATGTCAAGATTATCCTGACATCCAAACCATGTTTTATAGAGAGATTTCAAACCAAAAAAGGAACAATCTTCCTGTAATTTGGTTGAGCCTGGGCACACTCAGTGTGCACATCTATGTTCATGACATCTCCTTGTGCTTATTTTCGTAGATCCTTAGAATATGTATTTATACATCTGTTAGTTTTTGATTCTGTATTTCTTTTCACTTATTTTTCTCGTGTATTATTTCTCTGGTCTTGTGATTGAATGTCCTCTCTGTAGTTGGACAGTCTTTTTCATACTCAACTTGTTCAGAAGTGTCTTCTCATTGTACTGCTGTGTTGGCAGACAACTGTTGTCAGTTAATTAAACCTGTATTTTGATCCTGCTTGTTGCAGACGGCGACAATCCTGACCAGCTCCGGCACTCAGGTGCTGCGCACCCTCAGTCTCCAAGGTTCCAAGACAACAAGTAAGTGTTTTTATGTCCAATTATTCATAGTTCAAATACTGCACTTGACATTTTTCATTGGATTGCTAGGTTATTCATTTTCTGATTTGGATAGAAGAAACATGTTCCAGGAGCTGAGTCCAGCATGTATGTTCCAAGTGTTAAGGCCGGCCAATAGAAATGGGAAAGTATTACACTGGCCGGTGATGTTTTGAGTTCTCATGTTCAAGGGTGTGGGTCTATTTGCCACCAGAGCTGATGGCTGTCAGGGGCCGTGGTAGACCAGTAAGACTACTCTTACTCTACTGACACCAAGGTAAACTGGGTTAGATTCCCAGCAGGTTCGCAGAGATTCTCACATGTGGGAACCATGGTAGAAGTTGCTCTTAGCTTGCCGGTATTCTCGGGGTGCACTTGTTTCTACCGCTGTTGCATTCCACCACTTCTTTACCTTCACCTCATTTTGTGCACACTGGCATTCAAGAACTCATGTGCTGACAAAAATCTCTCAACTCCACTGATGTCCACAAGGAATATCTGGAGATCTGTATTGTGAAGTGAAGAGATTTGGGCGGCTCTTAACAGCGAGGTCTTGAGATCCGATGATGGTGATTGAGGTGTGTATTGTGCAGCGCCGGAATGAAGGTGCGGTAAAACGGGAGATCCCTGAGAGAACCCGCTGACCAATGGCATCGTCCAGTACAATTCCCATTTGTGAGAATCCGGTGACCCGGCCCATGGATTGAACCCGGTTCGCCTTGGTGGGAGGCGAGCATGCTAATCATTCAGTCACCGAGGCCCTATCTGTATTAAGATAGTATGAGCTTAACTAGTGTGTAAATAATGTTCGCCATCGTGGGAAGTGGAGATGTAAGCGGTACACTCTTCAGACTTCTGCCTTTCATTCCCTGGTTGAGAGGGTTCTTTCATTTCCTTTACCTCTCGTGTCCCTTCAATTTTCGATGGTGGTAAACAAAAGGTATGAAGCACACATGAAAACTAACATTGTGCATAGTTGTGCAACATATGCATGGACAACCAGGTAATTATTAACTACCCTGTGCCTTGTTTCAAATCTTCACATTTTAAGCACTTTTTTACAGTTGTAACTAATTTACAGTCATACTGAGTTATAGGATAGTCTCGAAAATAATATGACCCCCACAATTTAGGTTTGGATTACAGGGAAACTTAATTTCTCCACAAATTATTTGTGTGCATAATTTAACAGATTTAAAATTGTAGCACTAACTGCACAAAGTTTATATATGTAGACCTAAATGGCATGCAGTATACACCACAAATGCATTAAAACCCAATCAGGTGATGCTTTCTTTGTAAATCCCCTTATTTTTGTAATTATAATGTACAGGATGATAATGTTACTAAGATGTTGTTTGCATTGTAATGATGTGGCAAATAAAAGAAACATATCATTGACCATCACGCATTAGTACTAAAGGGAAAGTATTGACCTTGATTTTTTGTATATCAATACAAGATGACACTCAGGCCTACCTTTTTTGACATACAAAAAACCTAACATAATTGTGTGTTTTTAATAATTTGAAACTCACTTGAGAGGTGCATGTACGTATACATGCATTCCATGCATGCATACACGCACACATACAGTGGTGGATGTTGAAGGCTGTTTACGATAAAATGAGCACTTCAGAAATAAACCTTTGAAAATTGTCACTGCCCCTGCCTGCATATATTTTAACGAGCGCACTGCATTACATGCACCTAATAAATTTGGTAACGATGGATGGAAAGTAATTCCATAACTAAGCATCAAATAGAAAGTGTTAGGTAACCATTTGTGGTAACCTACTTTTTTTTTTAGTGTAAAAAATTGGCAGACATGCGAATTATATTCTTTTCTAATAATCTCAAAGTTTCATTTGATAGATGCAACAACAAAGTGACGAGACCCATGGCCATGTTAATTTTACATAAGGTGTAAAAATACACAATGTACATACAAGTAAATCTTAAGCAGGACTTTCAAAAGTGCTCATTTTACTATGAACAGCCTATAACAGAGGAAACTAGCAGTTTCCATATCCCTCCTTCCACCCACACTTCCTGCTCTTCAAAGGGTCCCATGGGACCGCGACTAATAATTTTTAAAACATTTTTTAATATGGTGATCATATACATACACTCGCAATTAGGCTACCGCCCTTCACCCAACCAACTCCTTTTCCACTCCCTTGCTGAATTTACCAACCCCTCTCACAGATACCAATTCCGCCCTCAACACATTCCACTTCCTCACAGACCTCACAAGCATGGACTGCCTCCCCCGCTCCATTCTCCTCCACACCCTCTGAAGCTTCTCACTGTTTCCTCGTCCCCTAAACACCCCCTTACTTAGTTTGCCGTGTAGCCCTCCCCATCCTCCCTCTTCATTCACCATCATGTACATCCTGACTAACCATTCAATTTTCCTCCTGTCCTTCAATGAGCTCCACCCCATTTCTTTCATCATCACTGATGGCCTATAGTTCCCTTCTTCCTCACCATCTTGCCCCTGCCTTCTCCACCTACCCTTCATCCATCTTGATGCCTTTCTCTGCACCTTTTCCAGTTCTCGCACCTCCACCTCCACATCCCATACTGCTGCAGCATATTCTATCATTGGCCGTACCATTGTGCCATACGCCTTCTCTGTCACCTCACAGCTGACGCCATTCAGCACCCTTCCCAGCATACCCAGAGCCTTTCTTCCCTTTGCAACCACCCTCTCTTACCTGTTTTTTCCACCAGAGGTCTCCCTGTAGTACAATCCCTAGATACTTATATTCTGTTTTTTCTATCTCTTGTCCCTCCCATCTGTACATGTTCCTGCTTAGCATCTTCTTCCTTGTGAACCTCACTATCTTAGTTTTTCATGCATTTATCTTCATTCTATTTTTTCTCTGGTCCACAACCATATCTTATCAATGTCCGCCTGCAAATTTCTTCCCCCCTCGCCCTCCTCAGCATATACAACACAATCGTCTGCAAACAATCTGATTTTTCCCCTAATCACCAAACCCATGTCATTTACCATTATGGTAAATAACAAAGGACCCAACACGCTTCCCTGTGGTACGTCTGACGTAACCTCCTCTTCCTCTGATATTGCCTCCCCCACTTTCACCCTCTGCCTTCGCCCCCTGAGAAAGTCCCCTATCCATTCCCTTACTCTCCTGTCTGGTATCAGCACCTCCACTTTCCTCATCAATGTCCCATGGGGCACCTTATAGAATGCCTTCTCAAAATCTATGAAGCAGGCATCCACCTGCTTCCCCTCATCAACTACCTGCACCTGTATATTAAAACTTGGACTGTTGTGTAATATATTTTACACATGTAATATTTTTGGTCAAACAAGAGTTTGATTTGACTGGAAGTCAAAACTTTGATAGAATTTGAAATTTGAGCTGATGATTCTGCTCTTTAGAGGAATGAAGCAATGGTGGACTGATGCATCCTATGTTCAGAAACTTACACCTGCATAGTATTTCTCTGTGTCCAGAGTGATGGTTGGGGTCGGTCCCAAGGAACTGGTATTTGATCACCTGGTTGGGCAATTCACTTCAGGTTACTCCATCTGTTTTTGGCTGCTAGAAACTGCTAGTTTCTTAGGCCTGCCGCACAGGATGCCCATTTACATAGCAGTTTTCATACCCATTTTATACTAGCATTTCTGCTCCCACGTAGATTAAAATTCAGCCCCCTTCGGAGGGGTCCGGCTCAGAGTATAACAGTTTTATACCTATGGATATGTCAGAAATTAATAGAATGTGTTGTAAATTGTTATACCCATGAAGCTGCAACAAACAGTATGGTGGACACCTGAGTAATAACTTTTAAGGCGTGTCTGTCAGTTTATGAAATTATAAGTAATGGAAAATGTTTCAAGTTACTTACACTGACATTATAAAATAATAAACACAACTTTTAAAAATATGTGGCAACTGTGGATGTGGATTTTTGTTGTATATGTAACTTATTACAAGGTTTCCTCAAAGATGTGTGTAGCTTAATGGGTTGCTGTGCAGTTGTGCACTATGTAGTTTTAGGTTTAGAGATCAGTTCTCCATTGTGTAAAACTTTTTTTACTTATTTTATGAGAGATAATATTGCTGTTTATAACTTATGTTCTTGTTAAGTAATCTTTATTTAGGCTATAGAATCAATTCATATGAAAAAAATAACACAAGTAATTGCACAGTACAGTCAACTAGATATGGTTGTTTGCTGATCAAATTAGTCATTTATTTTTAAAGTAGATAAATTTAGCTGTGTAGCATAAGTAATTTTAGCACACACAAAAACCTTATTTTTTAATATTGTGATATTTATCTTGTTGTCTTCTAAATGTAAGTGCTTGTATAGTAACAAAAAGCACAGGGAATGATTTCCCTTTTCAGACTCTCAGTCCTGTAGGGCTGTTACAGTCCTAGCACATTTAAGCACACACAGTAGTTCAAACTAATTAACCAGAAAATATACGTGGGCGATGACTGATACAGGTCTGCTTCTTCCTAAATCTTGCCTAGCATCTTTGTCTCCGTTGAGACAGCCTGTTTCCAGGTTCGAATTTGGGACCTTATAATAAAAACTGCATTAAAACCTTGCATGCTAAACCCACACAGGTTAACATCCTGCCTTTGAACACCAAGATGGCTATAAATTCCCTTCAAAGCGCTTAAATAAATAATGCAGTCTAAGTAAAATTGACCAATCACAAGAGTGCTAGAGGCAAGAATTACTCATCACTTCACTTAGTTACCTTTTCAACCGATTAACAACTACATAGAAACTAGGGCCTTATAAACACATTACGAAAACAGACATACAGGAAAGATGTATAAATTTGTTTATGATCAAAATTCACAATTTAAACAATCTGTGAAATTACGTACCAATTAATAAAGTAATTAATGTGCCAATGAAAAGTAATATCTGTAAAATCATATGTCTTACAAATACATAAACAAGTAAATAATTAATATTGGCATATGGACCTATTTTTAGACTTTACATTGTGCATGTTAGAGTAAAATATTTAAATAATTTTCTAAAGTTTTGATAATGAGTGGCGGAAATGTCTGTCGTACATAAATGCGGACACCTTGTTTTCCATACATAAGCAGTGCCGTAACTCATTATTTTTTACTGATTAATAATACTCATACTAAAAAACTTAAATAAATGTAGTCTTAAGGGGAAAAAAGCTATCTTCGTAAATTTTGGATGCACCTCAAAGGACTTACATAGTAGTTTTTACTGCATTTGTACCCGTGGCAACTGCAGACTGTCTTGTCATTTGCAATTTGTTTTGCCTGCCATTTGCAATTCTCTGTTAGCACGTAGGTAAAGTGTGGGTATGAATCTATGTATTTTCTTCTCTTCTTCTATAGAAACATTTAGCCTTCTGTTGTGTCCATGGGCATAACAGAATGTAGCAGAAATTAGGTATTGTGTAGGACCGGTTTTATGTGCTGCACAATGTTCATTGATGTTATGAATTAAGGGAGCCACTCAACCTGAAATAGCAGAAAACCTGGAAAAGTATGGGAATTTTGTAACTGTATGGAAAGTTCAAGGCATTTTGTGCATAACCTGGAAATATTTTATAAGCAAATTGCAAATACAATACTAAATTTTGTAACATGAAGCAACAAATAACTGGAAATGTTGGGATCTAAAATCTGGAACTGGTAGAAAAAATTAATAAGGAAGTTAATGACATCAATAAAAATATTTAATGTATAAAAACTGACTAACGTTTAATCATTTTGAAGTGGTGTTCAGTTCTATTGTAAATTATTTGTTGGTTTAGAGCTGACAACACAAAATTAGTTATATAATATTGTATAGTAATGTACATATGTGTAATACGCTAAACATTATGTATCTTAGAGATTAAGATTTCCTATCACCATCATGTTAGCAGCTTGGATAGATATTTAAAGGTGTAGTTCTGCTTAATGTCGTGTATTATAAAAAAAATTTGATTATCATTTTATTGAAATTTTTTTCTTAACTTTGGCAGGAGAGAATTTTTGTGTGTATGTCTTTATGTTTACATCCACTTTGATATTTTTTTGGAAAAAACAATACATTTAATTTTGCTGGTAAAAATGTAATTGGTCGTAAGAATCTGAAAAGGTTGAATTTTTTTCAGCTTTAAGGCGTGGCCACTCTGGAATTGCCTCCCAGTGACTCAGTGTATGTTTTGCTTTAGGCAAAATCTTTGGCATGCTTCTTGGATAAATGACACACTTTATGTTTTGTATGTCTTATTTTTATCAGAGTCCAGCTGCTCCAATAGCCAGTCACTTGTTCTGCAAAAATTAACAAAATTTACAAAGGAAGGGCTCCTTTATCAGCACAATGAATATCTTTGCTGATGGATGCTCGACTTCTATGTTGTCTAGCAATGGCATTGTAGACCATTAACAGATTTAGCATTGTCAATAACATTACCAAGGCCTAGGTAATTATATTCAGGGAACAACAAGCCAGCACAACTGTGAGGCAAATTTTTAATATTAAAAGTTATTTAGGAAAATTGACTATAATACTACCTGCACATGCAATTGTGTCTCTTGGAATGTTTGCCACATATATCCAGCACAGAACTTCTTGGCCACTCATTACCAGCCTGTCGATGAGTATTACCAAGTGATGTCACAGTTATCAAGTGCTCATCCAGTCATAAACCTTGGTGAAACATTTGAATATACAGTAGTAGAAAAACACATTCATAAAACATATACACAGCACAGAACTTCTTGGCCACTCATCATCAGCCTGTCGATGAGTATTACCAAGTGATGTCACAGTTATCAAGTGCTCATCCAGTCATAAACCTTGGTGAAACATTTGAATATACAGTAGTAGAAAAACACATTCATAAAACATATACACAGCACAGAACTTCTTGGCCACTCATCATCAGCCTGTCGATGAGTATTACCAAGTGATGTCACAGTTATCAAATGCTCATCCAGTCATAAACCTTGGTGAAACATTTGAATATACAGTAGTAGAAAAACACATTCATAAAACATATACACAGCACAGAACTTCTTGGCCACTCATCATCAGCCTGTCGATGAGTATTACCAAGTGATGTCACAGTTATCAAATGCTCATCCAGTCATAAACCTTGGTGAAACATTTGAATATACAGTAGTAGAAAAACACATTCATAAAACATATACACAGCATATTTGGGAGTTTGTGTATTAGGACACTGCCTTAGTATATGAATCGCTAATTTTTATTCCGATGCTTAAATTTACATATTAGCAACTTCTGTTAAATTTAGATGTAATAATTTTCCATAGCGTACAGTTGCTTACAGCATAGAAATATATTTATAATCTGTGGGCTGTAGCTTGTAATGGACAGCACAAGCCCCTCTCAGTGCTGTTGTAATGTAATTCCTTTCCATTACGATTTTCTGCCCATCATTCAATTTCTTATAACAAAAGCAGACACCTCAAAAATATTGCCATGGAACTTGTTGAAATTGTATAATCTATTTTCTCACGTATAGCTGCCATAATTTTTTTTTTTTTTTTTTGTTAGGCTAATTTCCCCCCTAATCGTAACATTCTAACACTGTTCTCTGAAGACAGTGTTTGTTATAATCATCATACTGTGATACTTTTTTTGTGAACTTTTTTCTAGGCCACACAAATATTGCTTTTTGTATAGATGCAGTTCTGCTGTTCTCTCATTCCTTGACTATCCAATACCGTGTTAATTTGCAGACACTATACGTACTTGTTGGCAAACTGTTTCAAATTTATACTTTCCTAAAATTCTTGTTTGAAGGATGCACACTAAAGATTATAGATCAACCTTGTTTGTGAACCACTTTGAAAATCCATCACAGTTGTGGCCACTGGGGCTATAGAGTAGAGCAGAGCAGACACCGACACTGTATGTGGAGTGAGGCCGCTGTTGTGTTGCATGTTATATTTTGTGCTGACTAAGCAATAGTCAAGACTTTATTTTTATTCTCTGCTTATAAAGCATGGTGGAAACATTTGGATACACCTACGAAATATGGTTCCCCCATCAGGCAGGTTGTCTACTTGATACTGGAAACACTGGAATTATGCTGGAGATATTTTTACGGATGGGAAGTAACTGCAATATACTGCAATTTATATTTTAATACTACAATTTTTTGGTGGTTTTCTTCATTACTGAAAACTAACACATTGCCTCATCAAAAGGCATCTGCTTGCATCTGAAATGCAAATCAGTCTTGACTGGTATAGGGTGTTCACAATAAAATGAGCACTTTTTAAGGCTCTTATAAATTTTTCTTTTCACCCAATTTCCATCTTCCTGCTGCTTTTTAATATAAACATTCCAATGTGACCAATAAACACAGTGTATACATTTCACCCTCATCAAAATTTAATGTGGCTGCAATAAGATATATTTATTAGCGGTTAATGCCTGCTGCGAGGGCCTTAAAAAGTGCTCATTTTATCGTGAACAGCTTATGCATGTTTATATAATGCAGCACCGCCCTAATACGGTTTTGGTAACAAATTTCGGGTATAATCCATTCACGGTTACCTCAGCCTTTTCTGAAGCCCTACTTCCAGGATATTCCTCCGCCTCGCGCAACTATTTCTCACTAGGCCCTACCAATATACCTATTTTTCTCCCTTTTTTTAATTCAAATTATTTATAAATGAAGCATTATAATTTACAGATAAAATATGAATAACATATCAATTTAACAGAAAAAAAAGAACTTTTTATGAACACTAGTATAAAATGCTCTTGATGTATGGCATATGTTGGAAATAACTAAACAAGTCATACATAGGGAGATTTTTCAAAGGTTGGATTCAAAGAGGCTGAAGATACAGTAGAATGCATTGTTTACTATTGTTCGTCACCACGACAGGTGCACAACCGAGTTGCATGCATGGTCGTGAAAACTGATGGTAGTCGTGCGTTTACATTTATTATGTGGTTATACGGCTGAAAAATGATCTTTGCTTCTCGAGATAGTATTTAAATTGTGTCATCTTATTAAACACATTTTATTACCTGCTTATTAATTAGTGTTGGAATAAATTCAAGTATTACCTACTGCATGTTCATTTAACGGATTTGTCTAATTTGAACACGAAGCAAGTTTAATCTTAAAAAATATTTATGAAAAACTGGTGCAATTTGTAACAAAAGAAAGTACAGTACACTCAATGCCGAGAACTTAACATATTAAAGTCAGAGGTGAAATGTTCTGATGGTTAACAGTATTAATTTTATTGCTGTCAAATATTGGTTTATGCAGCAATCCTTTAGTTTAGAGTTTATAATCTATGATTAATGTGCTCACACAAACATTTTACGGTATGGTGCTGACGTCATACTTGATGATGGCAACTAAAATTGAATACATGCTACGAACACTTTGAGATGTAACTCATAAGCATAAACTAATGCAATGAGTTTTGAGTAAAAGAGGTGAAACCTCATTTCAAGATAAGTGATTGGACAGAAATATTTTCAGTGACAGGACATGGCCTATAAAAGTGAATTCTGATCTAAGTAAAGGACGTTGTTGCATGTGTAAACATAATTTTGACATTAGTTATGTGGGCATATTATCAGTCAGATCACATGCAAAAGGTAAAAAACCACAGAGTAAGGGTTGTTACAGTAGTATGTACCAGTAATAAATTGTTTGACTTTCTGCCTGCAACAATAACATTGCCCTCAATGCCTGTGTGTTCACAATTGCATGTAAGTGATAATATAGAACATATCCATATTAATGAGAGCTTTTTAACCAAATAAAATTATACCAAACCTGTTTGTGGGGATGGTGGAAGCATTCCTAGTAGTTATGCCCTAGATAGGTTTGCAAGTAAAGATGTTACGTGTGCCAAAATATTTTGGGCTCTTAACACGATCATGACTGATTCTTCTGCTCAAATTGCTTCAGTTTCAAGTGATATTTTCAAATACAGGTTCACAGACACTGAAGTTGAAAGGAAGTTTCAAATGCACAAAGACAAACTAGGCTATGTGGTAACGTATGGCTTGTGTCCATTATTTAAAAAATAACTTTCGGACACAGTAATACAATGTGATTTCTTGCTGTATCATTTGACGAAAGTATAAATGAAGTGGCACAAAAATGTCAAATGGATATTGGGGTGAGAATGAATTGAAGACAAGATTCTGAATATCTGATTTTTTTTGGTTAT
The DNA here is from genome assembly GCA_029891345.1 of Dryococelus australis. Lineage (NCBI taxonomy): Eukaryota > Metazoa > Arthropoda > Insecta > Phasmatodea > Phasmatidae > Dryococelus > Dryococelus australis. The sequence continues at coordinate 72,541,304 of CM057006.1, read as the reverse complement.
ACAACGGCACATGATCTTTTAATGAACTTCATGTCTGCATTAAAAGAACAGGGCTTTGAATTTGAAGGCCATGATACAAGTTTCAATGGATGGTCATATGGCCAGTATGAAGTTCTTAAAAAACCAAAAAAGTTACTTATGAGCAGACACTCCTGATCCCAAGTTATTGGAATTCTGACTTGTTTCATTGCACATAGTCCAAGGTGCATACAAGACTGCTCATGACAAATGAGATTGTAAAATCAATAGCTTTCTTCGTTCACTTACTACCTGTTCAAAAATTTTTCCAACTAGGCATGCTGAATATGTACCAGGATTTGACTCGATTTCTCACTCTTTCCACTCAAGTTCTGTCCTATTAGATGGGTTGAGAGTTCTACGGTTTTACAAATGGCTAGTGCAGTGCTGCCTCATCTAAAGAAGTAAATTGATATTCTGGGGGAAAAAATCTCTCCAATCAGAAAATTTCCACCGACTGTGAAAGATGAACTGTTGGCACCTAAGTTGGGGTTTGCGAGTATAATTTCAGTACTTAGAATCTTTCCTCTCAAATTACCAAAGCAATCAGCCACTCCATCCTTTTATTAATGCCAAACTCAACTGGCTGATCATGTTTGTGATGAACAAGATTGTAATTCATTATATATCCACTGCAACAAGCACACAGAAATTAATTGGTATCAATTTGCCGAAAACATGTGACCTTATGAGTCTCGTAACATTGGATTTGCATCATCAGCTCTCAAAGGAGTAAAATAAATATACTAGTACTGGAGTTCATGAAAGACTGAGCATAACTCAACAAGGAATTCTTTACAAAGTTGATAAATAAAAGTCCATCTTACAAACTTGCCAGCTGCAAAGACTACTTCGTCCGTAAGAAACCAAGTAACTGCTGCAGCATTACTAGTTCTGGTTGAACACACAAAACAACTTGATTGTGAAGCTGCAGATTCAGCTAAACCAAGCATACATGAGGAATTGAAAAGTTTCAATCGTAAGAATGACCAACTTGACCATTTTATTTATCAACTTGTTACCTGGGAGAATGTATCAAAAGCACTTGTAAATTTTATACAGAAAATCTTTGTTGTGTTTCAAGCAAATGCTGCTGTAGAGCGTAGTTTTTCCATCAATAAACAATGCTTGGTGGAAAACTTGCTAGAAGACAGCTTAGTGGCTCAGTGTTCGATTTATGATACAGGTACCTGCTGGCTCAGTCAAAGATGTTATTATAACAAATGATTCATGCCTTCAGAAAAGCACCAGCAAAAAATAAAGTGAAGCCCTGAAGGGGAAAAAGCTCAAAGATGAAGTGTTTAAAAAGATCAAATGGCAGCTGGAGAAATCTGGGTAAAAGAACTGAAGAAAGGGGATGTTTTACAACAAGCAAAAGAGGAGGTTGAACATTGGAAAGTGAAGTTAAGAAACTGAAAAAAAGTTCAGAAATAAGTCATTGGTGAGTAAAATCAATTGTGGTTAGTTTTGTTTTTGTCTTGTTGTGCTCTTGTTTTTACGCATTCACATTTTCTGTGATTCAATTCTCGCATAATATTTTATAATGTATTTTGAACAAAAAAAAAAATTGGGAAAGTGGAAAGCGTTAGATGTGAAGGCTGGTGGAGGCCAGGTTTTATATATATATATATATATATATATATTTATTTATTTATTTATTTATTTATTTATTTATTTATTAAGAGGTATTATGTGCCATCCAACAGTACAGAAACGACCTATGACATGATGGCAACAAAACTACAAAATAAAAAAAAAATAGACATAACATATAAGACATAAACAGACATTAAGCACAGGACGACCGCAAACAATGAAGACAAACACAACATAGAAAGACACAAAAATGTAAGAACATTAAATAAATAAAAAAATTAAAATAAATTCTGATAGAAAATTCTGAAGATTATATACAAATTACTTTACAGCATAGTCTAAGGAAAACAACTGTTTACTAAAGTAATATTACTAACTACTGTAATGTTTAAATAGATCCAGGGAACTCTCTCTCTCTCCCTCTCGTTTTTTTTTTTTTTTCCCAGAAAGGGTAGATGGAGTTCTATGACATAGGAATTTTAGGTCTACTTTTTTCGTAACAGCTATTCAATATATATATATATATATATATATATATATATATATATATATATATATATATATATATATATATATATATATGCTAAAAAATGCATTGATTAAAAATAATGCATCATTAATTTTACGACATTCTTTTAATGTTTGGGTATTAATAACATTGACCATACATACTGACATTTTTGAATCAATTAATGTGTAATGCAATTGGGCTCTCTCTTAATTAATTGGTAGCAGTCTTTGTGCATTGTATATGCATAACTATTAATTAAATATTTTAATAGCAAGGTGTATACAGTTAGGGAAAATTATCTTGTTGAAATAAGTTCAATTATTTTTTTTTTTTTTTTTTCGGACTCAGGGAAACTTTAGTAGCATGAAATTTTAAGTTGTACTGGAATTTCAAATCTCCAAGTTAATAGACACCCTACCTCATGAGCAGAATTAATAACATCCTCTATTCTAGGAAGTATTCGTGAGTTCATGCCAGCTATCATGCATACTCCTTGATAATGTAAAACACTAACTGTTGAAGATACTTATAATTTTCACCTACTAGTTCAGCAAGGTGAGCCTATTGTAGAAAGTGGCTGAATTTTAATGAAATCTTTCACAAGTTGTAAGAACATCTGAGAAACATATTTCTTGGCTCACTGTGGCCACTGTGATACCCTGAACTAGGCAACAAGCAGCCGAGATGTTCTGTGCCGGGCGTAGTCCTGTTTACTTAAATCTGCCCCACTGAGTATTAGCCATTGTGAATTGTAGCCACTGCAGTGTTTTTACTTATGGCGGATTTATACAAACTGGGCATACATAATTTTGAAAACATTGTTTTTTGGAAATGTTCCCATTGGCGAGGAACGTGTTGTTTTGCTTGCAGGGTCACCTCAGATGGTAATACCAATCCAGACCACCACCCCTATGAAGGTTGCAGCCATCAAACAGGAAACGACTATACTGCCAAAAACCATTCATCTTGCCTCTAATCCTATGGTGAGTTCTGTAGATTCTACATGATTACTCTACCGTGCTCAATATTTTGCGATTTTGTGTTTGTATTTTACTATGTTATCAAACTGTAAAAATAATTGGTGATGCCTTGATGATGGAGGTTGATTGAACACTTATGCAGTAAAGTGTATTAAGTTAATGTGTTTAACATCCTGGGAGTTGTAAGTTCATTATACATGTCTGAGTCGAAGTTTGATTATTGCTTAATGTAAGTTATGTGTGATTTCATTTTAAGGTGTTGAGTACTTCTCAGAGGATTGCTGCACAACATGTGTTGCCTACAAATAACACCCCTAAGAATTACATCTCGCCCATCCTTGACCATAGTGGGTCTCGGAAACGACAAGAAACTGAAAACGACTTCATTCCAGAGTAGTAGGTATCCAGTAGTATCTTTGTAGTTTTGACAAGTATTTATGAATTTAAAAAAAAGTACACTTCTTATAACTGTTAGAGAGTTTATAAATTTAATCAATGGTAATATTGCAGGACATAGGATTAGAGTTTTCAGTATAAATGCTTTGATCTTGTGAATCAGTTGCTATGGTACTGAGATATATATATATATAGACCCCCCCCCCCCCCCCTCTTCCTCTTAAAAGATATACCATTCAATATTTGACACTTTGACCTTCCTAAGAATTACTAGATCAGGAAGATTGCTTGATTTAGTTCATGATGATTCTTTGCATGTCATAGAATGACAGACTTAGAAATGTTATATGGGTATTTAAAATGTTGAATAAAGTGTGAGGGGTGTGTGTGTGTGTGGTTTTTTTTTTTCCAGAGAGAGAGAGAGAGAGAGAGAATGTGTGTGGTTCAGCATGGTATATGAAAGTGATCTGATTTATTTTTACCTTTATAAGACAACTACTAGCATGGAACCAGTTTGAGAGTTTTAGTGCCGGAATGGGACTTTGCAAAATACAATAATAAAAATTTTCTCTGGGTAACTAATTGTGAACTTCTATGTATATATTTAAAAAAAAAACCTTTGTTTAGCAGCAAGAGGCGGAAATCCGACAAAGTTGGAAAAGGCCTGCGGCATTTTTCTATGAAGGTGTGCGAGAAGGTGCGCAAAAAAGGAACAACTTCGTACAATGAAGTTGCGGATGAGCTGGTCGCGGAGTTTACGAATCCAGCATTAATGGTGTCGCCTGCAGATCAGGTAATGGTGGGCAAGGTAATATCACTGTCACTGTAGGTATGATGTAGATCTTTGCATGTGATTTCAATTATTAATGTCGTTAAAGTGTTGGAATCCTAGATAAGCTGATCCTCTCAAATCCATGGATTTGAAATTTATTTCTGTTCAGCTTTTGAAAATAAATTGCTTTAATAGTCTGTTGAGTTTGGTCTTTCTTTCCGTCTTTTAATTTTGTGACTGCAGTTTTAAAAAATGTGTGTACTTAAAATAATAAATATAAATACCCTTTGAAAATTTTACGTGTTCGACATAATATAAAAAAGTCCTCTCTCTACCATATCCTTTCAAAATTTTTGAAAATCTTCTTGTCCAAGCAGAACAGTTTTATTATACATTTGTGAACTTTCTTTGCAACTCCCACTGTTTGAATTTTACATTTATTCACTGTACTTGTGGGCCCAAGTTGTTTAAAAGGCTTGTGCAAAGTTTTTTGTTAATTGGTTTTTACCTTCTACTGCAAAAGGCTCGTTTCTTTTCAACAATGTGAAATCAATGATTTTCGCTATACCTGCAGACACTGGATTTATTCTTCCCAGTTAGTTTTGGTATTTAAATTCATTTTAGTGCAATATTAAATTCTAAGCATTTACTTTCATTTTGTTGTTTTTTATTGGGTAATAATAGTGAAAAGTATGTTTAACTAATCTCCAAGCAAGGTAGATAAGTTTTGTTAACCTGCATTACTTTTAAAAGTATTTTTGTTCTTAGTTTTAATGCATCAAAACCTTAACGCTGGTTTGCATGCTTCAGTTTTCTTGTTTCCAAACTGAGCGTTTGTGTTGGAGTTCGGAAGACACAAGTTGTCAAAAATGAGAGGTTGCATGACTTAATATAGGATATTTCTGATGTATTCTTGTTGCGGGAAATATCATATCATTAGTTTTTCCCCCCTTGCCTAGTTGTTTAGATAGTAGACTGCATGAGAAATGTTTTAGCGAGACTTTCTTTATTGTGTGTGTAGTTGTCAGACTGGCATTGTCTACTGAAAGAAAATTGAATGATTGTGTCCCCTGAATTATTCAGATGTTCTTATTATCATTCACTCATAATCACAAGTGTTAAACTGCAGTGGTGCCATCCAGAATATGTCATCTGCGAAGTAGTTGCGTTAGTATGAGACATAAGTAATAAGCAGACCAACATTTGAGCAGAAATTTTGTAGAACAAGTGATTTCAATAAGTTCTTTAAGGAAAGTAATTAATGTAATAACATTTGCTGGGTCTTTGTGGATAAATCTAGTACCTTACAACAGTGAACATTAAGATAACATTGAATCACAGTGTTCTGGCATAAAATCCCATTTGTGCTACTATCTGCATGGACATTCAGGACAGTCCTTTAAATTTCAGCACCTAGTTTGTATCATTGCATATCCCATTTATTTTGACCAGTTTTAACCTCTAAAATCCAAAGACGAAAGTGTAAAAAGAAATTTTAAGTCCTCACACAACTGTTATGGCACAAAATCTAATTTTTTTTTTTTCATGAAATATTGGAATTTTTTTATAGGTAAATGTTTTTCAAGTGAAAACTAGCTCCTGAATATAGTGCTGCATACATTGTTATGGGATGATGGGGTATTAATACTGTTGCAAGATACAAGATGCAGGATCAGAGTTCAAGAGGGGCCTTCTTAATAAAAATAAAGAGAACTAAATTTGTTTGTAATTTTTTCACAGAGCTATTATTTATAGCATTAAACTATATATTTACACTATTATAAGGGCTGTGGTGGTGGTGTGTTTAAACTACTCGCCTCCCACGTAGGCAAACAGGGTTCGATTCCCAGTGGAGTCACTGATTTTCAATTGTGGGGATCTCCTGTTTCCCCCACCCTTGCATTCTGGTGCTGCTCCATACTATGCTTACCCTCATCAGCTCTCAAGACCTCAATATTAAGGGCCGCCCAAAATATCTTTACTCACTTACTCCACTATTATTATTACTATTACTCTTATTATCACAGGGCTGCCACCAGACCTGAAGCTGAAATCCTGGTTCTGGTATATAAAAATCCTGTGAAATCCTGGAATCATTGGGTCAAATGCTGTAACATCCTTGGAATTAAAAAAATAGTGAATTACAGGAAGAAACGTGGATATGAAAGACGTTTTCATATTTAACGTAGTGGTTTTGGTTTGGAATGTACAAATCATAGTAATTCTTTTCACTCACTCACTCTTATACTTTCATGTATATGACTGTATCTGCAATAATTTTTCTTTCCTCGCCATTGTGATATCAATACCACACGCAAAAAACAGTCACCAAATTTGGATTGCTTGCATAAAAAGGTAATTTTCAGTAAAGGTTCTTTTCAATAATGGCCTTGGCCTTTGTTTATGTTCATACAGCAAGGAACAGAATTATATAGATAAATGTATACCCACGCCAGTGAATAATTAAGCAAAATATTTTGGACCTACTCTATTGAAGCAATGGTGTATGTCCAAAATATTTTGCTTAATTGTCCACCTCCATTATAAAAATCTTTCAAACAAATGCATCATTGAAACTGGCACACCTCGCTGTGGGTGCTAGTGTTGCCACTTTAAGCAAAGTGCTTTAAAACAAATTTTAATAGTTTCGGTTTGGATTTTTCTAGTGTGTTAAAAATCCATAAAAACTGGTAAAATCTGTTAAAATGGCAGGCCTGTATTATCAACAATGAGTACAATATTAGTCTACCTCAGTTCTAATTGAATACCTGGTCAATGTCTCTATTTTGTTATAGGTCAAGTAATTCACACTCGTTAACACATATTCATTCTGTCTGTTCTCATTGTTTGAAGTGTCTTACACTCAGGCATCCAGTTCGATAGTCTGGTCTGCCAGTCTCTCTCTACTCTGCATCAATGCTCGCCACCTGCAGACTTCACTACTGCTTGTCACATACATCGACGCTCTATTGACCCGCCGCTTTGCTGTCTTGTCATGCAGTCCTCCAAATTCTCAACTCTCAACAACCCATAGCAGCTTATTTAGTCTTCACTGTGCCTGATCTGGAAGATTTCCTGCACCCCAAGTCACACTGAGAGCGGCAAAGCTAATGAACTAGAAAATTCTATCAGATAACCGTAGAAATTCAATATGTCAAAGGTCAAGAGTGCGTGGGTTGCGATAGGCTTATCACAGCGGCACACAGTGGAATCCTTTGTGGCCCACCACCTGCTTATCGCATCACTACTCTCTGCCCTTCTGTTTCGTTTGCTCGTGGGGGGACCGGTCTATGGAAGTGACGCAAAACAGTGAGCATGTAACACTGCCCCCTCCTCAAGTCTGTTGATCCTGAACAGACTTTGCAACATCCGAACTTTCGTAGAGTGCCAGTCAGTCAATGTGGGTAGCTTTGACTTTGCCCAAGAGCATTGAGAACAATTCCAAAGATCTCATCATTGATCTTATTCTGAATCCTATAGGGACCTTCCCAACATTTCTGCAGCTTCAAGAAATACCCTTTTAAACTATTTTGGGTTGTACAGCCACACCAGTTATCCCTGAAATTCCTCGCCAAACATTCTTCTATCATACCAGGCGCCCTGTCAATATATCAAAAGTTTGTTGCTGTGTATGAAAAACCACAGAAGAATCTAGTAAACTCTTGGTAGGTTCCCCTGCTACTGTGTTATATATTCTCTAATCTTTTGTGCCTTATAAGAGGACTTGGTTACAAGGTTGAAATGGTGATGCAACTACAGAATTTCACCTTGTATCTTCCTTTAGACTAAGTCTACTTATCTAAAAAGTGCTGGCACTTGTAGGGGATGCTGCAGGTTTTTGGCTGGATCCTCGCCCGATATACCCTGAAGCACTGTAGCTCTTCTTGACTGTCTCACTTCCCTTCTCATGGTCATGTAGCTGGTTCTTCGCCTTCCAAATCACGTCTTCCATGGGACTGCTAACCTCAAAGCCACTGCTGAGAAGGCCATCACATCACTCGCTCCATGCAATGTGGCACAGTGTGTGCAGGGCGTCTAGACAGCATTCACAGGTCATAGTGTGCATTTTACAACTACTTTGTGAGGTATGCATCTTGCAATATCAGCTCGTTAATGCGGTTTCTCAGTTGTTAGGCACATCCGCATAGCTCGCAAATTTCTTCGCACAAGTGCTTACTTAATGAAGCCATTTGTTCACTTCGCTGCTTCTTTTCCTACTACTGCTTCTGTTTCTGCTGTTGCTGGCAAGAGGCTCTCATGTAAACCAGCTGTCCACATGACCAACACATTCGCTATTTGGGTGGGGGATAGTGAGGCTGTGTAGCACATACTCTGGAAGAGATGTCCCTCCAATGCCAACAGCAACTCCTTCAGTGTCTTCTTCATGCCATCTTTGCCATCTTCATTGTGTCACTGCCCATACCAAATGTTGGGGTGCGGCCCCTGTCTTGCAGACTACCTCCAGTACTCGGACCAGGTCATCCTGCATGTTGTTGGGTTCAGCCAAGCGTACTTCTTGTCGTATCTCTGTGTCAGTAATGGCATCAATGAAAAATCCGACTGTGATGATGTGCCTCCTCGAAGCAGTATTCCTATCTCAGTACCCTGCACCAGAAGTGTGGTGGATACTGAAAATCAGGTCTCACTGGCTGACGGTTCCAATGCGTGGGTGAGTTCCTCTTGAGAATCATACTCCCCAGACCCAGGGAAGTACTCCTTCCGGCACCAGAATTGTGGTGGAAAGAGCAAACCCCAAGCGGAGTAGTACCTAGTTTCGGGGCTCTACCATTTTGTACACCTGGGTGCACAGAAAGGGTGGCCGTCCAAGGTGAGCGTATGTTCCTATGAGTGTGTTTGGTGGTGGTTTTGAGCAAATTTCCTGGTCACCTGCTGTCCCCCTGATCGGACTGATGTCTACAGGGAAAGGTACTATAGCTACCGGAAAGATAACATTAAGTGGATTAAAAGCTTGTTTATTCCATTTTAAGGAAATAAAGGTGGTGGTGTTGCACTACCTTCTATTAACAGAAGCTGACTATGTATTGACATGTGAAAGCAACCTGTTCCTAGGCTAACGGAGCAGGTAGACGAAGTGCTATGAAAATAACTTAAATACTGGGTACACTACGGTGTTGCCATGAAGGGGCCAGAAGTCTCTTAAGTGTTGACGACGTTAGATGAAGGAATCTTTGGCACCAAGAGTGCGGTGAAGGCCAGGAGACCTGTTGGTTTATTAGTTCCTTCGGCACCAGGAGTGTGGTGAAGGAACAAGATAGACTGGCATTTCAAGGGCTGGGCCCCAGTAATTATACTCAACCTGGCTCGCGTTTGGTCAGGTGTGCACAGGATCCAGTGCTGCATGTGGCGATCGTACTAGTGGTGCCATCCGGCAGTGTGCTGTAGTACTTGGATGATTTTAAAGAATTTGTCTCGATGGCTCAGGCTGTGAACAGTACAAGTCTTGGGGTGTGGAGTGTTCGTCTCTTCCCATGGTTAAACAGTACAAGTCCTGACGTCTCGTAGAGTGTAGAATTAATCAAACTCCATGGAAATGTGTGACTGAGTGATGTACACTGATGAGTAGAAGCCATTAAAATAATATTGATAAAGATGTCGCACATCAAAACAGTGTGTGCATAACAATACATGTCCTGTTTTGTAGCTTATAAACATTTTCATCAAATGTGTATCTCTTCAGTATTTGCAGTTTTGTTTTACTGTTGGTGTAATTGTGTAGTAACTAAAAATTATAAATTGTGATATTGATTAAGTGTTTAATTTTTGTTTGTGGAATGAAATATATCATACTGTGTAACTGCGTATTATATTTTTTATATATATTTTTATCAGTGTTGGCTATAGAATGTATTTCTAACTGATTTTTTTTCATTGCAATTGATAATATTTTTGCAAGTATAGATACAACTACAGATAGCCACTATATTTTTGTGTTCTATTTAAAGTAATGCAATACTTCAGCATAATTCATGTTGTTTGAAACATCATATATTTGTTGGACTTTTCTCTTTTTGTGAATGCATTTATAGCCAACATGGTGAAGATGATGTCACTCACAATTTTCACATTGACAAACCGCAAAATATATAAAAATGAAAAGTTTTTGAAGTAAAACAGAAATGCTGAAATCTCGTAAACCTTGATGCGTTATGAGTAACAAAGAGGTAGCATTAATAAGTTTTGAGAAGAATCATAAATTCAATAATTAATTTTGTGCCCTAAAAGTGCTGCCAAAATTAATGCATATACAAGCAAGTAACAAAGCAGCTTATTACAAGCATTACAAGTGTAATTTATTGCAATGCCATTAAAAAGTTGGTTCTTTTATTGTCCAGATTTTCTAAAGTAGTCTTCGTTGCTGTGATATTCATTATCAGTGAATTAAATATGATAGTATAGTGTTTGAATTGGGTTTGTGCCAATTATATGTTTCATCAGGGAAAGAACAATAATATGTACTGTGTCAAGAAGGAAGTGAACAATTTGTAGGTGAGTGACGACAGTATTATCCTTGTGCAGTCGAAGCAGCATAATCTCTGGCATTTTAATGTTGGTTTACCTAACATACTTGTAATCTGTCCATTTTCCATGTTGTGTGCTGGGAAAAAAAGAAACTGTAAATACAGTGCTGTAATTTAAGGCACAAATGATATCACTTTGTATATGATTATACTTTTTGAGGTTATTTTTGTTGTATTTTGATTTTTGGGAGAGGTATATGTAAGAGATGTATTTTGAATTGTTTATTCAAACTTCTTTTTTCCCATCATCGTGTAAATTGTAATTAATTTCCTTTTACATACCTTCTTGTGGCATAATTTTTAGGCTACGCTTTACATAGCTAGAAATACTATGCGTGTAAAAAAAAAAGCAGCACTATGAAGGAAATGTGCAAATGAAATAAAACCAGCAGGAAATGGAAAGCCAGCGTACGATATTGTAATTTAAGAATGATTGTGTATGCTTAGATGGAGCAACACCCTCTGAAATGTCTAAAAGCATGTCAATATAGGATTGATGATGATCCTGAGAATCCAGATAAGTGTAATTTTTCATCCTCAGTAAGCTGTAAATGTGTGTACTGGCAAGAGAATGCCTTTTCGATATGTTAGAGCACTTTGTAAACACATTGTGTTTAAACAGGGCAAAATGATTGTTTTGAGTGATGGACGATTTTCATAGTGTGAAAATGCCATGCCGCCCATAGAGGGCTTAATACCATGACAGCTACAAGAGTACGGAAGCAGTGACCAAAAAAGAACAGAACAGGATGTCAAAAACCATGAATTGGACAACAGTTTGCATACACCATAGGATGACATACACCTTAATCTTCATGGATTGTTCGGTTTTGTCTTGAGTGTTCGCAGAATTTTAAAACGTGCAACAAGCCTGAGGTTGCCTACGTATGTGGTTTGGCACCATTTTTTCCGCAGAGGACGGCTGGCATCCCTTCCTTTGCAGAAAATTACCTTGAGCCTGAACCTTAAATGCCTCTTGACTATTATCTCACAAACGTACCCACTGGTATGTGCAGTGTGGCAAAAATTAGATAATCTTGGTAGCTACGAATTGGGGGTATTCAGCCATCCCAACTTCCTTGATCTACCAATTACTGTGAAGTCCTAACTTTCCTTCAACATGCTCTGGGAGCCATATTCCAACAAGACGATACCCGACCACATGTTGCCAATAATATCCAGGCCATAAAAGAGATACAGCTTACTCCGTGGCCTGTACGTTTGCTCAATATGTCTTGGGGATATATGGTCATTCAGCAACTAGCGCATCATTCTCATCCAGCAACCAATACTGCTGAACTGTGGACTTGTGCAGAAGCGGCATATAGCACCTGTTATTGCAACTCGTGGAGGTTTTTACCAGTAACTATATTTGTATTGCTCTGAAACTGAAATGATTTGTTTTTGATATTGTTAATCATTTATGTAGCAAATTTTCTTCCATTATGGTGTTTAATTTCACAAATATGTGTTTTTATTGAAATGAATAAACTCATTAATCAAGAAATTATACCAAATGTTTGACTGTCATAGTGTGTAATTTTATGCATGCCACATTGCTGCGCAACGCGCTTGCACACACTACTGGCGACTTCGCCTTGTAAACGAGTAAGCAATAGCTCGGGGCAAATTACAAATAGTAGCAAACTACTTTTCACGTGCCCACTGAATAGGCTCTACGCATTGGACAACTTCAGACACTGAATTAATAAACAAGTTTAATTATAAATTGTACTGCCCGCCCAGAATCCGGTATGTGAGTGCCACCCCTTTTAGTCAAGATTGTTTTACAAAAAGGACCACTACCGTGAGATTATCTGAGGAGAAAGTTCCACCAACACCACGGGATTGCAGCACCTCTACTGCCCTACAACGTTACACCCACCAGCCTCGGGCAGAGGTGGTAAATTTGTTTTCCGGAGCAGGGAGATAAAAGTGCGGCGCCGCCGCAACTCTGATAAACCAACACCTGCGATCAAAGGCTATGTTACCCCACACCCCCGGAAGATCGCTGATCCAGGGATTTTCTACTATTTAAGGCGACACTAGCACGCCTCTTGCCAATGATGCCTGGTTCAACAGTCGCATAGGTCAGGGAGCACTCCCTGGGTCTGACCAAGACCGCTCTCTCTCTCTCTCTCTCTCCTACAGCCTGCAATGGCTCCAGCCTCTCCAGCAGCTTGCAGAAGGCTCAACCTCTTCCTGCAACAGAGGACTGCACGTTACTTCAGAGGTAACTCGACATCTCCTACCCTGCAACCCCTTTTTCCTCAGTCAAATTCCTTGACTCCACGGTAATAGGTCGTCGCGACGTTTTCCCTTCTGGACAAATTCCTCTGGAGAGGATACGCTTTAAAGAGCCTATTAACGTACTTTTGCAACCAGAGTAATTTTTTGTTTTATTCTTTTACCAGGCTCACATTCGCCTGAATAAATTTTCGTAATTAATCCTTAGCTAGCTTGTATATTCCAACTGGGACTTCCCGCTTTCATAAATCTTAATAATAAATGTTATGTAAAATTGGAATCGTTGTCTACCTTCCTCTTACTTATAGTTCCTGGATCACTTGGGTTAATACTGTTCAATTAGAGCAAGTTTGTTGCATGAAAACTTCACTGGGAATGTGACATGAGGTGTGCCGAACTCCACAGGAGACGGGGCTTGAACAAGGCTTTGAGCCTGAAAAGATGTACAGCGGCTCCTGGATTTCTGGTGTTCCCTCGCCTACCCTCTGTGGTGTCCTAATACCGGACTGTATATTGATACGTCAAGGCCTTGGGTGTGACTGAATAAGACACACCTCCAGCACTGCACGTCTGCGGAAAGGTCAGAAGGCTGGTCTAGATGCTGAGTCAGAAGGGTGGTATCCAGAGCCGTAACCGGCATAAAGAGCGACGAGCATTACAGAGGTTGACTAATGCACAAGTGGACACAGAAATTGAGTTTGGTGACACGCCACATCTGCGGAGCCAGAATTTATATCTCTGCCCATTTAGGTGCTTGTTGGCTGTGGCTAGAACAGGGACCTGTCAGTCACCCCCAGCCGGAGACTCCTTCGTCCGCAGTAGCTGTAACCCTACCTAAGGTTGACCAGAGGAAAGATGTACAGAATATGTGCATCCACGCCTAAGCCGCCCCCTATAGAATCTTACCACGACCCACCGGGCTAGAGTAGCAACCAAAACGCTGCAGTAGGATCACCTACTGATCACCGGGAGGGCAGTCAGCACTCTAACCACTTACCCGAGAGTAGGATGCACGTCAAATTTGATTGTAGATCTACTTGAATACATTCTATACATAAATATAATGTTGCAGAAATTTTTTTGCAGTCTCTTTTTGTCTGCAAATAATTTTGGTGATGCTTTAAAAAAAGTCTTGTTGGTTCATTTGGTGTTGTGACGTGATGTGTGCACTCTGGTGTAAAGCATCAGTACCGCTAATAACTTTTTGAGATAAGAACTGGGTGCTGAAGTAGGAGAGGTTGCATGACCATGGTGGGAGTTCTCGCCTCTCACCAAAGCGAACCTGGTTATATTTCTGTTGGGTTCACCTGGATTTTTTGCTAATGGGAAATGTGGAGGATGTTAAGAGTAGGTTTTCTCAAGTTACTCCCATTCCCACCACTCTTGCATTCCTCTGCTGGATAATCTTCACCCCCACTAATGTTTCAAGACATAGCTGTCAAGTGCTTATCAAAACCTGTCAAAAAAGAGCTTGTGAGCATTATACATCATTTTCATTTGGGAAGAACTATGTGCTGAGAGTGGTGATTGTGTGTTTTCTGTGATATGTTTTTAGGTTGTGGATGAATTGATGATGGTGTCTGTGGCTTTGTTGGTAGCAGTACGATCAGAAGAACATTAGGCGACGGGTGTACGATGCCCTCAATGTGCTAATGGCAATGAACATTATCTCCAAGGAGAAGAAAGAGATCCGGTGGCTTGGGCTGCCTTCTAATTCCCTGCAGGAGTGTATGAACCTTGAGAAGGACAAACAGCGGCGCATTGAACGCATCAAGCTGAAAACTCAGAAACTTCATGAGCTTATACTCCAGGTAGGTCCCTTCATTAGTTTTCTTCAAGGTTCTTACACACATTTTAGATGTAAATGCAAGGACTTAAGGACTTTCCAAATAGTAAAATCAACAATTTCAAGATCTTTCCATTTGGTGTGATGCATGACGCCCCGGCTGTCTGGAAGAACACTACGTCAATAGGCACTGGTTTTGTTGGATGCTAGGTCAGGCACGTCCTATTGTGGCAGGACTCAAGGTAAAATTAATCCTTACGAGGGACTGGAACACACCTAGTATACAAAACCGGCGACTCTTAACAGTGGCAGCGTGTGGCAAAGGCTTAACAGTGGTGCATGTAGGAGCAACAGGTTCTTGATTGTGGTGGCTGTGGTCATTGTGACGTGGCATCTGGGGCAGAGCAACAATGTTTATTCGCAAATAGGCAATGGGGTAAGCGGCTGTTCTGACTGGCTAAGGAATTCTCTGACCCAGGGGTGAACTTCGCCATTGCCACAAACTGGGGCCATAAACAATTCTCTTGGAATGGCTGGTGTCAAAGGTACTGATAGCTGGCAAAAGGTCTGTGCCTGTTTTCATGGTGCAAGACTGTCAACAAAGGCTACAAAGGAGGGTGTCAGCTCTTTTAGGTGCCCGGAGGCAATCCGTGTTTGTTTCATCTGACGCGTGCTGCTCCTACTACTAATCAACTATGATCAAGACTCATCACTAAGTGTTCCTACTTCTACTACAGATGAGAGAGTCGCGTACAGAGAATTTTCCAGGTGAATTCTCGATTGTCTTCTCTACCAGGCAACAGAAACTTATAAGTGAATTCTTGTCGCCTGAAGGTTACGTAACCCGGCAAGCACACCCCCCCCCCCCCCCCCACCATAACCCGCACTGAGAGCCTACAAGCTGCCCGCCACTGGGCAAGGCCGAGCACTACCGAAGAAGAATGAAGCAGTATTGTGCTGACCAGAGATTTTCAACTCCCATGCCAGGGCAGGACGTCACGCCTTCCCTGCACCCCGCTGCGGCAGCCTACACTTGAACAATATATAAGTACGTGTGCAGCGAGGCTCTAGCAGTCATTCATTTTTCAAAGTCATTCTTGTTTCTTCTCTCGCGACAGTACTACCTAGTGCTGGGACCTCCAGAGATCTACGAAGATGTACGAACGCCTCCTGAGGCAACTTCCATCAATGACAGCCAGTCATCTAGTGAACACACTTATATTAAATTCACTTTGTCTCTTCTAGACACCTGTTTACTTAGTACATTTTAACAGAAATTTTCTTTGTATTCATCTAGAACTATTTTGTTTTCCTTGTAACTCAAAACCAGGTTGCCTACACCTGAATAACGTAGTAACCTTCAGCACTCCACTCTTTGGTAGGAGGTAGCATGGGTCGCATGTTTATTGTGGTCTCACACATCTATTGTTTTCTATCCTTAAGCTTCTCTGCTTTAGAGTACTTTTCTGTTTACCTGCTCGATACAAGATATAACGTCCACTGCCGACAGGAACAGGGAGATTGTTACTTAACCTAATTAGTCTGACTCCGAACTCCCCGTTAGGAGTCCATGAGTCTAGTAACACACACATTAGACGGCCATCTGTTTCTTTCCACCAACCTGAGCACTAATTCAGTCCTGGAGGGGAGGAACAGCGGAGCTTCTATCACTAGTAACACCTTCAACCAAGGAGGGGCTACAAGCCTGGGTTATTTCCTTGCTTTGAGCACTACGTTTGTGCTGAAATGACCTTAGCCTGAGACTTGCCGCTGAACCTTGCCTGAATGCACAACTAGTAGAGGCTTGGTTGTCCACATGGCTCTCAGTCTAACTAATTCTCCCCGAGAAGGACATGGAAGTGTCCTCACAGTATCAGCCTTCCTCTCAATTAAGCATCATCTCAGGGGAATGCTGTTAGCCTACCTATCCTTGAGAAAAGAGCAAGAATTAATTCCTCTGGGAAGGACATGAGAGTATCCTCTCACAGACAATCTCTCTCTCTCTCTTGCTTAAGTTCAGTCAGAAGGATGACGCGAGTGGAAAAATTAATTCCTTGATAGATTGTAGTACTGTGATCTCATTAGCAATTTTTTTCTCCCGGTTTTGATTCTGTAGCGTCTGCTACTCCGTGTGTTCCTGCTCTGTGCTTGGCAACCTCCGCTGATGAACTTCACCTTGGCAGTGTGTAGAATCAGCTGGCTGGAGAAGCCCAGGTGGTGCAGGTTCGGAGTTCTCTTTTATTTCCCTTTCTTAGCGATCTGCAGCAGCAGATCTCCCTTTCTCTCTCTGTTGCATGGGAGTTTAGCCTCTCTCTTCGTGCGGGAAAGGATAGGCTTACCGCAGTGCTGACTGCACAATGTTTGTCATCTTTTTATCTGAGCTCTTCGTGTTTTATTACTGTTATTTTTATTGAGTAGGTCATGTCATGTGGGGAACCGAACAGAGTGCCGGACCTCTTTCATTATTGCATGCAGTCCAGCAAAATGAACTTTACGTTTGATTAAAAATATATAAAGGACTTGAATCCTAGTACTTGTCCTAGTACTGAGAGTACTTGGATTCCTGTCCTTTATATATTTTTAGTAGCCTAGTGGCCTATTATTTTCAATCTTAACTACAGTAGAACATCTATTATGACCCCTCACGGTTTCCAAGAATAGGGTCGTAATAAAAAATTTGGAAAATTTTTGGCCGATTTTGACCCACCCTTAACCCCTATGCCACCAAACTTGCCATTTTTTGCATGACGTTCATGTTCAATGATCTCTAGCGCATACAAACCCACTTTTTAAATTAAATGTTAATACATATGAATATTTTAATAGCTGGACGTCTCCTGATTAATTTGATACCCAAGAAAGGCATATTGGATCACCCCTTGTCATAAAGAAGGCCTAAACACAGTATGACATGGCCATTGAGCATGTGTGAAAAGATTAGACTATGTGTTATTAAAATATAATGTTATTATTAAAGATCTATTATGTAGATCTCATGGGTCACGAGACACGTAGCGATCAAAAAGTTTAGGTGGCATTGTGCAATACATGTGTGCACGCCGTGCTCTCACTTTGGTCTGCTCGTTTCATTGCTAGAAAATTGGACGTATTACGCACAAAGCAGTAACTAAAAACACTGTTGGAGATGCCTTACGTTTGAAGTAAAACACCACACTTTATTGATAATAGATATGAAGATACATTATTGAGATTAAATCACTCGTGTGCTGCAGGTAGCAGCGAATACATTGTCGTGTGTATGTAGCTGGGCGAGCACCTAAATCCTCTGCAGTGCAGCCGGGTGCAGCAGCTTACTGCTG
This sequence comes from Dryococelus australis, assembly GCA_029891345.1. Lineage (NCBI taxonomy): Eukaryota > Metazoa > Arthropoda > Insecta > Phasmatodea > Phasmatidae > Dryococelus > Dryococelus australis. The sequence goes on along the minus strand of CM057006.1, from coordinate 72,523,139 downwards.
TCACTCAGGCCTAGATCCTCTGGCTGGGCTGTGAAGTAGGCGGCCCTGGCATGAGCGTTACGCTTGTGCCAGGCTGCCCGAATGCTGCTCAGCTGTTGCTCATACCAAGGTCGACTGCCTCGTGCAGCTGTCGATCGATCGCTACAAGATTACTCGTGGGCGGCGGCTAGTCAGCACCACTGCCATTGTTACTGCTGGTGTTGGGAAAGCATACTGATAGATGCAATTTGCATTAATGTGTTGAATGTTTACGAAATTTAGGCGGCGTGTTGGCCTCTGTATTGGTACAATGAGGCCCAGTAATGTTTACAGGAATACAAAAATTTAGTGCGGCCTACTTAAAATATTACTTTATGAATTTTTCATGAAAAAATTCTGACGTGGCATATAAATGCACACTGCGTAACTCGCCAAAATAAATTGCTCATCATAAAAAATTATCACCTTACGTAGGTATGGGCGGAGGAGGGTTGACAGAAGTTAAAAATGAGTGGGAGGGGGTAAGGCAGAAGCGGCATTATGGTACAGTACTTGACTATACAAAGAATTTTCAACCAGGCCTGCCCCCCCCCCCCCCTCCTACCACTCCAAATACTAAAATCCCTTTCTGACGAAGTAATTTATTGCTTCACGATGCTTAAAACAGTTGGCAAAGTTTTGAGAAATGGGTGGCCCCTAACATCAGTAAAAGCCAGTTTTCCATAGACTGAAAACCGTGAATAATAGAAACTTTTACCACAGTTGAAGAATAGGTCTACAAAAACAAATCCGTGCATAACTGACACCACTTTGAAGATACCACAGTTGGCGAGTGATTACTGTATTCATTTTTAGATGTGCCTCAAATTTTCCACCCACACTTTTCATGGTTCCTCGGGATTGGGTCGTAATATAGGGTTTTTACTGTAACATGATTACTGACAATCTCCACAGGAAGATTGCAAAAGAAAAATAAAGCAAGATACACAGTGGGTTGCACATGGGATAGTAACGACACTTGGGGGCTTATAAATTATGCAATACTTTACTAAGCAAATATTAAAAATTGCCACGAAAGGAACGCACTCGTCCATTCAGTGTTAGCTATGTTTTCCTGTGGCCGCCTGTGCTGTGCTGAGCTTGGCTTCTACCCTAACCTCCGTGTCGCACAGCAGGCTAAATTACGTGCATCTTTAACAGCAAGCTAAGTTATGGGATTATGCATTACGTGTTTTAAGAAAATATTGGAGAACTCCAGCATGACAGATTTCAAAATGCTCAGAAGGTGCCGAAAACAAAAGAAAAGCATTGTTTCGTACCCCTCAACACTCTCCGAATTCGGTACTTCCCAGACTCGGCCGACTACCAAAGCTTTGCAGCAAGTGTAGTGACTGAGAAGTTAACTATCCACAAATGATGCATGGCATCACTCCCATCAAAGATAAAAAGGAATATAACACACACACACTCAACTCTAGCAATACCTACTTTACAGCTGACAACATTTCTGTTTTCTACTCGTAACCTTTCTTAGCTTTATGCTTTAGTATCTCTGTTTGCTTGCTGAAAGTGAAGTTAAACAAATTTACAGGTATTCAGTATTGCTTTTAAATTAAAATTTGTGGACAGTTTCACTTGTTAAGCTGTGCAAGTAAGATTATGCAATACAAGTTGATTGTAGATGGGGCCTGATGCAAAAAAATGTGGCATTCTACCAAAAAAAATTTACATGTATCTTTTGTTGGATAGTTATTTTTATTGTTGTATTTATGTTTATAATTTTTCCAAAGGAAAGTTAAGGGTACACATACTTTTTATCATTTGAAGTATGTTACTTTTTTAAAAATCACGAGAAAAAAAAATTGAGGAAATTTTGAACAAAGTAACAAAGAAATTCTCAAAACCATGTAAAAACAGACGAAATGATGGAAATATTTTTGCAGAAAGTAGGTGTGTCTCCTTATGATAAAATGCTTGACTGGAGGCTTGTGTTTGGTTTGTTGGAGTGGTAAGGCTGCCAAACTAAATAAGCTGCACCAGGGTTTTGATGGAAAAAAAGCTGAACTGAGATTCAGTAGTAGCCCCCCCCCCCCCTAAATTCACTTTTCCACCCCATAACCCATCTTGAAAATAAGAAGAACTGCAGCTGACATGATATCGGCAGGTCTGATACTGTATGATCTACTGACAGTTTCCAAGCAGCTTGCACTAGGTATGACTTCACGAGACATGCATAGCAAGAAATGGAGTGGGTGGATTATGCAACAGCCAGCAGGGAAAATCTGTTACAGTAGTCTAGTAGTATTCAAAGTACAGTAGTCTAGTAGTATTCAAAGTACAGTAATTATTGTAGAAATGTAAATGTGAATAAAAAGTAAATTTCTTCTAAATTTTATTTGCAGCTGATTATGTTTTATAATAACTATAGTTTTTTTCATTGTCAGAATGAAAGATTACTTAGTTTTAGACATTAATTTTTGTTAGCGGTGGTATTTACGTTGAATTGCATATTTCTGTGAGTAATATGTTAACATATTATTTTTGCAGTGTTGCTTATAGTAAATTAATTTTAATAAGAGTACTGTGATTGTGCATTTCAGCAAATCTCGTTCAAAAACCTGGTCGAGCGTAACAGACGTGTCCAGGAACAGAGTGGCAAGCCAGCGCCAAACACTGCCATCCAGTTGCCGTTTATTGTTGTCAATACTGGAAAAAAGACTGTGATCGACTGCAGCATCTCTGGTGACAAGTAAGGCGTTTGAACATATTCGCACCTGAATGAAAGACTTGTTAAGATTTTGCCATATTTTTGTCGGAGATTAGAAAATTTGACTCATATCAGTGAAATGCTGAGGTAATATTATATTTGCTTTTACTGTACATCGTATAAATGGGTATTGCACTTTGAAAAACATATTTAATAACAAGCATGTATTTACATTCCATATTTACACACTTTTTTAAAAAGTATTTAATGGTGCACTGTTGGATATCAACACTGTTTCAAATTCGCATGCTGAGATAGTAATTTGAAAACTTTGACACGTGTCACTTAGACTTTGACCTAGCGCTCACCAAAGCTACATTGACTGGCACACTCTGGCTAACAGTTATTTAATCTAATTTGGCTTTCTGCCTGAGGTTAACACTGGTCTGGTTGGTCGGCGACTACAAAATTAGGCATAGGTGGTACTGCAATCTCGTTTAGGTAGGGCTGACTTACCAGGGTACTCTGTTAAATCAGGTTAGCCAGACCCAAACAATTGCAGCATGGACTTCGGGCAGTCCAGTAAACACCCCATGGCGCTCAATCAGCAAGCATGTCCAAAACAGACATGAGCGAGCACGAGCTCAACAGCACTGTTGCAGCCGCAACCGAATACAGCCGCTGTTCGAAGCCTTACTGCCCCAGCACAGGGGGACACAAAGTTGAGTGCGTCAATTGTCAACAATGGTTCCACTAAACCTGCCTAGGCTGGGCAGATGAACCACGCTACACCGATGGCAGCAAATACTGATGCGGTGATGGCTGAACACATCAGATGGCATTCTGGAATTGGATAACCTGCCCAGGATATGGTACCCACACAGTGTGCTATATACTGTGTGTGTATCGGTTGGCCAGATGAGCATATTATCTGACCAGAAATGGTATATCAGTGTGAAGTTTGCCTGCGGGTCGCAGAGTACAAACCACACAATCCAGGTCCGACCTCTCACGCCAGTACAGCTCAATGCTCAGGAGAGCCACAATTACTGGAGTTTGTGGGATGTCTTCACGAGGACCCGCTAATGTCCACAACCAAATGTGAAAGAGAATTTCGCACTCACAAAGTACCTGAAAAGCAATGGGTCTCACTGCACAATCCAAATTGAGAGGCAAAGCCCTCAAATAGTGGCATAAGTGTGGGAATTTTTCTCTGAGTGGAGCCAACTTGGTAGTCGATTTGCCCGACAATTCACTGGCGAAGAGGTACTGGTGCACCTCACTATAGAGTTCTATGACCATATGCAAACACCAGACGAGGAAGCTAAAATTTTTGTCCGCCAAAAGGTACAGATATACAATTGTATCTTTCCAGCCGGTGATGAGGAAAGTTGTGCGCGACATGTAACCCGTATGTTGTTACCCAAACTGAGAAACATTCTACTCATGCCTAAGCCAATCACAGTGGAAGAACTAGTCGATCGTGCGCAGGAAGCAGAGCTTTATTTTAAAGCGCACTCTATCCTTGACCGCCCGAAGTCAGCCAAATCAACTGAGTCCAACAAGCCGTCTAAACAACATAATAAAATGCCACTACCCGCTCTCACTCTACCGAAATGTTGTTACTGCCCCGCATACCATTTCAATAAGGATTGACCACAGCAGAAGGCATGATGAGAACGTGTGGAAGAAGAGGGCGCAACCTGTACGCCACGTACCAACCATCTACAAATGAAAAATGCAGCCGCCGGCAGGCCAAAAGGGGCGACCCCATCAGAGATCAGAAGGGCAAGCAATACAGCTGTTAGATGAAGAGACTGATTCATCTGAAGCCCCAACACATCAAAGTTCATGTAAATTGGAAAAACGTACTGGCACTTTTTGACTCGGCTGCATCCGGCAACTTCGCCTGAAGCTACATCTTCACGTAAGAACAAGTGATGTCACTATGGTCTCAAACCAAGACAGTAATGATTGCTAAACTGGACTGTTCACTGACCATCGACGGTCACAAGATGAAGGCACTCTTGGCTCAAGCAGCAACAATGCATCATGGACCACGGGCAATGGAAAGTATACTGGGTGGGGGGGGAGGGGATATTGCAGTGTAACCGTCAACTGGGAACAATATTTTCTGACGATTTCAAATCTCTGACTCTCCATGAAAAGAGGAAATCAACCACGAACTCTCAGAGATGCAATCACAATATTTGAATGAAGTCCTTGACGAGTGCGTTGGCTCTTTTGGATCTGGAGGAACGCTTCATCAGATGAGAACCATCCAGCACAAAATACTATTGAACATGCCTGCACCAGTCTACAACAGACCGTTCAATGTTTTTGCCAGGGGACACCATCACCTCATTATGGAATACCTGGAAGACATGAAATGCCAAGGAATCATCGAGCCGTCACAGATTCCCCTTACAACTCCCACATTGTGTTAGCTCCGAAAAAGGACGAACAGCTACGTGAACTACAAAACCCTGAATGACGTCACGCTTCAGATTCCGTCACCAGCCCTCGATCTGACGCATACCTTGTACAATATAGGAGAGGCACGTCTTCAGTACTTTGGACATGCAGTCTGGATATTGGCAAATCGCTGTGCACCCCGACTGCTGGAAGTACACAGCATTCACTTCAGTAGGTGAAAACATTCAGTTTAGAGTCATACCCTTCGGACTCAAGAACGCTCCAGCTACATTTCAACGGTTAATGTCGGCCAAAGTCTTAATGGGCTACATTGGATGATATTGCTTTGCATACCTAGATGACGTAAATGTCTACTCCAAATCTTGGGAGGAACACCTCGTTCACCTACAGAGGGTACTGGAACGTATGGAACTCAACAGTATGACTATGAAACTCTTGAAGAACCACTTCGGAAAGTCTTCAGTCGAATACCTGTGTCACATAGTTTCAACCAAAGGCAACTACCAACAAGCCAAATAAATATGGGCTATTGAAGAAGCAGAGGAACCCCGCACCAAGAAGCAACTCCGCCGCTTCCTTGGACAGTGTAATTGGCTCCAAGACTTTGTGCCCAACATCACTGACCTCACGACACCACTTCACTCACTGTTAGAGAAGGAAGCCCAGTGGAAATGGGGACTTAAACATCGCACCACCTTTAAAGCACTTAACACCAGCTTCCAGAATATCAAGAATCTACATTGGCCACAAGGAGAAAGATCCCTAATCCTACAGACAGATGCTTTCCAGAATTACCTTGGCACCGTCTTGTATCAAGAAGACCCAGATAGCAAATCTCTTGTTATAGCGTATGCCAGTACGAGGCTAAATTCCACAGAACAAGAAGTATCACATAACCCAGCAAGAATGCAACCCGGTCATTTGGCTATCCAGAAATATCGCTTCTACCTGGAAGGAACTCATTTTATTTTCAGAACCTTTCTCTCAACCAGGAGCGAAGTGGAGAATCTAGGTACCAAAGGAGTTGCACACCAATATCTGCAGAAATTATCATGACCACCCTGACGGGCCTCCCAGGCACCCGGAGAAACCTTAGCTGACATCAGCACATGGTGTGGGACAGCGTTAGCAGGGATGTGTCCGCCAATACGTCAACAGCTGCACAACATGCTGCAGAAACAGTGTATCCCGTTAGACAATGAACAGCAAAACCAAGCAAACCGCATACGCCATGGACACAAATAGTCGCCGATTTTATGGGACCGTATCCCCGCAGCGCTAAGGGAAACTGGTACATATTGGTTGTAACAGACCTATTCTCCGGGTGGGTAGAAGCCTCCCCCCTGCCAAACTAGGAGACCCACCACATCATTGGAAAATTCAGCACTGAAATTTTCCTGCTCTGTGGCTACCCACAGAGTATTCTTACTAACAACAAGACCCAGTTCGCTAGTAAGAAGTATCTGCTAGCCTGCCAAGAATGGGGACCTTAGAGCTAGACAACTCCACTATATCACCCGTAAACCAACCCCACTGACCGGAGGGACCAGGAGCGCAAGATGAGCCTCCGACTCAGTGTAGGGGAGGATCAGAAGGCCTGGGATCGCCACTTTTCCAGTATTCCCTTCGTTCTGTGATGACACACAAATGAGGAAATTAACTCCAGCCCCAGCGAACTCCTCCTGGGTCAGTCACTCCGGCGCCCAGGGGATTGACAATGGGAGCATGAGCCAACCAAAATGCCTCATCCTGAGGACATTCGTCTAGCCGCCCTGGCCCGGATGTACAAAGCAAGGGATACCCAAGAGGCATACATAGAGGAAGTACCAGCAACCACATACTGGCATACCGGCCTTCAAAATGGGTAAAGCCATCTTACTACGCAGCCAACCCCTGAGCAGAGGCCACAATCTATTGATGCGTCCGCTCCTACTACTTATCAACTTCGATTACGACTCATCGCTGTGTTCCTACTTCCACTGCTACAGACGTAAGAAATACACACACAGAATTTTCCACATGAATTCTGGCTGCCTACTCTACCAGGCAACAAGAACTTACAAGTGAATTCTAGTCACGTGAAGGTTACGCAACCCAGAAGGCACCCCACCCCCCACAACCCCACACTGAGAGCCTACTAGCTGCCCGGACCTCGAGCAAGGCCGAGCACTTCCGACGAGGCATGAGTTTTTCTACCGGACCTCGAGCAAGGCCGAGTGCTTCCGACGAGGCATGAGTTTTTCTACTCCCATGCCAACCAGGGCAGGATTCTCGCCGTCCCCATAGCCTGGGCCGGCAGCCTACAAGCTTCACCTATATAAGGCCGGATGCTGCCGGGCTCGGTCTGTCATTCTTGTTTCTTCTCTCGCATCATCCCTGAGCAGTGCCTAGTGCTGGGAACTTCAGAGAACTTGTAAGGTTTGAATACGTCCCCAGCGGCTACTTCACCATCGACGATCCGTCAACCCAACAACCAGCAAACACGCTCACCAGCAAGTATTCAATTCACTTTGTCTCCTCTAGACACCTTTACTAGAACAGTTTAGTAGTAATATATATTTTAACGTCTAGATTTAACTTTCTCCTTTACAACTTAGAACCAGGTCGCCTACACCTGGCCAGTGTAGTTTCCTTCAGCACTCTACTGTTTTGTAGGAGGTAGCACGCATCACATGTTTATTGACTCCTCAATGAACATAGTTTGTTTCCTATACTTCAGCTTTTTCTTTCATAGAGATTCTTACTGTTTGGCCATTAGAACAGTTTACTATGTGCATCACTGACAGGAACCGGGATATTGTATATCACCGAATTAGCTTTTACTACGGACGCTCTTTAGAAGCCCGTCAGTTTTCTCACATGCCCATTAGATTGCCATCAGTTGCTTTCCAAATGTCAGAGCACTGTCTAGTGCTGGCGGAGAGGAATAGAGGAGCCACAACCACTAGCAACCCCTTCATTCAAGGAGGGGGGACAAACCCAGGTTCCTTCTTTACACCAAAGCACTGTTAGTGCTGGGGTAACTGTAACTTGAGTCCTGCTGCTCGTTCGTCTATGAACGCACACCTAGTGGAGGCATTGGTGACCCACACATTTCCCCATCTCTGATCAGCCCACGGAGCGTGGGGGATCAGTGGAGACTATTACCGAGCATGTGTCTGCAAACCAAAACCAGACATACATTGTAAGGTTGTTCTTTGTTAGGGTGCACCCCATATATTGTAAGCAGCGACTCTATGCCCTACCAGGTGAGGCACGGCAAAAAGCGTAGGGAACAAAACGCAGTGTTCCTTGCCGCCATACATCATCCTACAGGGTACAGCTGGGCAAATCCGAACTTGTGGAGCAGTGAAGCCTGCAATTGGAATCGCCACTTCGGAGTGAATCTAGCTCACCAATACTGAGTGAAACCTGTATCAACCACAACACCCAAGACGACAGCATAAGCAAGTTTTAACCAACACTCCTCGCCACCCGCCTTGTAACCCTAGCCAATCACACTGCTTTTGGTCTAGTGGAAAAATCCTCGACCAACGGGATCTGTCAGTCTAACTGGGCACACGTCACAGTTCAACGCGGGTCTAGCTGGAAAGTGGGAGGGCCCTTACAAGGTTATTGGACACTAGGAAAATGTGTACTGGACTGAGGGTTGCAGCGGGCGTATATGCAAAACAAGGGGACAGATAAGACCCTACCCCAGAGAAGCCTCTGAGCCTGATGTACACACCGCCAACTCCGTTATCTCAGAAACGTGGGACCGACATGGAAGAGCCTACTATCTACGCCACTCCAGAGGAAGAACAGTCACAGCAAACTAGGGAGTGAGGCAATGAGAAGCAAACCAGCCAGGGAACCACCTACTCCATGCCTACACTGGTGGAATTCCCTAAACCGCAAGCCAAAGAATCTGTATGAACGCTACCTTCAAAGCATATTTGACAGCCCCTGAACAACTAGCCAAAGGCATTTCAGCACCTATACAAACCTCTATGATCCTAGACGGAGGAGTAGTCGCCAACTTATGCACAATTTAACAAGAGTTCATTCAGTGTTGTTTTCTCAGGGTCTATACCAGGTACCTTAAAGTCTTGTAGCAACTGCAGTTCCGTAGCTTTTGGGAGGTCTCGTATCCAGGGAGTACCTGTAAGTGACATAACTAGCCAAGTATACTACTATCAACACAACACAGTACAAAATTCACGAAAATGAAATTAGGAAGGTGGGGGGGGGGGGTGGATCGGTACCCTAAAATACTACGTACCACGCTCCGCGGCAGCAGAGTCGCACACACTCAGTGATACCAATGGGACACTATGGTTTTAAGCATAATGACCTACACAGACTCAAGTATGACAGTGTGTGATGGTAAGTAAATGTAAAATGAGCGTAAGCAACAGGTAAGTATGCTGAAAGTATCTGCCAAACAATAATTGGATTGTATTTTACAGCAATATAATAAGTTAATGTTTTAACCATTATACAATACAATATTTCTTTTTGTTTATTTTGCCTGTGAAACCGATAAATATAAAGACACCAATGTGTAATTAAATCCTCATATGCAACATTTAAAATTCTCAACATTCAAATGACTTTAATATATACTGACTGGAATTAGTAAAAACCAAACAAGACAAAAGTAATCCAAATATAAGTGGGAAACAAAACTCCCTCCTTGCCGGCCCATAACTATGCCAAAAGCAATGAAAAATGAATGGCATAACACACATGAAGGTAGCAATAAAAAAAGAAGGTAATTACTGTTAGAAAATAGTACTCCTTGACTTCAGACTTGATGCGCATTGCTATCAAAACTCAATTATAAACTAACTAAAATGGAAACATAGGAAAAGGTTTAATAGGAAAAGATGCCTCAAGGTAGTGGAGCGTACCAGCCTGCCATCTGGTACCCTTACAGTAATATTCATACTGTGTAGTCTGCTTAGACCTAACAGAAATATTGCAAGCAACTGGTAAACAGTAATTACAGCATTCCATGACAAACTCAATAATTATGTTATCATGAACAAACCACCAAAGCCGACAGAATGTCTGCCTCCGATAATAATATATTTAAAAAACCAGATTGCATACCTTTGTGAATATTCCCGTAAAACCCTATAAATACATATGCCGACCAGGAACATAGCTGAAACACCCATGACGACCCTGCAGAAGTGAGCAACCTCAAAAGTGCCAGGCCTGGTATATATACACACATTCACCACGTCTTCCAGCACGATGCACTCTCTCCTGAAACACGTGGCACAAAGTTGATCGCCAGCAATCCAACTCTATGGAATAGCCTCGCAATCGAGGCTTAGCTCAAGCTTTATCCGCCGAATATGTAGCTCGTGGCGTTGGTGGCAGTGGCGGCTGGAGCACCAGATCACTCTCTGTGATTGAAAATGATTTGCATCTTCATAACTCAGTACCCAAAATTAAATTCGAGCAAGTTCAAATGACGAATAGGGTACCTTGTGTACGCCACATTACACCATGTTTGAATAAGGTTATAGTAACTTTCTAGAGCAAAACCATTTCACATTTAAACTGTAAGTGAATCATTTCAACTGTTTTAGTCGCCACAATAACTTATGTGTATTATACAACTATAAATGAGGATTTCTGACAATCTCTTTTTTTTTTTTTTTTTTTGTCACTTTGCTGGAACACTAACATGTTAAACAAAAACATTAGTATTTTATGTGCTAACAATTATTCCTGTATTGTTATTATTTGTGAATCTTTTTATGTAAATTACTTTCAGTAGCAATGGATGTGATTTTAGCTGTCTGAGTGATGTCGGAGAGTAACGAGTGTGGTTGTATCAATTTCATAGAGTGAGAGCATGAGAGAGCGTGAAGTAGTGCTCTTGCCAGGTTGTACACAGTAACAATATCACGAGTCGTTGGATACAGTATCAGATTGTGAGAGGCTTTCTCACAGTCACCTGCCTATGAGTGTAGTAAATACATAAGAATGATAAGAGTAGTCAATGGAACACTAAAATCTGCTGCGGGATGTAAACACTAGTTGTCGATTATCCATGTTGTTTTGAATTAACGTAGTGCTCCAAAAATGATTGGTATGTGCAATCTTTGGAGAATGTACAGTCTGTTTCGAATGGATGTTATGGGAAATCAAATGATCTGTAATCATTGAATGTGGGTCAGTAATTAGCATTTTTACATGGGAATTTGGATAGGACCAAAATAAATTAACAGGAAATATGATAAAACGTAAATAACATGGACGAATAATAAAAAATATACTGTACTTACCCTCATTTGAACCTTATGCCTGTCTTAAGTGAGATCACAGTGACAGGTATATTAGTATGTATGCATCACATAACCATTGCATTACTTCAGTACATTTCCCGCAGTCCCACTTAAGTTCACTTGAGCATAATCGGCTCAATTCAATGTCTGTTAATAACAGCGGAATGTTTACTGTTGCACGACGTATGTGTTGCCTACGTGTCAGGCATTTGTCGCTACTGAATACTTTGTGTGCAATATAAAAGGAAGCAGTGGATCCTAGGAACTTGCAACAAGTGGACATTTTTAGTTCAAATGACGTACTGTTAAATGAGACTGCACCCAAATTCCATGAAACTTAAAGAAAAGAACTATACGAGATCAGAGGGGGGTGACTTCTATAATTTTTAATAATGCAGAAAGTTTTAACATTGATTCCCCCCCCCCAATTAGGTTAGTAATTTAATTTCATGCATTTTCCAATGTTTTGTTCAAATACTATATATGAATTTATAAATTCCATTTTCAAGGGCAGATATCTCCCTTACTGGTTGGTTTATGCTATAAGTTGTGATGCATTATATATTTTTGCCTCATTTTCCACAAGGAATCGTCTTCTGAAATATTTTGGGTGAGTTTCCCAGCAGCCTGTACATAGTTTCCCTTTTACATTAAACTTAGGTTATCATAAGGCAAATTATTATTGTAAAACCTGCGGGTAAGATGAAACATTTACAGTGCTTAAATTGCAACTATCAAAGGTATTTTTTTAAGTAGTCTAAACTGATCTAGCGACTTGGCTTGTTTTTAAGTGGCAAGACAGGAGTTGGAATAATCTAGAATGGTTACAAATAGCCTAATCGCACAACGCTGAATTTGTCTCTTTTTTTTCCATCATGATCATCATTGCTTTTTCTTTGTTCTGCAGGACTGAGTACCTGTTCTCTTTCGATGATAAGTTTGAAATTCACGATGACATCGAAGTTCTCAAGCGTATGGGTATGGGCCTAGGTGAGTGAATGTTTTTTACTAAGAATAAACAGTGGAACTCTTAAACATTTGTAAAATAGCCAAATATTTAAGCTTGCTTACAAATTAATTTCTTTAAAAAGTTAAGTTTATAGGCTAGGCGAAAAATTGTTCCAACTTAAGTAAAATAAATTTTATTAAAACCTTTTTTTAAACATGGGAATTTATATTTACTTGAATTAAACACCAGTTATGTACACTTTTTGGAATACTTGGCATCAGATTTATTAGTATAGTATTTATACTGACAGTAGAAAATGCAGTAAAATGGATTATTGGTTGTAAGTTAATATGTACTTTTACTGTAGTCATTTCATTTTGCCAGTAGGCATTTCACTAAGTGAAATAATAATTACATTTTCCTCAACTGCATTAAAAAAAAAAAGTGGTTGTTTATAGTTTAGTACTATTTTGTATGGTACTTCAGTATTCCTTTGTGGTTTGAAATTTTCAGTTGCTGTAATTAGTGTTTTGTTGGAAATATATTTAGTGCACTTAAAATTGAAGTCAGTGTGTTAGGTAGTAAATATCCCGGTCTTTATTTTTTAGGGAATTTACAAAAAAATTCTGCATATGCAGACATAAGTAGGGCAGTGGATGTGGACTAGACATACAGATAAAACAAAACCTAGCCTGATCCATTTTTAGGCGGCATCCGGATTCTCCTAATATGCATACTTATGCATACCTGTACCCGAAGTGACATCACCATGTTTATACTAACGCTGTCCGAATCCCGAGTATAGTACACACGGGCTCTATACTTGGCAAGTAAACAAAGTTGCTTACTTGCGTATTTATTTCAGTTGTGAAAATTAACGTGTGTGTTTTGTGATTATAAATCTCTCAAGTTTTAAAAGTTAATAAGTATTTACAAAATGTCGTTCTGTTGTATGTAAACAGTTTTAGGTCACCTGTTTCCGTGAATGGGATGTGTAAACAACTTAGTTTAATAATTTTCTTCCGATTATGAATACAATTCTGAGCATTTTATAGACTTCTGCAGCATATTTCCCGGGTGCAAGCTCAGACCTGCCAACCCTTATGATTTTCCCAAAATTTTTACGGTAAAGTTCGCACATTGTGATTTTACGGGAACTTTCCACATCTTGGTCTCCATGATCGTGTCACTTATATGTTGTATTTTCACGATAATTCAAGGTGTGACCACTTGACCGGGCAATATGGGGAAAAGCCATGAATTTTCTCGAGTGCTGGGAAAACCTTGAAAATGCCAGGAATTTTTCTGAGTCGGGAACGTGCACGTGCGAGAGATTCTTTCATGCGTACGCAGCAGCTGTTAAGATTCACTTTTATGTAGTCTTATTTTGTCTGGTTTTTAAGTAAATAAAATTTTTAAGTAGTTTTTATATTTTTACGGTACGTAATTATGGTGAGACAGATGCCAGTAACTGTCGAAAACAAACTTAAGTTCATTCTGCAAAAAAAAAAATAGTTGCGTTGAAGTGTGTCTGGGCCATGGTCTGGGTGCAGCAAATCTATCAATAGTGTACCCAGCATGCATCCAGTCATATGACAACTGAACACTGCACACGCTGACTGTGGCTAGACGAATGCCAATGTTGTTTCTGTTTATAAACTACAATTATGTTTCAGGAGGAACTTGTGTTTAATAGTGAAAAATATTTGAAGTTCATACTACAGTATTTGTGGGTTTTTTTTTAAATTATGCAGCAAGAAAAGTCCATTGATGTGACATGTATTATATGTGGCCATGAAGAGTTAGATGTTGAAAATAAATGTAATACTTACTATAATTTACATTGTCTGTGTGTTTGTACATCAACTGTGCATATTTATTTTGTGATCCGGGAGTCGAGCATTTCATGAAATGATGTCGGATTGGCACGAATACAACATATTAAAAAGTTGGTGGGTGTTGATTATCGTGATTTTTAAACTTTTCTACGGTATAGTATTTTAGGTGTCATTTGTTCTCATAGCAGTGGTAGTACAATAAATTAAAAATATCGGCAAACACTCGCACAAAGTTGTACTGTTATATTCATGCACCCGTGTAGTAACAAAACAACAGTGTGCGATTTTGCGTGCCAACGCGTTAAATAACATGGCGTGGAGCTTGCGAGTTGTGGTTAAACGAGTGTCTTTGAGGAGTATTTGAAGTGTGAAGAAACTTTTATATAATTTGCCTGAAATACGTCGGCTTTGTCTTCACAGTCTGGTGCACATACATAATAGCTGTAAGATGTGTGAAAAACATAAAACAATACTTCCAAGTATTCGTGTCTGCATATTCTGAGCAGTTTCCATTCATTCTGAAATCAGAGAAAGCTGAAAAGTATACGTTTTGTAGTGTGTGTCACTGAGACATAACTTTCTCATGGTGGAAAAAGTCACATTACAAATCATGTTGAAAGTGCATGTTTTTGTTTGGAAATTTTTTTAACGATTATCAGAATTTTTTCGTATGCTTGATTTCGTAACTCATGTAATGTGCAGACAGTGTTGGAATATTTGATAAGTAACTGAATTTTCCTCTTTAAAAAAAATGCAATTCATGTGTCAGGCTATAATTATGTAATATTATTGTGTTCTCAGTTGGTACACGAGGTTCAGCTGTATGTATTGTTGCTTCTAGAAATAATTATTATTTTGATTTATTATCAAAATATACATCAATAATTTCACATTTTTATAACAATACCGGTAACAGCAGATGAACAAGAAATAATTTATATAAAATGCCGCGACCCGATTACGCACTATTTTAAGTATTCTTCAATCTTCTTAATTTAAAACTTTACAAGTTGACAGGTCTGTATGCTTACAAATAATATTAAAAATTCAATCCGCATTCCCATGTTACAAACCTCATGAATTGTATTTTTCTTTCTTTTGTTATCAGTGTGTATATTTCAAACACATGGTAAGGTACATATCAAGGGACAAGGAAAGAATGCCAGTTTCTGTGTAATGCTCCTTTACATATAATAAATAAATGTAACAAATCCCATAACAACTGCCGTAATTTATTTACAATCTTTCACTGACGTGATAAAGGAATATCCCAAGGCTACTGGTGTGGTATGAATACTTGTGAAATCGAGAGAAGCTGAATAGATAAACATGTCAGGATACCGAGATGCTAGATTTTCTATATTCCTGCATTGTTGTCTGCTGTACAATTTGTACTCGATGTTTACAATGACCAGAAACAGATATTTGATATGCATTGTTTTGTGTATTTTTTTTTATCCAAATCAACACACACCTGTTGTCTTGTTGCTCTGCCAAGCAATTAGTGTACAACAATATTTCTGCACAGCCATTCATTTCCCTCCTGTAAATAATACATGCCCATTAATGCTCCTATTAATTCCTCATTCCCTGCTAAAGCCATGTTTCAATGCTTAAACTCCTAAGATAAGGTACAAAACCATGAAACAAAAATAAATAAATGTTTTACTGTCATTTGTTTTCTTTATGCATAACCATATAAGTTGTAACGTATGTATAACACCATGCATCACATTTTTCTGTTCTCACATGGTTTCTGATATTTCCATCAGAATGTGCGACAAGTCTAGTATGAAAAGGTGATGACCTGTCTGAATAGTCTCATAAAGAACACAAGTACACGTCACTGCTAGTACGCAAATGCACCGTATATATACGTATTTACACACATGTACATACTTTCAATTTGGAAACAACCTTATCGTATTAAACATAGATGCACAAATGCCTGCCTTAATTATAATGTTTTACATATAAAAAACAATAGTCAACTCCCTATCTATCATTATTCAGGGGACTGCCAAAAAATGTCCATACATGCCAGATTTCGATTAGGTTGCTAACATGTACGTCAATAAAATAAAACTTCTGGCCTCATAAAACTTGTGGGGGCCTCAAGAAGTTCCTTGGGCTCCTTGGGTGTTACGGGAATCTGCAAATGGAGTATTGCTTGGGGCTTGATACTTTGGCAAGAGCTGGCTAAGCGAAGCGATGAGGGAGGACATAAGCTTTTGTAAGCGCCCAGAGGCAGTAAGTACCTGTTTGACTTTCTTGTGGATACCACTCCGATGGGAGTAAGGCATCTGTATTGAAAAACGCACACCCACGTCCGTGATGTGATTGCAGGCAACGTGTAGTCCTACCTGGTATATTTACCACGTGAAACGTCTGCCGACTCAACGGACACCCTATCTCAGTACTCGGTGCCTGAACGCGGTGAGCACTGAGAGTCGCGCCTCAACAGTCGCTGCATTTGGGTGAGGGTCTAATGCGGTGACGGTCGCCCCAGACTCGGAGCACTCTAAACTCCGGCGCCTAAATGAGGTGGAGGAGAGTGGGTACTGAGCAGGCAAGCCTGTCACACAAGACAGAGTACCTAGTGTCGGGACTCTACCGTTCTGAACTCCGTGGAACACAGTCGTGGTCGTCCAGGAGGGGGGGGTACTCTATTTTTGGGGCTTGTGTAATTCCCCAGTCACCTGCAATCCCTCAAGCGGTGTGATGTACTCTGGGAAAGGTTGTAAGTTTGACAGGAAATAAACAAGTTGTTGCACTACCTCCTAACGCTGACGAAAGCTTAGGAAAGCTATCCGCGTGTTATCCAGGTAGACGCGACCTGGTTCTGAGCTAACAATGGTTGGGTAGAGGAGCGCTATGAAAATAACTAAAACTGGTGCTACTCCCTACGCGTGTGTTGCCCAGAAGGGGCCGCAGTGTCTGAGTGTGTAGATGACGTGTGGCAGGTATCTTTATGCGGTGAAGACCAAACAGGGTGAGGATGGCTCCGGCAACGAGGCGCGGAGACCAAGGAGAGGTATTTCCTTCGGCACGAATGCGGTGAAGGAAGAGTAGGTAGAACTACGAGCGAAGCGAGCATGACGGCTGGTTAGCTACAGACCAATTAGTACCTTTGGCACTAATGCTATAAAGGAATGAAGAATGGCCATGGCTCGTAGACGAGCCAGTTTGTGGGCAACGGCCCACTATTTATAATCTGACTGAACATTCCTCTTCAGCCAGCTTGATAGGGGAGCCAGCTTGATAGGGGTGGCAATGGAGGGGAGGTAGACATAGCTTAGTTTCCTCAAGGTCTGTCGTCATCGGCCGGCGTGGAGAATCAAAATGTGGCAATCGTACTAGTAGAGCCATATGGTGGCGGGTTGTGGTACTTAATGCCTTGGATGCATAGTTTCGGTGACTCGGCCGGGAAATATTACAATCTTCTTTTGGAACGTCCGTTCTTACAGGGGTTGACAGTAAAAGTTTTTTTAACTTCTCATTGCATGTCAACAATAAATCTCCCTTGCCATCTGACAGCTAAACTGGCTCCCAGATGAGGTGAAGTTATTTATGACATTGTTGAAAAAGATTTTCATGCGTCAACATAATAAAAATGAGAATTTTAGAAAAAGTGTTACTATGAATAATATATTTAAAAATATTTCACCTAAACTTGTTTAAATAAAGGAAATGTCTCGGAATACCGTATATAATTGATTGTAATCAGACACCAAATACAAGCTGACCTAAAACTTTCAAACCCTCTGAAAATTAAAATAATATTACTATTATTACGCATGCCCGATTAGACTGACTTGGCACGTTGGTCTAGGGTTTTGTCTGCTAGACCAAAAGTGGGGTAGTTTGGTTTTGATAGTTGGCGTGAGGCAACGGATGTTGGCGATTGAAGAACACAGTCTTCCTGGTTACTGCTGGAGATGCTGTTCGGGGTTACAACCGAATCAGGCGCGACTGCTTGTTGACTGAGTTTGGCGGCGCAGTCCTGTTCCACCGGCATTTCCTACGTAGGTTGGGATAATCCGATCCACGGTTTAAGAGTAGAATGAGCCAGAAATTGTTCTTTTACATTTTCTACCACTCCTCTCATGAGGCATAGGGCAAACAGTTCTATAGTCTACGTGATGCAGTTAGGTTAATAGTGTACTCCAATAGTGACTTGCTGGCACTAGCTCGATAAAGTCTCCACTGATCCCCCACAGTTGTAGGCTGATCAGGAACGTAGAACCGTGTGGGCCGCCAAGCCTCTACTGATTGTGCGTTTGCACTAGGATGTACGGCAAAACTTCAGGCTATGGTCACCGTGCACTGACTTAATGCGGATGGTGAGAAGCAACCTAAGTTTGTCATGCCTCCCAATGTGGAGGTGTTTCTAGTGGTTGTGGCATCGCTGTTTCTCCCCTACGAGCACTTACTTAATGCTGATGTGTAACTGGGAAGAAACAGGTAGCCGTCGTAATGTGTGTGTCTACTGACGTGTGGACACCTGCAAATCTCTCAGTTCCTGTCGGTGCAGCGTATACTGTCTCCAACTGTAAATACAAATAAATAAAATACCCTGGAAATGATAAACAATGCATGTTTATTGAAGGTTTAATAAACACGTGACTTGTGCTATCTCCTACCATGTTATGGAGAGTTGAAGATAACTGCGGTTCCAGGTGTAGGCGACCTGGATCTAAGTAAAAAGGGAAAAGCTGGTTCTAAACGAATACAAATTAATTAAAGTTAAACTGCTAAATAAAAGATGTTTAGAGGAGACAAAGATAAATAATTATGTGATTGTGTTCGCTGGTCGTCGATGTACGTAATGAGTAGCTGCTGAGGCGTACTTGAAAGTAACAAACTTCTCTGAAGAGCCCAAGCGCTGGTATAGTGGTGTGGTAGATTGCTAGAGATGCAAAAGAATGACTCTCGAGCTCGGCAGCGTCCTGACTTTTATATTGTATTTGCTTTGAGGCTGGCATGTGAAGGCTAGTATGCGTGGCCGAGAGAGAGATAGAGGACGTGCTTTTTTATTTTCTAGACACTTACTTCACTTCTCAAAGGCATTTAGGGGAAGGAAGGAAGGTGCACGACTGAGAGAGAGGATGCTAGGTCGCCACGCTGGTTGCTAGGTAACCACTTCCCCTCTCTTCAGGTGTGCGAGGGGTAGTAGTAAGCCAGACTCGCACCATGCTGCAGACATGGCAGATGTGTTGGGAAGACAGAACGTGCTGCAGAGCTGTGATAAACAGCGGCACGCATGATATTTTTAACATCCAGTTACCAGACGTTCACATTAACAAGCAGCTTAAAAATGATAGTTGCAGGAAATCTTAGGTGACGGGACCCAAAATATAAATGCACGTGTGCAGACAGCCTAAAGATGTCAATGAAAACAACTTATTCAAGTTTATTTATTTAATTAAATATTCACTTTAAAATAAAAATGGTATTTCTTGAAATTGGGCAAAATAAAATTTTTGTTTATATGTATTAATATTTTCATCCATTGTTCCTTCGTCGGCTGACCCATGCTCAATCCCTCAATTAAAATTGCCACAACAAATGTATTTGCTAGAATTTGTGCCAATCATTGCTAGCTTGATTTTTTCAAACCTGTAAGATTTTAGAAAACCTGCATCCGGTAGTTCCCAATAATAATCACAATCGTCAAAATACTGCCACAGTGTCAGCAATTGTGTAATTGATCATTGCCGTCAACCTATGAGTGCATTAAACATGTAAGAAGAATAAAAATAAGATACTGTCTCTAACACACAGATGCAGTAAATATGTAAGAAGAATAAAGTACATTTCACGTGTGATCAAATATTTATAGAATTCAATTGATTATAAAAAAACTTCATTTCCCTTTCAATGAATTGCATTCAATATAAGTTTTTACGTGAAAAATTATCACAAACTCTTTAATGAAACTGTTTTTTAAAAATATCAAAAGTAAATTTTTAAAATTAAAGTATCTGTGACTCATGAATGACACGAAAATAATTGATTATACCACAACAAATTTTCTTCATATAGGCTGTTCACTGTAAAAAGAACACTTTTGAAAGCCCTGCTTATGATCTACTTGTATGCAACATTACGCTAAATTTGAATACATAGTTTTGTAGATATAGCACACTTAGTTAAAATTATGCTATAGATGCCATTCTGGAAATAAAGGTCATGTTTAAAAATACTTATTGGTATATGGCCTACCACAGTAAAACTTCTTCGCCAAATTTGGAACGCATGGGTTAATTGTTTCCGAGATACAAGGTAAATACTTCATATTTAATGGGGCCTCATTTACAAAATTATATAGACGTTGAGCTCTGTATAGATATATTTCATGACTGTAATTGACACTGCCAGCATAAAATGTTAAGTTGGATTCTGTTTCGTTAATAGAAGATATTGAGCTAAAAAAAATTTATACAGCCACCATTTTGAAAATAAGTACCTGACCTACTTAAAACATATCAGTTTAAACCACCTGCTGCAATGCAAATAGTTTGCCGAATTTGTTAGGATTTGGTCAATAGTTTCCCACTGTATGACATAAAAACTTTTATTTATACAACACATTTTCATCAAATTCTTTACACAAATAGCACTATCATAGTACAGATAAACTTACGTGCTTTAAGTGGCTCAGTCACTTATTTTCAAAATTACGTCCCTGTAAATAAGTTAGGTTAGTAATTAGATGCTCCGAATCCAACCTCCTTAATGCAGTTGATTACACACTGGCTTATGGTACAAGGTTTTATGATTTTGAGTCCTGGATAAGTTACCTGTGTATTTGTAATTATCTTACTACTGTTACATGTGTTTCTGGTTTCATCTCTAATGATATATTGCTTTCCATGAGACATATCCTACCTACAAACTTAGCTTTAAAGAAATTATTTAAAAATTAATTTTACCCATGTTGAGGACAGTAGGCTCATTAGTTATATCAGCAACATTTTGTTTGTAGTGAAATTGCAGTTAGCCTACCATCAAATAGTGCTGAAGTGGTATAATGTGTGGACATGGAAATGTTGCAACTTACATGTTACCTTTGTTTGTTTATTTAGTGGCTCTAAACAGTATGTAAATTAAAAATACAATTTTTTTAACATTATGTTTCATTACAAAAATGTACAGTAATTTTGTTTTTATTTATTTTGATTAATAGAAACCTTTTCTTTGTTAATCTATCGATATGATTCCTTCACTATGTTAGTGTTAGTAATAAACATAATATGCCTGGTGTTATGTTGGTAGGCCTGGAAAAGGGAGAATGTACAGAGGCTGACCTTCAGAGGGCAAAGTCCATGGTGCCCAAGTCCTTGGAAAGCTACGTAGTGCGTAAGTATTTGTGTTTATTTTCTGGTAATTTAGTACGTATACAGAATTTTTCCTGTGTTGTTATAAAACCTCAGAAGAAACAGAAATTTGTAAAGGAAGCCATTCATCTGTTTGTAGCTGTACAATCTGGTTGATAAAGCATTTCATTTTGAAGTTTTCGTTAAAGAATTTGGTCCTGAGTATTGTTTTAAATAGAGGTGGGACAAACCCAAATTTTGGAACCGAACCGAACTAAAACTTAACCCAGAATATTTTTATCAGGCCGAACCTTTAAATTTGTACACAAACTGAACTCGAACCGAACTATGCTATAGTTCGTCGGACTCGAGCTGAACTCGAATCAAACTTTAAAAAATGTCTTATTTATGGACCAGTTCTCTAAGTGAAGTACTTATTGGATAATTATTTCAGTCTCAGGATACTGGAAATTCCTTACAATACGGGACAGTTGGCAGTTGTAGTGACTTGCACGGTTGTGTTTCAGAGCTGGCCAGTGGAGACGACTCGATGCCGGACCTGCGAGCGGGCCCCAGCTCGGGAAGCTCCCTGCTGCTGGATGATCTGGAGAGCCACTTGGGAGTGTCTGAACTGTCCCGCCAATCGTCGCACACCTCTCTGTCCGACCCCATGTCTCCGTCGGTCCACGAGTTCTCCGACGAGGAGTCCGACCTGTCCAGCGACCTGGAGATCAACTAGTGAGCGAGGGACAACGTTAGCCGGGCGATACAGGGGTCCAAACTTCACCTGAACCAAAAGAAATGACAGAGAGGACATTACACTCATTTTTTTAAAAACATTTTTGTGAATGTTTTAGAAGAAAAACTACAACCATGAAACAGTAGCATCAGACAGAGCTTGGATGGTACTTTGTTGAGAAATAAGACAATAAGTTAGTGAAGTGAACATTATTTTCAATTTTGGTGTGAGGTGGAGTTTTCATATCCGTAGCAGAATGATTTTTGTGCTCTCTTGACCTGCTGTTCTGCAAGTGAAACGGATTGTTTGAACCTATGTACCTCTTATATATTTTTTGGGCCATAATTTTGTATTACGTACTTGCCATCATGTGATGGTGAGATGTTGAACCATTTTTGTTAACGACACTTTCTTTACCAAAAAGGTTAAATTTTCATCATTTGGTACTTTGATCATTGAAATAATTACATTTTTTTAAATTTATCTACAAAAAGGAATTTAAAAAAGCTCATTTTTTTTAGTTTCATTGCATTCAGGAAAAAAAAAACATATAGGTAATATTTAGAAGCTTTTGCTCATCACAAAAATAACTTGAAGTTTTCGTAAGTATTAATTATTTTTTTTGTTTACAATTACGCTCTACTAAAGTATATTTTGTGTGTAGTAGCCTTTGAATTAATTTAAGTAATACTGCGACTATTTCATTTTCTTCCCCCTCATACAACTTACCAAACAAATATTCTTGAAACACTTGCACATTGTGTGGGTTCAAGATGAAAAATATGCATCTTAATTAATATAAATAATAAATTTATTTATTTTTATGATATTTATGGCTTCCTGCCATTATGCTGTACATACAGGTGATCTGCTTTATATTTATATGTTCGGAGGTATGTTACCCTAGTCTGATTTTAATTGTTGCTGCTTCTCATTATAATTGGTGAGAGACAGGTTTAGGGCGAGAGAGAAATTGATTTCAATCAATTTTTGTATCTGTTGCCACTTTCTTGTATCTCGCTCGGCAGGAATGTAATGCCTCCCATCATTCAATACTGATACTTTTTTGTCAGCCCATCTGTAGTACAAAATATTGAAACTGTGTACAAATATTGGAAAACTGCAGGCCTTTGTTCAAAGGCACTGAAGCTAGTACAACATGTATGTTCCTTCAAGGATTTTAGCACATTGCATGAATCAGTAATGTTTATATTATTTTATATTGTTGTAAATGTTATGATTTTTAAGTATTAGTTTTTTACTTTGTTTTATTTTTCTCTTTTACACCAAAGTGATTGTTAATGGAGTGCTTAGAACTGTGCCAATCCATATCAGTGTGTACAGATGCTGGCAGTGTTGTGAATCAGACTATTTTAAGTCACCCAATGCATGTGGGTGAAATTGCTGACAAAATTTATTGCCGGGGTATAAACAAATTTCTTAAATTACATGCTGAAGTAATTATCTTCTCTGGCTTTATACTGCTTTTGTGTTAAGCCGGAAAGAGTGAGAAATTTTATGACCTGCTAATAATCAGCTAAGTGGCACGTTGAATGTTGCTTCTTTAAGCGGATTGCTTATTAATATATTGTTACATGTTTTGAGTTTTTATCCATTTCAAGATATGTAAACTTGTGTATTGTACTACAGTGGCGGATTTCTTGGGGGAGGTGGAGCTAAAGGGGATTCAGCAAGTCAGATCATTCTTCAAACCAATTGTATTGTTAAACTGCAAAATCCTCTTTATTATGAATCACTGAATAACAAAAATCTTTTTTGCAACATAATTTCTTTTTAGTCCTGCCAAAACTGTATATAACAAAAGGCACTTTCACTCTTTATAAAAAATAATTTTTGCCATCTGGCAGAGATACTGAAAATACTCGTATTAAATTATTTTTTTTTTTTTGCATTTTTCCCTTTTTACTAAATTGTACAGTGAATATGGTGCTCAATGATGGTATAGCTTACGCAGCATGTTAGCAATGTAAAATAATCTAGGTCGACATACAAGGATTGATGGCATTGCAGGTTGACAGCAAGAATCATGTTTGCAGCATATATGTAAACAATATAATAAAAGCGACTGCATTCTGCATGAATTTTTTGCGTGACTTGTCGGGTAAAAAAAATACCAAGTAAGTTTGGAATTGTTTACAAAATAAATACTGTAACTTTACTTTGTTACGGTCCAACATCAGTGCAAGCATTTAGGGAAGCAGTTGGGCATGACAAATATTTTTACATAGTTTACATAATTATAGTATTTGGTAGGAGTTGAAAATTTTACTTTTAAGTGAAAGCTACCTTAATGTTGAACTGCGTTGTAACATTATTTTAATGTATACAGTAGGCAACCTATCAACAGAGTACTAAAGTTTATATGTAGAGGTTTGACACCCAGATCTTGGCGCAACTGAACTAGAACTTCACCTAGAATATTTTTATTGAAATAAACTTGAACTGAACCTTCAGAACTGTTCAAAAACTGAACTTGAACCAAACCATGCTATAATTCATCAAACTCAAATCAAACTTCAAAAATGCCTTATCCATGTATATATATGCCTTCACAGTTCAGCCCTTAATAGTTCTAGGATATAGCGAAAAACGCATGTAGAACCACCTTAACAATTCCATCTGTGATGGATCAACATGTAGCATATAAAGTAAATCCATACAGTCGACTCCCTATCTAATATTTTTCAAGTGACTGTCAAAAAATTTCCATACATGCAGGATTTCAGTATATGAGGTTTCCGACACGTTCATCAATAAAATACAAAAGATGTCGCATAGACCCTTACATTTTAACAGTTTATTTAAAATATGCATGTCCATTGAAATAAATAAATATAAATCCTCTGATTTCCCTGCAAGAAGTTACTGCAAATGAACTTTGGATAGGGAGTCGGCTGTACTGTACATACAACGTTCACAGTTGAGTCCCTCTATGTTCAAGCATGTAACACAAACATGTAGTATAACCATATTCACAATTTCACCTCTAATTGTAAAAACTTGCATGTATAATAATCAATAGGTTGTGCAAATATTCTGTATACTAAAACAAAAAATGACAACTTCCATTTTCGTTTCTGTAAGAAATTTGGTTACTGTAGTTGTGTTGTAACAAAATGAAACTTCTTAATTTCAATGAATTTTCAGGTGTTTAATAAATGTTTATTTAGTGCACCATCAAATAACATTTTTGCCTGTAAATAATTGTTTTCACTATTTTACAACTGAAACACAGTAAAACTCTGTTAAGGCGTTGATGAAGGGACTGAGAAAATAATGCTTATTAGCCAGGAAAACTTCTTAAAATGGTGGTAATTACTCCATATGATCCTACATTTTATGGTTTGATTTTGCAATGAATTAGTTATAATGAATAACTTGCTAAAATGTTATGAAATTCTTTAATCTTTCATAAAGGGTTAGCTCTAATGACATCGTTAATTTTCGTTTCAGTTTCATGAAAGTTTATAACATACCTTTCATTTCATGAGAAAAATTCTCATTTGCACAACCCTAATATATATATATATATATATATATATATATATATATATATATTAGGGTTGTGCTGAACATGAACTCGTGTAAATATTTTGAACTGAACTAGATCCAATTTTTAACATGGCAGTCAATTTCAAACAGCACTGAATATAACCTTAAGGTTCGGTTCGGAATTTGAGCGTTCAACCCATCTCTCTCTCTCTCCCTCCTCCCCCTCTCTCTCCCGCCTACCTTCTCCCCCTCTCTCTTCCTCCCCCTCTATCCAATCTCTCCCCTCCCTCTCCCCCTCTCTCCTCTCCCCTCTCTCTCCTCTCCCCTCTCTCTCCCTCCCCCTCTCTCTCCTCTCCCCTCTCTCTCTCTCTCCCCTCTCTCTCCTCTCCCCTCTCTCTCCTCTCCCCTCTCTCTCCTCTCCCCTCTCTCTCCTCTCCCCTCTCTCTCCTCTCCCCTCTCTCTCCTCTCCCCTCTCTCTCCTCTCCCCTCTCTCCTCTCCCCTCTCTCTCCTCTCCCCTCTCTCCTCTCCCCTCTCCCCTCTCTCTCCTCTCTCTCCTCTCTCTCCTCTCCCCTCTCTCCCCTCTCTCTCCTCTCTCTCCTCTCCCCTCTCTCTCCTCTCTCTCCTCTCTCTCCTCTCTCCCTCTCTATCTCTCTCTCCCCCTCTTTCTCTCTCTGTGCACATGTACATACATGCACACGTGTGGGGTTGGTTTGAATGAATTGGGCAGTGCTCAACCCCTCAATTAGTCCCTCCTTAGTAAGTATATTCGCCACTGGTGTACTATTACATGCAGTAAAATATTTAGAACTGTAGTAAAATAATTTTTAATAAATAACATTATGATTATGTGCTTCTTATGTATTAGGGATGGGTGTGTTCTCGATTCTGCTGGCTGTTACCTTCGAGAACCGGAAACGAGATCTTTAATTACTACATTCTATGTTCCTTGACTCTATATCAGCAGTCATCACTATTCATACTTTGTGCAATAATAATAATAACAGAAGATAAGTTCTCCAGAAAAAAAGCACACGTAATGCAAACACAATTTCACTCCTGTAAACATGAAAGTTCGTCAGCCATGAAGTAAAAGAAATTGCCAGAGGTGTCACCAAATCCTGCTGTGTGCACTGTACGTGAGATTTTCCGCTCTGATGATACTAGCGACACTGTAATTCTAATTAATTCTTGGTGTTTGATCATAGGAAAGATTTTGTCCATGTAAACTTATATGTCTTCAGTGGAAATTGCGCTCATTACAAATTGGTAATGCATCTATGGCATAAACAAAACACATTGTGGTTAGGAAATCTTATTTCCACAAATTTAAATAAAGCGGTGGTACCGAAAAGAAAATGTTTGTTATAGTAGGTGACGTAAAAACTTATCTTTACGAGATAAAACGCTATTAACAGTTTCTGAAGTGTTGCGGTAGAGGTTTTCTAGAGTGAAAATTAATTCGCCATAGTTTTAATGGTGCGAAAATCTGATTTTTCGGGGCAAGTCTAAATCATCATCATTCTTACACTTGACAAATAATCATCCCTTTAAAATGGAATGTACAATTTCATCTCTATCAAAATATACAGATCACAGATGAGCCAGTTTTTTTAAAGTTCTACAGTTCTTTATACTTTTCATATACATGTAAAAATATGAGAACCGT
Source organism: Dryococelus australis (assembly GCA_029891345.1). Taxonomy (NCBI): domain Eukaryota; kingdom Metazoa; phylum Arthropoda; class Insecta; order Phasmatodea; family Phasmatidae; genus Dryococelus; species Dryococelus australis. The sequence goes on along the minus strand of CM057006.1, from coordinate 72,495,708 downwards.
AGACTTATTTTTAGGGATGGGTCGATACCACATTTTAGCGATACTCTATACCATAACATTCTCACGATACCGATACTACTAAGGTTGTTTATGCACACTGAAACTATATAAAAACCCACAATACACTTGAAACAAATGGTGGATGGTCTGTAACTCAAATGTCCTTAACCAACTTTTGTTTCTTCTTGAGGGAGGAGAACTACAACACGTAACAGTACTTCTAGCTTCAGTTCTTCCCCTGCCGTCTGTTCCATGTGTTGTGACGCGGCCGGAGTAAACAACTCGTAGACTGTTTTCCACCTTTCAGTATTTAAAAATAATTGTGCGACTGTTACGTGGCGGCCATAATTATGCAATAAGACACTGTGCAAATAGTTTCGTTTTTCAGTGGACTAACAGGAACAAATTTAACATGTGGGAAATTGATTGATGCAGACTTTGATTTTAGACTAGAGAAATATTGTACATAACCTCAAAATGCATTTTTGTTTAAACCAACAGCCTAAAGATGTTACTAAAACAACTTATTCAAGTCAATTTATTCTAAAATATTCAGTTTTTGAAATTGAGGAAAATTTCATTTTTATTTATATTAATATTTATGTTTGGTGTTCCTTTGTTGGCCAAGCCATGCTCAATCCCTTGGTTAAAACTACAGCAGATTTATTTGCGACAATTTTGCCATCATTACTTGCGAAGTCTTTTTCACTTGCGAAGTCTTTTTCAAAACTTTACAATTCTATACAAACGCAGCCGATAGTTTCCGATAATCACACCCATCAAAATACAGCCACTGCTTAACATAATTTAAAATTCAGTTTACAATAACAAGGTCATAGATTGTTGACTGCAGTGTAGGAGAGTGTGCGATTCATTCTCGCTGTCACCAACCTAAGAATGCAGAAAACACATAATAAGAAGAATACGAGATGGTTTCTCATTGTTGCCAACCTACGAATCGAGTAAATACGTAAGAAGAAGAATAGTCTGTAGAACACAAAAAACTGTTGCGGAATGTAAACAATGCTATTGATAGTACCTGTTGTCGTTTATCCGTGTTGTTTTGCATTCGAAAATGGAAGATGTGTACAATCTTTTGTGAATGTACTGATGAGAAATGTAGTAATACTAAATAACTGGAACGAATCATCTAAAATACATTATATATCAATGCTAAACGGTTGTTCCGAATATATTTTGACTTTCGGTTCAAATATCTGATCGATGGATGCGGGAAATCTGTTTTGTAGGATAGTTGTCAGGAATGTCCAGGAAAAAACTACTGATACGGAAGAATGGAATAAACTGTATTGCAACAACGAGGTTTCGTTGTTATGGACATCTTGTAATTTAGTGTTTGATGAAAAAAATGTGAATGGTAAATACCATTAGAATGACGACGTTAAAATTCAATACTTTTGGATTTTCTCATGCGATACTAAATACTATAAAGTATCAAGGGTATCGAGGTATTGCAGCTTCGAGAATCCCATCCCTACTTAGTTTTAAGAACCAGAACCAAAAAAAGTGGAACTGATTGATTAGTGGATTGAAATATTTGCAAAATTGGTTGGTGCAGTTCTAGTAATGATGAGAAAGAGTTTTGTTTGATTACTATTTATTTCGTAATATTATTCTACAATTGCAAATTTCTTTGTATGGCCAGTGATGTACATTTAGGACTAAACATGTGCTTTCATCAAAATAATGAAAGTTAAACATTCCTGATTTTTGTTATAACTGCATACATTCGTCAATTTTTATTAGGTTCATTGAGTGTGTTTCACATATAGAAAGTTTAAAAATTAACACAGTAATGCCTTACATGTTACGTATTTCACTTAAAAGTTAAAATTTGACAGTCTGTTAACACTTGTAGTGTGCTTATTTTCTACTGCATGTTGGAAAAAGTGAGTGGGACAGGTAGTCATGTATACATTAAATGAATTGGCTTTGTTAAATTATGTAAATATTTGTTGGAATGTCTACACATTTTGTGTAGCTTCTTTTTGTAAGTAGAGAAATGAAAATTAAAAACAAGAGTTTAATAACCTAGCTTGTATTATCACTTTGGGATCGTACGTATTTCATTCATAAGAAAATAAAAGTAATGTAGCTGTTTTCAGGGGTGTAGTTATGAGTGACAATCAGTATAAATGAACTTCATATTCTCACTTTTTCTATTGCTACATGCAATGTCTAGGACAGTAAAACTTTCTTTTATACTTTTCATGGGGCAGTCCTATTTGGAATACTGTGTCATCTGTACGCACACAACTCCCACCAAGGCAAACTGGGTTCAATCCCCTGCCAGTTCACTCTGGATTTTCACAAGTGGGAATCGCACCGGATGTTGCTGGCCAGGAGGTTTTCTTTGGGATTTCCCTTTTGCCCCGCTCCTTCATTCTGGTGCTGCTCCTTACCTCGTTTCACCATCATTAGCTTTTCAGGACCTTGTGTTAAGAGCCGCCCAAATCTCTTCATTCACTGAATATACACACGCCAATTTTTTTTAGGAGTACCTAATTTACTTGTTAGTCAACACAGTTTATGAAATGGTAGTATTTTTTACATGTCCTACATAATGGAATGTGTAGCAACTGCCTGCCTGCAAAAGTAAAGGTTGATTCCATAAAAGGTTGATTCCATACCAGTCGAACATTGATTTTATACACACTCACAGTTCTCCAAAATTTTTCTATGCCACTGTTGTCGTCTGTATGTACCCAAAACAGTCTAATTTCGACCCACATGGTTCCCTCTAAATGTGAAAATTACATCCAAACAGCAAATTTTGCTAACTGGGTACAGAAAGTAATGTACACATGTCTGAGAGGAAAATAATATGTTTTTATTGGTGAAATGTAAATTTATATACTACCATATTTACCCGAAAGGAGAACGAGGTTTTTTTTGACTGAAAAGGAACACAAAAATTAAGAAGTCGTCTACAATTCTGGGTCGTCTTCAATTCAAAACCTGGGACCACAAATACCATAAATGTGTGACACAGCTAGTTGAGTATTCAAACCCTGGGACCACAAATACCATAAATGTGTGACAGAGCTAGTTGAGTATTTAAGTTTGTGTTACATGGACGACATTACTGTGGGCTTCTATTCATAATTTTTTACTCGGGTAAGCAGTTAATCCTCCAAAATATGCATGCCATTAGACAGAGGATTTTGACAAATGCTTCTCATGTTTAAATACTGTGTGTCATGCGGTTGGATGTATTTTTGTAGTGCTGAGACTGTACCTGTCAACTTTGACAAGGTCCCTTTATCTGATGTGGCCCAGAGACATAAAACGCTTTAGTAGTAGTAGTAGTAGGGGCGGGCGGGTTCTAAATCACAAGGCGAATGACACATTGATGGTGATGGTCTAAAAATATATTTTGTGGATAATGGCTAATTCTAAACTGATTAATTTGCAAATGACTGCAAAGAGGAGCGCTTTGCTGGGAAGCAAAATGGCTCAAGTGACATATAACATCTACAAAAGTTTTACAATTTAAGAAAGACACTGCTACCATACAGCCAGATTAGACACTACCTATTTCATTGTGATTAGCTTTTCTTTAAAAGTAAATAAAATATATCATTTATTCATATAATAGCATTCCTTCTTGAAGGGTTTGTTAAAATTCATGTGAAAATACTTTCAACCTAAATTTTTCCAGCACTTCACAGGGGTACATGTGATTTCAGGTTTCAATATTTTTCCCTCAAAAATATTTTTTTAGGAAGGGGACGTCTTAGATTTAAGGTCTTCTTCCTTTCGGGGAAATACTGCATTAGGTTTATGTATACTGAGTAAAATTGTAACCCAGTTATGCAGAAAAAACAACTGAATAAACTAAAATTAACGAAAAAGCAGACAGAATCGCCACACTTACTATGCTCAACAAAAATGGCGGCGTTATGGCGAATGTTTATATTTCCCTTGAGAAAAACTTTTTTTTACATGCAGACACCTTCACTTCAGAAACTGTGTTTATATGTAACATACAAAAATTATTATTATTATTGTCAAAATGTCGCAATGGTAGCAAATAACAATTTTAAGAATACAATCTCAGAAAAATAAAAGATCCCTGTATTAAAAGTGAAGTTATTTTAATTGCTGTCTCTTATAATGCTTTTAACTGATTGGCTCAGGACTATACAGTGAAATCCCGTACTTACGAGTACGGCCTATTGCAAGAATTCACAGCAGTTTTTTAATAGTCATAAAGTACTATATCAAGGTTAAATCATCTGGTTACAGCGAGTGAGGGTTTACTTTATATTTCCGTTTTTACGTGCGATTCGAATGCATTTCAATCATTTGTATTTGACTTTTCTAACAATTGTGAAGAATTGAAGGTACTTAAATTGTGCATTTAGTATAATTAATCCCATAAAACGTTTATAAGCCACACACCATGAGACGTGGCAATGCTGCAGTGCAGTAGATGCAAAATCCGTACGTTTTGTCCAAACCCGCGCTCACATCCTTTGTCTTGGTATTTAGCTAGAACAGCAACACGGAATCAAGTACGAGCGCAAGTAGATGATTGGTTGAAAATATATGGAAGAATCTGCGGCGTGCAGTTTAGGTTTCACAAGATGGCCGGTATAATAGAGGCACTGGCATTTAGTTGGAACAGATGCACTGGTTCAATGTGAGTGTGAGCAGACAATTGGTTGAACATTCGTGCAACATACTGCGGCGTGCGGTTCAGGTTTCGTTATCGATAAAAGTTTATAAATTGCTGAGTTACTTTTGGAGTTAAATTTGCTATTAATATTTACATAAACACAGACATATTTATCATCTTTTGGTCTTGCGGGATATTTTGAAATGTACGTAGCTTAAATGTTTGTGTTTTGCTGTCATGTTGAAAACAGTTGCATTGCTATTACAGATGTTTACACACACCTTTTTCTAAATTTAGCTGCACTGTAAAATATAACCAATGTGCAGTAATACTAATTATTGCCCTTTATTTCATTATTTTGTTTTGTAATTATTTCAACTGACAATATGGAGGAAGCAGCTAGCACTCTGCCACTACATGCAAGTACAGTAGACCTCATTTTAATATTTACATGCATGTGTCTTGGTGATTCTTTGTATAATTCACGCACGCACCCTAATTTTGTGCACTAAAAATTTCTGTAAAAAAGGTGAGAGAATAATGCTAGTAAATACGGTATACAATAGTAACTTTTTGCGAATAATTTGGCTGCTGTGATGACGTCCCCCGTCATCACATCTGAATATAAGTTTCATATGTACGTATTTTAACATTAAAATTATATTTTAATTATGGATCATGAATACAGATACGGTTATTTATTACTGTATAAGTGATAGGTCACATAATCTACCAATATTTGTAATTCCCATCATGTTTATATTAGCAGAGTCACCCTATGTTTTCCATAACATTAATACTTAATTTTTTCGTGATGAATCTCATGTTGCGGGTACTCGTAATTAAGTCAGTTTTTCACATTTTTATGAACTCTTCTAGGTACTGGATTTCACAGTATTTCCATTTAAAATGGAAGAGGCTTTTATGGGTAGTACTGAAATACACAATAGTAAAACAAGCAACTTTACCATTTTGTGTGAGATGTGTGTGTGTATATATATATATATATATATATATAATTAGGGATATCAATTTTTCTCAATTCCAATTCTCTATTCTAACAGCAAAACCTTTCACTCGATTCCACCTCAATGCCGATATAAATTAGGATATAGTGATGATTAACATGTGCATACAGTCAATGTATCCTGAAATTTTGTTTTATAGGTCAAATTAGACATATGAAGACAATTACAGGAAATACTTTCTGGTCTGCTAAGTAAAGTTAAGAAGTTAATTAGCTATATTTATGTATTTTATATATATATATATATATATATATATATATATATATATATATATATATATATATATATATATAGACACACATTATTATACAAAAAAGTTAAACAAAAATTCTCAACTTCTCAATACAATATTTTAGGTCAACTTATGAAGCTAACTAATATGTACACAAATATTGATGCTATTCAGTAATGAAACTGAAATACAAGTAACCTTTCATTAGCATTGCCAAATGAAAATACTCCTACCGGACATTTTAAGTTGCAGGGACACTGGATGACTTGCCGCTAAACGCATCTGTGCCCAAAAGATCTTCTGAAACATCATTATTGGCAATTTTCTTGTACTTGTGTTTGTGTTTTCTCAATTTACTAGTTGTGTGACTAACCATACCACGTAAAATTTTTGCAGAGCACAAACTGCAAAATGCATCATTACACTAAGTAAATGAAATCCTTAGTACATTGAAAACTTTAACACTACCCATTTTTAGAAAAAAAGATTTGGTTATTTTTGGTAAAAGAAATTTCAATTCCACTACCTCAAAAACGAAAATGTGCCTGTTCTTTATCCAATATACAGTTAAATAATAGGTAAACAAAATCAAAAATTTGAAAAATTATACCAGGAATCCAGGTATTATTACGGATACTGGTCAAAGATTCTTGTGCTCCCATTACTAATAACTATCGCGCAACAGACTAAAAGCCAATGTGTGTTCCGCGTCAGCGACCCAGAACTCAAAGAGCTTGCCTCTAGCAAGGGTTCTTATCTACAAACCACGTCTGGTTGCAGAACAACGCTGACTTCCGCATGCGGCGCCGGAGTCATCCTTCTCAACCTGCTTAGTCTTCACCGCGTTTGTGCCAAAGAATCCACATCGTCTACACGCTTAGACACTGCGGCCCCTTACAGGCATAAACATGTGTAGGGAGTTAAGATCAGGTTGTAATTTTATTAGCGTTCATCTACCCCACCATTGTAGTTAAGGTCCAGGTCGCCTCCTGGATAACGTAGGTTTAAGCTTCCCTAAGCTCTTGTCAGCATTAGGAGGTAGTTATTTCTTTGCTGTCAGACGGAATAAACAAAGTTTAGCTGACTCAAGTGTACCCCTTTCCTGTATACATAGCACCTCTCCTAGTTTACTTCATGCCGCTGAGAACGCATGTGACCCAGGAAATGTACCCATTCAAGCCAGTACATTGCCACTATACCAACATGCACTAGCATCTGCCAACATTTCTGCATACCACGATAGCAGAACGATAGAGCCCACACCCAAGTACTCAGTCTCATAGGGTAGCTTATAATTTTCCACTATGCATTGTTCGAAAAGACATCACGAATAAGTTGTTAACTAGAGCGATAATGAAACACTTGCCGCACGCAACACAGGGTCCTAGTTAGTTTTGACGAAACCTAAACTACATACCACAGTATTTCGTACGTACATTCAACCAATCATCTGCTCGCACTCGTATTGATCCAGTGTCGCTGTTCTAACTAAATGCCAGTGCCCCAGTATTATAACTGCAAACTTGTGAAACCTGAACAGCACGCTGCTCAAACTGATGCATTACTCTGGTTGTTTACTTTACTCGCTGGTGCTATTGAATATAATACGTATTTTTAAGGCACAAAATCTGTAGAAAGCTAACAAATGCTGTAGTCTTAAGGGGGTTTGGTGTCTTATTACTGACATTTTTAACAGTTGCACACGTATGCATTAAAACATTTCGAAAAGGTTTAGAACCAGTAGGGAAAATATTATGTATGTGGACGTTCCACTGGCTATCGTTCATTGGTGCATGCCCTTGTTTACATTGGCAGTGGTTTTAGGGGCTGGGGGGAAATGGTTATGAATCCTGTGTTATTTTTGCATAGAAGTACATTTAAACCTCTAGGTTGTATATATATATATATATAGTGATAGTTAAACGCTGGATTTACAATGCCACTGCGAGGATTTCCCGACAATCTGACAATTTCCGTCACCAAAATGTGTTCAGTGTTTACAATACCTTGAGAGTTTCCATCCGACAAGTGTTCCGTGGCTTTCAGAAAATTCTAGAATGGCCATCAATGTGTTATGGAATGCAAAGAAATCACAAGTCATTGTACACTATTTTATGGCAAAATTTGTAAACAAAGTATTTTTGATTATTTGGAGCAATTATTGTCCACTAATATTTATGTTCGTCAATTTAACAGCTTTCTGTTAAAAGATAACCAGGATGTACACGTAAATAAATAATTTTTAGTGTTAAATTAACCTGAAATCCACACTAAATGTTGTGTTCAAGGAGTTATATTTGTTTTCTCCTGTTGCTAAGCCAGTCCGACCAGTTTGACACCAGACGAAAGTTGAAATATAATCTATGTTTGATGGGCTGTCAAGGCTGCGATTTTGCCAGAGTGACCTTGCTCCTGATTGGCTGATGAAAAACTCTCGTAGTTGTCGGGGCTGTTTTGTCGGACTGTTGGGTTATGCTGGATTTTCAATTGCTATGACGAACTCACTCCGACAGTTTGACTCAAGATGTCAGGTCGACAACTTCCGCCACCAAAATTTGTTCAGTGTTAATACCCCCACAGTTTCCATCCGAAAAGCATTTCGTGGCTTTTGGAAATTCTTAAACAGGCCAGTTATGTGCTATACTTTCTCGTTGGAATGCAGAAATCACAAAATATTGTACATTATTTTGTTTTGAAAACAGTCAAAAGCTATGTAAACAAAATATTTTGAGATTTTGGCTTAAAGTTTGTTTTATTTATTATTAATTTTTGTGTGGTAGTAAAAATCTTAGGCGACAGACAAGAAATTCTACTGCTATTATCATTTCCACCCATGTCTCGTCCGTGCGCTGTTGATTTTTAAATAACTTTGGGCGAATATCAAATAATACAGGATATTTGTGCACTTCATTTATGTCTGTAAAACGTCCCATCATTATTTATGTCCTTCAAATCAATAATCAGTTATTTTTCTGCTACAAATCAATCACTATGTACATGTAAGTAAAATATTTTGAAAGTAAAATTTATCATCGTAGTAAAATCATCACATTTTGTTTTTTAAGATTGTGTTATTATGTTGTTATACTGCCCAGCAAGTCCGACACCAACAAAAGTAGAAACAGAATCTACTTTCATCAGCCTGTCAAAGCTGTGATTTTGTCAGGGTGACCTTGCTTCTGATTGGCTGTTGAAATATTTTCGTCTGTCGAGTCTGTGACGTCAGATGGTCAGCATATTGTAAATCCAGCTTTTAGTCCAGTGTGTGATGGCTTCTATTAGTAGTGGCGGGCCTATATGTGTAAAGTGTTATCTTTTTGTAGATTCTGCAGTTTTACTAAAATTTAAATATCTCTTCCCCCTTAAGAAGTTTTCCCTGATAAGAAGTTTTTAGTATTCAGTCCTTTGAAAACATCTTAAAAGAATTCTATTTTGTGTGTGTGTGCACATGTACATGTGTGTGTGTGCATGTACGTGTGTGCGCGCACTAGAGACAGACAATGTAACCCTGCAGTGATATTATTAAATCAAGCATTTTGCTTTAATGGCATATGGAAAGGAGGGAGAGGGCTTCGTGAAAACATCGGGAGTTGTATGACTGCATCTATTACGTGAATTATTTCCTACTTTAACAAGTGTGTTAGGCTGCCTCTTGCTGCTATTCATCTTAGAATTGCAGTACAAAAAGTCTCCTAAAAGTAGCAAGTGTCAACAACTGTGACGAAGTCAATGCCGGAAAATAGAAATTCACATTGTAGTCTGTGAGGACAAACTAAAAATCTGACTTATTATAGCACTAAGACAGTCAAAAACATACGTAATAATGTAATGATGAGTAATATTGAGACCAAGATGGGTGTAACAGGCAATGTAAAAGGTGAAGTTTCATTTTTTCACCAATTACCACGTGCATGTGTTGACATTAGGTGTTGCTGCTGTCAGAGAGCATGGCGTGCAATGTGCTGTGCTCAACATGTGTATCTCTGCAGACAAGTACAGTGTGGAAAAGATAACTGCACCAGCGAAGGTGGCAGTGTAAAACGGCTGTCAGGTCAATGGCCTCATTCGCTGCACACTATTGACTGTAAACTTTAATCCTTACTCCACCGCCACACTATGCATTGCGCAAGGGTAGAGTATATGAGTACTTACAATCCATACTGGTTTTTCAAGTTATAGCTTTTAAATGAGTTTAAATAGATTTTCATGGAAATTTTTTTGGTTTTTAAAATGTTTGACTTTTCTTCACCACCCACCACCACCACCACCGCCATTGTTCCTGAAAATCTGTGTGTACAAACAAGGTGTCTGTGAAATGGGTTCTGTACAATCATGGTTTAAATGTAGAAAGTTTCCCCTTTAATTCTAAACTTTTTCCTTTAGTAGATCACCACCAGATGTGGGGGAAAGATTTTTCTCGAATTTACAGTATGGTGCAATGCAATTGTTTATTGTATAATGTTGGTGTATAAATTCAAAACGTCCAGAAAAAATTGGTTTAAGATTTAAACTTTTGTGAGCAGATAACATTCCTTGGCAAAGAACCAATTACATCTTTCACTGAAGGTACTGTAGGGGTGTGTCAAGCAGTTGCAGTGCACACACACACACATGCATGCGCATGCACACATATTAGAGTTGTTCCGTTACCATGTTTTCCGATACAGATACCTCGATACCAGTACCCTTCGCACTGAATTTTAGAAAAAGTATTACTGTTAATAATACATATAAAAAAACATTTTTTCTAGGCTTATTTAAATAAAGAAAATAGCATCTTAAGAAATGCACATTTTCCCTTTCCAAAGTAAACACAACTACGGGCCCGGGAATGACTGCTGTCTCGAAGTCACAACCCTGTTTTGGGGAACCATAAAATTTTTGGTTGAAAAAAGGCAAAAATTTGAAGGAAATAGCCCAAAAATAAGTTTGTTTCATTTATCTTGGTTATGAATTACATGTTAACCTGCAATAAAATATAGGTGATGTAATTGTTGCCTTTAGGGCTATTTGTGATGTCAAAATAACAAAAAAAGCTAAAGTTTGGTTTAAAACTGCAGCTGTGGTAGCTAGAATCCTCTCACTCCCTCTACAATAAATAAACGTCCGACGAATGTTGCGTCAATCCCATGCTACCTGGCTGGCGTTTTTTTTGTCAAGCAGCCCCTTCCTAAACTGGTTTGGCCTCTGAAAAAGTGGTTGCTGGCTCCCTTAGGCTCTTAGCCCCCCCTCTTACATCCACATTTTGGGTCGTCCTTTAGCAGTCTTCTCTCCGCCTGCTGTCGGTCATCCCTCCCATTAGCCACACCGCTTCACTTCCTTCCTCCATCCATCCATCCATCCATCCATCCATCCATCCTCCAGCCACACCCACACCGCACCAAGCATCCTACCTCCCTCCAACTGTTGCAACAGGCATCCTGGAATTTTCTTTGTCCTACTCTCCCATACTTCACGCAGTGTGTGGCATTGTCACATTTTTCACCTCTTCAGCGGGCGGTAGAGGCGATAAAAACCAGTCAACAGATGTGAAAACTCTGCACGAAAATCCTATTCTTCCGTTTGGGGGCAAATACACACTTCAAATTATATATGATTTCGAGTTAATATACTTTGAAATAACTAGGTGTACTGTATACACACCAAAATACTGTAATTTTTGTCTCTAAAGAAAGTAATGACCTGACTTAACTGTCAACAACCAATGCTAATGTATCAGCCCGATACCATACTCAGTACTGATACATCAGGAAAAGGCTAAGTATCGGCTGATACCCATACTTAGTATCGGTATCGGAGCAACTCAAATTATATATATTAATTTCAAGTGTAATATATGTGATGCATGAAGTGTTTTGTTTTATAGTGTATGTTATCATTAGTGATGTCATACATCAATTGTACTTTGCCTATTATGGTTACTGATTACAAATAATGGTAATTACCAATTACTACGAGCCTACATTTTTGGTAAAAAAAGTGAGATTGTTTCATCATTAAAATTTTAACATTTCATCAAAAAAAGATTTTATAGCATATATTTGTGTTATTATTAAAACATAACTCTGTTGTTTTTGCAAAAATTTGTATTTAACTAAATGGAATTTATTTATTGAGTCGGTACATATTTCAGAGAAAACATATAAATAGTATTTAACAGTAAGGGTGAAAGGACGGCCTTAAAAGGGCACACTTATGATGTAATGCACACTGCCTAAGAAAACGACCGGAAAGTTATTTGAAATCGATGAATCAAATTGGGGCTGCTGGAGAGAACAATACATTACAGTCATTTGCTTCCATAAACACGCTATTCTCTTTGGGCAAGCGAAATATGTTTTTATTGATGGAAAATAGGGTTGTGCGAATTTTTTTAAATGTTAATATTCGTGCAAATAATTATTCAATTTGAATCATATTCAAAACAAAATTAAGTGTATTAAGATTTCAAATAACTGTTTAGAGTTTATTCAACTACTGTCACAAAAGTAAGAAAATGTATTTATTTAAATGCAGCTTAATGGCTGCAAATCTTTATTATTCTTAGGATGTCTAGTAATAAAGATTATAAAACCATAAAGACATTTGGATTAGAATGCCATCTACTTGCATTTAAGAACATCTAAATGTAAAAAAATAATTTTGGTATGTGGGTGAGTCGCATGCAACAATAATTGCTGTTACTGGAAATAAATCTTGTTCAGTATTGCGTGCATTTATTTTCAGGTAAAGACAAAATTAACGCCATGAATTTGAACTTCGCAGTGTTATATATAAACAAAAATTATACAAGAATCTCTGTATATGTGAAGTGTACTTTTTCCCTGTGTATTTAGAAGATAGGAAGAAGATGAGTGAATGACTAGCACAGATCAATACTGTATTTTAAAAAAATGCAGTGTATGGAAAAAAAATTTTGCACTATAACTAGTACTGGAGTCGGTATGGATTGAAATCCTGCATCCATGGAACATGTTCTGTGGTCCCGTTTTTGATTTACCTACATTTCAAAACCACATGCATTGAAAGGTCGACGTGTATTCTTATGGCAGGGGGGTGTCTGGGTGAACAGTACAACCTATGCTCATGTGTGTCTAGTATCTCTTGACAGTGCCAATGTACCATGTCTGTACATGTCCCGCCTCGTCAGTACTGTTGAGGGTTCATAACCTGCTCCGTTCTGAATAGTGTGTTAAAAGATGGGGTGAAATAGTAGTGTGCACATTCTAAATCCGCAGGAATGTGTGTCACGTCAAGAGACTGATTCACAGATTGACAACTGTTTATTTCGTCAGTGTTCAAAAATATTTGGTATTTCCAAATATTCAATTCATATTTGATATACAATGACAAGTGATATTCACACAGTGCTACTGAAAAACCATTTCTATTAGAGGAGAAATTAAACTTCAGCCAGGAATATATAAGATGTCATTCTAATGCAGTTTTTTTTGGCTGTTACAGCATATACCGTATTTACTCGTATATAGTATGTGCCATGATTTTTGCAACATATTCCAGGGGAAAAATTTTTTAAAAATAAAATTGTGCCCTGTTAGTAAGTATTGGCCAAATTATTCTTGTATACATTGTGTGGTGATTTTGATATGCTTGGAAAATACTTTAATTAAATAACTTAGGTGCTAAAAGCCAAAATAAAAAAAAAATTGGAACCCTCTTGCTCTTACTACTCAGCATTTCCACCTTCGTTTTTCTTCAGTGACAGGCTCTCTTTTTTTGCTGTGCTAGAATGTCTGTCACACTACCCATATCTTAAAAAAAAAGACTCTAGTCTCTCCCCCCCCTTCCTTTTCTCTCCTCTTACTGAAACATAGCTGGCTAGCCTCTGCCATGGAAACAAAGAGAGATGGCGGGATTATCGACCGGCAACATCTGGGTGTTATTACAAGAGCAAGAGGGTGGGGAGCCATACACAGTGGCAGCTCTGGTTTTGTAGGGAGACAAGATGCCATTAGTTTGTGGGTTTGGGGGAGCGAGTTTTCGACCTACATATAACTGAAGGGTCCCTGAATGAGGAAGAGAGAGGAGTGAGATGACAGTACCACAAATTCCTTCAACATCCCTGGACAATTTATGGCAAACACCTCCCCTTCCCTTTTTTTTTATAGCTCCAATCACCTGAATTTTTTTCCTTTATTTTGGTAAAATAGGGTAAGCTATACACGAGTAAATACATGTGAAACTTGGAAATAAATATTAGGAATTTGGGGAAATTGTCAGGCAGCACATTTTTCTTGATAGTAAAAAATAATTTTGTGCGCGCCTGGATGACAATTTATCACATTAACATATTATTTACCCATAAATTGATTCCATTGCAAAATGATCCGTGATTTTAATACATAAGATTTATTTTCACCGTGTGGCTGAATGGGAGGGAAGACACGAAACACAAAATTAGCCAGCTTAGGAAAGGCTCAATGAATACAGGCAGAATCAAAATTATTAGCAAGCAGAATTCTGCAGACAGAAATATGTTGCTTCATAAAGTATATAGAGCTCTCGTAAAGTATAAACCTAAAGGTATTTTTGTATTTGTATTTTACGCATAAAAAACTTAAGTTATTTCATGGAGGCACGTCTGTCGAATCATACTGAAGCATTCTAGCCAAGGGATGGCAGCACAGTCACATATTCCGCTGCTCTATAATGTTTGATATTCATTTACAAATATTTGAAAAATACCATATTTTGGCGTGTGTAGGCCGCACGCTTTTACAAAAACTAGAAAAAGTGGGGTGCGGCATATATATGAGACATTGGTAAAAGAAAATTCTTTTATCCCCAAAGCATGTTTAGAATGAACATACAGTACATTTAAATGTTTTATGTTTTAACTTAGTTTAGAGGGGGGGAATGCCACTTATGCAGTTATTTGTTAATTCGCTTTAATAAACAAAATGACCATCCCGCACGTGTGAAATGTAAACATGGAGCTCGGCCATAGATGCCGTACAAAAATAATTTTCTGCTGTACATGAGAAAGATATGTAACATAGTTCGCACACCCGCTGCCACACTACAGGTACATATTGATAAAACACCATTTTGTGTAACATGTTGCAGTGGCTTTGCTTTCTGAAGTCTCATTACCATCTGTGGAATAGTAATTGCACAATGTATATTTGTAAACATAGCAACTTGCTACAAAATTTTCTGTCTCAAATGTTTTGTAGGGTAGAAATTAGTCTGAATTTATTATGTTTGTATGGAATACTCAGTTAACAATATTTACAGGAATACAAAAATTCAGTGCGTCTTGTACTAGAATTATTAATTATCCCTCATTTTTCATCAAAACTTCTGGTGTGGCCTATACATGCCGAAATACATTCTGCAATAGATCTGCATCCTCTGAAATTAATATGAAGCATTCATTTGGTGATGTTAACATTAGCTACAGCATATGTAGAAGCGAGAAAAAAAAGTGAAGTTATCACACGTGGTTGAAGTTACTTTGGTTTGAAACATCCACATATGGCGTATTTGAAAGCAAAGTTTAGTTTGTTACACTAAGGTTAAGTGAGTTTACCTTATGTCAAGTTTGGTTAGGTAACTTTAAACAGTTTCGGTGGACTAGGGTGACTTCAATCACCATTTAATAATTGACACTATGGACTAAGCAAGTGAATGAACAACATAATAACCCCAATTGCTGTGGCCAGTCCACGTGATTTAACAGTCGGAAAGAGCATTAGATTGGAGCAGCAATTCAGACTTTGAGTACTAACCATCTAATAGGTTGTCTAGTTTTGGTACGAAACAGCGGTACCACTATTGTGTGCTATGGAGGTCGCTGATTGAAGTTGTAAAAAGATGTTGACTATATAGTTAGGTTAGTTTATACAGTTGAAGATAATAGTGTGATTGTTATTTGCTAATGTATTTGGTGGTTGAAAATTGGGAAAAATAATAATGCAATATTGAAACTGATGCGTGCTGCTGTGGGGTAGCTACTGTGTGTGACTACCTTTGAAAGTAGTGCGGTGATGTTGACTATCCTATCAACCTAGCTTGACCTACCATGCCGAATACTACTTATTCTATTAAGCCTGTGTGGTGTAAGGGGGTTAGGCAGAGTAGTACGCTGCTTGGGGGTAGGTTTGCTACGGGCTATATGGGAGTCAAACCCCAGAGTGAGGCGTATAGACGTGGCTGCCTGTCCAGGGAGCTCGATCCTCCTCACTAACAGGATTGCCAATATGTGGGATGCCAGCGAGCCCAATGGGGTGAAATGAAGTGAAAGTTAGTCTGAAATGGTGATGGGGTTGCATGGCCTTGCAGACGAGACCTTATTGGGTCGAGTGGGTTGGTGTGACAGGACGAAGTCTGCAGTTGGGGATGATGCACTGGGTCAGTTGTCTGGCTGGGCTGGTAGTCGAACCCAAACTACTTTTCCCGATGAAAGTTTAATTGAGCAAAATCTAGGTAGAACGGTGCCCTCTGGGTGAGTCACTCTAATTCGTCTACCAGACTGCAGTTTAATATTACTGTTGGTCTTGGGAGTTTGCCTAGTGGGGTTGTCACAGTGGCTAGCCTCGTTCTCCTGAGCGAGTAACTCAACTTGGTCATTGTAGTCAGTAGTGGGGTAGCCTGGCCACTGCCTACCGAGCAAGTGATCTAAGGGGGAGGCGATCTCTAAAGGAATGAATGGAGAGATAGGAAGTGGAACTAGCTCGTGACTCGCGAGTTGAGGTTCATCGTCGGTTGCATGGGCTAAGGTCCGATGATCCCTACATCGTAGTTTACTTTGTAATCCACCATTTTTACTGTACATCTGAGTGTTGGAATTACACAGGGTTAGAACAAGGGGTTGGCTAATTGTGAATAAAGGTATGTAAAGAAATAAATTCAACGTTGTGGTTTATTAGGGGATTTGACCCTGGAGAGTACAATACAAAGATATATAATCTCCTTAGCCCAAATACTGGGGGAAAATTTTACGTAAGAACGTGAATGACGGGTAAGGAGAAGGCATGTCTGAGGAAGCTATAGCTACGCAACTTTACAGCGGCTATGAAAATAAAGGGAAAGTTAATCAGGCAAGCAACACGAACTCGACGGCTTGTTACTGAAGAGTCGGAGGAAGTTGACTGGGCTAAAGATTACTGGTTTTAAGGTGAGGTATACTTGTAGCTGGAGTCGTCTCACATGCAGGTCTTCGGTGACGTGCAGGTCTTGAGAGGGAGAGAGAGAGAGTCTTCACAGACTGGCGACAACCTTAAGGTGCCGGGTAACGTAGGAGGTAGTGTGCCCTTGGTCAGACAGACAAGAAAGTCTTCACAGACTGGTTAAGCGGAAGTGAGGAGGTGAACAGAAGAGTTCTTGCGGACTCGAGGATAGGTTAAGTCCTTGCAGACTGCAGAGGATGAGAGAGAGTTCTTTCGGACACGGGGTAGGCCGGGAGTCTTTGCAAACTGATGGTGGGTTCGCTTCCTCTTCGGTCGCCGGGGCTGGCTGCTGGAGCTGTATTTATACAAAATCTTCGGTTATCAGCAGTTCTGCGTGGTGCAGGTGTTAGCGCAGCCTTTCACCACGTGGGCGTGTTTATTGGGGGTGCAGATGTGCTGAGACTTTATCGCCCCGCATAGAGGCAACGTCAAATTAAAACCCCTGTCGATAAGGTCACGGGGGTGCTGCCATCTCTCTAGATCGGAGGAACTTCCACAGCTAGCCACAGGTAGTAGAATTCACAATAATAATTATTCAAATTGCAGGGCTGCCTTTTGCATGCATAAATCTGGGTGGGCAATGGGTATTGTAATTACTCACGTAATTAACAATAATGTAATCGGCTACCTAGACCGTGGGCTTTATTAGTATGATACATTTATTCTGCTTTGCCACTTGTATATTTTGCCCCTGAGCGCATATGGCTCGTAGATGGGGTGAAGTCGTCCGTAGAGTGCACAGTCTCACTGCGCAGCGTGCTGGCATGCGTCAAAACTTGTGCTGTTCATTCATTTGCTTAGTATATAGTGTCGAATATTAAATGGTGATTGTGAAGTCATCTTAGCCCACAGACACTGTTTGTTACCTAACCAAAGTTACCTAACTAACCTAGCCCAACCTAATCCAAGTGTAACAACATAAAATATATTAACATTTTGTCTAATTACTCCTTCCTGCACATGTATTTCTCCTGTGTTTGTTGGGCCAAGGCAGGGCTGCCAGAATAGCAAAAATGAAATTCTCTTTGAATCGTTCACTCATCAGTTGACATGTTGATGTGTGTCCATGCACTGGGTGTCGAAAAATGGAATTCTTGGATGAGATTAGACTATAAACACACTGGACTTTGTGTTGATGTAAAATTTAATAATTTCCATTGGCATTAAATGAAGTCATGTAGCAATGTTTGTATTGGCACGAGGTGGAAGGATAAACAAACAGGAAAAAGAGAAGTCTTTAACAAACCAATGATAGAAAACCAAGAGAGATCCAATTCGTAGTAACGCAAGCAGAGTAAGAAGGCAGGCAATCAAGAACACTATGTTAGGGCAAACACTTGACTGGTCGTATGCAGAAACATTAATTTGGTTGCTTGAGGGTTTGGAGGGTGGGCAGAGAGGCAGGGTCAATAGGTATTGGCTAGCATTGATGGTCTAGTGGAGTTCAGATATGCAGTATGACCAGTAATGTTCACCAAGAGGAACTCAACGTGCTGCAACAATGAAAAATTCAAAGATTTATTTTTAAGCCAATTTCTCTTAAATTTTTGACATTTTTCGCCCCATTTTTTCACAGTTCCTAAAAAAATTGTCACAAAGTCAGATGCTATAAATGGTGTTTATCTAGGGAGATTGTACTTTATATTATTTTAACATATGCTAATTATTTTTATATTAGTCGTAAGTCATTTGTAAAGTGCCCTGCGGTTGGAAGATGATTTTGGGCATTTCTGTAGGTAGCAGTAAACATGTGGCTATTATTGACAGTGAGGAATTCTGTTACCCTTAAGTGGCGTATTTTTATTAGCTGCACTAATATGGGTGGTGGTGTTGGAGGGATGATAGTATACACTTGGCCACAATACTGCACACCATTTAGTTAGTTTTTGTGTTTCAAATGGTTTCAATTTGGAGTCATGTTTGGTGAGGTGTAAAGTGCTCATTTTCGCTTAAAGCAACTATGCTTTAAGCGAAAATGGGCAAGTGCAATTCGTACACTGTAAATTTCAAATTGCATGTGATAGTATATGCGGAACAAGATGGGAGTCGGGCAGCTGAGCAGGAATACTGCATTTATTAAAAGAAAACACATGCAAGTGGAGGAAGCAAAAAGGAAAATTGTAGAAAACAAATTCAACCAAGTGTGCTTTTCGTGAACTCAAGCGTGTCAAGTTTCCTGAATTTGGCAAGAAAGTGGTGGGATATATTGCAGAGCTATGGAATAATGGATGCAGTGTTTGACTGGAAATAATTCATTCTAAAGTGCTGGAAATCACATGTATCCAGAACATTCCACACCTGTGGTGGGAGAATTGCCCCTCTGTCGTCGAACTTTCCTTTCCCAGCTGCTACCAGAGGACTACAACTACAGGGTAACTAAGGTACTTCCACCATTTTGTGATTTGCGGAAAGCCAGCGAATACATTCCTTCACAAATTGGCAAGGCGGATCCGATTCCTGGCTATTTTGATATGCCGCAAAATAAAATTGTGAATGGAAAAGAAGGAAATGTAACAGTGTGCACAATAGGAAACTAAAAGCTACACTGCACAGTGATGCTGGCAGTCACTGCTGATGGGCAGGATCTTCTTCCATACATAATTTTCAAATGGATGACTATGCCCAAAAGGTGTTAATTTCCGACAGGCATTCATGTGCATGAAAAAGCATGGATGGAGACGACCCTTGTCAACAACTGGGTGAAGACTGTACGGAACCGATGACAAGCTTTGTTGGTATGGGATAACTTTCGTGCTCATTTAGAAGAAGTTAAGCATTTTCTGCAAGAGGGGAAGACTGATGCAACAGTTATACCGAGTGGCCTTGTATTAGTCCTCCAGCCCCTTGCCATCTCTATAAACCAGCCGTTCAAAGGTCATCTCTGATGGCTTTATGCAAAGTGGACGGCAAGTGGCACCCAAGAACTTGGCTCCGTGGCAGTTGCTCCCGATGATGTGCGAATGGGTGACAGAGCTTTAAGAAGACTTGCATCACTTCCGAACGCTATGGCAGTAAGGATGAGATGATCTGTGGCAAGAGCGTGACGGCGAGCTGAAGAAAGCGCTGACGCAGACAGTGAATCTGGTTCAGACTAGGCTGATGCTGAGTAAACATGGCAAGCAGTCACTTCAGTCACATTTTGCAATTAAAATATTTATGTTTGGTTTTGTTGTTTGTATGTTATTGTTTGTTAAATAATTTTTTTTGCGGTTGCTGTGCACATACTTCCCTTTTAGAGTAATGTCATTCGAACAGTGCCGGAAATAAACGAAGTATGTCTGAAAGTACGTACATACTTTTGTTTACTGTTTTGCAGCAATTAATTTGAAAATTCCACCCTTAAGTTTTATTCCTGCATAATGCATGCACGCAATGTTTTTCGGAGGTGTAATTAGTGAAGGGATTCATGGAAGCTCATTGCTAGTCTTTGCTGTTCTGTGCACACACACACACACAAATAATTGTATCTGAACACTAGTAAATTTTCAGATATGCTGCATGCAGTAACTGATGCCATGTTATGAAAATCGAACTGACTCGGCCATTTAAACTGTTAGCCGACTTTAAATGTGAGTGCAACTTCACTTGAATGTAAAATAATCACTCTTCATCTCTAGTTATTGCTAAAATGAAGTTGGTAATGCTATATATTTACTCAACTGTAAGCAGACACCAATGTTTTACACACCATAAAAGAAAGGAAATAGTAATTCATAGAATAAGTGTTATCTTGACTTAGATTAAGTTACGGAGTGGTGCAGTTACATACTGTGGGTAGCAAGGTGGTTTGCACGTGTGTGTGCACGTACATGCGCACGTGCATGGGGAGGATGCATTTGCAGGGGTTGAAGAACATGAGTTAATCAGGAAATTGAATTTGTTTAGTGAATAGCTAGTGGACAATTGTAACTTATATCCACAGTACTTTTTAAAGTGACATATCAAGTAGAGTATGTTTTCATCAGCCTTGTAAGCTGGCGTAGTAATTAAATGCAGTGTATTTAATCATTTAAGTTTCACTGTATTCCAAAAGGAATATTTTAAAATTTGTTTTGTGTAACTTATGTATAATTGTAGTGTTCATATTTTCTTATAAATATTTATGTTGTTTGATTAGTTTTGCGAAAATGCTTATAAGTAACATAATTTGAACAATACACAGAAAAAATGAATTTGTTTCTGCAGCGTAGTAGTCTCGCAGGATGAATTGTAAGGAGCTGTGTCATAGGAGTTGTGGAGATGTAAGGGTATTAAACCACCCTAAGAGGAATCCCTAGTAAACAATATTAAGCACCTTGAGGTCACATCCCAAAAGCATTGCGACTAATTTTTAATACAGAAATGTGTTCAGAAAATATATAGAACATTGTTGCTATAGTTTAAAACACTGTTGTACAGAACAATGAACAGCGTAAACAGAGGGCTACAGACAGCATTTTTTGCTGACTTAGAGATTTTAAACAACCAGATTTGTGTTTCAATATGATTGGACAAGGTTTGTATGTAGCACAAGAGCTACAGTGTTGGCTATTGCAAGGATAAGACCCCCCGGGTGTGGTCATATTACTGTGGCGTTGGCTGACCACCCACTCCCACAGTCAGTAATATTACAACCTCCTTCAACGGTAGGCTCACTAACCAAACTTACCTCATCCAAGGCAGCTACAACTGTGCGATAGAAAATCTCACCTACCTACATTGTGTTTACTGTACTGCAGAGTTAATTGGCTTTACTACCAATGCTCTCGGACAGAGAATGAATGGCCGTAGAGCATACACCAAACAAGCCATAGCTAGGGTATAGGCTATTCACTGTAAAATGAGCACTTTCAAAAGCCCTTCTTACTATTTACTTTGCACGCATGTTGTGTGTTCTTCCACCTTATGTAAAATTAACATTGCCTAGGGCCTCCCCGCTTTATTCATGTGTCGGTCAAATGAAACTGTCAAATTGTTAGAAAAGTGAACATTTTGTAAATCTGCTAATTTTTACACGATGCATTAAAAAACCAGAAACTGAAATAAATAGATTATAAAAATATCACACATTATTACCGAAGACTTTTTGTTCAACATTAAGATATGGAGCTACTTTCCATCAATTGTTGCCAACTTTACCGGGCACATGTCACTCATTGTGCCCGTTGAAGTATATGCAGGCATGGATGGTGATTTTTTTCTAAGGTCGATTTCAAACGTGCTCACTTTATCGTGAACAATCTTTTAGATGTCAATTTATAAGAGAAGTCAGTTGCAGCATCCTCTGCATACCACAACTAGAATTTTGATGCCCAGTAAAGAAAAGTGTTTTTAGTGGCAAAACTACGACACTGGGAACTGGGCCACCAATACATCATTAAATCCTGATGGACACCTAGCTCAAATGTGAGATAACCCTTCATCATTTTGAATTTTCAGCCTCACCCTAGTTCGCCTCCCGGCTACTAGGTTCACTGTTTCCCAACCACGATTCGACAGACTACAGTGTACCACCACTCGCCACTTGAAGCTGGCCTGTCTAGGAAAATGTGACTGCGCATCCACGTGAAAAATGTGTTTGCCCATCTCTCGTATGCATGCACGAGTGTGTATGTATGGTCATACAACTAGGAGTAATTATGTTTTCTGTCTCCTTTTTAGAAAAGTTGAATAAGTATTTTACAGAAACTAAGTGTTAAACTGTGATTTTCATGGATGATTATTACCACCCTTTGTCGCCATGCTTGTTACAGAAATTTGCTTGCGTGTAGCAGAAATGAGCTACATTTGTATTCAACTTCCTTATGAATTCCTCAGTTATATCTAGTGGTTTGCAGTACATCATTTTAGGTATTGTTGCTGAATTTTTGTCTGAAGGTTGTGACACCATATCAAAAGGTTAACTTATGCTGTGTTAGAAGGCTTTGGTAAGTTGGAGCCTTAAATTGATGCGACTTCCCCATCAGATGCGTGTGGAAAGTGTATTCTTGTACTTTGAGAAAATATACGTATAAGAGCACCATCATTTGTGTGAGAAGAATTTTGCCAGCAACAGATACATTACCGCTAATCTGTCATTCCTCTCCTCCATGCTAGGTCTATCAACCGTAACACATCACGTGAAATTTCTTGTTGTGCCGATAATGAAGTTTTAATGAATTAAACATTCTGAGGTAAACTAACTTGTCGTGATCCACAAAGTCAAGATCTTGTTGCAGTGTATTAGTTTATTGGCAGTTCACCAGGTGAAAATGTTACTGTAGTATCCTTTGTTCGTTATGACAATAGTGATGATTGATACTGTCCATCCATCATGCAAGCTAGGTGTCTGCTTGCATTAGATGCATACATGCCAAGCCAAGGGTCTAGTTCCATACGACCATATGAATATTTTTTCTTTGAGTATGGTTACACTCAGTTTGGTTGTTTTCCTTTGTCAACATATGGACTGTGCCTATTTCTCACAACAGTTGTGCAGCCTTCGAGAGACCTTAAGCACGCTTAGTTGACTTGAAGAATTTATATATGCGAATGGGGAGGGGGGTTGTAATCCTCCTTCCCTTTGCTATGAAGGTTGTTAAGAAAGCGTATTAAAATTATTAACCTTTAATTGTGTTAAAATTGTGTAATTTCTGTAAACTAGGTTTCATTTTATTATATTGTGAAGTAAGTTTTCTGCTGTTACTGTATTTAACATCTGTATAATTCTTTCTAATGCCCATATAACCCTCACCCCTCCCTGTATTAGATTTATTTCTGGCTATGCTACTGTTAATGTTTGTGGTACATGTCTCGGGAGTCTCGACTGTCACAAATTGTGTAAATACAAGTTGTATGTTAATTTTACTAAATTTTTCTGCAAAATCAGGTACATAACTTGTACTTTAGGCTTCCAGAAATGACACTTGAGTGTCATTGAGGTACAGCCCAGGTAGCTGAAGGATTTGTTCTTGGCATGTTAAATATATTTTTACTTTTTCACTGTGGTGCTGTGCTGAGATTATTTTTTAAATGAGAAAGGTTCACCAAAATCAACAAGAGGAATAGTATTTGCCTTTGCAGATGGAAACTGGCAAACTTCACGTGCCTTTTGTGCTCTTACAGGCGGATGTTGCTATAGTACTGTAATCTGTAAATTTACACAAACACAGTAATTTTGTGTTATTTAGCAGTTCACTATCTTCTGTGGGCATTCAGTTACCATCCTTCCACTCCTTCGAGACATTTGTGGGAGGGGGGGGTGGGTTCGTTTTGCAACTGCTCAGTTACTGCTACATGTACGCTCTCTCTCACCTTGTGGCATGTAGATTGTGACTGACAATCTGTCATCTAACTGGATGTACTTCTGTGCTGCCTGTGCAGTGTTAAGTTGAGTGAACCTAATAAAAACTGCTGTTGGAATAATGCATATTACATTACCTGAATTTAGCGCCATGTTACGATGTTTGAATCCTTTGAAGACTATGTAATATTACATTGTCACTGGTTTTTTTTTATAAAGTTTACAGTGTGCTGCTGATGTATTGCAATATTGTTTCTTGTATGTGTGTACTTTTTTTTGCCAACTTTAAGAACCTCAAATTCCAGCTTCAGCCTATTATAGGATTCGTAAAATGAAAATCCAAGTGAACTCATAAATTTGCTTCATGTGTCGTCACTTACGGCTTAGAAGTTAAAGAGAATAAATACAGTAGTATTTTGAATTGAAATTTTTTCTTTACAAGTTGGAAAGAATGTGTGTTATCGGTGTGTGATACAAATAAACAATGCCCCTGAATCCAAAAGTTAAAACTTGTCCGAGTATATTAATAGAAATGGGGGAAGCACATAAAACAATGTTAGCCATTTATTTTAGCGAGTTCCTACTTAAGTACTCCAGCCTCGTGAACTGTGTTAAGAATGTTACTTTTGTATTACATTTGTAAATGATTGGCATCTTATAAATATTTTGGTACATAGAACTTGCCTACGTTTTACTCGTATGCAGTACTAGTTGGAACTGTCAGTGGAATAATTTTCTGTTGATCATTTAGAAATGTGTATTTCCTGGTTTTAAGGTGATGAAAAAGGAAGTCAACATATATTTGATGTTGGTGTAGGTTGGTTTTTTTTGGTGGCAGAATTTGTGCCAGTCGGATAGAATCACAGAAGCAAGCAGCGCACACAGCAAACAGAAACTGTAGCTTTAAGAGAGCAAGAAACACAAATCGCGCTAGATAAAATGTAAATGTTGTGGGAGTTGTGAAATATAATCCCAAGTTTTTCTGGCATTTATAAAGGATAAAACTCACGGGGTATGCGTATCCTAAATTATGTTCCTGTTGGGGAAACCTAAGAAACATAAATAAGTCAACCGTTGCCATCTTTCCTTGCCTCTTTACCGGCACAGTAATTTTCAAGAAGTTATTCTTGCCGCTGGGAAATAGTAATAATTTTAACACCCATGTTTTGTACTAATAAAACAAATTCATCAGATAACCTAATGTTTAATGCCAAGTTTTTTTTTTTACGAAGTATTTTTTGTGTGTTACGTTTGGATGGAAAATTGTTATAAATATTTCACTTTTTTTTTTTTTTTTTTTTTTTTCTGTTCTTACAGCTTTTATTTGTTTGTTGTGCAGTCTACACACTTAATTTAATATTCCTATATTTAAGTATTCTTAGGTATACTATTTTAGGATTGATGGTGTAACACAAGTTTGATTTGGTTTTGAGTGCACAGCCGTGCGTTTCACAATATGTACTGAATAGTTCAGTTTTTTTTTTTTTTTTGTTACAATTTTGAAATTTATAATATTTGTTTCATGAAACAAAATTGAATTTGCACAATCCTGGCACTGGGCATGTTGGATCATTTGGGTCGCTGGTGTGACTTGGATTCTGGAGCTTGTGTTTTACTGCCAAATGGCAGAGTAGAGTTTCCCTTCAAGCAGTTGTAAATCTTTACTTACAAAGGGTAGTTACTTACTCCGAATCTTGTTAGTTAAGGTTGCAAGTAAGCCGCTAGGCTACCAAAAATATATAAAAAGACAGAAATTCAAGTACTCGCAGTGTAGCACTTGTCGACAGGTACACACACAAAGGATGACACATTTTCCACGCAGTTGCATGGAGTAGCAATAGCTCAGAACTGAAGACGCTGGGAATTATCTCACCTATTCAGATCAAAATCCAGGCAGCTGCTAAGGGGCCACGCTGACTGAACGGTTAACCCGCTTGCCTCCCACCAAGGCGATCCGGGTTCAAACCCCCGCAAGGTCACTCCGGATTTTTGCATGTGGGAATCTTGCCGGATGATGCCCTTGGTCGACGGGTTTTCTCTGGGATCTCCCATTTCCTTAGTTGTTCCATTCTGGCACTGCTCCAGGCTCGCCTCAATCACCCCCATAGGCTCTCAAGACCTCAATTTTAAGAGCCGCCCAAATCTCCGCATTCACTCACTCACTGAGGCAGCTGCCAGACCTTAACATAAGATTATCACATCTCCTAACCACACTTATCCGTTATACTGGCAATTTTTAAATTTTCCTGCCCTACCCTAGTTTGCCACCCGGCCGCTAGGTTTACTACTAACAGCGCCCTTCCACCATACCGCAGTGTCCTACAACTCGCTGCCTGATGAAGCTGACTTAGCCAGCAAAACGTCGTGGGATCTTGTAACCGTTAGGTAATTGCGTCACCCTTCTGTATGTGTGTCGACAGGCGCGCACCCGCCAAGTACTATACTGCAAGTACTTGAATTCCTGTCCTTTTATATATTTGTACTCTGAATCTTATTGCATGTAGAACGCTTACCTTGATATCCTTGTGAACTAACGTGCATGAAGGAAAGGTTGTAATTTTGGTTTCAGTATAGTATAGAAACTTTGATTTTTTTACTGTGTTATATTGTACTGACTGTACTCTGCTGTTGGTTTAAATCTCAAGATTATAATCAAGGCGGTTTTTTAATTTCTGAAGGGTGAGTGTGTGGCCAGGCTTGACTAGTGTTCTGTTAGCAGGTGGGTCCCTTTTAAAGGACCTAGCTAACACCTTAATTTAACTGGCCAAGGCTAGCTACACATGTATCTGTAATGTGATATTCAAAGGCACTGGAGTCAATCTTCTTCTAGTACCATGAACTAACGAATAAAATGGAAAGTATTGCAAGCCTTGCTGTATTGAGTCTTGGATTACAAACCACAGGAGAGAACATTAATGTTGTTTACACTTATATTATGGTTGGTCCTAAGCATGCGTGGACCATGCTGTAGTCATTAGGGCTGTGCAAATGAAACTTTTTTTCTTGCAATATGAAACAGAAATGAAAACGTAAACTAATATTGTAAGAGTTCAGTATTCAGAAAAGATTAACAAATTTCATAACATTTTAGCAAATTATTTTGTAACAAATTGGTTGCCCAAGCAAAGAAAAAATTGAATATATAAATTATTTTAGCTATAAAATAATGAAAACAAAATTTTAAGACAAACATTTCCTTTACTGTTTCGCTAAGTGAAGATTCATTAAATACTCAAATATTCATCTAAATAAAATGATTTCAGTTTTGCTACGTCTTTCAGCAACCAAATAGCTTACCGAAACGAAAATGAAATTTGTCATTTTCCATTTGCACTTCGGTATACCAAATATTCATTCAACCCTAGTAGTTGTGTGTGAATAAAATATGTGAGGGTCTTGCACGATTTGCACATGTTGAATAGATTCTGCTAGTATTTCGGTTGCCTGCCTGCAGCCTCTGACTTTATCTGGAAAATCAATGTTGAAAAAAATTCCTCGATGTATCAATAAAGACACTGTTTCAATCAAGAAGTATTCTGAATGATATTTGTTAAGGAATATTTGAAACGTCAAAAAATTGATGAATGTATAAAATTGTATGAAAATTTCTTAACGACTTAGTGTTCTCAGAGAAGGTTGTGTTTAATGTTATTTTGTTTAAAAGCATTATTTTTAAAATTGATGCACTGAGAAGGAATTGCTTTAACATTTGTTCCCCATTTAAACCCTTTGGCTGCAGACTCTGTAGGCAGAGTCCTTGCTGCCCCCCCCCCCCCCCCCCCCCCCCTTACCTGGTGCATTGCAAAGTGTTTGAAATACACATTTTCCCATTTAACTATTAAATGTGCATTCAATGTGCTGATCCATAAAAGGAATATGCGCTTCATGATAGGGCTGTTGAGTACTTTCAAAGTGTCACGCGAACTTTTTTTCTAGAGTGCTGTATCTCATAATCTACGCATCAGATACAAACGGAACTACCCCAAAGGCACTGTACTGAAACTTCCTACAGACTTTCCACCTATAAAATAATAGGGTTATCACTGAACGTCCATAAATACACACAGTGTGACTAGAAAACTGTGCGCCAGTTCATAGCCTTGCACTGGGTGGCGATAGCACAACTGAACGTGGCAGTCTCATCCTTATTGCTCCCACACTTCTCGACCTCGACCGCGGAAAAAAGTGCACGTAGGCGGGAGCCTTAAGAGATACACAGGGCGTCAACCCAGGTGCAATGTAGCAGTTGGAACAGTGAACCCGTCACCTCCTACCATGCACACTATCCTGGCTGACCTTGAATGACAGGTCTGTCACCGACAGAATAGCTAGCTCTGTTTTTCATTGGTCCATTACCTTCTGTGTCGAATCAGTAGGCAGGAAGAGAGAGAGAGTTAAATCATTTGTAGCATTAAATAGCATATGTAAAAATGCATTACTTTATATTTTGTGCAGTATCAAATTCAGTTCAACTTGTAGAAATTGTTTCCAGTTGCAAGTACTCTTTCCTTGCACTATAAAATTTTACATTGAATGGTTTTTGCATTATGGCACATCAAAGTCACAATTTTTGTGTTTTTGGTAAGTTATATACCAAATATTGAACAAAATTGACTAGGGTCATGTCTTGATTATGTTTAAGGTATGCTACACAAAATTCATCTTTAAAAAGAATCATGTACTTACATATTAAAAATATGCAGAAAACATCTGTTTTTGAGCAGTGTTCAAAAATGCAAAAACATTTAATAGCATAATTTTAATAATTTATTGAAGTAACTCTTTGAGTCGTATTTAGATGCAAGTTATCTCATTTTTATGCAAGCAATTTTTTTTCCCAAAAACACTAAAATTGTGAGTGTATGTGGCATATACAAAAAAAAATATGCTGTCTAAATTTTTGTTAATCTAGTATGTATCTAGTACCTGTTAATAATGTCTTCAAGTTCAACAGATATTTCACACAAATATAAAATAATGCATTTTTTGGTGATGAGCATCTTGAACTATGCATGTAATCTGGTATGCTGTATCATATAGCATTATTTTCACAGTCTATGGATAAAGCAGTCAATTGTGGTCCGCAAATAGGCTTCACAAAACATTAATTTTTTACTAATTGTATGCGTGGTTAAGTTTTTTTTTATACCAGATAGGAAATGCAATGCTTCAGCTGGGAACAGCCATTTTCAGACTTTGAGCATCATGTGTATCATTGTAGAAGTCAATGTTGGATTTCCCCCCACCCCTCTGATTTCTGGGAACAGAAATTGTTTATCGTGTGCATATTGATTATTTTTCTTTCCTTTTAACTTTAATACACATTAAAAAATAAACAAATTATAATTAAAATTAAGGAGATTAATGTGGTTTTTTTTTCTCCATGTTGCACTGATTGGTGTACACTGTCCATGATAAAATGAGCACTTTTGAAAGGCGTGCTTAAGATCTACTTGTATGAACGTGGTGTATTGTTCCGCCTTATGTGAAATTAACATTGCCATGGACCTCATCACTTTATTCCCATGTCTGTCAAATGAAACTTTGGTGCATTAAAAAATAGAAAGCCAAAGAAATAAATTATCGCAAATGGTTGCCTAACACTTTTTATTCAACGTTAAAATATGGAACTACTTCCCACCTATTATTACCAACTTCACTGGGTGTGTGTCACTCAGTGCGCCCGTTAAAATATATGCAGGTAGGAGCAGTGACTTTTCTTTGAGGGTGATTTCAAATGTGCTCACTTTATCGTGAACAGTATTTACTTATAGTACTTACCGTTTACTATTTCTACAGCATCAGTTTTCCTCTCTTTATACTTTCCTGCATTTTTCACTTATTTTTGCTAGTCCCTTGAAAAGTGTACATAAAAAGGGGATGCACTGTAGTTACAACAATTTGATTTAAAATGCAATAACATTTTTTGTGAAAAAAAGATCTTGTCTTTTGCATTTTTGTGTAAAAGTAGACGTTATCCATGTTTAATTTAGGTAAATGCTTAATTGTGTTTAAAAATGTTAGTACTGTAATGGTTGTGTGTTTATATGTGTCTGTTTTTAATCAATTTGTTAATAATGTGTCCCACTATCTGACAATGGTGCCTTACAAATTGCAGTTTTTTTTCTATGTGGCCCGAGTATTTGTAGTAATTAATTATTAACTAGTTGCATGATGATGCAGAATTTAATTATTTTGTAGTCACATGAAACCACCAAATCAAATGAACCAAGTGTAGTCAATGGATGTCTTTCGAGAATTTCAGCTGTATCATATCCCACAAAATAAACAAAATTGTCAATGATGCAGTAACTGTATCATTAACTTTTATGTTCAAAGAAAATTTCAGTTCTGCTTGTCGTAGGAAAATTTTTGCCACAAGTTTTTTTGCTTATACATTAATGCCAGGATGAGAAGTATGCAACATCAGTATATTTTTTGTTATGCCATTTGTATAATGTGTTGTTTATAATGCTAATTGAGGACAGCGAGCTGAAAACTATATATTTAACATTGCTTGCGTCCTAAAATAACTGTTATAAACTTAACTTTTTTCAGGAGTATCATGTGTTACGGTATTCACATAATAAAAAAGTAAGTTTACAAGTTATTGTAACTATTAAATATTATTCTGTAGATTATATTCACTGAAACTTTTTTAAATTCTTCTTGTTACAATTTTCGACCGCCTTTCTGATTACTAAAAAAACAAATAACAATATTGTATTATTACAAAATATTTTATATTGTTATTGCTGCAATGCCTGTTATATTTTTAAGCATTACGTTTGCATAGGAGGCGGCAACTTTACCTTGTTATTGTAATAGTGTTTGTCATCATCTGATGAATGGTTCTTTTTTAAATTGGTGAGGAAAGTGTCGTGTACTTTTGATAATATGTACATACTGTCTTTGAATGTAGGATTGGTTATGTGTGTTAAAAGTACAGTACATTGTTTTTGATAAGTTTTGTTTGGTGCATTAAATGACGTTTATTTTTAAATTAATTAAAATTGTTTTGCTGTGTTGCATGTTCATACCTATTTAACTGTAAAGTGTGTATTTAGTTGATTACATAGTTGGTTGCTGTGAGCGGCCAATCAGAGGCCGTTGTATCGCCGTCCGCGGATCGTAGAGACTCTTAAACCGAATTAATTAATTAATTTACCGCGGTCATGTGGTTTTTCTGTTGGAGCCAACTGCCCATGTGCCATGAAGATTTGGGACCATGCACCGCTAAGATACGAGTGATAGAGGAATTATATTTTATGTGCCGGCGGTGAAGCTTGGAGAAGAATGTGTTATTTTTGTAGGAATATTAGATCAGTGGCAGCGCGTGTTACCTGTCTTGATGCCATTGAGAAAATTCCCGCAGATTTGATTTTTTGCATTTTGTATGCGAGTGGTATGGGTACTCATGGGTGCAATGCGTTCCAATTCAAAATATATATATATATATAATGTTTTAGGTGGGAAGAGTGGTACTGGTACTAATTCTGTGTTGCCATTTTTAACATTTCACAGTTTGCACATTTGTAAATCTTTCTGTGCACTTAAAGTGAGTGTTAACATCAAAAAGAATTTATATATTATAACAGTGTGCATTGTGTGTAAGCCTGCATGTCTGCGAAAGAGAGGTTGAGTGTGTGTGTGTGGTGAAATCTTGCATATGGACCATTGTTAGATTGTAAATAATGATTAAGTTGCCTTCGGAATGTTTATGGGGATTATGCTTGATAAAAGAGACTGATGTAAATGTGAAGATAGAGTTCAGGATTGCAATGAAGCACAAATCCAATGTCTTTCTTAAATATATTGTAACATGTATATGTAGCAAGAGATTTCCACAATGCATTCCTCTCCACGAAAAAAAAAATTTAAGTGCATTGACTTCATGTTGAAGTTGCAGACTTGAAGAAAAGCTAGGAGGCAATCAGTTTGAAAAAAATGTTAACCTTTTATTGTGTAAAAATAAATTAAATTTTTGTACAAAAATAAATTTTTTTTTTAGGTGGAAAGAGTACTGTTGTTTGGTCACATTTCTGTAGCAAAGCACACCCAGTAACTTGTACAAATTTTAAGTGCATTCTTGTATGCACATGTTACATAGCATTTATTTTGAATTCATAATTTCCTTGTTTGTTTCTAGTTTCCATATTAATAAGGAGAAAAATTAAGACTATAACACATTACATTGACTTATGTATTATTATAATAATTAATATATAGGTAAGCTTTTTCTCCAGAAATGATTATTTGTTGCTGATTGAAGGAATAAAGAATGTTAATTTTTTTGTGTGTAAGAGATGTAGTCATTAATAATTCTTAGTTACCTTTCCCGTAAAATTGAGCTACGGCAGGAATAGGCCGTTAGGCTACTGATTGCACTATAAAAAGTAGAAAGAATACACAAGTACTCGCATTGCGGTACTCGTGGATAAGACATACACAAACAAATTTCGGATGAATACATTTTCCATCGGGATGAATGGTCACAAAATGTGTTCATCCAACTTTTGTTTGTGTTTTTTTATCCGCGAATACTGCCCTACGAGTACTTGTCTATTGTCTACTTTTTGTAAAATAATTCCTGTAAAATTGTGTGTGGTCAGGGAGTGTACTAAAAAATTTCTCATAACACAAGAGTACAGTAAATATGGTCAAGTTTGTACAAAATAAAATGCTGTAATTATTAGATGCGTTCAGAAATTTTTTCCCATCATTCTGAAACCACAGAACGTACATTGACAGTGAGTTGTCTAAATAGATTTTTGATTTTGTAATTTCTTAGTGTAAATCCAATAACATTGTTGTTTATGGATACTTCAATATGTTAACCTCATTTGCAAGTGTTTTCTGAAATCTTTAATAGAGTGAACAAGGAATGCATCATATGTAGGAAAAGTAAAGTAATTTCTTCTGAAGCTCACCAGGAAACCAAATTGTTGCAAAAATGTATGACAATGTGTGTACAAACCAAGCCAAAGTAAACATAAATTTATGGAAAGTATTTGTGAAATGAAAACTAAGGGACTTATAGGAAAAACATAACATATAAATAAAGTGAACTTTTAAGAATAAACAAAAAACATACCATGTTACCTGTTTAGTAACATAGTTTTGAAGTAATGGTAATAAATATTGTTTCCCCTTGTAAAAGTCTTGATGTTCAGTATGACGCTAGACACCTGAGAGTTATAGTTTTTCCAGGCGAGTTGAGTTTTTTTGAAAACTCGCAACTTTGAACTGAGTCGAGTCGAGCCAGATGTCTCTGCCAACATCTTAGTACATTTGCTCAAGCACACACTATTTTACAGTACACTTTTTAATTTGCCGTTGCCGTAAATTTATTATTAGTATTGGATCATACCTGCGATGTGATGCTGTAATCTGTTAGTCGTAATCAACAAATCAATGTCGAGTGTGAACAAACTAGGTTATGGTTGCAGTTGGTGTGTGAAGATGGTTTTGGAGTACAGGATGTGGTTGGAATAGTATTAAGTTGATCATCTTATTTTTTTAAGTATGCTTAAAATAGGTAAGATTACGTGAAGGCTAGCAAACACGTTTCGTTCTTTTCAAGCTGGGACCATGACTACGAGCAATTATTGTTTGATGTAGACTAATGATATATCGAACTATCCATATTGAATAAACTACAACAAACTATTTAGGTAAACATGGCAATGGATGATCGTGTCCACAAAGTACGAATGGCGGCAATCAATAAAATGAAGAATATAATGTGGAAGCACAAATCTGCTCATATACGTTCTAATGTCATATTATTTAGATACAAAAATCAGTATCAAGACGTAGTCACTAACATGCTTATATGAACATTGTTTACAATTATGACTGATTAAGAGCTATCCACGATTTAGGTTACTGGCACAACTGTGTAAAACATTATATTTAGGAATAATATATTTTAAATGAAGAAGAATGGTGTCGATTTTGATGTACTAAGTAAAATATCAGATTGATTTTGATTGTAAATTATACTTCTAGTGGAGACTAAAGAATCTTTTTGGGTAAACTTTTGTTACAGTGTTTGTTTTTGCTTGCTATTGGGTGGTCTCTTAAACATTATTGTTATTATTATGCCAAGCAAATAGAAAATGGAAATAAGAAAAGAGTTTTTTACCAAAATAAACACAAAATATTAAAAATGCTTTACCACATTTACCCAAAAGGAAGACGACCCCTTCCTAAAAAATGTTTTTGAGGGAAAAATATTTAAACAGGAATTGAAGGCTACCCCTGTGAAGTGCTGGAACAATTATTTAGGTTGAAGTATTTTTGCATGAATTTGACACACCCATCAAGAAGAAATGCTATTATATGAATAATGTGATGTATTTGATTTACTTTTAAAGAAAAGCTAATCACAATTAAATAGGTGTCTAACCTGACTGTATGGTAGCTGCATCTTTCATAAACTGTAAAACGTTTGTGGGTGTTATATACCTATTCGTGACTTGAGCCATTTTGCTTCCTAGCAAAGTGCTTACTCTTTAGACCGAGGGGGGGGGGGGGGGGATAAGATAAGGGGATCCTTGTCAAAGTTGACAGGTATAGTTCGGCACTACAAAAATACCTACAACCATAGGACACGTGGTATTTTAGCATGAAAAGCCTTTGTCAAAATCACCTAGGTTTTGAATTGATAACAATTCCCGAATTGTAGATAACCTCTCGTTTTTTCTATTCCATTTCTGTCAAAAACCTAGTCTTCCTTTCAGGTAAATACGGTAATTATGAGCGTCTTTAATGTGACATGTTCGGATTACTAGTTTCAGTATTTGTCGAGCCTGAGCTCGCGAGTATAACAAAAAAAAAAAAAAAAAAAAGCTTGACTCATAACTGGAATAGAGTACTCGCAGGTGCCTATGACACGTGATGTACTGCACAGCTATAATCCAAACTCAACTTCATCTCATTTGAACGTAGTTTCATTTCGACAAAGGCAAGTTGTAAACAGTACTAGAAGAACCTGGTCACATGTCTAAAGGATACTTTCATACAGCGAAGAGTGATATTACAGGCTCGTCAGTCCAGCTTGTACTATTCTCTCTCACTCCAGCCACAAATGTCATGTCAATACCCCGAAGGGAGACTACTATAGGCCGAGCAGCTGAACCCACCAGCAAAGAGCATGTAGTTCTACAGCTAGCCAAGTGAGAGCACCACTAGTACTAAGGGATGAAGCCCACCATATCAGCGGAATCTTCCCCAGCAAATGACTCCAGCAGACAACTTGAGGGATGGAACTTATCACGCCCCTCGCCATGGCGGACCAGCAGTTGAGCAGAATATAAGCTCATGCGCGGCCCAAAACCAGCAGTCGGCGTTTCCTCCACCACTCACTCTTGGGCCGGAAGAAGCCTACTCCCACAGCTTGCTCTACCAGAAGCTTCTTCAGCGACTGCAAAAATTCCCTCAAGACCTTCTGGAGACACTCAACCATTAGCTCCCGAAGATGACGGCAACCTCAGCCTTACCTCCTCTGGTAATTGCAACCACCAATGCCCCCTCTGATAGTGGTAGTCAACATTCCCTTCAAGACAACCACGTTTTCCTTACCTGCGGGTAACAGCACTACCCCCCTGGTAGTGATCACCGATCGTCCCTTCAGAAAAACTGGGCAGATTAGTTAGGGCTAGTTATAATTGTCTACCTAGCCATAATCGTCTTAATTAGGTCACGACCAGGTCGCCTTCACCTGGCTATGCATAGGTTAACTTCTTTTTCAACTAAAGGTTAGTTTAGGAGGTAGTACGGGCCACCGTGTATATACTCTTTGATGCATGCCCGTTTATAGACTTTTGGCACAATCGTTGTGGTTTTAGTGGGCTAGACCAAGTGCTCATTTCACACGGATGTACAGTGGAAAAGATACGTAGCACATTCAGTAGGAGCAGTCGGGATTGCTTGTAACCTTAGTGAAGTGGCGCGGTCCCGTTCCGCCTGTCTTTCCTTCGTAGGAGGGGCTAAGGTAATCCGCTGCTTGGCAGCTAGAAGAGCGATCTTTTGCTCCCTACACCGTCGGCAGTGTCTTGTGAGGCATAGAGTTTGGTTCACCGCTGAACAATACACGTGCACTCGGGAGGAGAAACTTTTTCCTATAATAGTGTTGTCCAGTAGCCGATTGCTAACCGAGCTCGGTACCTTCGGTTATCTCCCATTCTAGTGGGCAGATTAGACACGTTGAGCCGTGTGGGCCACCAGTGCATCTACTGTATGTGATATCCAGCCAAGGCCAGGCCGCAATACCCCTGCCAATACCGCCTCCAGCACCTAGGTGCTCTGGTAGTTGATATAACCTAGGATTGCTCTCTCTCCTTGGTTGAAAGTATTCCTAGTGGTTGTGGCTCCTCTGTGCCTTACCTCCAGCACCTGGTTACTAGGGGTAGTAGGAAGGAACAGGCGGCTGTCTAATGGGTGAATTACCAGACTGGAGGTCCCCAGAAAGGGGGCCTCAGTCAAGCTAGTTCGGATTTAAAATGTTCCCAGTTCCTGTCGGCAGTGCACAGTGAGAATTATTCCTAGTGGGCGAAGTAAATGTTACTCTAGAAATAAGTGTTCGGATAGAGAACAAAGCTGTATTTATTGAGGACTCAATAAACACAATGACCCGTGCTATCTCCTACCAAGCAGACTCAGTACTGAAGGTAAACATCGTCAGCCAGGTTTACGCTACGTGGTCCTAAGCTAGAGGAAAAGTGAACTAGAAAAATTTAATATATAACTACTTAACTAAAGCTGTCTAATTGCGAAGGTGTCTGGAAGTGACAAAAGAAGTTAAAATAGCAAGGTATATTCGTGTTCGATGGGTGTCGAAGACTGTAGGTTCGCTGGAGGTCCCAGCAGTAAGGAGTGCTTTGGGTTTTCTCTAGAGAAGAAATATGAATGGCTGCTGTAGGCCCGCCGCACAGGATTTATGTAGTCAGAAGTCTTAGGCTGCCGCAGTGTGGTGCGGGGATGGCAGCGTATGACATCCTTCTGCCAGGAGGCTGGCATGGGATGTGAGAACCCTCTCATCAGTGTTCTGCTTCGTGGATCTTCGGTGGCGCTCGGCCGCGCTCGAAGTGGCTGACAGCTTGTGGGCACTGAGCGCAGGGGGAGGCAGCGTGCTCACTGGTTGTGTAACCTTGTAGCCACGTGTTCGGCCGTCCGGTAGGTTTAAGCAGCGCGCAACAACTGTATATTGGTATGCGGTAACAACTCTCACGTGGGTGGTTGAAGTAAGGGTATACTTCACATGAAGAGCGATGAGTCGTAATCGTCGTTAATTGTAGTATAAGCGGCATGCATCATCTTGGAATATATATGTTTTCTTAAATTACTTCTGAGTACTAATTTCTTGGTGTATCTGTTGTAGCGTCTCCCCTTCCCTAACGCCTATTCTGACCACTGAACCAATATCTCATTTAATCTGTTGTCAAGATTAAGACGAGGTAGACATACTTATTCAGGGTGTAGCTCTACTAGTTCACTAACAACTTAAGCAACTTCATAACACAATTACTTTATTGAACATTATATATATATATATATATATATATATATATATATATATATATATATATATATATATGAATTGATACAACACGTTACAATAAATTATTTAATAAATAAGTATCCAATTAACAATTACTCACCGGTGGCATGGTGCCGTTTAAGTCGTACTATACTCAAGGTACCTAACCTTGCCGCTTAATATCATTAGCGCTTAAGAGGGCACCGGGGTCTCGGGAAGGATAGCGTTACTGCTTACTCGAGTTGTGCTCACCAAATAACAGAAGAGAGAGACGAGAGCTCCTCTAGGCCTCGGTGTCGTGATGCTCTCGTTGCTAGCTCCGGCAACTAACGTCGTGGTACCTCAAGCGTCAAGTCACTGGGAAGGGATCTATAACCGTTTTATATGCTTCGCCCAGTAGGGCAGTGTCGTGTGTTTATAGAACTTTCTCAATCCATATCCCGTCGTAGCTTATGTGGTATATTCTCATTTGGCCGTCGAAGTTTAGGTGTTATTTTCGTGAGCGGCCCTTCCTGGCCGCTGCACAACCCCCAGGACAAAATAATAGTAGTGGCAGTAGTGGAGACAAGATACCAAGTTGATCCTTCCACGGGTAGCGGTATTGATGCGGATATAGGCCGAGGAGCTCAGGTCGCGACAAACAACGACGAATGGTGGCATTCGCTTTAATATTCTGTGTGTCAGGATATGGACTCTTAAAGGAAATTCAAGCTGGTTAATAACAATGAAGAAAATTTTACCTGCAGGTAGAAACAGTAATAATTTGACAATCAAAGGTAATAGGGGGCGTTAAGTTCATTAGTTGAATAATAGTAGTAGTACACAAGGGAAAATTGACACAACTGGGAAGTTACTACCTGCGGAAAAGGTAGGCGACACTGCAGAAATTGGTAGTGCCGGACGGTCGCGCCGTCTTTCGTTTGGCTTGCGAGAACAAGAAGACTGACTGGGAAGTATATAGCCAAATAGCGGCGTGTGCTTTGTGCACTAGAAAATACTTGCTTACACTGGTACAACTAAGTTTGCAACTCGCAGATAACTACACAATTGTTACACTAACACACACTCATGCGGGCAGTAAATGTGATTCATAGAAAATGGCCTGGCCATGTGCGCAACTCTTAAAGTGAATAAAATACTACATTAGTAATTGCAATAAAAACTTAACTTAAACAATATGTAGCAAGTAGTGCTGAATTAAATAGAAAAATAAATGGCAATAAACAGTATTAATATACTTAAACAGTGGAAGGAGGTATACAATAACCTGAATAGATGCACGTGGCGTGTTGGTAAAAGTCCACAAACATGTCGTGGATCTCTGATAGTTCAGGTTATAGTGTTCACTTTCAGATGCACTTTTTGTATATACCAGTGTGTGGTATGCAAAAATCTCGCACGCAGGCAGAGCGTGAGTCTGATTAACAGTTTGCACTTATGGTTAATTTGAAGAGTGTCTGTGGTTAATCATTATCGGTAGGACATGTAGTTGGCTGTAGTGCTATTTTTACACTTGAACATACAAGAGATATATATGTATATATGAAATTATTAGTTCTTGAGAGTTACCTTATGATAATATATATGCATGTAGGTATGAAGTTAAAATACATAGGAACACATGTAATAGAAATTTGATTAGTAAAGATTAACACACGTATAGTGTAATTGTAAACAATACTATATGCCCGAGAACATAAAGTTAAAATATATAAATCACACTTGGTAATGAATTGCTTTGTAATGATTAATACAAATAGAAAATAATAGTAAATAATAATTCTATGATACTTAAACTGTAAAAGTTTACATTCATTCCCTATAGGTATGTGGTTTCAGAACATACATACTCGTCATATGTACATACAAGAAAGGTTGTGAAACATTAAATATACATATATGCAACCCTGCAGGTTTAAGGTAAGGAATAAAATAAAAATGGGTGCTCATAGACTAACATAATACTTAAAATATACCTAAAGAGAACATGTATAATAGTATATTAGAATATGCTTTAACAAGGATAACAGCACTTGAGTGCGGCTTATTTGTTATATCCATGAGAATGGAATTATGTAACATACTATAAGGGTAGACGTAATTAAATATGAAAAATATTACAAGAATGCCAGAAGGCAGTGGCAGTTAGCAATTACTTAATTATATACCTGTAGGCCTGAAGTGAATGTAACCACAGAAACGCTGTTGTAAGGTAAACAAGTAGGAGTAATGTTTGTAACACCTGTGGTGGTGTATTAGTCATACTTTGAATCTTGTGAGAAATAGGCACTTAGATACCTCTTACCAGTACCAGGAATACCAGAGATATACTCATATGCAGACGTAGACACTTGGACTAATAAAAAGTTGGAACACTATCTTGTAAACAGTATAAGAATCAATAGCGCTGGGAGGTGGGTGTTGATACGTGCTAGAAGTATAGATAGCTTTATCAATTCCACACACAATGTAATGACAGTAAAAAAAAAGTAGTAAAAGAATAACCATTGAGATGTAAAAAAATAGAGAAAAGTTTGTTGTTACGTAAGAATACCTTGTGGTGGTTTGCAACACTGGTAAGTCTGTTAGGTTCAAATGCCAGTTAGTATCAAGCGCAGACGTAATGTTTGAAAATTGGATTCCAGCGCTCAATGACAGCTGTTGGAGGTGGAAAGACTGGCCATTCAGCCAGTGGACGGGTACTACTGTGTGTTGTAGCGGAATAGAGGGCGCACGAACGTCACATAGATGTGTGGCCTCGATAATATGTTTCCTGCGGGGTGGCAACGCTATAACCGCATGGCACATGAAGTTACACACTGTCCAAGTTGTGGTTGGTGATAAATGATTCGAGGGATGCATTTGCATATAACACTGCGGTACCTGGAGGGGAGTTTGTTAAAATATACTGGTGCGGGAAAATACATGTGACAGTTAAAGACGTGTCTTGAGAGCATTGGAATTTGCAGGAGGAAAACAAGGATTTGGCATCAAGTAAAATGGCAGATTTTACACACTTGGCACCATATCAGTAAGGGATTGTTTAGGGATGGCTAGAACATCCATGAAGATGTCAGGGAAACGTGAAATAAATTTCACCATGTCTGTGGTAGGATCAATGGCAACAGTGGTTGATACGGTGTGAATGACACAGGAGTGATTCTGGAAATGATAAGGGACTGAAATGATATTGTATACTTGCCATGCGGAGTGCACACCTTTAACGGGGACTTGCAATTTAATAATCATCTGAGAAGTCATGAGAGAACATTCAACCAAGTCATGGGAATAATATTTTATTATGTCTGAAAGAGGAATACTCAAGGTGAGATGCAGTTTCAAAAGTTGGAAATTCAGTTGCGTGAGGTCATCAGTGAGCTGGCTTTTGTTGACAGCATTTAAAGGTAATCTGTTGAGCTGGCATGTGTCGATATATGGCTGTGCCAAGTGTTCTAAGACTACATTATTAATCAACTCCAAAAGATTAATAGAAAGCAAGTGAGTTTGAGCTTCAATGTTGTCCAGTTTACTGACAGTTAAAAGTTGCTTTTGCAATGCATCTGAAATGCGGTTTATAGTTGCGGCGAGGGAGTTTACCTTATGCTCCATTTTATGCTGTGATTCATGAATCGCCTTGAAGGTCACATTTAGGGTGGTATTTGTATTCTGTACATTATCAGCAAGGGCCGTGATCCCCAGATCATGGCCCTTGCTGATAATGTACAGAATACAAATACCACCCTTGCATAGCGTCATTGTCTAGCAATACGTGTAAATGTTTAGTGGTCAGTAAGTCACAACACCAACTAGTACCCAGTTCACCGAGGAACTGTATACCTATTTTGGGGCGGAACTGGGTATTCACATAGTCCAGGAATTTTCTAAAGATACTAGTTTCAATTACTTCCAAATAATTGTGCGTAATTTTTCAGTTCTGGCAAGATGTGGAGTTTTTCACTGCACAGGCAACGCACAAAAATTGTTCGAGTTTTGTGGGCATTTTGGGAGTTGCAACGGTAGTGTGTATATTAGAGTAACTGTTTCCTCGTAGAAAAAATCAACAGTGGCGGGTTTGTAATAAAGCCTTGCATGTGTGCGAAACAGCACAGGAGCTGCTAGGGCAGTTGGTAGTGCCAAGGATAGTATGGCGACGACTTTGGCCACACACCAAGCTGCGGAGAGCCCCCACTCCGTGACTGGAACTCGTGTGGTGGTAGGCAACGCCATGGCGATGGGTTTCAAATGCGCCTGGTGTTTCTCACACCGGCGCAGTGTCACCAACAGCGACTGACGTGTGAGGCAGCGCCTTGTGGCTGCCGTAGTAGGGCCGCAGGGAGTGTGAAGTTGGCGAGCATGGAATCCCCACTCTGCTCGCCGCTGCACTGCAGTGGTCGCCCAGTGTAGCGGCAGTCAGGAAGTCGGCGAGCGCCTCGTGCTGGTCGGCTCTGGCTGCGAACACAGTGGTGATTCGTGTCTGTTGTCCGCACACTTCACAGCGTGGCATGATCAGGCTGCACAGACAGTGGTTCACACAACGGACCCCTCGTGCAAACACTTTGTACTCCTCAGGGGAGAATGACATGAACTGTAACACATTTATGGCACATATTAAACACTGAACAATAGAACACCGACAGTACACTTGCATATACACTAGGTTAACACACACAGTCAGCTTTGGTGTGGTGCATACGTACAGTATTAAACCTGGGCGGCCCAGATTTATTGGTCTGGATGCGCACAGTACAATTGTCTAATACGTCGGTTACTCTGAAGGGGCAGCGATGTCAGCGTGTTAAGGTCTTCTGACGGTCTCTATTACGTATCCAGACGTAATCATTGACATGTAAAGTATTATCTCTATGAGTACGGTAAAACTGGGTTTTCTGACTAACTTGGGCCTGAAGTAAATTTACCTTGGCCGTTTCACGGTCCTGTAAAAGTTTCTCACACCAATTATGGACACGTGGCGAATGTTAAGCAGCGACTACCTGTGCTGGAAGGGCAGCTTCCGCACCATGTAACAAATAGAAGGTAGTAAACTTTATTACGGAATGGACACTAGGTACAAACCTCAGTTGGCCTGATCTGGATTAGCACAGGCTGTAAGTTGGTCACCAATGATACGGTTCGAGGCTTCAACAAGACAGTTACATCTAGGATTGTAGGCCGTAGTAGTTTATTTCTTTACGCCAAGGGGTTACAGAAGGTTACCAATGAGCTCATTCTGAACACTCGTACCACAACCAGTCACAGTCAAAATTTGTTGTGGGCAACGAAATTGGAGTACTACATGTTAACAAATTCAGTGCGCGTGGCGGCATCAATAGAAGAGACAGCTTTTACTTCTATGTAACAGGTCGTGTACTCCATCATAACTAGTATGTACTTGTTCTTATGTACTGTAACAGGCAGGGGACCCTTGGCATCTAAAGCCCACGTAGATAGTAGAGGTTGTGGGATATAGAAGTTAAGGTACCCATAGGCTTATATCGTTAGTAGCTTTAGTTTTTTGGTAAATGGGACATGATTTGACATATTGTTTGACATCTGTGTGCATTGTACCCCAATGATAGGGCTATTTGATTTTCTGTAATTTCTTAAGGACGCCAAAATGCCCGCCCCCCAAATATTGTGTCATGGTGAGCTTGAATAATTTCTGGCACATATAATTTGGGTATGAGAGAGAGCTTAGAAATGCCCTGGGGCGCATTTAATTTTAAAAATATTTCACCATTCGTTACCATGCCATATCGGCGACTTAATCTGTGACACTTGTTATCCGCCTGTTCAGGATGAAGTGAGACTAATTTCAACTGTTTAGTATGAGGATCATTATCGTATTCTCCAACAAAAGGAGAGGTGTTCACAACAAGTGGACACAACTGGAAAATTGAGTCGTCGATTTTGATGTATTTTTCGGCATGTGTATACCCTGGGAAAAAGTGATGTTTGCCTGATTTGAGAACAATAAGAATTTTACATTTCAAAGAGGATCAATGCAAGTGGTTTGTAAACGTGGGGTGCTATCTTCCTTAACAATATGAATATTTAGCTGATATAAGTCGGTAAGAATTCTACAGATACCGTGC
Source organism: Dryococelus australis (assembly GCA_029891345.1). NCBI lineage: Eukaryota > Metazoa > Arthropoda > Insecta > Phasmatodea > Phasmatidae > Dryococelus > Dryococelus australis. Next base: position 72,451,718 of record CM057006.1, on the reverse strand, counting down.
ATTGGAAAAATATCTTCATTGGCGAGTGCTTTGGCGATGCGATCGCGATCTTGTTATTGGTATTGGGACGTGAAATAATGTTTGATGTCGTCCTAATGATGCTTGGTGTACTTGGCAATTGTGTTGCGAATCTCGTCAGCTTTACATGTATCCTTCAAGATGGCTTCCGCGAAGGCTGTGTAAAGGTAAGTGTATATTAGCATGTTTTCTTTGACTTGGTAAGGTATGGCGTTGACTGTAATTGTATGTGTTGGTACGGGGGGGGGGGGGATTAGCGACAATTCTGCTGAGGGCATGGGGAAGAGTGTTTGATTTATCACACACAATGGTAGGTTCAAAATCATATTCATTGAGCGCTATCGCCATTTTTTGAATACGGATATTGTGCTCCGCCATAGAACGTAGGTAGCGCAAGCTAGCATGGTCAGTTTCAATCGTAAATATCTCACTGTATAAGAACTGACAGAAATGAGTACACAAAACCTAATCGCGCCTAATTCTCTGTTGTATTCCACTGAGACTTCTGGATAGATAGCTTTTTGGAGGCAAGGGCCATGATTGCACGCTGTTTGAAATGTGGCTCCTCCTGTAGGGGGGCTTTGCCGATCACGCCATTACTCGCGTTGTAAGCTAGTATGATCGGTTTGCCCTTGTCAAATTTCTTTAACATTGGTGCTTGTAAAATAGCCTGTTTCAAGTTAATGAATGCTTTAGCCTGGTCGTCCTGCCACTCGATAAGTGGCTGTGCTATGATGGCATAGTATTTAATGTAACGACGAAGGTATGATGTCATGACGAGGAAGTTTCAAGTTGGTAAGGGGCGACATCTGCTCTAAGGTGGAAATTTTATCTGGGTCGGTAGAAATGCCGTCGGGGGTGATGATATGACCTTTAACTTTGACAGTCTGCTCAGCAAAAGTGCATTTCTTAGTATCTACTTTAACATTAAACATTCTTAACCTATCAAAAACTTTATGAATGTGGTTTAAATGTTCTTCGAAAGAATTGCCCATTATAAAAATATCATCAATATAACAAATTGCTGCTGTGCATCTGAGTGGACTTAAACTTGTATTTATAAACATCTGAAAGTATTGAGGGATTGTTGAAAGTCCCATTGGCATTATTTCATACTGGAATAAGCCCATACTGTCAATTGTAAACGTGAGCTTATGGCGGTTTTGTTGCTTAATGGGTATGCTATAAAACTCTGAAATAGATCTGGACTCATAACATATAGGGAGTTTTGCAGGGCTGTTAAAATGTCCTCCGTGCGCTGTAAAGGGTATTGGATCCTAGTGAGATATTGGTTTAATTTACGAAAGTCAGTTAGAAACCTTAAACCGCCACTTTTTTTCTAAACGACCAGGCTGGGTGCAGAATAAGGCTTCTTTCACATGGAGCCATTATGTCAACCCATAGGTTTAAATGGAACCTTTCACACGGGATGTTGGTGGCGGCTCTGGCCATGCTGCCAGAAATGTAGTGGAGGGTACTCGCGACCACACAGGCAACTAGTCTGGTGGTGCCACCATACCGAACTATTATTTTTAACGCAGCTATTAACATGGGATGCTGCCAGGAGCACGACCAGTCATTCATCAGCTCTGTGTCTGTGAGTACCCAGGATTGTGTGACACATTTTCGCAAAATGGCTCAAGAGCTTTCAGACTTTGATACGGAAAGATTTATTGTTGAAGTGTATTCAAGGGCTGCACTATGGTACATAACTACTGCAGAGTATATGAAAATAGACATGAAGAGGAAGAGCTGGGAAGATCTGGTGAAATTTTCATAAACAAGGAGCATGCCACACTTATCATACTCATTTTTCTCTGCAATTGTGGCGATTGCAAAGAAAAATGAGTATGGTAAGTGTGGCATGCTCGTTAAATATGATGAATATGCTATTATTGTGTACTTGAATGTGTGTGTATCATCTGTAATGTATATTGATATATTTTTGTCAATGTTGAAAAAATAATGTATTATATGAATTTATTGTTTATGATATTGTATACGTTTTGATAGACAGCCTGATAATCACATGTCTATGAACTTTTCCATGTATTGTTGCCCATACTTAGATAACGAAACTCAAATATTAGCATCAAACTAGCATGCAATTAAAATATAGTCATGAAGGCTGAGTACAAAGTTACAAAATATAAACAATACAATTACCACTCCCCAAAGTCATCTCACTTTAATATCTAAATCCATTCATAGTGTTACTAAATCAATGGAAACACAAATTCTTCATGTTTCTTCGTATGTATCGCCATTTAAAATCAGAGATACAGAGTATATCCATTAAATGTACCATGTAATAAATATTTATCAAATTAATTTGAATATCTATACAGCATATCCAAAGAAATTCATAATATAATCACAATTAATCTATAAGTAATTGAGCAGACACAAAGCATTAAAAAAGGAAACGGCTTTTAAGAAGTGGAAACTCTTTAAAATTCTCTATTCTTCATTATTAAAAAAGTACATTTACAATACAAATATTTTTTATGCCGATTAAGTATAAAAAATATATATAAAATATGGGGTCGTTATTTTGTGAATTGATATGAAATTTTTATTCTATTACTGGTATTAATCTGTGTGTGGGATTTCAAAACAAAAATATATATATTGTTTAGGTATAAATACTTACAGAAGCATTGTAGCAGAATTGAATTTTTTTTTCTTAACTTCGCACTCCTAATAATAGTATTATGCTGGAATCTAAGTTTGGAGATAGGCTACGCGAGTTCGATCACAACTTAATAAATTTCAAACAATAATATATATGATATAATATTTAAGTGAAAATGTTGATACATTGACCATATTTTTAAAAAACCTCAGTACAATGTTAACATTGTTATTATAAGTGGTAGGTCCACAAAATATGTCTGAAAAAACTAAATGACAAGATTTTGCCATGGTAGTGCACATTCCTCACTCACAAGAAAGTCGGTAAATTTCTCCCAGATGCGTATTGCTGCACTTACTCCCTCTGCTTTCAGAATCGGTATCCACATCTTGCAACCCATAAGTGTTGAGGGTTTCCTCGAATCTGAAGCCGTCTCTACTCCTGACATAATTGTGCAAGATATAGCATGCCTTGATGATGTCCTTGGCTAAGGACAATTTAAAATAATCCTCCACTTATTACTCATGATTCCAAATGTACACTCTACGTACCTTCGAGCTCGGGAATGACGAAAGTTGTTTACCTTTCGTTTTTCTGTCAAGTGTTTCTTGCCGAAAGGGCGCATTACATGATCAGAAAGTCCAAAGGCTTCATCAGCAACTATGACGTATGGCAAAGCTGTATCGCCACATTGGGTTAAAGGTGTTGCTGTGGGTATAAGTAGCTCGTTTTTAATTTCTTCTCATAAGTTACTGCCCTTGAAAATCCCTGAATCACTTTTTTTTTTTTTGCCACATTCACCAATGTCGACGTAGGCAAACAAATATTTGAATCACACATAGCTAACAAAATTACAGAAAAAAAAGTTTTTGTAATTATAATACATAGTAACAGTTCCGGTTTGATCACATGTACGTGTTTACCATCGAGCACACTGATGCAGTTTCGATCATTTGCTCTCATGTAGAATTCCTCAGCGACAGATATCCACTTTTCTGTATTTTTCAGTGTTCGCCATATCTCTTGACATACCTCTTTTATCATGTTGCTTACTGTCGTTATTCCTAGCCGGAAGTAAATGTGTAAGTCAGTCATCGAGCAACCACTTGCAAGATATCTGTAAAAAAGAATATTAGGATAAGCACAATCCTGGTATAAGAATGTTTTCAATTAAATATAACATACCACCATAAACTGTCTCGTTTTCAATTATGTTGGGACCATTGTGTTCTAGCAGCTGAAGCGCTAACCTCCTACCAAAGCGATCCGGGTTCGATCCCGGGCAAGCCCACTCTAAAATTTTCATAGGTGAGAATTATGCTGGATATTACCTCTGCTCGATGGGTTTTCTCGGGATCTTCCAGTTCCCTAATCCTTGCATTGCGGCGCTCCTCTATAACTATCCTCATTTCATTTCCATTGTATTTCAATACATTTGGTGTTAAACCCCTCCACTATCATATATTATGTAATATTTATTTCGTTTTGTTATAGGTCGGATTTTGCAACGAAAGTGGGAAAGTTTGAGAGACTACTTTTCCAGGGAGTGCCAAAGATTGGCAAATAAGAGAAGTGGTTCAGCTACATCAAGGAAAAGTCCGTATGTGTTCTACAATCAACTTTCATTCCTAAAAAAAAAAAAGTCGCAACCTCTATGAAAACCTCGAGTAACATTGAAGAAAGTGCTGCCTACGGCTGATGAGACCTTTTCCGGCTGTGAAGAGGCTACAACAAGCACTTCTGAGCTTGTTGTGGCAAATACTTACAAGAGGAGGAGGAAAACAGAAAAGGAGTCTTCCGATGTTGATAAACTGGTCAATGTGCTACAAACTAGCATTCAATCTAGAGAAGAAAGAGAAAGGTCAATAGAAGAAGACTGTGATAGGTTGTTTTTACTGGCACTACTCAAACCTATGAAACAAATTCTAGAACACTTGAAATATTCATTTCGTATGCAAATAATGAGGGTAATTGAAAACGCTTCACAAATGCAACACACGTCACAGTTCATAGGACATCAGCATGATCAATCAAAGCTGCAGAATGAATGCGGCCAGCAACAGCCACGCCGCCAAGCATATCAACTGGCCGATCATGATTGCACCACATTACAAAAGCCACCTATCAAAAAAGCATTCCACTTCAGTCTCCAGGGGCATCTTCTCCCTCAACCCAGTACAGCTGTCTTCAGTCTCCAGAGGTAGTTTCTCCCACAACCCAGTACAGCTGTGATTCTGAATTTAATGTTTTCAGCAGCTAGTGATGTTTTTCAGGGCGAATGGATTACATTCATATCATGTATAATTTTTTTTATTTTTATAAATCTTAATGCAATAAAAATTTCTTCTTACCCCAAAGTGAAGATGAGTTTTTCCTCTGCTGGTATGCATTCCCCCATATTAGTGTCCGCGCCATTGAGATTATCTTCTAATAAAAATTGTAACCCATCAAAAGAAGTGGTGCTCATTCCCGTAAACATGAAAAACTTGTCGGGATTTTCACGAAGGTCACTGTACAAAGTATAGAAGATACCTTTGATTGATCTGTCTTTTAGTATTGGGTGCACCCAAAACCTACGGTTTTTAGTGTGTCTGCATAGACGTGAAAGCAAAACAATTAGCGTTACTGCCTCTTCCGACTCCATTGTCAGTACTGGCCCATTGTTGGTGTCTTGTCTGGTGACTGCAATAATGTAACGAGCCACCAAATTTCTTGGAGTCTCCACCATGGTGGCTCCGGGTGAAAGAGGCCTATGGAGAGTCTGCTGACTCTATAATATTGACTTGGAGCACGTCTCTAATATTAGGACTAATGTGATATGGTCGTGTAGAAATTGGCTTATCGGTTGTTAAGTTGAGCTTAATTTCAAAATTGCGGACCTCGGTTAGCTCTAAAATAGAATCCGTGAATATTTCTTTATGAGAGTTTATGATGTTGATGATAGCGTTCTTTTGTTTAGCATTGAGCTTGGGGTTGATATGAAATGTCGTGATTCAAAGGAATCCAAGGCGGCTAAGGAATTGTCTACAGTCATAATAGTAAATTGTGGGGAGAATCCAGAATGGAGTGTTACTTGTACGAGCTTGTGGGGTTCATTGCCATGTATCAGCATAATGTTGTATTTTAGGATTGGGATGACATCATATTTGGTAATAAAGTCCACCCCTAAAATAATGTCTTGTTGAAGATGGTCCACCATTAAAAATTCCTGAGGATAAGTGCATCCTGATATTCCTAGGTTAATAACTGTTCCAAATTTAGGGAGCTCTAATATAGAAGTTGCCACAATTAGCAGAATGTGTTCTCGCAATGGGAAAATCTGTTGATTGGTGACCAGGGTAGTAGCTATGTTGCTGCACAAACAGCCAGTGTCAAGTAATGCAAGGTATTTTTTTTTCCTTTAACAGAAACAAGAACGCGTGGGGTCGCAGTTCGTATGCTAGCTTGCTGACAGGCGACAGTGGATGTGGAATGTACATGTTTATTTAACTTACTTCAAGATGCAGGTTCGCTTAGCATATCTTGCGATTTGGTTTCATCATCTCGACCTGTGCTCGTAGTGTTTTGAAAACAAATAGAATTGTCCACTGTGCTTTTACGTTTCGGGTGCTAAAATTAAACTGTCTTTGGCATCAGCCTGAATTAGTTCATAAATGTTTTGAAACGGTCACCAATGTCCGTACAAAATTGAAATTTCTGGTTGGGGAAAAGATTACATTGCCGACTTTTATGTCCCACATAAAAACAGGGCGCGTAGGTGTCTTGGGCGAGACTGTGTGGACCTGCTACAGTTTGCTGTGCGGCGGCAATTTTCTGCGGTCTGGCAATGCTGCAATCTGGGGAGTGCGGTGGAAAGTGGTGTGGCAATGCTGCGAGCTGGCTGCGGGTGGAAAGGGGGGAGGGGGTTATGTGCATGTGATTCTTGTCTGGGACCAGGTGCTTACGCGCCGGCGCTCATGTTGATAATTCAAGTGACCGACTTGGAATCGCTGGCCTCGCCGGCGGTTTACTTGCACTATGCTGAGGGGGAACTTTATCTGACCCATATGTGCTCGTGGATGTTGCATGTGGTGCAATGTGTGTGGCGAGGCGAGAATGCTGGCTGTTGTTGATAATAACTTAGTTCTCAATAATGGAGCTAGGTGTCGATTCACTGTATGGTGGCAGGTCACTGTAGGCGTTAAATTTTGCAATGTCTGCATACGACTACATAGGGACGACTTTGTTGAAAAATGCACGACACCGGTCTCGAACTCGGATGTTGGGGTCCGCGGGTGCTCCATCCCCTCGTACTGTAGTTTCTTTTCGTCCGTTGGCCTGCCGGTGTATTGCGGTTAATACGCCACCGGTTGTTGTAGTGGTTGTTGACTGTGTACTGGGGTGTGTAGGAGTCTTTGTGGTGCGGATTTTGAGGGGCGTATGCATGGTCATGGAAGTTCGTTCTACCCCTGTTGTAGTGTTGACTACGGTACTGATAGGAATATTGTGGGTGTATCTGTGGAAAGAATATTTGCTGGTCATGGCGGGGGTAGTTGTGGTGTTGGGTATGAAAATTGTAATATCCATGGGTGGAGAAATGCTGTCCTCGGTGTGGGTGGGGTCGGAAGTCATCTTGCAGGGTGTGTGACCTGGGTCTGTGTTTTGATTGGGTGTTGTGTTTTGGCGGCTCAGTGTTAGCTGCGCGATCTCCCATTTTAATTTGCTTATCTCCGCTTCTAAGCGCTCAGCATCTGGGTGTGTATGGGTCTGAGTGAGTAACTGACCATAACGATAAATACCTATATCAATGCATCGCAAATTCGCCAACATGTCCTGTAAATTGTCGTTGGGTAGACCGATCAGTTTGTTGGCGACAGAAGAGAGAAGCGAGCGTCATAAAACAGAAATGAAGTCGGCGTCTGTCATGCAGGCATGGTATTTGTGGTGGTAAGATTGCATCGTTTGGACACGTTGTGTTGCTTTGTGTTGTGTTGTGTGCTCCCTGACGGCTTGTTTCTTAGTATATAATAACTGCTTAAGGTGTTCAGTATCCGCCGGGGTGGTGAATGTTTCGGTGAGTGAATCGCACATTTGCTGCCATATGATAGGTTCCTGGCGATCGCGGTACAAATTGTCGAGAGTGTGTTTTGCAGATCCTAAGAGAGAGAATTTTACACGACGACACCTTTCTGCCTCGGACCACTGGTTAATGTCTGATATTTCGTTGAAAGATTCGATAAATTGAGTGATGTTTTCACCTGGTTTTCCGGAAAAAGTAGGTGGTTTCTCGGCTTGAGCAACAATAATGCTAAGGCGTTGTGGAGCAGCTGTGTTGTTTTGTGTGGTCTGTTGTGCAGTGTTGACATAGGTTTTTTGGTTGGGGGAGGGGTGGAAATATGTGTGTGGGTGATAGTTCGATTTGCTTCGTAGAGTGAGAAACCAACGAAGTTGGCAAGTGGTGTAGGCGAATCTGAGGTTGTGTTGTCAGTGGAGTAATGGGGCTCAGTGGTATGAAATGAAGTGCCTAAAGATTGGTTTTGAATTTGGCTGGTGGTGGGAGTGTGTGTGTGTGTCTTGTAAGAGAGCGCGGTGTCTATCTCGTTCGTCTAGTGAGTGTTCAAGACCAGAAGTGTCAATCAAGACCCGTTTAATGATTGTAGACACTTTGGACGCTTTCCTGTGGCTATGTGTTTCACGCCAATAAAAGGAACAGATTGTTTCATGTTCATTAAAAGTGGTACAAATGCATGATGTTAGACTACCGAAAAATACAAGCAGTTCTAGGGAGCTGGGAGGGCGACAAAAGTGGGCCTGGCAAGGCATCCTATGCAAGCACCTGATGCGCGCACATGGCGAGCTGACCTATCCTACACTGACGCTTACTGCACGTGCGAGGATAACAGCAGGGTGGGTTGAAAATAAGACACGGAAATATGAATATCTATAATAGAACAATGAGGGAGGTTTATGTAAACTGAAATTACTTATTTGACATGAACAGCTGTGAGTACGGTAAAATACAGAATGTAGTGGGGAAATAATGAAGCCTATGCGCGATGTGGCGACGTGATGTGCAGCCACGTGTCTCGCTCGCTGAGAACAGTAGTCTATGTACTTCACAAGGGAAAATGTCAAAGAAAGTATTAAGCTAATTCGCCTAAGCGCGAGGTGGGATATTAGGTGCTCCACCAGTGTAGCACCTCCCCTTCCCTAACTCCTATTCTGATCACTGAACCAATAATATCTCATTCAATCTGTTTTCAATACTAGAACGGGGTAGACGTACTTATTAAGTGACGTAGCTCTACTAGTTACTAGTTCACTAACAACTTCAGCAAGTTCATAACACAACTACTTTATTGAATTATATATATATATCCAATAAAGTAGTTGTGTTAGGAACATGCTGAAGTTGTTATATATATATATATATATATATATATATATATATATATATATATATATATATATATATATATTATATATATATATATGTATATATATAGGAATTTATTTAACACATTACAATAAATGATTAAATAAATAAGTACCCAATTAACAATTATTCACAGGCAGCACAATGCCATTTAAGTCACACTATACTCGAGATACCTAACCTTGCCAATTAATATTATTAGCACTTAAGGGGGCAATGGGGACGGGAATGATAATATGCTCGCCAAATAACACAGAAGAGGGACCCAGAGCTCCTCTAGACCTCGGTGTCGTGATGCTCTCGTTGCTAGCTCCGGCAACTAATGTCTTGGTACCTCAAGCATCGTCAAGTCACTGGGAGGGGGGCGGCGTTCATGGCTATTTTATACGCCTCGCCCAGTAGGTCAGCGTCGTGTGTTTATAAAACCTTCTCAATCCATATCCTGTCGTAGCTTACGGGGTATATTCTCATGTGGCCATCGAAGCTTAGGTGGTATTTTCGTGAGCGACCCTTCCTGGCAGCTAAAATGTGTTAACCTTACATAGAAACCAGCCCACCTTAGTGAAGCCGGAGATCCTGCTTAACAAAAACATAGCAACTACACGCCCATTAGAAGGCCACCCATACCGTGCCCCCCTCTGGGTATACATAATACAGTAGAGTCACCACCACTATCAAGATCTCCACCAAGTGACTAGTTAGTCAGGCCGACCATACTCCATCCACCGCTCTGAAGTGGGTCGGAAGGGAGTAAAAGTTTGTTCTGGGGGACTGACCCCTGTGGATACCACACCCAGGTGTTGATGTACAACCTGAGGGAACCCCTCACTCTGTATCCACCACTCTGAATTGGGCCTGACGTAGGAGCACTAGGTATAATTCTTGTCTGTGCAGCTGCAGCATTGGAAGTTTACAAAGTCTGGGACCTACATTGCCCGCTTCACTCTGGCAAGACTGGTAGTTGTACAATTCTCATGCTGTACACCCGGAAGGGTGGTACTCAGCAGAAGTTTAGAAGGGCAGGTAACACCTCTAAGAGTAACATGAGGTGTAACCCAACTCCTCGGACTGCACTCTGCAGCACATCCTCGCAGGATAGAGCTCATGCCGCCCGCCCACTGGAGAGGCTTCGCCTCATAGTTCTACGCCAGCACCATTTTCCACCTCTTATCAAGACAACCGGTTCCCCACATCCAATAGTTGAAGCCATCCACAGAGGGCTGGACATCCCTCTAGGCATCGTCAACCATTGGTTCGGAGGCAACCAGACAGCTGACAGCAGTCTATCCTGGGGTCCACCCAGCAACATCTCCTCAGCAGCACCAGGTAGCAGCATTCACAGCCACAGCAACTGGATCAGCAGGCTCCCTGGGACACTATCCAGAAAGGTAAACGTGTCGCAGTGTGTACACCACGTCGACACACACTGAAACCAGTGTTTGATTTCGTACCTTGTAGACAGGCCGCGCATCCTGTTTGCTATACCGATCGTGTTCTGGTCATACAGTAAAGGTCACTACTTTTCTCATTCTCGTGTCGCTGGCGGCACGAACTAAACTATAACTAACCACCGCGATCTCCTTTCAGCCAAGGACCGTCATGTAACTAAGGTTCACGTGTCGCCTTCCATAGGCCATCGCATGTCGAGGCACAGAACTCCAGTTCCCAGAGTTTGGAGGAACACCACATGAAGACCCAACAGTGTTCACCCAAGAATGTTCAAGGGAATTCCACGAACACGAAATACCACTCAAACAATGGCCACAAGAGCCAATCGCCAACTCAAAGGCAAAGCCCTCGAATGGTGGGTTAGATATGGGGAATTTTTAACAAAGTGGCGACAGTTGTGCTCCCGCCTCGCCTCACAATTAACAGGTGATGTCGTCATAGCTCATCTGACCTCCGAATTCCACAGCTGAACCCAGTGAAGAGGAAGCCGAAATATTTATATGTCGCAAAGTGGAGATGTATAAATATTTCCTCAATGAAAGTGAAGAAAGCTGTGTGCGCCATATAGCATGCATGCGACTTACTAAAACCTGTGGAACATTTTACAGTTTCCGAAACCATACACAGTAGATGAGATCATGGAAAGGGCAAAGGAAATCGAGCGGAACTGCTAGGCGTAGGCCATGTTAGACAAGCTGTGCTCTAGTAAAGCCACCGAACAAGATAAGCTATAAGAGCGCAAGGTCATTCACAACCCACCCCCTCCCCTATCCATACACTCCCGCCGTGCTGGTTCTGCCCAGGCCAGCACTACCACAGAGATTGCCCGTACAGGCAAGGGCGAGCGAGGGAAGAGAGAAACATGCGGGTGCCAGATGTCCCCTTACTTGACTCTGCCGCCACAGGAAACTTCGTTCGAAGCGATGTATTAACAGCAGAACAAAGGCTATCACTACGTCCACAAACCCACCTTGTTATAATTGCGCAACTCGATCAGACCCTAAAGGTCGATGGGCGAACAACACTTACCATGGGAATATACCATCACACTCACCCAGCACAGTTCTTGGTGTCCCCAGATATAGCAGAAGCTGTGATTCTGGAACAACTCTGACTAAGGCAACGTGTGATGGATCACGGGAAGAGATGCATGTATATCGGGGATAAAAATCGCATTACCATCAATTGGGAACTCCGCCCTGAAGCAATTATCCCACCACCCATAAATCCTGACAACATACTCCACCATTTGGATGCAAGAAATTTGCCGAACTTTGGCAAATACTTGACGAATATGTGGGCGTCTTTACCCAATAGGATCGCTACATCAGATGTGCAGCATCCAACATGAAATATGGCCGACCACAGATATTTCCGTATACAACAGACCTTACAAATTGTCCTCCAGGAGGCGACACGTAATCCTGGCACAAATAGAAGAGATGAAGGAGCAGGGGATTGTAGAGCAGTCCAACTCACTCCACAACTCAAGAGTGGCACTCTTTCCGAATAAGGGAGGATGATAATGTTTCTGCATCAACTACAAGAACTTAAATTATGTCAGCTAATTGCCCCGCCTGTCATCGATCTACAGAATACACTCCGAGATATATGGGAGGCCTCGATTTTCAGTACTGTCGACATGCAGTCAGGGTACTGGCTGGCGGATCGCAGTCCAAGCCGATAGCTGGAAATATACAGCATTCACAGCTCCGGAAGGTGAAACACTGCAATTTATAGTGATGTCATTTGGGTTGAAAAATGCCCCAGCCACATTCCAGAGACTTATGTCGGCCGAAGTATTGATTCGATTTGTAGGGTAGTTTTGTTTTGTGTATTTGGATATCATCGTATACTCCAAAATATGGGAAGAACACTGCAGCCACCTCCAGCGAGTCTTGGAGAGACTCGAGTTGCACAGTCTCACCTGCAAGTTAGCCAAAAGTCGTTTCGGCAAGACCTCCATTAGTTACTTCGGCCATGTCGTCACGTCCAAAGATAAAAAAAAACCCACAAGCCAAACACATCAGAGCCATACAAGAGGCAGGGGAACCCGCCAATAAGAAATAATTGTGTCGCTTCCTCTGCCTATATAACTGGCTACGCAATTTTGTGGCCAACATCCCTTTCCAGATGGCTCCTCTTCACCACCTCTTAAAGAAGGAAACATGTTGACAATGGACGAATGAACATCACAATACCTTCCTAGCACTCAAGAATAGCCAATATTTCACAACTCCGCCGACCACATGGAGAGAGTTCTCTCATTTTACAGAAGGACACCTGCCAGGATAGATTGGGCGCTATTTTGTACCAAGAAGACGCTTCTGGTCAGCCACAGATGATAGTATATGCAAGCACGCGACTGAACAAGACAGAGAGTCGTTACCACACAAACGAACAGGAGTGTCTTGTAGTCATCTGGACAGTACTGAAGTACCGCTATCACCTGTGCTGTAAACATTTTATACTCCTCGCAGATAACAAAATCCTTCAATGGGTGAGCAAATCTCGTAACACCAAGGCGAAACTTGGGCGGTGGGAAATGTTCCTCATGGAATTTGATTTCGAAGTACAACAATGCCAGGGTAAAAACAATGTCCTCTCTGAGGCATCAGCCAGATCTTGGAGGGGAACTGATATACGAAGAATAATTGGAGAATCTGGTGAGAAGGATGATGATTCTCTCAATGTTCCCACGCGTCTGACCAACGAGTTTACTTCGACAGGTGGTGTGAAAAAGGCAGAAGGCGTCAAGAAGGCTAGATCATTTGTTGCAACGAGAGAAATGGAGAAGGCAGAATATGCTAAGAATACTGACTACATGTTTACCGAAGACCCGAATATAGACTCCGACATTTGATTGCTTTGTAACAAGATGGAGATTTCTCGCACATGAACAAGATATCTTCTATCATCAGTGAACTGAAGGATCGGTGATATAGCAGATGAGAATGTCTGCTACTAACTATGATATGCAAATGTCTGAGAAATGTAAAGATCGAATGTATGAAATATTAAGTAAATAAATTAAATTTGTATATTCATAACCATGTGACTTCAATTTGTCATTTAGTCCGTCCTGCTCCTCTGAAATACGTATTAATTCAGTGGTGTATACAATCGATTGTGATAGCCTGTTTTAGATAAAATTTTATGCGAGTGTGTGCAGGAGGAGGTGCCATTGTAGGATCTGAAGTATTATTTCCTACTCGGGTCGATTAAAAAATCGGCTGAGTTCTACAAGGTGTACGAATGAAATGTGGAACATTTTTGAGGAATGTTTCGCATCTGGTTAGTTGCCCTGGTCAGTCGCATTAGGCGAATTTCTCGAGATTGGTTGCCATCGATTGGTGTTATAGGTGGATGGTATGGTGGTTGGCGTTGTCCACTGTCTTAGCCTTTTTTTTTTGCAGGAATCGTTCTTGACAAGAACCATTCTTGGATATAGTTGCGTTTCTTCAGGAACTGGCTGGGGTTTAGTTTAGAGAAAGGGGGACAATTGAGAATCGTGTGGTTGGTTGATGGCAAGGGTAGGTGGCGAGGGGGCGAGCTATGGTGAGATATTGTTGTTGGGGGGGGGGGGGGAGTCGCTTGAATGGTTGGTGGCAAGAGTGGATAGTGATGGTGGCTGACTACATTAAAAAAAAAAATTGGCAAAGGAAGTGGAGCGATGAGAGATGTGTGGACGCGAGGAGGTGAGGGGTATGTGAGCTACAAAAAGTCAATAATTCCATTTGGGGATTGTAAAATTGATCGGATATATAGCCAATGAAACATAGATCGTCGTACCAGGGAGTGACTGTGCTCTGCCATCTTTACGAGAACATTACTTTTAGGGTTACGCACATCCAACTTGGTTTTTCGCATTAGTTATGTAATTTTTTCCTCGACGTTCTTTTAGGATTTTGTAATTTTTCTTGATTTTTTCTTGATTTTCCGAGTTGAAGGTGATTAGGGTTAAGTTTATGGCCGCCATTTTCAACACAGTGGTCAGAGTCAGTAACGTATTATGTTCGTCGATTTTTACAAAAGCTTTTTCAATCTTTTACAATTTTTTCTCAATTTTTATAGTTCAGTGTCAATAAGGTTAAGGTTAAAATCGAAAACATTCAACACGGAGGTCGGAGTCAGTAACGTAGTATGTTTCTAATCTTTAATTAGTTTCTATTTTTGCAATTTTTGTAGATTTTTATGATTGGGAGGGTGGGGGTGAGGGGCGAGTATGTTGTTTAGGGTGATGAGATGAGCGGAAGGGAAGTGTGAGGTAACATTATATGTTTCACGATTTTTTAAAATTAATGTTTCGATTTTTTTGCAGTTTTTCTCTATATTTTTTATGATTCAGGTAGGGAAGGGGTTGGAGAGGGCGTGAGGTGAAAGTGGTGGGATGAGTGTAAGATTAACGTTATATTTTCTTTTATTATACAGATTTTTTTATCGGTTTTTTATGATTGGAAGGGGGGGGGGGGTTGGTGGTACGGGGTAAGGTGAGGGTGGTATGGTGAGTGTGAGGTTAACATTATATGTTTACTCGATTTTTAGATATTTATTTAATTTTTCTCAATTTTTTATCATTAATGCCAGGTGGTACGTGAGGGGAGGCCCAAAATTTTTTTATCATTAAATTTTACATGCGGATAATATCCCGGTACGTAAAGAAAAAAAAAACATTTTTTTTTGCAACCGGCCAGTAATTTTCATCAAAATTAAAAATAACACTCGTACTCTAGTGATTTCACGTCATTTTCAAGGAAATGAATGAAACTTTACTAGTAAGCAATAAATTCATGTAAAAGGCGAACAGTAATATACCAATATTAAAATGTTCTAGCAAGTATTTTTTTTTCATAAGTCTGCGCAAGCTACTAACTGGTATAGGCTGTTCATGGTAAAGTGAGCACTTTTTAAGGCCCTCCCAAACAGGCTTTAACGACTAAAAAATATAACTTATTGCAATCTCAGGCATTACATTTTGAAGGTGGTGAAATGTATACGCTATCTTTATTCGTCACATTGTAATATTTATATTAAAAATCAGCAGGAAGATGGAAAAATGATGAAAGGAAAAATTAAGAAGGGCCTTAAAAAGTGCTCACTTAACCGTGAACAGAATATAGTAGTTCTACGAATGGGGTTCAATATACTACAAACAACATAATGCGCACCCACCGAGGGTGCCAAATGCTATATTACGTGTAATATGAATCTTCCATGGCGGGTCATATAGCGGCTGGTATATAGGCTCGTGCACCAAGCCTTGTAGAAGCTTGTACAAGAACCAAGTACGGCTGCAGGTATCGTGTAATATCGGCTTTAGGGACTGTATTATCAGTTACACTGTTGGCTGTCAGGCATGTTGCCTTACTTTACGTGCTCCACCTCGCAGCGATAACATTTTGAAACTACTAACAGTCTCCCATTAGTGAACACGCTTAATTACATTTTGCACTCATTCGTACCTTGTTAGCGGTAGTTTTTTTTTCTGGGCGTGGTTGGCTAGCGTTACTCTGCGGTTATGAATCATGCAATTAGTTGACCTTATCTTTCGGTGCTGGGCCCTTGTTAACTTGGCGGCAAAAAAGTTGAACTAGTGACTCATGCAAGTGTGAAGAAGCAGTCGTTTCATATGACGTGACATTTGTTTCGAGAAACGTATCATGTTAATTGTGCTAAACGTTCACTTTGCTGCTCAGAATGATAATAACTTACCGATGTTTTTATTTTTTATTTTATCACTGGAAACCATTATATATATAATATGACAGCTTGTTTGGGAGCAATACTAAGAAAGCTGCTTCAAAGAATTTTACTATTCAAAGGTATTATCAAGTGAAATTGAAATTACATCATTAAACAATTAAACTATTTTCCGAACACCAAGATAGAAAAAAAAAAAAAAAAAAAAAGACATAAGAATTTTAAGATAAAAAAGTATTAAAAATCAGGTAGGCCTAATTTCAGATTATACATTGTGGGATTTGACTCGCTAGACATATGCAATTTGAGGCCAGAATTAAGAACGTGAAATTAGATTAAATATTAGGTGGTACAATGCACGTAAAGTAATTCTGCGCATTTACAAATAACGGCATGCATTGCTGCACGACGTAGCAAAATTTTGCTCTCCACAAAACTAGATATAAGTAGCGCCTATACATGGAATAATATGTGCAACTATAGCTACAGAGAGAAATCTGCGCACAGTGTTAACAAGCAAAATATTTTGGCAAATAATTGAAAACCACTTCCTCTTAATTAAACGCCAATAAAGAATAAATTACAACACTTAAAAGGACTAACATTTTAACCCACTTATTTCCATAAGTTGCGTTAAAGTAGTTATCTGAACGAGGAAAGTTGCTCCTCAGCAGAATTACCCAACCTTTCCCAAGACGTGATGCCTTTTTTTTTTTGGTGAGGTGTGAAGTGACGAAGGGTTATTACAGTAGATAACCCTCCCCATCCTCAAAAATTTATTTCCCGAAAACCACCAAAATTTTTCATATAATGTTAAACAGAAAATTTGTATTAAAATTAATTAATTACAAATCTATGGGCAATTGTTTAAAAATTACTTTGTGCCATATATATCTGCAAAGTTTATATAGTCATAGTAAGAAATTATACGTATCACATATTGATTCCTTAACATACTCTTGTACGTATGGCATGATGAAGAACAAGCAACATAATTGGCTAGTACATTTCAAAAGAGCTCCTTGTCCGTGTAGATGATGGGAAACAGCGAAGAATGTGCATGAAGAATGGTATGGATGTGACTGTTGGTCACGAACATCGTCTGTAGAAACTAGAGCCTTCTGAAGCCAAGCATTCTCCTTTAAATTAAATAAATTGTATTTAATGTTTGTGGACATGGGTTACTTTGGAAATGGAATGAATTTTAAACCTGCGTTTAAACGGCCTTCGCGTTGTTTTGGACCCGTAAAACATCTGTCATTCTATAGCAAAGACTAGGAGGGAATCAATAGCACTGTTATTGGAAGTTGTCATATCTGTGGACAACTGACGCTTTGGAAATGGACAACTCAGTTGATGTGATGCACGTGGTAATAATCAATTACCACTACAGACCGCGTCATTTTCTGAACATTGATTGGCCTTTGCTGAAACGCAGAACCTTTGTAATAGATTGCTCCATGTGAAATGGGTCAACAACAATTCTTCTCATAAGCTCTGTGGTGTAGTTACTATTCGAAATATCGATACATCGATAATTACCTCTATGAGTATATCGGTGTTTCGATATTATCGAAATGTCCGGTATTATCGAAATGTTCGGTACTATCGAAATGTTTGGTATTATCGAAATTTTTGGTATTATCAATTACTTCAGTACTATCGATTATTTAGGTGTTATCAATAATTTCGGTATTATCGATTATTTCGGTATTATCAATTATTTCAGTGTTATCAATAATTGCTGAATTATCGATTATTTGGTGTATCGATTATTTTGATATTATCGATTATTTCGGTATTATCGATAATTTCGGTATTGTCGATGATTTCGGTATGCCGAAAATACCGAGTAACTGTTTGGAGAAATAACGATATTAAATTTTTATGATATCGAATGGCCCTAGTAGTTACTATTTCGCATCTATACTATCTTTTCAGACTAAAATATCTATCCTTTTGAAACAGGTGAAAAGAAACGCTAGTGTAAACTCATGTCCCCTCTTGAGTCATAGCGAAGTTACCAGCTATCCATCTTTCTTTCCGTGCCAAACAACATTCTGCTTTCGGCCATATTCGTCTCTTTCCGCTTAAGTGTGATGCTAAGACTGTGGTCGTGTTCCAAGTTGTGAGGTTTTGTTTGATTTTTGTAATTTTCCTCGTTGGATTTTGTCAAGTTCTAATTGTAACACCATCGACGTTCAACTATTCAGAATGCAATGCTACCATCGTTCAACACAACTCCACAGATTAAAGCTAAATGTGACGATATAGGTAATAAATTAAAAATCCAGCTGTTTTCTCGAATTCACGAATTGAGCTCATATAAGATTTTACTCATATAACAAAGGGAAAATAAGTCTAAAATTTGTCAAATTAATGCTTTGTTTATACAGTATCGCAGGATACCGCGACAAGCTAGCAAGAAAAGCTGCGATGAAGTCAACTGTAATACAAAGTCGACAATTAACTCAGTGACATGCATCTTAAAAAAATTAATACGTGGATGACAAATATTTGTCAGTTATAATATTTCCAGCGAAATGCATTTCATTGTTGCATGCAACACAGTTTTGCTAGATAAAAGCAACTGTTGAGTAAAGTTTCTATTTAGTGTTTAGTATGTTTTAGTAAGTAAATTGAAGATTCAGTAAAGCAAATTCAAAATATCCTATGTATTATAAAATAGGTGAAAACCTGCTGTGACTGAATGAAAATCGCAAACACGTGGCTGTTAGTTCTTCACGAAAATATTTCCCAATGACATAACCACCACGTACGGAATAGAGACAGTTCAAAGGTTTTTAGGGCATTTTGAAGCTGGGACTAAGGAGAATAATTGTATTACAGTAATACTTATTTAAGATAGGAAAATGTACACCTGGATAATGTGCAATTATCTACTACCTATGAAGTAAGTGCCGTCAAGGTCGTAAAATTAATTCAAGTAAATAATTCGGGTTACAATCATTATTTTGCATTACATTTCCAGACACGGAAGCGTTATTGTTACTCAATAACGAATTATTAAACAGCACTTTGTGTTATTTTAATTACCTATAGTTTTGAAGGAATTCAGGCATAGCGTCATTTAAAGATCATTACAATGCCTGCAGTTGGACAAGATGCGTTAGGACTGGAGGATTATTGTGAACACGAACTTAGTACGCGCCTGTTCTACGACACATTATCAACTCGGTTGTATTGCATATTGCCTACTTGCTGACGTTCCGAGGCTTCCGCAGAAAGTGTGTAGGTGAATTCCCCAAAAACTTTAGGGTTTAAGACTCTGCCTACCAACGTGCAACCACGGAATTAAAAAAGGGAATAAATTCTTAATACATTCCTTTTCCATTCAGCAATGTTAAATGTAACTATTTCACAAAGAAAAATATTCAGTACAAAAGGTTTATTTCTTCGCGCAGGCTGACTGGCAATGTTAGAAGAGGGGCAAATAGCATTTGGCTTCCTCAATTATGTTACTTTAAAAATTATGGTCAGTGGGAATGAATGTATAGACTGTTCACGGTAAAGTGAGCGCTTTCAAGACCCTAAGTTACTTTTTATTTCAGCCATTTCTTATCCCTTATTTACCTTTTTAAATAAACGTTGCCATGAAAGCAATAAACACAGTGTGTATATTGCACCACACCCATAAGTTAATGTCCAGCGCTAAAATAAGATTTATTTATTTATTTACTATTATTCCAAAAGAGAAGTCATTCAAAAGTGCTCACTTTACCGTGAATAGCCTATAACATGACGTGAGTCGCACAGGTACACAAGAGGATTCTTTTTACCGATCAGGAAAAAGCAACTATTTATGTAAATATTTAAATTCTAAAAATTAGGGATACTTGCATCTGGCACATATGCAGCATACGATAACGTTAACAGACATGCGTACCTGTACTCCAAATCGCTCCAGCAAACAAAATGCCACGACTGGTACAAGTACAGCAAGCCACATATGGCGTGGGTCGTTTCCCTTACAGTGATAACGAAGTTACCATGCCACCGAGCAAAGCATTGCCAAACTCAATGTTTGTTTTCGACGATGTGGCATGTGCGAAATTGACTTTCATCCAGAAGTACTTTAGCATGGGATGGCATGCATGTATGGCAGACTGCATGTACCTCGGTCAGACTTATTCGCGCACACCCAAACAACTACTTCGCGATAATGCTAGTGTGTTTGGTGCTGTTTCGTATGGACGATATGAATTTGTGACTTATGCATAATGACCACGTCAATACGTACATTACATTATTGGCTTCCAAGAATCTGTGTTCTTTGTGCTGGAAAGACTAGTATGTATCATAAAAGACTGGCCTCTATATAACGGCAGGCACTGACATAGATTCGATCAGTTCATCGTCAACCATCGAGAATGTGTTACAGCATATCGAAATTCCATTAGAGTAGCCTCAAGCTGCAGCTTGTCAAAGATGAAGATGGAGGATTTCTCGTAGCAAGAAACTATAGACCTTGCGATTCCGGTAGAAGAATAATTCGAAATGTTGGCGAACCCGAACGATCCGAAGGTGCTGCAACTAAACATTTCGTCATCGAAATTGGCAATGGCTTCATCTCGAAATCATTGCAATTTGTTGGCTGATCAGAGCAAATCCTTTCGCATCTACTTGTCCGAGCTTGGGGCGAAGATGGATCGTGTGAAGACTGAGATCGTTCGCGATCTGATGACAATGGATGACCATGTAACGAGTGTTCAAAGGCCATTTACCGGCAGACTGAATGTGGCATCGGCATAAAATGGTGAGTATCTAACTGTGCTGAAAGAATCTATAGAGCATACATTCGTTACCTCGATTTCCCACCTTGCCACTAAAACTGATATTCGAAACCATTGCAAGGACACATTGGATATCTGCAGCGAGTATCCGGAAAAAATGAAAATTCCTTTGTGGGAGACTCACGACTAAACGCATAAAAGAGAGCAACAGTAACAATTTTTAAGCAGTACGACGTCGGAAATTGCTAGCGAACTTCATCGAGTGATACACTCTGTTCGCTCGAAGTATTTGCTTGTCAAGAAGACTAGATTTTCAGATTACCTTCTAAATGAAGAAATCTTTAAGGTCATTACTCGACACCTCGATGTACTCAAGGCGAGCGACAGAGCATCTGTAGTCTTGAAGACCAAAGCTGACGATACTGCTGAGCCTACGAAGAAAAGGAAACATGATGAGATACATATGAATCAGGACTATGGATCGGATGCGGATTTGGCAAACAAGAAAAAGGTATGGAAGAAAGTTCTGAAATCAAATACTCTGATGGTACCTACGATCGTACATGTCTGGTAATAATGATACAACATACAATGTATACAGGCATAATGATAAATGGTTCCTTGGAGCTGATGGAATGGAGTTTCTACCAGATGGGATAATCCAAGTAGGCAATTACAAGATGTGTGGAACAGCCAGGCTTTACGAAATTCTATTGTGCAAGGAGCCCATGGAGTTTACAGAAACCTACCTGCTGGAATACAAGACGTTGCTCAAACTCATGCACATGCTTTACCAAGATAACGATCCTGAGACCAGTGCTTATAAGGACGAATATCACCAAAAATATACATTTTCGCGTGCCTCTTCAGTGGCCTAGCACTGAAAAGTGGGGAAGGTCTGAAGAAGATAGACGGTGACAAGAACCACGACTACGTGTTTTAAGACAATCCGAATGTACCCATTGATAGACTACGACTACTGATCGCTTCGTAAAAGTGTTGGAAATACTCGTACATTAACGAAATTATATCCATCGTCGACAAACTGAAGGAGGGAGGCTAAATATGTTGAGGAGGTTGGTAATCACTCACAAACTACATGCGGCTCCGAGGCGCAACTACCGTCGTCGTAAGGTCATGCTTTGCAGGATGAACGACCTGTTTCGAGTCGACCTTGTCGAGATTATACCATATGCTCGGGTCAACAACGGCTACAAATACATATTGACAGTCATCTATGCCTATAGTAAATTCGCCTTGGCCAGGCCGGTCAAGTCGAAGAATGTGCGTGACACCACCAGGGCCATGGCGGATATGTTGCGTGAAGGACATGTACCGAATAATTTGCAACCCAACCAGGTAAAGGAATTCTATAATGCTCAATACAAGGCCCTGATGAAGAAACATAACATAAATAATTATTTCACGTACAGCAATTTCAAAGAATATATTGTCTAGAGGTTCAGCAGGACTGTGAAGGGCAATATGTGGAGGCATTTCGCAGCGAATAGTAGCTACATGTGGCTGAAGCTATTGCAAAAACTCATCAGCGAGTATAATTATACCATTCATTCTGCCACTCGCATGAAGCCCGAAGACATCGATGATGACTCCCTGCTTCTGACTGTGTACTCCAACCACGAGAAGAGGAACACGCAAGTCTAAAGCCAAGATCGGTGACCTGGTGCACATCTGCAAACAGAAAGCCATCTTCCAGAAAGGGTTCACAGCGAATTGGAGCCATGAACTTTTTCGTATGCGACGTATATGGAACTATGCTCCGAGGATCTACTATCTCGAAGATCTGAATTACGTACCCATTCGTGGAGGTTTCTACGCCGAGGTGATTCAGCAGATGAAGTTTCCAGATGTGTATTTGGTCGAGAATGTGCTTAAATGACATAATGGAAGGGCGTACATCAAGTGGTGGGGTTTCCCTGCTCACTTCAATTCCTGGGTCACTGAAGTGGGGTGAACTCGTCATGGAAGAGGACGATGTATATGAAAACTTTGATTCAATGTGTATATGTGTTTCCTTGTGTCGTTTTAAATAAATTTAAAAGAAATATCATTCGTTTTATTTGTTTTTTATAATATTGACCTTAAGTTAAAAAACGTTATTACTAAAAT
Source organism: Dryococelus australis (assembly GCA_029891345.1). Taxonomy (NCBI): domain Eukaryota; kingdom Metazoa; phylum Arthropoda; class Insecta; order Phasmatodea; family Phasmatidae; genus Dryococelus; species Dryococelus australis. The sequence continues at coordinate 72,428,617 of CM057006.1, read as the reverse complement.
AGTAAATACTTTAAGTTTGGAGTTGCCAACAATGTTTGGAAATGGACGACATGGGAGCTCTCTGGTGGTAGATACTAAAAAAAGAAATAATTAAGATACAATATATAAGTAGTGTCTAATACTGAATATATTTGTTACAGTTGTAATTTAGTGTTGAATGGGGAGACCTAATTTACTGGTATGGGTGGAAGTATGATTTTTGTTATTTAAGAACAATGATTAATTTTTGTTGAGGGGAATGTGGTGAGGATTGGGGTGGAGATGCGAGCAAGGGAAAAGGTTATAATGATATACGTTACTCGATTTTTAATAATTTTTTTGGCTTTTTTCGATTTTTTTCATGATTGGAAATGGGAGGGGTTGAGGACGGGGTAATGTGAGGGTTGTGGGATGAGTGTGAGGCAACATTATGTGTTCTTCGATTATTAGAAACATTTTTTTGATTTTTTTTTCGACTTATTTAGTTTTTTTTTTTTTTTGTGATTGGGATGGGCTTGAGTGTAATTATATTTTCCTCAATTTTATAAAAAAAATTGTTCGATTTTGTTGCGATTTTATCGATTTTTTTATGATTGTGAGGAGTTGGTTAAGTTGATGGGGTGACGTGAGGTCTGGTGGAGTGAGTGTATTGATAACATATGTTCCTTAATTTTTTATTTTAAAAAAATTGCGATATTTTTAAAATTTTCATTGGTTCAAGGTCAAAGTTAAGGTCATAGGTCAAGGTCACCAAAATACAATATTGTGGTCGGGTGCCATAACAACATGGCCTTCCCAGGCCACCTCGAAAACCGAGATGGCTGGTGACTCTGAGCTCCGACTCCTGAATCCTGTGCCAGAAGGAACATTATAATACTACTTTTTGCATTTTCAAAATATATTTGACGTCCGTGCTAGCTGTCAATAAATTTTCCAACTCGTCTATTTTATAAATTTGTTGAATAACATTACCAGTTACATATTTCAAATACATACATTCAATCTGTGGAAACTTTTACGTCATTGTGCAGTGATATTGCACCCTAACAGTTGTTATTAAACATGTCAGACAGCAGACCTCGTTCAAATATATGTTACCCCCCTTTAGGGCGTAGCAGGGCTAAAGGAAGGCAAGGAGAATGACGCACACAATCAAACAAAAATAAAGAAAGCATGGACACAAAAATTCCAAAATCATTACAAATATATTGAAACCCATCTATACATTATCATCAAGAACAACAACTTTGCAACATGTTATGGAAAATGTAAATTGCGTATATTAATGTATACTGAGAAATCACCCAACCTAAATAAACACTTGTGAAATCCCATTAAAAAAGGGAAAATGTCTCCCTGAGTAAAGCAAGCAGCATTACAACTTTAAAAGTAAAGTGCGCCTGATAATTCACTAAACAGTACAAGATGGAATACTAGTTTCAAGAATACCATTGGGAAGGAGCAAAAACCCTCATTACATTTAACCATGAGCATAAAGGCACGCCATAAAATAACCACTAAACTCCTTGCCATTAAAATTCTTTTGGCAAATCGTAGTCCAGGAGACCATACCTACAGCACGCAAAAAAAAAAAAAAAAAAAAAAAAAAAAAAAAAAAAAGGAAGAATCCATCTCTTACAAACATTCCCATAAAATACTATATTGAAAATTCACACAGTCAAAACAGTGAAGAAACACTTCCCTACAAACATCCATCATCCATATACACAAAAAAGCGCTAAAAAAAACACTACTAAAAATAAACTCTACCCCCGGCATAACAACAACTACATTCATTGCAATACTTAACTTGTGTACTCATATTACGCGGAAACGCGTCTGGTATGGCGAAGCCTCGAAGTACGAAGTGGTGTAGACATGATTTATCGCCAGCCAGCCCGCGCAACTCGAAGAGGGACACTGCACACTTACTGGGGCTGGGGACGAACATTTATATTCGAAAACGCAGCTCGGGAAGTTTAAGGAGGCGACGGGAATAGCGGAGAGGCGTTTGGAAGGTGCCAGAGTGTGCGAGGCTGAACTCGTTGCCAGTAGTAACCACCAGACAGCGTTCGGCACAGCGCCAGGAGCTCCGGGCGCCTCTCTTCATTATAGCTCAGCGCTTCGAAGCGTTCAGAGACATGCGTCACACGGGGAAAAAAGTGTGCGGGGGGGGGGGGGGTAGGGCGGCAAAGAAAAACAAAGTACCTTTTTCTGCAGCAAAAAGCTTGCCTCTTCAAATAGTAGCCCCTCTCTTCAAACAAAATAACAGTTTATTAATCGGAGCTACCAAATACAGACGTGGCAAATAACCAAGCAGACTTGCTAACCAAGTTCATTAACGTCATGTAGTTCTGTAAACACACCAACCCCATAATAGCAGCATTGGCCAGTACTCCAGGAAATTGTAGGCAGCACACATTTCATCAGCTGGCGGGACGAAAAATAAATCGTTCAGGCAGGCAGGAGTACTCACATAAAATTGCTCGAGTTTGCTAACTGACAAGCGTGTCAGACTTGAAACTAAATCTGTTCTTTCTGTGTCGAAATTTTGGAAAATGAGCCTGTTGTAGCATTTTGCTGTGACATTTCAGCGTACATTGGGACCTTGCATTACTTTCAATTATCTATTTGTGTTTAACAAGTAGAATATTTGTTAATGTTTCTTCAGCACTGTGTAATATTTATTATTTTTGAAAGGTATTTCAGCACAATAAACGAGAAAAAAATATATAATTAAATACAAGCAACAGTCCAGTAGAAAAAAAATTATTTTCTCCTTCGCAGAGCCCTTTGCGTGGCTGCATAAGAAACTTATGCCACGATCTTATACCATTTGAAAAGATAAACTAGAAACTAATGTAAGCTAAATACGACACGAGAACTGACTATTAATTCATGCGAGTTGTAAGACTATCACCTTAACGATCTCAAGATCAAGACGAGATCTGAGAAACGACTACCAACTAATACGGCCCTTAAAAGTCCCTGGTTGTAAGATTTAAGGTTTTAACATTAGTAAATCATTCTCGTTAATTTCGACACGCTGAATAGTACGTCTCCCCAGGTTCGTAGAGGACTGATCTATATTATATAAGAGATAATTAAAAATAATACTTATGTACCATCTTATTTATCATGTACCGTAGGACAAATGTTTACTAAATGTTACTATACCATAGTTGTGAGTGCTAAGGCAATAGCAAGTTTCTGCAGTAAATTCAGTACACTATCGCCTTAACTAAATACTGAAATAAGGGGTTCGGGTGAAAACTATGGTTATAAAAATCAAGGTGCTACATGTATAGTGTGGCACGTGGTCAGCCGAGAAACGAGATTCAAATAATACCCAAAAAAAGGCAAAAGATGGCATTAGAATTGACGTTTGTTTCTACAGTAATTACTATTTGCTGCTTCACAAGACGAGTTTTCTTTTTTTATAAAAAGCAATGCTCTGAAAAATTGTTTAGTATTCTCGAACGCAAATCTGGAAAAGGATATATTAACAACTTAATATGTTCTTTAAAAAAATAGAGAAAGACTGTCAATTCTATAAACAAATAAAAAGTAATTTATTAGGCAATGGGATAGGGAAAATTTGTTTGGCAACAAACTACTATTAAAAAAAGGGAGAAACAAAGTGTTTCTATTAAACAATGGACGAGTTTATAAAATTGCCCATAAAGTAATTCCTGTAGGTATCTATTGTTGAAGTAACAGAGCGTTTCACGTACCGGACTTTCTGGAGAAAATTTTCTGAAGACATTCAAGGCTTTTTTTTTTTTTTTTTATAATGGTTGTTAAACTCCGGTAGTTTGTAATAAACAATTCTAGTTCCAGGCGCATAGATTCGATGTATTTTTCAGGATAGTTTGGCAAATTACTCATTAAAATTTCAGTGCCTTCGGTTTCACAAACACTAACTGTCTTCAACTTTCCCATGTCTTCCAGCTTTTTGTGTCCTCATTGAACGAACCTTGCCTTCAAACTACCAAGCACACACACAATTAATAACAGAAGACTACTCCAGCATGTAGTCGGGTACCGCCTGCAATTGTATATTTTACGGTATGTATTTCTTTCTTGGTAGGAATATAGTAATAAGAAGAATTTATTCTGACTTATTGGTGGCTTCGTCAATTTTCATGAATTAGCCATTAGTTGACGGCATCAGTAAACCCCGAAGTTGTTTGCTGGGTTCCGAAATGATCTGTTAAGAAGTTCTAGCTTCAGAAGTACATCTCTGGTCATTACAAAATTATATTTTGATGCTGCTTCATACACTTTAACAAACCAACAGATTTTTCTTGGCATATTTACTCTTCAAGAATGATGATTTCACTTGTCTGATTTACTCTGTAAATCCAACATGTTGGATATCATGGCTTGATTTCTGATACGTTCCTGACAGTCCCACAAGACTGTAGCTCTAAAAAAAAAAAAAATAGCATAGTGAGCACCATAGTGAACAAGAAGTTCTAGTGTCTGCTGTTTTAACACCATTGCTTGAACACCATTTGTATTTCTACTCATGCTAAGGAACCATCACAAAGTACACTTCTTAAATCTGAGAATGATAAATTAAACCTTATCATGACAAAAAAGGAATTGATTATACATATTTACCTTTTATCTTTCCAGTTATGTACAGACTAACGAAGCTTATATGATGACAGAAATATTTGTAAAGACATCTGAAAGACACACCCAACTGTTCTCCACTTATGTCTCTAGCACCATCACAAATAATGTGAAATGTCAGGGGATGTTACAAAATTATTTTACTGCATATTTTAACAGTTTCGAGTTGACAGTTGGTGAGAATTAAAGTCCTTCCCACAATAACTCATGTGTGTGGTGCCATTTTTATTTTCTTTCGCGCGTTTTATCGGGGTTGATACCAGCTATGCGCAATGTCTTTTCAACTGCGCAAACGGGGTTCAGTGACCATAAAGGGCGTACAAATAGTATTCGTGCTGTGTGTGTGTGTGGTTCTTCCACCCTGTATAAACTAAGGATCCAGAACAAACCGGCGAAATGCATTCCAACTATCAGCTTGTAAATAACCTGCTGAAACAGACAATCACACCGCAAATTAAAAAAAAAAAAACACTCGTTAGATTCGCTTTGCTGTGTAACCGCATTGTTTGAATATAGGTTGTTTTGAAACCAAATAGTCCTCCCACACTATACATTACTCTTTGGTAACTGAAGTTATTGTAGATTAAATTACAATTCAAATCAAATCGTTATCAACACAAGGCAGTCGCTTCAAACTATTTTTTTTTCCATGGAATACATTTTTTTGATGAGAAGGCGAAGGGGGTTGGCGGCGATCTTTCAATGAAAATATCTGAAGATGTCCTTCCCATCCCCTTGACAACCACGGCCATTTATCATTTACTTTACCTCGTAGCTATTCAAGCAGCTGGGTTCCCATTTACGAAGCTTAGTTTGACAGAGGGCGACGTGAAGGGTAACTCAGCTCAGCTCATGACAGCAATCGAAACATATTATGGAGACAATGGTCGCGGGTTCAGCAGCACCATTGCCGGAAGTTGGTACAGCCGCCATCGACCTCTTCGGGTGTGAAGCTATATTCACTGGAAAAATGTTTTTCTGTTGAACTTCCTAAACTGCAATAAAGTTTTTAACCTATACACTGTATGGGAATAATACCACGCATCCAGCAACAAATATAAAAATTGCTACAATGAATGTATAGAAGGAAAAACTGCCATTCTCGCTTTCTCCCTGAGCGTATACACCAGCATGGTAAATATCCGAATAATTTCCTAGAGCTACCAGCATCAGTCAAGTGTACTATCTGTTTCTTTAATCTATACAATGCGTCTCATTGGCTGCACTGTCACTGACATAGTTCGGACCATCAGCTGACTCACCTGTTACAGAGAAAACTTATCGCCACGTCTACTGCGACAAGGCATTTTCGCATGAACATTCGCATGGTAGCATGAACTTTATGGGCGTATGAAGATACCGAACCACGTAAAGTATTTGTGCTTTAGGTGTTCTATAACAGTGATAATGTCTGCAAACATATAAGGTCTTGCAACGATGAACTGCCGGTTTCATCGATACTTCAGTGCCAGTTCTTCAAGAGAGAGATCCTGCTATAGTCTATACACGGTTTCTTCACAATTTTTAAATCAAACCTTTGAAAAATCACCCCGTGTATGACGTGTTTGGTTATTTCCTTAATATGTCGTGTGTCACAAGCGTTTTATACTTGTGTTAACATATAATTACCTACCTTATTTTTGGTTAAATTGAACTTTTTCTTATATTTGATCTATAAAAAACGAAAGCTTCTCATAAGAAGCTTAAGTTGGAGATTGGTGATGAGATTTGGTTGTACCGAAACTGGGTTGGTACTACTGGGGATATGCATATACTTGGGCATGTTGAGGTTACGTTTAATCCGTAATGTAATGTTTTTATGTATATTTGTGATTTGTTGAATAAATATATTTTCTTTTACTTTTTCCGATAGGGTCTTCTAGGGACCATGAACCAATTCCAATGCTTCACCCTTTGTTGTTCCTTCTTCCTCCTCCAGCACTCCTTCATCTTCTCACTATGTATCTTTTTCCTCTCCTCGGACCATTTCGGGCCTGTTTTCTTTTCTTTCCTGCCTTGGAATCCTTCAATTTTTAATCCTTTTTTGTTAAAAATTTCTCTCTCTGTTGCTTCGTCTTTACTTATATTGTTTCTTTCCAAATCTTTCTTAACTTACTGAATTCAGGCTGTTGTTGATTTCTTGTTCCCAATATATTTGAAGATCCGTTTGGTTAACCTGTTGCCATCCATTCTATATAAATGTCCAAAAAATAGCAATCGTCTCTTCCTTATTGTTTATGTTATGTTTTCTATGTTGCGATATATTTCATCATTACTTCTTAATTTCCATAATTCTGTAGTTTTAGTGGTCCAAGTATTTTACGTATAATTCTCCTTTCTAGTTCTTCTAATTTATCCAACGTGTGATTCAGTACTATGGTATTCCATTTATGTTTATGCCTTAAAGTCGTTTATGTTACTATGATTTTGGGCCCACGAAGGTTTTACCTGTTTCATTATCAGTTAATATATATAAAACACGGGGAGGGGGATATGTATGTTTGTAATGCCGAGTAAAAAATAGTTCTTATGAAGGATATTTTTAAGCTGAGTGAGCATGAATGCGGTGCGCTGTCCCTTTGATGTAATTTTCTAGACTCGGTCAAGCTTATTTCGTACGAGGCGGAGAAATATCACGGATGTAGCACTTTAGCAGGGCTTCAGAAAAGTGTGAACGAACTGTGAATGGACTATACTTTCATCGTCGGTGTGACGAACAACGGTAACATGATTCTGTTCCTAATGTCTCTCTGCTGCCATCGCCTGCAACCCACAGACTGAAGATGAGGTAGACCGATCTCGCTGGCTGCGCACAACTTGCCTCCGTGTCCCAAAATTGAACTGCTTTTCTGCCAACACGTCTAACGAAAATGGCGTGGGTAGGATTTTAGGTTAGAAAACTGATTTGTAAACAAATGATTTGAGATGTATGCATACTTTTCCTAACCAGTTTTGTAATGCAGTTTGATTAAATTAGAACTGGCAAAATTATTTTATTGATATAAAAGTGCTTGTCATTTCAAAATTAGGATATAAACAAACACGTTCATCACTGTTCACTATGTGACTTGGACAGTTGTGTAGGATGTTGGGTATATGCGAAGAAGACGAACAAGTGGTCTACCTCATCTTTATAGGTTGTTCACGGTAAAATGAGCACTTTTGAAAGTCCTGGTTAAGATCTACTTGTATACACGCTGTGTATTCTTCTGCCCTATGTAAGATCAACATTGTCTTTGGCCTTATCGCTTTATTCACGCGTCAGTCAAGTAATACTGTGAAATTATTATAAAAATGATTATTTTACAACTCTGCTCATTTTTACACTTCGACGCATTAAAAAACAAACAGGAAGCGAAAATAAATATTTTTAATGGTCGTAAATGGTTTCCTAACACTTTTTATTCAATGTTAAGTTACGAAACTACTTCCCATCAATCGTTACCAACTTTACTGGGCGCATGCCATTCAGGGCGCCCGTTAAAATATATGCAGGTAAGGGAAAAGATTTTTTTTCTAAGGTTGATATCAAAAGTGCTCACTTGATCGTGAGCAGCCTTTAGTCTACCCTACGACCAGTACGAAGTACGAATGCCCACACGTTCGACTCACCACCGCGTGCAACAGCGACAGTGTCGCCATCTCTGAACGATGGGTGAACCACCCGAGTCCACTAGTGTAGCCTTAACAGCACTAACGAGAGCACATCGGTGTCGCTTTTGCTCACACGGACTTAGCATCCAAGCTCAACACATGTCATATTGAGCTGTATGTGTGTGTGTGATGCCTTGGTTTCATGTCAATGAAGAACTGTAGGTGATGTATAAGAACGCACACTTTACAAGGAAACTCATGAATCATTTTGAATTTTTATGCAACAATATATATATTTTAATAAAAAATAAATAAAAAATCCTGCCTTTAATTTTTGTTTCACTCCTCCGGCTTAGGGTGGGTTTACGATTAACGACTGAAGAATTAAGAATTGTACTTATTGACTCGATAAGCACACTGATAATGAATACTAAGAATATTTGCAGTTTATGATTGAATTAGCAAATGTTAAGTTCAGAGAAACAGAATCGTAGAAGATGAAAGCAGGTGACATAATGTATAAATATGGAAAATAGTGAAGATTATTTATATATTAAATTATTTGTGATTACTGCTTTTTTAAATGTTACGAAAAACTCGCGATATCTTATAGAAGGGAAAACCGTTGCCAACATTGGGCATTTACATCAATACTTCTGTAAAGGTTAATTGCGAATTCAGTAACCTCATCCAAGAAATAAAACATGGCCATGAACTGTTCTTTAAATTAAGAGGATACTGTCTCTCGATTAACATCATTATTTGCATACGATTTCACAATACCATAGTATAACCTAAATCCAAGATGTAAATACAGTTTCTCGCCAACAACAAATGCCACTGGTCTCTGATTGACGACTTCGTCTTGAATTGTACTTAAGATATAAAATATAACGATATCTTAAGTCACACCAAGTACATACACGACCCGTCAATACCCGCACACGACAGTCATAAACTAATACCCTTGAAAACACTGATTGATATCTTAAGCACATGGCATCCTTATTCTGTTAAGTCAATCGTAAACCCACCTTTAGTCATACTACTATGCATAATTTCAATTACATGTAGCCACAAATTAAAAATTTAAGTAACAAAGTAACAGAGAACTATGCTTTAAAGCGATGTAATTAGGCTTATCATTTCATAGGTACATTCTCGCATTCGAAATGCTGCCTACGTACTACATGCCAGTCAGCGTATCCTTTAAATACATGTAGCTAGCGGTAGAGACGTGTTTCAAAGGTTAATTTCAAAAGTGTTCAGATGCTGTGAACAGCCTATACAGCTTATATGCCTTTCCTTTGTCCTTCGCAATGCGACCTTTCCGAAGGTGGAATTTCGACTTTATTACCTCTCCGTGTGTTTCAGGGTGAGTCGTTGACACATCTTGATTAACACCAAGATGTATCAACGACTCACTGTCTAAACGTCACATTATAAACACTGTTCATTTTTGCTTGCAGGACATAGGAGGTCGTCGTGAGAAGGTTAACCTCTCCATATTTTCCGATCAGCTTAAGTATACATCATAAGAAGGTCATTCCTTTCCTTTTTAACCATTAGCGTGTAGAAGAAATATTCACATGTCCTAAGGCAACTAGAGAAAGGAAAAGCGAATCTGTCAACCAATTACTCATTACCGACGACTCGCTTAATTTGTGAAGAGAGAGGATTGGGTTTGGGCGGCTCTTTAGAATAAGGTCTTGAGAGACTTCTCTTCTGGAGTCAATTGGGAAACAATGTCCCTAACGAATGATAGAGCGGGATATTTGGGTCATGCTTAACAGCTGAAATCGTCAACGCCAAAGGGGGCGAAGTGAAATGGGCCCCGCCTTATGCCTCAAAAATGTCAATGATATAATGTTCCTGCCCATCGTGTATCATTTAACTAGCTGTAAAATTAACTGTGCAAGTGACGAAACAGTTTTATTCAATATTCATTGAAGTAAAACTGTAGACTTGTTTGGACCATCCATATATCACAGGTATGAACGCCCTTAACCATACATGCACCAAACCAAAAAAAGTTAAGTGAAGAGATTTCAGTGGCTCTTAACAGCGTGGTCTTGAGAGCCGACGAGGGTGATTGAAGTGAATTTGAGGCGACGCCGGGATGAAGGGGCGAGGGAAGCGGGAGATTCCCAGAAAAACCGCCTGCCAACGGCATCTTCCGGCAAGATTCCTGCTTGCGAGGGCCCGGCGGTCCGGCCGGGAATTGAACCCGGTTCGCCTTGGTGTGAGGCGAGCGTGCTAATCGCTCAGCCACCGTGGCCCCACAAACCAAAAAAGGAACGGAAAGAAATAATCTTAGCATCCACAAAAGTTCGACATCAAAATAATACGATGTTAAAATAGAAAAGTAATTTTATTACATCACAGCCAACTTTACTACGAACATCCCGGCTGTATGTCCATTTAAATGTGAGTAGTTTACTAGCAGGGACATTTTTAGAGGTTGATTTAAAATACACATTCGACCGTGAGTATGTATGTATGAATGTATGTATGCATGAATGCATGTATCTATGTATGTATGTACATATGCATTTATGTATGTATGTATGTATTTCAGGGTGAGGCTGAATTTGAACGACAAACTTCGTGAGGTGATTCCTTATGCGAAATTAAAAGGGAATGGCACTTTCTACCTAAAATGAATATAAAGAGATATATGAGCCTTTGAATATCGGGTTTTTTAAACTCTATTTTTGCGAATTATCGGAAACGAAGAAGAATTAAATTAAAATTACAAGAACGTTTTTTTTTATGAAACCGGGTTCTTCAACCTAAGAGAAAACTCGTTAATACCTCCTACCATGATGAAAATATCATGGTTGGCTAACCTCTTATTGTAGACAACATTTTTACCGCCAGGATTCATGGAAGTTTGATGCTGGTGTACTGAGCAGTATAACGTAACTTACAAAAATGTTTCTCTCGTCGCAGCTGCCCAGGACCCATGTTTTCGTGCAAGATGCACTCAAAACTTTCGGCGACATCGCACAGTTCAAGTCGTGTAGGCAAGGACAATGCTCCCTGCTAGGATTCACCCATCGACTGGCGCCAGAAACAAACAGGCAGCTTCACTGCTATAAGCTTGTTACAGGCGGTTGAAGGTAAAATAAGCACTTTTGAAAGCCCTGCTAGTTGCATGCACATTGTGTCTTCTTTCGTCCTATGTAAAATGAACATTACAGTGGGCCTCATCACTTTATTCGTTCGTCGGTCAAGTGAAACTGTGAAATTATTATAAAAATAAACATTGTACGAATTACAAATCGGAAAGCTTTTACACTTCAACGTATTAAAAATACAGAAAGTGAGAAAAATTACTTAATTTTGTCACAAATGATTACCCAACACTGTTTGTTTTACGTTAATTAAACGAACTACTTTCCCCTCCATCGTCATCAACTTTGCTGGACACATTGCTCCCGTTAAAATATATGCAGGTAGGGGCAGTGGCTTTTTTTCTAAGGTTGATTTCGAAAGTGCTCGCTTTATCGTGTACAGCCTTTAATGTATTGTGCACAATGTTTGCAATGAGAATTTCCTCGACATTTCGCAGTAGCCACAGCAGAGTACCACATAGACGCAAGTACGAGGTGCTAGGTGATGTATCACTGCGGCCGTAAGGCCTGTGAGCGTTTCGTTTTACACGAAAACGGTGGGCCTTGAGCAGTTGCAAGAACAGGGCAAGAGGGCCATTTTTGTTATTTCATTTTCGATATTTTTCAAGAATGCAGTTTGAAAGCTCGATTTTCAAGGGCTCGTACCTTCCTTAATATTAAGTACTATTTTTAGATATAAATTGTCCCGCATATCACCCACTTGATTTTGCATAAGGAATCACCTCATAAAATTAATCGGCCGAATTCACCCCCAATCATCTCATATATACATATATATATAATTTTAGTTAACCTTAAATATAACACAGGAGGAACCGTATTTACTGCCAAGAAGGGGGAATACAGAAAATCAAAGGGAGTGATTTCACGAACAAGTGTTAAGCAGCAACAAAACAAGCATATCTCAGGAAGATCATGTTGGCTCCTCATTGTATGTGATGTTTTATTTAAAATTAACAGTATTCGAATCTGGCGGCCGAACAGAAGATCTCCCACACAGACCCCTGAGAAAACAACTCCCGGAGTTCACACACACACAGCAGTCAGTGATGGACGAGTTGTTTTTGCGGATGGCAACGAGAGACCAGCCTGGGGCGCGTCAAAACAAAGGTCACAGTGCGTGTCCTTGTTTTCTAATTCGGCTTCCGTGAAGATGTTCGCGGCAGGCGCACAACACTCGTATGTTTTGAGTAGGCAACAGCCCAGGCAAGGAATCTTAGGGATTTCTGCGTTGTCGATGCCGCGTGGTGTCACGTCGCCTGAATTCAGCATATTTATATCGAGTTTTGCCGTGAAATTAGGATCTTCGTATTCTTTGAAAACGTAATGTTAAACACACTCCTTTGTGCGTCATTTTGTAAGAAAGCGTCGTATGAAAAAATTAAGTTTTTAGAACAATCAACCGATTCCTCCCAAATTTGGCAGGTGATGTAAACTGGCATGTTTTAAGTAAGTCAGAAAGTTATTTTCAAAATGGCGGATACACAAATATTTTTATTTAGTCTGTACATTATAATAAGTATATTATAGAGTTTTCTTTTATTACAGACTTCGTTCACTATAAATATTAATTTAAAGTTTTTTTTAATTCTGAATGTTCTTGTATTAAATATATATCTATCATTATTTCTTTAATCGCCCCAAGTAATAATGTTTCTTTTATATAAACGTAATACTTAATATTGATTGTAAACCACCCATCCGTTTTATAGGTACGGGATTTTCGGTAATATTAACCTTGAAATTTAAATGTGGATTTTCAAAGACATTATTATTTTGTAATTTGATTTTCACTTTTTTAAGTGTGATTAATTCTTTTTCAGTTTTATTTTAATTGTTTTATTTTCTGGTGTTTTTCGTTTTGTGATTTTCCAGATTTTTTTCCCCCCCGGAAGTTAGTTCTGGTTTTAAAGTTATCGTGATGCGTAGTTGCCGGAAGTGGGGCTTCTGGTATGAATTTTGCGTATGGTGGCTGTGATTTAATTTCGCCAAGATTGAATCTTGTCAATCCCCGGCCCTATCTTAATTGAGATGTTATTAGAGTGGTCTCAGAAGTAGTTTAATTGGTAGGAACGCCGCGCCGCGTTTAAGAATAATGCGTGGGCGTTATTTAGGGACATTTTTAGCGGTTCCAAGTGCCGCCGACTTTGAGGCGCCACTTAGCGCCAGGCGCCATGTTAATGAGGACGACGCCGACGTGATCCCAGGTGATGCCAACTTTTCTCTGATGCCGGAGAGACAGCTAAGCTTCAAAGAAACATTTCAGTGGATCGTTTAAGATGTTTGCAGTAACTATCTAGCAGTTTTGGGAACATTTTATTTTGCGTCATAAATCGTGCATGCAATACGATCCAGTGATCTGGGTGTTCCATGGAATTGATCTAGAGCCGGGGCAACGTAATTTGTTAATCAACCCTGAAAAACTTTTGAAGCAGTTAGATTATTTGTGGGAATATTCGGCACAAGTGAAATAAGGAAATTTTGATCAACTTATGTGGGGGTTTCAAGTCTAGTGACATTATTTTTCATTGAGCAGTGTACTTAAAACTTTATTTCCAGAAACGTGAGAGTTAAAGAAAGTTTTAACCTCAGAAGTAACACTTTATAAATTTTATTTTATTTTTGAACCGACGGAAAGCAGTACAATTTTATTCCCTAAATTTTCAGATTTTCACCAGTTTAAATTTTGTAAGGATTATGGCAAAGTGAAGCCATTCGACTCTTTATCCAGTTTGAGCTTAATTTGGCAGTTTTTAGGTTTTCGGTAGAGTCACCGCCTTCATTTTCACTAAGTATAATTTTATTTTAAAAGAATATTTTCATTTAATAAACCCGAGTAAAAATCATCAGTTCTTTCTCTTCTCAGTAGCTAGAGTAGCTATTTGGAATTATTCTGAGTGCTTTATCCCTGTCCAGTGTTGAATGTTTTATATTTTATGAGTGTTTATCTGACCATTTCAAGTGTAAATGTCACTCTCGTCGTCATGTCATGAGCCTACTAAGGAAATGTCACCACCTCATTGACTATACCCGAACTCAGTCAAGCTTAAAATCTCTCTCTAAAAAAAAAAAGAACTAGAGAGAGAGAGTGTGTGTGTGTGTATGTATGTATATATATATATATATATATATATATATATATATATATATATATATATATATATATATATATACACACGTCATTATTTATAATAATTTATACCAGTTTACAATCACAAAAATATCACCACTATCACTATTAAAATATAAAATCCACGTATACAATTATTATTATTTAATTTGGTATACTGTCAGTGCTCATTATAAGCATCAAATATGTCTACACGGAGCCAATTTTGTGGGCCATTTTTCAAGATAGCACTACATGAATATACAAAAAGTAATTTCGTATCTCAAGAAACAATCAACCGATTCCTAGGAAATTTAGCTAACAAGTAGTAATATGGTTGGCGAAATAATTGATTTATTTTATGTAGGTCAGACACCGATTTTAAAAATGGCGCCAAATAGATAATCTACTTACGTCTGCAATATATATTAAGCAATTTGACCAATTTTAACTAAGTTGTATGTTGACAGTGTGTGTCTATTAGAAGCCTCCTTTTTTTAGGCCTTTTTTTAAAGTAGCGCTTGATGAGAAAATGAAATTAATATGCGATATCTTGGGAGCGAATCAATTAATTTTCACAACATTCTTCACACAACTAGCGCTGCGATAAGACATGTAAACTTACATTATTTAAGAATGTAGATATTTCAGGTAAATATACCCTAACTACTGAAACAGTAGACTGATTACATCCGAAGTTAATACTCCGAATCCTACTTCCATAATGCAGTTGGTTACACCCTAGCTTATCGTACAAGATTCTCGCGGTTCGCTTGCTAGGTAAGGCAAGTGTGTATTTGTAAATAAACCCTAACTACTGAAACAGTAGACTGATTACATCCGAAGTTAATACTCCGAATCCTACTTCCGTAATGCATTTGGTTACACCCTAGCTTATCGTACAAGATTCTCGCGGTTCGCTTGCTAGGTAAGGCAAGTGTGTATTTGTAATAATCTCACTGCTGTTGTATATTTTTCTGGTTCCATCTCTAATGATACCGCTGTCAACGAGTTATCAAGGCCTATCAACCACTAAGCTCTTAAGAACTTCTTTAAAACTATTCCCACCAATGTATAGGAAAGTAGGCATATTAGTTACATCAGTAACCGTTTGTTAAAGTAAGATATTTCACCTTCGCTGTTTACTGAATTATCGCAAAATTGAATTTATTAGACCTCCGTTACAGACGTCGGGCGAAAAAAAATATTCCATGCTGCTGCAAACATATTAAATAGAATTTTAATAACATTGTGAGATGTCGCAGAAGTTAAAGGAAGGTTAAGTTTTTTGGAAGAATACACAGAAACATATAAATTCCAAACTAAAATATTTTTTATATTCTGTATTTCAGGTTTTCATTTAATATTCTCGGATACTTATTAATATTACTCCACCGCTCCTACCAAAATCACTTTGATAACACTGTATATAAATAATTTTTTGCGTTATATTTATGTAAAACATTGTCCTTTTGTAAACGATATTGTTGATACTACATATGATTTAGTTCCAAGAAAGTACACAATGTTACATTGTTTTGCGTAATCATAGGTTCAAATCATTATCCTTTTTTTAGGCATAACTTCATAATAATAATTAATTATTCACGTGCAGAAACTTTGTAAAAACTGCCGGAAGCTATTTCAATATTTCATGTAATCACTCGATTTTCAGACTGCAGTAGAATATACGGACTTTGTCACATTTTTTTCTTTTAATTCAGGGACTGTGTTTGATTTAATGTAATAATAATTCTACTGTGCAATTATGGAGAAATATGACAATACAATGCAGCATACCTTGTTTAATTTTTGTAAATGGTTTGGTTTAATTTATTGGCATGTTCTCAAAAGGGTAGGTTTGCGATTTTAACATATAATTATATGGGAAAATGGTACCAGCAGGTAATTTGTTCAGTTTGCGTTAACATATAAATAATAATTATTTTTTTCAGTTACCCGCCATCACACTTGAAAGATATGTGTGAATGAGAGAGAGATAGAGGGGTATATGTTTGCTTGTGTTAGCTGTTTGCTCTGGCAGCGGGCGAACTGGTTCAGAAGACGTTTCCTTGTACACGAGGCAGCCGTTCCACGCGGGCTTGGGTGTTGTTGCGACTTGAATATCGCGTCTCAGTAGCTGATTGATGCGTGTGGTGTGACAGACAGTTTCCTTGTACACGAAGCAGCCGTTCCACGGGGCTTGGGTGTTGTTGCGACTTGAATATCGCGTCTCAGTAGCTGATTGATGCGTGTGGTGTGACAGACAGTTTCCTTGTACACGAAGCAGCCGTTCCACGGGGCTTGGGTGTTGTTGCGACTTGAATATCGCGTCTGAGTAGCTGATTGTTGCGTGTGGTGTGACAGACAGTTTCCTTGTACACGAAGCAGCCGTTCCACGCGGTCTTGGGTGTTGTACGGACTTGAATATCGCGTCTCAGTAGCTGATTGATGCGTGTGGTGTGACAGACAGTTTCCTTGTACATGAAGCAGCCGTTCCACGCGGGATTGGGTGTTGTTGCGTCTTGAATATCGAGTCTCAGTAGCTGATTGATGCGTGTGGTATGGAAGAGAGTTTCCTTGTACATGAAGCAGCCGTTCCACGCGGCTTGGGTGTTGTGCCGACTTGAATATCGCGTCTCAGTAGCTGATTGATGCGTGTGGTATGGCAGACAGTTTCCTTGTACATGAAGCAGCCGTTCCACGCGGCTTGGGTGTTGTGCCGACTTGAATATCGCGTCTCAGTAGCTGATTGATGCGTGTGGTGTGACAGACAGTTTCCTTGTACACGAAGCAGCCGTTCCACGTGGGCTTGGGTGTTGTTGCGACTTGAATATCGCGTCTCAGTAGCTGATTGATGCGTGTGGTGTGACAGACAGTTTCCTTGTACACGAGGCAGCCGTTCCACGCGGGCTTGGGTGTTGTTGCGACTTGAATATCGAGTCTCAGTAGCTGATTGATGCGTGTGGTGTGACAGACAGTTTACTTGTACATGAAGCAGCCGTTCCACGGGGCTTGGGTGTTGTTGCGACTTGAATATCGCGTCTCAGTAGCTGATTGATGCGTGTGGTGTGACAGACAGTTTCCTTGTACACGAAGCAGCCGTTCCACGGGGCTTGGGTGTTGTTGCGACTTGAATATCGCGTCTCAGTAGCTGATTGTTGCGTGTGGTGTGACAGACAGTTTCCTTGTACACGAAGCAGCCGTTCCACGCGGTCTTGGGTGTTGTACGGACTTGAATATCGCGTCTCAGTAGCTGATTGATGCGTGTGGTGTGACAGACAGTTTCCTTGTACATGAAGCAGCCGTTCCACGCGGGATTGGGTGTTGTTGCGACTTGAATATCGAGTCTCAGTAGCTGATTGTTGCGTGTGGTGTGACAGACAGTTTCCTTGTACACGAAGCAGCCGTTCCACGCGGCTTGGGTGTTGTGCCGGCTTGAATATCGCGTCTCAGTAGCTGATTGATGCGTGTGGTGTGACAGACAGTTTCCTTGTACACGAAGCAGCCGTTCCACGCGGGCTTGGGTGTTGTTGCGACTTGAATATCGCGTCTCAGTAGCTGATTGATGCGTGTGGTGCGACAGACAGTTTCCTTGTACACGAAGCAGCCGTTCCACGCGGCTTGGGTGTTGTGCCGGCTTGAATATCGCGTCTCAGTAGCTGATTGATGCGTGTGGTGTGACAGACAGTTTCCTTGTACATGAAGCAGCCGTTCCACGCGGTCTTGGGTGTTGTACCGACTTGAATAACGCGTCTCAGTAGCTGATTGATGCGTGTGGTGTGACAGACAGTTTCCTTGTACATGAAGCAGCCGTTCCACGCGGTCTTGGGTGTTGTACCGACTTGAATATCGAGTCTCAGTAGCTGATTGATGCGTGTGGTATGGAAGACAGTTTCCTTGTACATGAAGCAGCCGTTCCACGCGGCTTGGGTGTTGTGCCGACTTGAATATCGCGTCTCAGTAGCTGATTGATGCGTGTGATGTGACAGACAGTTTCCTTGTACACGAAGCAGCCGTTCCACGCGGCTTGGGTGTTGTTGCGACTTGAATATCGAGTCTCAGTAGCTGATTGTTGCGTGTGGTGTGACAGACAGTTTCCTTGTACATGAAGCAGCCGTTCCACGCGGGCTTGGGTGTTGTACCGACTTGAATATCGGGTCTCAGTAGCTGATTGATGCGCGTGATGTGACAGACAGTTTCCTTGTACATGAAACAGCCGTTCCACGCGGGCTTGGGTGTTGTACCGACTTGAATATCGCGTCTCAGTAGCTGATTGATGCGTGTTGTGTGACAGACAGTTTCCTTGTACACGAAGCAGCCGTTCCACGTGGCTTGGGTGTTGTGCCGACTTGAATATCGCGTCTCAGTAGCTGATTGATGCGTGTGATGTGACAGACAGTTTCCTTGTACACGAAGCAGCCGTTCCACGCGGCTTGGGTGTTGTTGCGACTTGAATATCG
This sequence comes from Dryococelus australis, assembly GCA_029891345.1. NCBI lineage: Eukaryota > Metazoa > Arthropoda > Insecta > Phasmatodea > Phasmatidae > Dryococelus > Dryococelus australis. The sequence continues at coordinate 72,409,694 of CM057006.1, read as the reverse complement.
CGTCTCAGTAGCTGATTGTTGCGTGTGGTGTGACAGACAGTTTCCTTGTACACGAAGCAGCCGTTCCACGCGGCTTGGGTGTTGTGCCGACATGAATATCGCGTCTCAGTTGCTGATTGATGCGTGTGGTGTGACAGACAGTTTCCTTGTACACGAAGCAGCCGTTCCACGCGGCTTGGGTGTTGTTGCGACTTGAATATCGCGTCTCAGTAGCTGATTGTTGCGTGTGGTGTGACAGACAGTTTCCTTGTACACGAAGCAGCCGTTCCACGCGTCTTGGGTGTTGTGCCGGACTTGAATATCGCGTCTCAGTAGCTGATTGATGCGTGTGATGTGACAGACAGTTTCCTTGTACACGAAGCAGCCGTTCCACGCGCTTGGGTGTAGTTGCGACTTGAATATCGCGTCTCAGTAGCTGATTGATGCGTGTGGCGTGACAGACAGTTTCCTTTTACACGAAGCAGCCGTTCCACGCGGCTTGGTGTTGTGCCGGCTTGAATATCGCGTCTCAGTAGCTGATTGATGCGTGTGGTGTGACAGACAGTTTCCTTGTACACGAAGCAGCCGTTCCACGCGCTTGGGTGTTGTTGCGAGTTGAATATCGCGTCTCAGTAGCTGATTGATGCGTGTGGTGTGACAGACAGTTTCCTTGTACACGAAGCAGCCGTTCCACGCGTCTTGGGTGTTGTTCGACTTAATATCGCGTCTCAGTAGCTGATTGATGCGTGTGGTGTGACAGACAGTTTCCTTTTACACGAAGCAGCCGTTCCACGCGGCTTGGGTGTTGTGCCGACTTGAATATCGCGTCTCAGTAGCTGATTGATGCGTGTGGTGTGACAGACAGTTTCCTTGTACACGAAGCAGCCGTTCCACGCGGGTTGGGTGTTGTTGCGTCTTGAATATCGAGTCTCAGTAGCTGATTGATGCGTGTGGTTGAAGAGAGTTTCCTTGTACATGAAGCAGCCGTTCCACGCGGCTTGGGTGTTGTTGCGACTTGAATATCGCGTCTCAGTAGCTGATTGATGCGTGTGGTGTGACAGACAGTTTCCTTGTACACGAAGCAGCCGTTCCACGCGGCTTGGGTGTTGTTGCGACTTCAATATCGCGTCTCAGTAGCTTGTTGATGCGTGTGGGTGTGACAGACAGTTTCCTTGTACATGAAGCAGCCGTTCCACGCGGCTTGGGTGTTGTGCCGACTTGAATATCGCGTCTCAGTAGTTGATTGATGCGTGTGATGTGACAGACAGTTTCCTTGTACACGAAGCAGCCGTTCCACGCGGCTTGGTGGGGGGGGGGGGGGGGGGGGGGGGGGGGGGGGGGGGGGGGGGGGGGGGGGGGGGGGGGGGGGGGGGGGGGGGGGGGGGGGGGGGGGGGGGGGGGGGGGGGGGGGGGGGGGGGGGGGGGGGGGGGGGGGGGGGGGGGGGGGGGGGGGGGGGGGGGGGGGGGGGGGGGGGGGGGGGGGGGGGGGGGGGGGGGGGGGGGGGGGGGGGGGGGGGGGGGGGGGGGGGGGGGGGGGGGGGGGGGGGGGGGGGGGGGGGGGGGGGGGGGTTTTTTTTTTTTTTTTTTTTTTTTTTTTTTTTTTTTTTTTTTTTTTTTTTTTTTTTTTTTTTTTTTTTTTTTTTTTTTTTTTTTTTTTTTTTTTTTTTTTTTTTTTTTTTTTTTTTTTTTTTTTTTTTTTTTTTTTTTTTTTTTTTTTTTTTTTTTTTTTTTTTTTTTTTTTTTTTTTTTTTTTTTTTTTTTTTTTTTTTTTTTTTTTTTTTTTTTTTTTTTTTTTTTTTTTTTTTTTTTTTTTTTTTTTTTTTTTTTTTTTTTTTTTTTTTTTTTTTTTTTTTTTTTTTTTGGGGGTTGTCCGACTTGAATATCGCGTCTCAGTAGCTGATTGATGCGTGTTGTGTGACAGACAGTTTCCTTGTACACGAAGCAGCCGTTCCACGCGGCTTGGGTGTTGTGCGACTTGAATATCGCGTCTCAGTAGCTGATTGATGCGTGTGGTGTGACAGACAGTTTCCTTGTACACGAAGCAGCCGTTCCCACGCGGCTTGGGTGTTGTTGCGACTTGAATATCGCGTCTCAGTAGCTGATTGTGCGTGTGGTGTGACAGACAGTTTCCTTGTACACGAAGCAGCCGTTCCACGCGGCTTGGGTGTTGTGCGACTTGAATATCGCGTCCAGTGCTGATTGATGCGTGTGGTGTGACAGACAGTTTCCTTGTACACGAAGAGCCGTTCCACGCGGCTTGGGTGTTGTTGCGACTTGAATATCGCGTCTCAGTAGCTGAATTTATGCGTGTGGTGTGACAGACAGTTTCCTTGTACACGAAGCAACCGTTCCACGCGGCTTGGGTGTTGTGTCGACTTGAATATCGCGTCTCAGTAGCTGATTGATGCGTGTTGGTGTGACAGACAGTTTCCTTGTACACGAAGCAGCCGTTCCACGCAGCTTGGGTGTTGTTGCGACTTGAATATCGCGTCTCAGTAGCTGATTGATGCGTGTGATGTGACAGACAGTTTCCTTGTACACGAAGCAGCCGTTCCACGAGGGCTTGGGTGTTGTTGCGACTTGAATATCGCGTCTCAGTAGCTGATTGATGCGTGTGGTGTGACTGACAGTTTCCTTGTACATGAAGCAGCCGTTCCACGCTGGCTTGGGTGTTGTTGCGACTTGAATATCGCGTCTCAGTAGCTGATTGATGCGTGTGGTGTGACAGACAGTTTCCTTGTACACGAAGCAGCCGTTCCACGCGGCTTGGGTGTTGTTGCGACTTGAATATCGCGTCTCAGTAGCTGAATGATGCGTGTGGTGTGACTGACAGTTTCCTTGTACATGAAGCAGCCGTTCCACGCTGGCTTGGGTGTTGTTGCGACTTGAATATCGCGTCTCAGTAGCTGATTGATGCGTGTGGTGTGACAGACAATTTCCTTGTACACGAAGCAGCCGTTCCACGAGGGCTTGGGTGTTGTTGCGACTTGAATATCGCGTCTCAGTTGCTGATTGATGAGTGTGGTGTGACAGACAGTTTCCTTGTACACGAAGCAGCCGTTCCACGCGGGCTTGGGTGTTGTTGCGACTTGAATATCGCGTCTCAGTAGCTGATTGATGCGTGTGGTGTGACTGACAGTTTCCTTGTACACGAAGCAGCCGTTCCACGTGGGCTTGGGTGTTGTTGCGACTTGAATATCGCGTCTCAGTAGCTGATTGTTGCGTGTTTTGTGACAGACAGTTTCCTTGTACACGAAGCAGCCGTTCCACGCGGCTTGGGTGTTGTTGCGACTTGAATATCGCGTCTCAGTAGCTGATTGATGCGTGTGGTGTGACAGACAGTTTCCTTGTACACGAAGCAGCTGTACCACGCGGCTTGGGTGTTGTTGCGAATTGAATATCGCGTCTCAGTAGCTGATTGATGCGTGTGGTGTGACAGACAGTTTCCTTGTACACGAAGCAGCCGTTCCACGCGGCTTGGGTTTTGTGCCGGCTTGAATATCGCGTCTCAGTAGCTGATTGGTGCGTGTGGTGTGACAGACAGTTGCAGGGGAACCAGCACCACACATTCACTTGCCACCACTTCGTGCACAGTGCGTGCCAGTTAACTTCCAACTTTTCTGAAGCCTTGATTAATTTATACATATATATTGCTGATCGGATGGATATATATACATATATGTAACTGACGTCATAATCTCACAAAACCTAAATGAAAAAATCTGGCTTCTAAACAGTAATATCCAGAAAGTAAACAAAATAATTTCACGTGGCTTTGTAGCTTTAACGAAATTACATTGATTCAAGATAATTAACCCTTCGCTGATTTATATCAAGATTTTATACCCCAGTTATATAAAAGATAAAAGAAAGTTCAATAAATATCATTAGTAGAACAGCTATGCTAGGCGTCCTTGTTTCTCAGTAGTGTTGCACATTTCCTATGTTCCATATGTCAGTGTCTTCATGTTAGATTTTAATTATTTTGAAACTTATGCTGAGTGATTTGGTACACAAGGTGTGTACGGTAAAGTGTGTATGTTGCTAGGGGTGTCCATTATAGACGGAGTATTTCATGCTCAGCCCAGGTTAGCACCAGACAAGCGTAATTACTAACTGGGTTTGTTACACACTCACATTAAAACAGTCGTAATTTATTTTTATCACATTTGGCCGACATATTCTACTATATTTATTTATTTTCACATGTTGTTTGGTAATGGTATGTTCCACAGTGGGTGTGAGTATCATAGGTAGTTTGGTCTGGGCGAGTGTTAAGAAACGAGCCAGTAACATGTATGTTCCTACATCAATAATAAATGGATTATATTCATAATTATATGCACCAAAGAACGCAGCCAACTAACTTACTTAGAGTAACCTCCGCGACATATATACTATCACAGTCTTCTGCACAGTGTAATTCCTGTCCTGTTCAGAATATTCAACATAATGTATGCACCGTGTGACATCTGATTGGATGACGCATCTGATTTACATATTATTAACTAGAAACGATACGCAAATTTCGAGTATACAAATACTTATTCTACAAAATACTACAATTGTGATGTGTCCTAGCATATAAGATATTTATTTAATATTTTAATTTATTTAATATATTATGTAGGTTACACGCAGCCAACTTATGTTGGAATGATAATATGTTTATTGTCTTGTAATTTTTTTATGTTGTTAAGTTTTGAATACTTTGCAAATCTGCTTAAGTTGGCAATATCAGCTGATATCACTTGGTTTATACACTTACGGAATTCACCCGTAGTAATTTCATACGCCTGTAAGTTAAATTAGAATTTCTATCTGACAATGAATTGGAATGGTGAATGAAGATTCCATTTTCCATCTTGTCTTTGTTGGGTCCTTATAATAGCTGGCCAGGAGGGCCTGAGCTCAATTTTTGAAAGGCTAATTTTAAGTGTGTAACGTGAATTGACCCCAACGGAAATGTTACGTTCAGTGGTTTTGAACGTAGGCGTATGTGTTAAACGCCAATAAAGGTAACTGAGTGCTATTTCAGCTCGTATACAGCATTTGAAGACGGTATTGTGCATCTTCGCTTACATAGACATTTACGCAGCGGTGATGTGGGATTGATTGCAAAATATAGCTGCACTCAAGTAATAATATTTACCTTACCTGGCGCATATACCTTGAGAACTGTGTTTACTTTTGCTCTACTGACTGGTACATAGCTAGCCAGCTTAATTAAAGAAGAGTAATCAGAGACAGATATCTGAGTCAGTCATCAACGGAGGTGTGAGAACAAGTGTTAATTTGTGTTGAACTATATATTTTACACTGCAAGATATTTCAATTTTGAATACATACGTGAGACACACCAGAAAGAGTATATTTTCAGTTACTACACTTGCTCCATATTTGATATTTTTAGCAGACATTGGGAGGTGCATTAACTTCAATTTTATTGGTCAGCTGCTGCGTGTATATTTCCTCATGTTTGTCATACACAGCTTTAAGGTGAAGGTCTGGCGTCATATGAATGAAATATTTTATTCCATCAAATTTAACACTTCGCCATCGACCTGGTCTTCTGATTAAAATGCTACTCAAGCAGTTAGTTCCTTTGCATTGATATCGTGCTTGGTTGAAAGTAACATGTGCATAGCTAGTTTGAGGAGCTGAATGCTGCCCGGAACAGGTTTCTTGGCATATGTCTGCTGCATTGTCAGTTAAGTGTATGTAATTCTGATAAGTGCAATAAGATGGCCAAATTTGTACACAATCCAGCAGAGGTGAAGCAACAATTATTTGTCACAATAAGATAAGTTTCCTTTTCTGTACTCATAGTTTATACATTTTAATATGTGATAAATATGTTTCAATCTAAACATTCTGGGAAAAACCAGACACTGAAATGTCTAAATTGTGTTTTATGACAACATTGTTACACACATGTTATTCTAGTGTAACATATCCATATATTCTCATTTACATGTCACACAACTGGTATGCAAATTAACACGTGTGTTGTATTGTACTGTATGAAACCTGCACATTTTTGCCTATGTTTAAACACTTATTTATTTTAAGTGGAATATTTCTGCAATTTTTACATATTTGATTTGATTTTTTTGAATGTCCAATTTAAATCAGAGCCAACCATTCTTTTCCAATGTTTGTATGTTAATGCATGTTACTCTATGGTAAGCAAGGCTATTATTTTGAGCATTTTAGCTGATTAAACAAAGTATGTGACTGAATGATTTTTCAGGGTTTTTCTCATCTCAGTATTTATTATTTTTATTTTCCCATACCGTTTATTTTATTTTATTAATAGTTTTAATTGTATTTGGTGTTAAGCAATTTTTCTGACGTAATGGACCAGAAGTTGCTGAGCTCCATTGATAAGACTTGATAACGGAGTTGCCGGAAGTCAAGGGCTTCTGGGTACGGATCTGACGATCCAGAGAGGTGGTTTTGAGAGCCGGGATTTCATGGGCGAAATCCCCGGTATCATCATAATTTAGAACAGTGTTTCGGTACCCTGAAGTGAGTATAATATACAGGCTAGCTTGGCTACGTTAGTTAATGTTATGAGTGGGCGCTGTCTACGAGGAGAGCCTGCACTGACGCCACGACGCCACGACGCCATGCTGGTAGCATCAGTGTGGCCTCAAATTAAGATGACGCCACCTAATTTTCGTACATATAAACTTGTGTTTGGTAGCATCTTCGACAGATTTATTATTGTTCCCAAATTGTTTGTGACAGTTAATCTGATTTTTGGAAGTTTAAGCTACAGCACAGATGTCACTTATTAATTCAGTCCAGTAGTCCTACGCTAACCTATTTGAGCTAGTTACCGGAGCAAAAACTTTTGAACTTCCATTGATTTCATCTTAAATTGGGAGTGAAGAACTAGTTTACTAGTGTTTAATTGGAACTTAACTTTGTTGGAGAACATTTAAGAGTTTGCTATATTTTTGAAAAGATTACGAACTTAAGTCAGATATATGGGACAGTGATCAGAATGTGTAATGCTATGGTTTAATGGCGCTCACTACCTATAACTTTTTAAGAGGCAATTGAACTACAGACACTTTTTAATTTGAATACAGTTTAATAAATCTACAGTTTTCCTAATTATTTTTAAAGCATTTTAAATATGTTAAATATTATTTTATTTTTCAATTTATGTAATTCTTGTTTTCGAATTGTGATAATACTTTAATAAGTTTAAATTAATTGCAGAACAGAATTTTAATTAATTGATTTAATTTTCCGTACACAGTTAAACAGTTTTATTTTGATTTTTAATTTTTGTTTCTCTGTTTTGAATTAAATATAATTATTAACATTTTGATTTCTTATACTGGTAATGCCGCACCACACCTATCAGATATTTTTTTTACACAAATAATAATATAAATGAAGTGCTTCTTGAAAAGTTTGAAAGTTTTGTGTGTTGGAATGCCAGCGCACGTAAATGCCCTTGCAGAGTTCCTCAGACGGCCAACGCGGCCTGGGAGAGTAAGTTCTCAAGGTAAAAGGGTCGAACACACATTTAGTGTACTACACAGTCTGGGTTACACATATGTCTTTCATACACATTTTCACATTATTATTAGCCACGTAGTTTACCCAATACATCACAGTGGCGCATCGTAATAAGCCAACACCCCAAGTTCTCAATACTTCACAGTGGCTTGCAACGTGGCGGCTAACGAGTTTGATTGTTTCTCCGCTGAATTTTCCCCAATACACTACTACAGTGGCGCCCTTGCGTGGTGCTATAGGAATCCTAATTTGCATAGCAGGGGATAGTTCCCAATTTCTCACGAAACTTCACAATAGCGTGTATTACAGGCATTTTATACCTATTTTAACATAAAAGTAGCTTATTTTTGGTTAATTTGTACTTCTACTTATATTTCATCTACAAATTATAAAATTTAATTTAAGAATTAATACGAATAAAAAGAGAAAGAAAATAGGTTTGTTGGAAACGCCTAGTAAGAAATAGTTCGTATGCAAAATATTATTACACCGACTGCGCATGAATGTGGTGTATTGTCCCTTTGGTGTATTTATTCTGGTATCGGTTAAGATTTGTTCGCATGAGGCGGAGGAATATCCTGGAAGTTTAACATTAACAGTGCTCCAGAAAAGTTGGAAGTAACCGTGAATGGACTATAGTAAGCAAATTATGAAAAACACTTATTGAAGGCACATAATTAGGGACATTCGTGCCGCTTGCACGTAAAGCCTGCATTTTATCAGTCCCCGAGAACATAAATCTCAAGATTGGACATCGCCATGTCGATGTTCATGTGTCTAGAAGTAGTGTAGTCGTATGCAGGGGCACTGTTGGAGGGAATCGTTATGTTGGAACGGTTACTGCAGGTTGTGGAAATGCAGGAAGACGATTGCTTGTAGGCTGGATGAAATGCAGTGGGTAATGATTGGTATTCGGTATTTGGCCATAGACACGTCTGTGTACACCCCTTGCTGGATTTCCATTTGATGTAACATTTACTTGTCGTCTGGTAGTTTTTTCATATGTGGCAACAGACTACCGAAGAAATGAATTATCTTGTCTTGCTGCTTGTCGATGTCATCTATCATTAACTTAATTTTTTCCTCTTCTAACTGAACAAGTTTCAGTCCTAGGCTACCACTTCATTTTGCCGACACATCTTTTTTTTCACAGAAGTTCCGTTGCTGATTTGAATACTTACACGACTCGATACCGGCTCACGAAAAAAAAAAAAAAAAAAAAATCCGGGTCGCAAGAAATAGCTATACACTTCTTCTAATAATTTAGTCTTATTTTAATTTCATTTTTGCAATTATATTTGTAATAATTTCATATATAACTTATTGTTACGCTTTCAGCTGGCGCCGACTCATCTGCCCCGCGCCGTAATCGGAGACCCACCTCGCCCTCCCCGCTTCCTAGAACGATGCGCTCGCGGCCTCCTGATTCCTCTTCTGGCAATCCCGTGAATGCCGACAGCGGCGAGACTTGCTCGTGTCACAGACCTCCTCTTGACTGCTAGAGTTTCCGATACGTTTATACTGGCTGGCGCCTCAGCCCTCCGCGACGCATCACGCGAGTTGGGGAAAATTCTAGGTGGTGGCCTAAGACAACATATATACTGCCGCAACCCAGCGGCCGGCAGTCTTTGACGGAGGTCGCCTGGCGAGTGTGCGCGAGCGAAGACAAGTGTGGACGACGACGGGAGATTGCGGGACGACGGCGAGTGAGGTGTTCGTTGCTGGAATAGATGAGAGGGTGTGAAACTGACGAGTGAAGCCTACTGTGCGCGAGGGCGCTTGGAATACTCTACAATATTGCGAATGGCGGGGCATGGACTGAACTGAGGTGGGACTGAATGGAAGTGTAACACTGATTTTACTGTAAATATTCAAAATGTCAAATATGGACGCATAAATTATAAAATAATTTAATAAGTTGATACACTGTCTATTGGGACTGATCTTTAATTATTTAATTTCATTGATTTCTTTGCCGCAATTATAAATTTTATTAATTGGTGTCAACTGTGAACAGTAAGTGATTTCAATTTATTGTGCGAATTTGAGTTCAGAGGAATTTGCTGTAGTTACTGTAAATAAAATAAGAAATTGCACTTAATTTTTTAATTTGATTAAGACCTCCATCCCTTAACGAACTTGGTATAGCCCACTTGATTTCTAGAGAGAGAAATTGAAAACACTGGTGTCAGAAGTGGGATGGAGACATTTTATAAAAATAAAATATTAAAATATTCGTAGTAAATATCACAATATTTGAGCAATAGGCCAAGAAATTATTTTGAATTGTTTTAAAATGTTAATTAGAAAAATGTCGGCAGACATGGCAGCACTTCGTGCCTAGATCGAAGGACTGAGTGGTCCAATAAGTAATGTAAATAATCAGATTAGTAGTGTTAGGGAATCTGTTAATAGTGAAAATGAAAATGGAAATAGTAAAATAGATAGTGTCTGTGAATCTGTTATTACTATTAGTGAAAATGTAAATAGTGTTAGTGAAAATGTAAACAGTGTTAGTAAAAATGTAAATAGTGTTAGTGAATTAGTAGACAAGAAAATAGACAGTATTACTAAACTTGTAGATAAGAAAATAGACAATGTTAGCGAAGTAGTAGACAAAAATAGACAGTGTAAACGCAAATGTAGATAGAAAAATAGACAGTGTGAATGAGAATGTGGACAGAAAGATAGGTGTGAGCGAGTTGGTGAACAATAAAATAAACTGTGTGGACAAGAAGATCGACAGCATGAGCGAGAGAATGAACAGTGTCGAGCAAGAAATGAAACATAAAGTGAGCGCCCTTAAGAAGGAATGGCAGGAGTTCTTGCAGCAGCAGGGGAGACGACATGCAGGGGCGGAAGAGGAGCCGAGATTAGTGACCACCGAGCCGACGAGTGCCGGCAGCGAGAAGAAGGTAGAAGTCGCCGCCAGTGGAGCTATTGCAGGGGAGGAGCAGCAGTTCTGCAGTTTGTGAACGCCCCTGCCAGGGGCGAGTAAAAGCGTCACAATTAAGCCCGTCCCCTACGATGGACATACATCTTGGCGCGAGTACCAGCAAGAATTAGAGATCGTGGCCACCCTGAATGGCTAGACTGTAGAGCATAGGACGTACTACCTGGCGGCTGTACTGAGGGGACCAGCATTGGGCATACTGCAGTCACTGTCAGAACGACATCGTCTTAAATACTCCACATTGGTGTCGGCTTTGGAGCTGCGATTCGGCGACCGGTACCTGTGACACGCTCACCATGCCCAACTGCGAAGACGCATCCAGTGACCCGGCGAACCACTGCAGGAGCTGTGGCAGGATATCGTAAGGCTGTCGCACCTGTCTCTGGACGGATGCTCGGAATAGGCACGAGATGTCATCGCTGTCGGCTTCTTCGTTAATGCTATCGCTGACACCGATGTGCGGCAAACTGTGCGGTTAGCTGCGCCTCGCGACATACAGGATGCCCTGGCCAGAGCACTGGAAGTCGAGTCAGCATGGCAGTCATCAGTACCCTTACATCCAGTGCAGGCAGTGATACTTGATGAAGGGGAGGACGACAGCGTCAAGGGGATGTTGAAGTACTTGCATACGACCATGAGGGACATCGCCTCCAGGGTGCGCACTATGGAGACTCGCCGTACCCCACCCAAACGGTCGTAATGTTGGAAGTTTGGACAGCCAAGGGGCACCTGAGAGTCAACTGTCCTCAGCAGCAACAGTAGCAGAAGAAGCAGCAGCAGCAACAGCCAGGGAGCAGGCGCCAAGGGGCAGGTGAGAGTGCAGTGTCTTTGGGAAACTTGTAAACACCGGTCTTGAGGGGCAAATATCGGTGATTGCTGGAGAGAAGGCCCCAATGCTTTTGCAGGTGCGCTCAATGAAACAAGACTTCAATGCCATATTGGTGAAGGGGAGTCTATATGATGTTTCTTGTCAGATGATCGTTGGCACAGGAGTTACTATAACATTGGTAAGAACTGACATTCTTGGGCCTTCCCTCCAGCGATCATCCGATAAGAACATGGATCACTGCTATTTAACAACAGTAACAGGTGAGACCACACCAGTAGAAGGCAAGAGAAGGGTTCTCTTACAGCTCGGTAACCTTGAGATTGAGCATGATAAATACATAGTCGAAATAGAGGACGAATGCATTTTGGGTCTTGATGTTTTACGTAAGCTGGTATGCTGTATTGATACTCGTTGGGGGGGGGGGGTGTTACGTGTGGGTAATACCGAGTTGGTAGTGTCAACACGACGAGATTTATATTCGCCAATGAGCTGCCCAGTGGTGTGTAATCAGTCAACTGTGCTCCCTGCTTCTAGAGAAGTTGTTATTCCAGGCAGATGGCAGGGAAAATTTGTCAGGCGATTGGGCATAATGAAACCAGCCCAGGAAGATGGCATACACAATGGTTTCATTGTAGCCAAGACATTGATTTCATCAAAATCGGACAGTTTGCCTGTTAGGATTATTAATTTGTCTGACCATGCTATCCGCCTTGGAGAGGGGGCCACACTAGGGTTTTGCAAGCAGGTATCACAGGTACTACCAAATGTTCTAGAAACTTAACTGTCACAACCTAATGAATGTCCTCTTCCAGATGCTCTGGGGGAACTGCTGACAAGAACAAAAGAAAACCTCAACTGGCGACAGGCGAGGGCAGATTCAGAATTGTTGCAGAGAATAGAGGTGCTTTGTCCTGCGAGCCCAATTACCTTGGCAGAACTAATGTTGCATGCCACCACATCGAGACAGGGGATGCCAGACCCATAAAGCAACCACCAAGGCGACTACCGCTAGCTTCATATGAGGTAGTTGGCGGTATTCTGAAAGAGATAAGGGATTTAAATGTGATAGAGCCATCAGCCACTCCATGGTCCCCTCCCAGTGTGCTTGTTAAAGAGAAAGATGGCTCTATTAGATTTTGTCTTGGTTACCCCCAACTTAATAATGTGACCAAGAAAGATTCTTACCCACTCCCTAGTATAGACGACACCCTGAATAGCCTAGCAGGTTCACAGAGGTTTTCTACTCTTGACATGAAGAGTGGGTATTGGCAGTGCGAGGTGGCCCAGGAAGACGAGGAAAAGACTGCCTTTTGTGTCCAAGGGAAAGGAACCTGGCAATTCAAGGTTATGCCCAGGGCTATATAACGCCCCTGCCACCTTCTAACGACTAATGGAGAATGTTCTGGCCTTAGATATTTGTCAGGTGTACCTAGACGACATTGTTGTCACAGGAAGAACTTTTGAAGAGCATCTGGCATGCTTATATTCTGTGTTTCAGAAAGTGACTATGACCAATCTGAAATGGGTTCCCAAGAAATGTCACCTTTTCCAAAAGAAAATTAATTTCTTGGGCCATGTTGTATTAACCCATGGGATTGAAACAGACCCTGAGAAGACCACATCAATAAAAGACTTGCCTCTACCAAAGGATAAAACTGAAATTCGAAGTTTTCTGGGCTTATGTGCTTACTACTGTCGATTTTTGCCTCTCGTTTACAATGTCAATTTTCCTGTCTACTACTTGGCTAACACTGTCTATTTTCTTATTACAAGTTCACTAACACTAATAATTTTGCTATTTACAGATGCACTAACACTATCTATTTTACTATTTATATTATCATTTAAGCTATTGAAAGATTCACTAATACTACTTATTTGACTATTTACATTTTCATTAACACCACTGATTGGACTATTTTGTTTTCATTAACACAACGAATTTGACTAATTACCGTACTAATCTGACTATTTACGCATTATCTGACACAACTTATTTGGCTACTCAGTCCTTCGATCAAGTCACGAAGTGCTTCCATGTCTGCCGACATTTTTCTGGTTAACATTCACAAATTTCTTAGTAATTTCTCGGCCTATTGCTCAAATATCGTGATATTCACAAATACTATACAGTTATTTTATTTTTATGCGTTCACATTTGACAGTTCGAATATTTACAATAAAATCCGTATTACACTTCCATTCCGTCCCACCTCAGTTCAGTCCATGTCCCGCCAGTCGCAGCGTTCTAGAGTCCTCCAAGCGCCCCCACGCACAGTAGGCTTCACTCATCGGTTTCACACCCTCTCGTCCATTCAAGCCACGAACACCTCACTCGCCGTCGTCCCGCAATCTCCAGTCGTCGTCCACACTTGTCTGCGCTCGCGCACACTCGGCCAAGCGGCATGCATTAATGACTGCCGGCTGCTGGGTTGCGGCAGTGTATATAGTGTCTTAGGCCGCAGCCTAGAATTTTCCCCAGCTCGCGTGATGCGTCGCGCAGGGCTGAGGCGCCAGCCAGTCTCACCAGAACATTCTTGCGTCGTCGCTAAACGTATCGGAAACTCTAGCAGGCGAGAGGAGGTCTGTGACTCCAGCAAGTCTCGCCACTGTCGGCATTCACGGGATTCCCAGAAGGGGAATCAGGAAGCCGCGAGAGCATCGTTCCAGGAAGAGGAGAGGGAGAGGTGGGTCTCCGATTAAGGCGCAGGGCAGCTGAGTCGGCGCCAACTGCAGCAAGTAACAGTACCTATACCTATTCCTGTTTCCATAAAATATTTTAAGGAAACAACGTTTGTAATAAAAATATTTTGTGAATAACCTAGACCAATTATAAATATTCAGTGCTTAAGTTCACAACGAAGCAGACTTGTTGAAGTACTACTTATATGCATAAATAAGCAATGCTTCTTTGACTATGAATACTTGAGAAATAAGTCTAACTTATTTTTTTACTGTGAATACACGATATGAAGTACTTTATGAAGCATTACTTACAGCTATTAAAATAAGCAATACGTGTATCTGACACTATTAATTGAAAATCATACTTAAGCACTAGTATAAGAATTTATTGTTTCAAGTATTGCTCATGTGCTCACTATGAATTCCACTTTAAGTGCTTAGTTTGATGGAGTAATGACAATATTGCATTTATAACTATCCTGAAGTTACATCACATTTATTTAATTTGTGTGCCTTTCGTTTAGCTCTTTTACGAATTAGTTTTCCATTATTTTTCAAGTTGACAACAACTCTAGCTATATTTAGGCGATACTTACTAGGGGGAGTGTAGTTACAAGGTTCTCACGAAGAATGCAATGAGAGGAGGACAGCCTTGTACCCGAGTGAGTAGGATTTTCTCGAAACACAAGATAAATGATTGCTGCAGCGCGTAGTGAAATTTCGCTGGGATTGAGATTATTGCTGCTACGCTAAAAAGCATGCAATTAAATATATTTTGTAAAAGAGGGTACAAATGTTATGTGGTACCTATCGATAAAATAAGGGGGGAGGGAGGATGTAAGACTGCATACTTCCCCCCCCTTTTTTTTCTTTCCTACTCCCTGGAAATATTGCAAATACGCAATTTCTTCTAAAGCCCGCAGCACACGGAACGATTTTTCCTACGAGATCGTATGCATGGAGTCTTGCTTGCTGTTGGGCGTGCCTGTCCACTGGAAATACCGCTGCTTACGTGCAGTTCCGCTGGCTAGTCTGCTATATTTCGGTAATTGAAATTGTGCAATTTTCTCTACTTGCTTTATTTTCTCTGCGTGTTTCTTTGCTAGTTTCCGATCTCAGCCAATGAGAGTAAGGAACCGTGTAACGTGGTTTTATTTTCATAACATATATTTTTTTTGGCGGTATTGTCGTGGACATGGAAAATAACAAGTGAACGAGGGAACAAATAACAGTGTTAATAGATGCCCATAGGGAAGACACATGTTTGTATACAGTTCGGCGTGTGAATTATCGTAATAAGAATTTGCGTGCAGCAGCTGTGCATAGAATTTGTATGGCTGTTAATGAGTTTAGGCCTGGTACAGAAGCTAAGGAATGCCACACGAGATTATATAACCTCCGCAAGCTATAAAAGAAGATCATCACTGAAAAGCGGAAGTGGCGTCGATGACGTAGGTTTGTTGAAGTAAATACTAACCGAGCGTAACCTTCAAACAGTTTTGCCAGTACACTCTTGTTTTCGTTCCTCCCGGCTAGCCATTCTCTTGTCCACATGCGTTTGTTTCGTCTACTATTTTCATGATCCAGAACTGAAAGAAGGGCAGCTACAGCAAACTGCCTTCGCCTTAGAGAGTCCGTTGTTTATTGTTTCCCGCTGCTGTCAAGAACTGTGATGGCTGCCAACGTTACTAGCTAGCGGTGTAGTTCGCAAGGGAACCCATGCCGTGTGCGGCGAAAACCAGTGACGGACCCCGCGAGTCGAGCAGGTTTTACAACAGCCCGTCGCGTCCGTCCGTCACACGCTCGTCCGTTATACGTCCCAGCCGAGCGATTTACAACCAAACTTCGTACGTCCGACGAATGTTCATTGCTGCCAACCAATAAAAATAAAACTGTTTACAAATAGGAAAAAATTCTCTACAAAAAAGTGAAAATATTTTGCGGTATTGTGTTTCCAAGTGCCAAAAACAACCATACCCGTACGTAACGGAAATTAATCGATGTAAAAAAAATTTCATAGCAGCATAATTTTGATATTTTTACTATTACAAAAAAGAGCTCGTGTTTCCGAACGTAATTATCAATTATTCTTCAGGAAAAATGTAACTTAATTTTATTTTACAGTTACATAAACAAACATGTGAAAACAAAAGACAGCCAAAACAAAACACTGCACACACTACACAGCCTTGTAAAGAACTCGGGATGAGCGAGTAACAAAATGTTCAGGTTTAGAAGGCTGTAATTTCATCCGTTCGTCAGTCGAAAGTTAAAGCTTGCCAAAGTTATGACGGATGGACGGATAGAATTAACGGCCATCTCTGATTGGCTGTTGGTCACGTGATCGACGGACGGACGTGACGGGTCGTTGTAAATCCTGCTTAGCCAAATTGCATAGCTCTTCCCCTAGCTCTTAAATAACATCTTTGCGAAACTCGCAGGAAAAATCATCCCGTGTGCGCGGGCTTAAGCATGGAGTTTATGTCGTAGTAGTTGCTTGTCGACCGCTGGCGAAGATTACTAGAATTTCTCGAGTACATCAATAAAGAAGAACCCCCTACTTCGTAGCTTGTTTGTTTCTGTGGCCAGCCATATAATTTAAATTCATTACGTACACACGTATTTTATCGAGACAGTTAAGAATCACTCGTGTCAAAAAACTTTCATTTAAGATAAGAATAAATAAATACCTAAATCAAGACTCAGTACCAAACAGAAATGCTTTCCTTCGCCGCCAGGTTCGTTTTCCTTCGTTTGTTTATGTTTCGTTTTATCTATAGCCTACGTACATGTTGGTTTATTTGGCACGGAATTGACAGTCACCGCGAAGAAAAACCTGACGACTCTGAAGGAGCCCAAGCTGCAACTTAAGGCGCCCGTCTACCTGCCGCTTGAAGTGCGCTGCAGAGTGTTCGAAACACACGTTTTTTATTTTCCTACGGAAATTATTAAACGTGCGTCCAGTGTACTTACTGACCTACGACAAGAACGCACATTTCACTAGAGGGCTGTTGGGTGTTTTCAAGACTTCGCGTTAATTAGAAACACCATTTCAGAGCACGCCAAAATGGCTACATACGGCTTCTTCAAAGCGCTGTATCTCAAAATGTACGTGTCAGATCCACACAAAACTAGTCAAGGGGCATGCGCTGAACCTTCCTACACACTTTCCACCAATAAAATAATAGTGTCGCCGCTGAAAGTCCCATAGGTACATGCAACACGACGAGAACACTGCACGCCAGTTCAGAGCCTTGCGCTTAGCGGCGATGGGGGACTTGATGCTCGTAGCAATGTCGCCTTTAGCACTCCCTCGCCTCTCGGCTTCAAACGCAGAAAAATAAAGCTCTATGTAGACGGGCGTCTTAAGTCGGAACGGAAAAAAGAAATTAGTAAAGTTGAAATGAAAATATTTAATGGGTTCTTTTTTGTATGTGATCATTGCGTATAAAGAGAAAACTGAGATAAAGAACTGAAAACATACATAAACGATTTGCAGAGATACTAATTGGAGTCCAAATTTACATAGGCTGTTCGCGGTAAAACGAGTCCTTCTAAAAGCCCTACTTGTATGCACGTTGTGTATTCTTCCACCTTATGTAATATTATCATTGTAATGGGCGTCATAAATAAATTTGTTCATGAAGAACGTTGTGGTATCCACCTGTGTTACATTACAGGAGTGTTAATAGGAACAAAATGTACATAAATATAACGTCACAGGAGGGGTCTAAATAGCTGAAGCAATGCTTTGCGTGTATTCTATTGACGCAGTCATTGATTAACCAAAAAAAAATCGAAATCAGTGTTTTCGAGGACGCGTTTTACGAACTCATACGACAGTAATTAAAAGCTAAGTTTTCTAAATACAAAATATGCATGTACCTACGAATTTGATTATGTGATTTAACATGCTCTTGTATTACTAGCAATCAGTGATATAGTGAAGCGCTGAAAGAAGCTACACTCAAATACTAGACATTGCAGGAAAGTTGAATTTAAAAACACTGTAAGGTTCCAGAAAGTAGCACAGCGGCAGGAATTGTTTTTTGACAATAATTTGTAGGCAATTTTTTATGATGATATATTGACAGGCTTATTCATTTGACGTAGGCTTATGGAGTTCGTTTTCGTCGTGTTTCAGTTCATTTTGACGTACACTGAGAAATATGCATGGTTATAGGAACCACCTACACCATTAAAATAGGGGCAATCATTGATGGGTTGTATGTATCATGTAAACATTGTTAACGTTTAAAGTAATTCCAACAGAACTGTCTGTGATTGTATTTGTTACTCCGCATATGGTTGCTACAAATCAGATTAGTGCCTCCAACAGAACAACTGCAAAAATATTTGGATTTTTCCCACGACTGGTATTGTAATTGCCTAACAGAAGTACTGTCTGTTTTGTAGTAGGAACGCAGTGGTCTGCTTTAGTATAGGCTGTCCACGGTAAAATGAGCACTTTTGAAAGCCCTGCTTAAGATCTACTTGTATACTCGTTGTGTATTCCCCCACCTTATGTAAAATTAACATTACCATGAGCCTCGTCACTTTATTCATGCGTCGGTCAAACGAAACTCTAAAATTATTAATGAAGTAAATACTTATAAAACTGCTAATTTCTACACTTCGATGCATTAAAACAACAGGAAGTGAAAGAAATAATTTTAAGTTATCATAAATGGTTACCTAAAACTTTTTATTCGACGTTACGATATGTAACTACTTTCCATGCATCGTTACCAACTTTACTGGGCGAATGTCACTCACTGCGCCCAATAAAATATATGCTGGCAGGGGCAGTGACATTTCTATGGGCTGTTCGCGGTAAAGTGAGCACTTTTTAAGACCCTTCTAAATTTTTACTTCCACCCAATTTCTATCTTCGTGTTTTAGTAATAAACATTGCATTGTGACCAATAAACACAGTGTATACATTTCACCACGCTCATAAGTTAACGCCTAAGGCTGCAAAAATATATATTTATTAATGGTTAATGCCTGTTGGGAGGGCCTTAAAAAGTGCTCACTTTAACGTGAACAGTCTTTAACCATATATACAGTAGCAAATACAATCACATATAGGAATACAACAAACAGTTATATTGGTATTACTTTATGTTTTTACAATATTAAATATTAAGATGATACTTACAACCCATCAAATTTCTGTCTCTATTTTAACAGTGTAAATGGTTCCTAAAATCGTGTTATATTCTTAGTGTAGAAAAAATGGTCAAGTATCTACGTCATTTTTAATAGCGAAATCCTGAAGATATAACTTGTTTGCCAGAAGTGAACACAGTGGCAAGATTCATCGCAGGAATCGCACAAGACGTCTGGTATTGGTGTCTAAACGTGAGATGAGGTGAAGGCGGTTCTTAACATCGAGGTCTTGAGAGCCGATGAGAGTGAAGGCGATGTGAGCATGGAGCAGCGCCGGAATGAAAGTGCGGGGGGAAAACCTCCCTCCCTTGGTGGTAGGCGAGCATTCTAACCACTAAACCACCGCGAACACCCCCCCTCCCCCGGTGTCTCATGCCCGGTTGCATCAACATCTAGTTCGACCGGAGATCGAATGATTCAAGTTCCGAACCAGGTCCCAGTTAGATCTTGGTTCCAAAGTGTTGCACCAACGAAATTTCATGATTCTGGATCTCCAATTCGTATATCTTGGTTCCACAGTGAGAGATCGATATTAAGTGTGAGTCAAATTTGGCAATTGGTTCGTAATATATGTCGTCATGAAAGTATAGGCTGTTCACGGTAAAGTGAGCACTTTTTAAGGCCCTTATAATTTTTTCCTTCATCCAATTTCCATCTTCCTGCTGCTTTTTGATAAAAAATAATTGCAATGTATATATTTCACCACCATCAAAATGTAATGCCTGAGGCTGTTGGTAGGGCCTTAAAAAAGTGCTCGTTTTATCGTGAACAGCCTATAGGCGTATTTTTCACTATAGATAGAACTGTTTTAATTAAATTATTGTTGTATGAATTTTACTGATTAATATTCAAGCGCGTATAATGTTTTAGTTTCCCAAGAAAACAATCGAACGTAGTTCTATCTGTTATCGTATTTTGAAACTACATTTATCAAATATGGCTACTGATCACAGTCGAACTGCCAATTTCGGCTGTTCGAAATGAACTTCATCTCGATCTCCAGTCCAGCTCTGAACTTGAATGGGGCAACAGTTTTCTGCGTCGATCCTTGGATCCGATCTCGGATCGAGTTTCGAACCACGATGGTGGAACCGGGCATAAGCGTGTTTTGCTAATGTTAGCCTCGCGCCGAGGTCGCAGACGGGAAGGACTTGTCGTCGAGACTGACGCGGAGAGTGTAGGAACTATTATTACCCTGCGTCCGCGTCGCAGCCCGACAAAACAATATTCCTCGAACAGGGGTGGCCAGCGACTTCCGGAAATACGCTGTTCCTGCAATTTCCTCTTCGGCTCCTCGTAGCCAACACTTTCGTCGCACGTGGGGTGACTTCGCGTCGCCTGTCGAGTGAGTCGGCGCGATTATACAGGGGATGATTCTCAATTAGACCGACAAACTTCGGGAGGTGATTCTTCATGGAATAGTAAAAGGAAAACATACGTGTCACTTTATACATAAACCGAATATTAAAGGAGTTACGAGACCTTACAAATATATATATATATATATATATATATATATATATATATATATATATATATATATATATATATATATATATAAAGCAGCATTTGAACGTGTTTTCCGAGAGTTGTCACTGTATTTTACTTCGTTACCGATATTTTGCAAAAATGTGGTTTAAAACCTCGTTTTTTAAGGGCTCATACCTCCCTTCATATTAGGTTTAGGTATTACGTGTCACGTATGTTTTCCTTTTACTTTTTCATGAAGAATTACCTCCCGAAGTTTGTCTGTCTAATTGAGAATCACTCTGTAGATATCGTTTTGTGATCGCTGATGGGCCTCCAATGGCATTCCGTATAAAGGCCGTGCTAATTGCCATTACCACCACATCCATAAACAAAAACACTGCTATAATGAGAATTGTGTGCCAAAATCGACATAACAAAACAACAGTTTGTTATATTTAATTTGCAACCACCCCGCCCTTTTACACAAACAAAATACTTTAAACTCTGTGAACCATGAATATAATCAAACTCCATCAAAGCCAGGTCATAGAAAGTGCACAAGCACATCTCAAAGCAGTTACGTACGTGGACAGTGTTTTAAGGGGACCATGTAATGAAATGTTTTCTGCGAAATAGTCGTTTGCGCGCAAACGCATATATCTCGGCAAATAAAAGTTATGGAAATACTACTTTTCGCCAGAAAGGGTAAAAAAAAAACTATTCTCCACATCACTATATTTTTACTTTTATCAAATTAAATACATTAATGCAGGAAAATATTCGTGAAAGTGGTCAGATATCGCATTTTTAAAGCTTGCGTATGCAGTTTCCTTAAGCGGCAAGCGAAAAGTACAAAGATACGGGCGTGTTCTTTCATTGTGTGTAATAAAACCCCACTGTTACATATCTACTTTGCACAGCACAGCGTCACGACGGAAACACTGCACGCCTTGCGTGTAGGGGCGATGAGGCGTTAGGCGTGCCCGTATCGGGCGCTCGCTTCTTGACCTTGAACGCGCAGGTACATAAACCAGTCGTGTTTATTCCATGGACGCAAGTTAAACAATGCTTGCCCTATACACATTGGAAACGTTTGACCCTTTGTAGTTTTCGCCTTAACTTTGAACGCATTTCATTATGAGTTTTCCGTTTCTTGGACACGCTCGAGCTGCTCTGTCACCAACTACGATCCTTCGACAGGGTAAGCAGTCGTTCTGTTGGCGTCATCCAGTCCTACATTTTTCCTTGGAAAGTGGATGAAAGTGTTCGCGATAGCGGTAGTTTTCTTATTTGTAATATACTCTCTAAATAATATTCAATTAAATTGTTATTAAACTAATTTCTTTTCCCTTTTTATGACTAATGTTAGGTATTATAAAACGGTAAATACATATGAAGGGTAAGCAAAGTTGGAAGTTGCACTTGTTAGTAGAAATTGAAAATTGAACCACAGCCCGACACTAGCAAGACTGAGTATTAGAAAAGTGTCTTTGAATTAATACACTGTAAAAAAATGTTAGTAATTTTTACTGAGAAATTCTTTGTAGTTTTACAAATGCTTGTAACAGCACAAAGATTTTTCTTGTAAAACTACTCGTTTGTAAAACTACAAGGTCCGTGTTTGTAAAAAGACCTTTGGAAGTATTTGTACTATACTGAGCCGTATACCCGAGCTTCAGAAAAATGGCGGACACTCAACAACGTAAAACCGTATAAAGCTGTTGGGACAAAAACTATGGGTGCAAAAAGAAATTTATTACAAGTTTGAAGTACCTAAAACACTTAAAACAACTCAAATAATCATAATTAAAGGAGCAAGTTCAATAAAACGTGACCGTATTATTAATTATTTATTAGTGTTTTCTAGCTAAACATAGCTCTTAAATCGACTCTTAATACACCGATGTTAAGAGGTGTCGAAATCTCTTAACTCAACAACTGAAAGCTATATATATATATATATATATATATATATATATATATATATATATATATATATATATAGAAAAGTACATATGCTTCTTAACGGTATAACTTAAATATTATTTTGTATGTACTTGTACCTAAATATAAAGTAAAAATAAGCAATATTATCGTAAGTCAAGTTGGTCTTGTGGGTAAAGGTGCGGAATAGTTACAAGGGATGTAAGTTATAATTCCTGTGCTGGCGAGGTTCAATATTTTTGTAAATTATATTTTGAATATTTTTTTTATTTAGTTGTTCTCTGTTACTAATTCATTACATTTGTTTTTTAGAAGAAAAAAAAGTAATTTTATTTACACTTCTCACTAATGTCAGTTGTAATACAACGCTTCCATTTATAATACTACAAACAAATGTTGTGCAGATTTTACAAGAAAACTCTTTGTAGTTTTACAAGGGATTTTCTTGGCAACTGGGTTTCCAAGGATTTTTCTTGTAAAAGTAAGAGTGTATTTTGGAGTTGAATTATCAACTATTTACTGTGTTGTAAAGTGTGTAATGTATCACATTTTAATGGCTTTAACTAAATGTTATATAAAACACTCAACTATGTGAGGCTTATACTGTAAAAAAATTATAAATAAAAATATTAAAAAAATTATAGTATATTGCTTATACTGTAAAAAAAATTCACTACACGCCACTGCCATAGACCCTTTAAGCACAAGTCCTCTCCATGTAGTTGCGAGGATGGCATAAAAACTGATGATTCGCGCCCAATCTTCGATGCGGTTCAGTCTGTAACCAGGTGGTTTGGGACCTACACTAACCTTGACGCGTGCCGTCTTCTTTATCCCTTCTGTGCATAACCGTGTGACTTGAAGTTCAGATTATATTTTCCTTAGCCCATTGGTGCGCCTGTTGTTAGTGTATCATAACGTTACTGTACAGCCGATTCCATTGCGTTATGATATGATTTATAAGTCTTTCTGACCAAAAATGGGCTATAGGAGCGTAACAAGTTATCGATAAGAGTGACGTAACGAACACTATATAAAAGGGGTTTATTTAACATTAAAGTTGTACAATATTATTTCAATATAAACATTACGAAGTATGCATGGGGGAAGTATAAATTTATATTAAGTTATAAATATTTAACCAACCACATTCTGAGTAAAGTGTGATTGTAAATTCCGGAGGCTGATTAAGATGGCGGAAGTCGACGCCCGGACATACTCATTTTCAGTGGCCTTCTCGTCCCGATGACCCGACGACAAAAAGACACCGCCCGCGGGCTACACTGCCCTATATCGGCTGCGTTGTCCCAGTTTACTGGCCGGTGGAGGGGATTATGTAGTTTGCGATGTCACAACTAAAGGCTGTTCACATTAAAGTGAGCTCTTTTGAAATCAATCTTGGAAAAAAGTCACTGCTCTTATCTGCGTGTAATTCAACGGGCGCATTGAGTGGCATGTGTCCAGCAAAGTTGGTAACGATGGAGGAGAAAGTAGTTCCATATATTAACGTCGAAGAAACAGTGTCAGGTAACCATTTGTGATTACTTAAATTATTCTCCTCGCTTTCTGTATTTTTTTAATGCATCGAAGTGAAAAAATGAACAAATTTGTACAATATTTACTTTTCCAATAATTTCACATTTCCACTTGACTGACGTATGAATAAAGTGATGAGGCCCATAGAAATGTTAATTTTACATAAGAGGGAAGAGCACACGACGTTTACACAAGTAGATCTTTAGCAGGGCTTTCAAAAGAGCTCTTTTTATCGTGAACAGCCTATAATTTCAGAAATCACGTCCCGTGTCCTGGATAAATACGTGAAGGTGTGATCAGGCAGGCCGCTCAGTTAAGGCCTGATCACAACACGGTACAACTGCCCGTTACAGAAGCGGAGATCTCGAACTGGGCAGACCACACGCCTCCCACCTCGTCGAACAGGGTTCGATCCTCGGGCGGGCCAAACACTGATTTCCGCACTCAGGAAACGAGGCGGACGTTGAGTTTTTTTTGCCAAAGCACTGCGAAAAAAGTTTTGTTGAATCAAACTAAGTTTGTATGGCGCAACCCAAACCATTTGTTTGCATAGGGACAATGCCAAATTTTGTTGTTGAAGACATATTATTTTGTCGTTCTTATTCGGTTAGCCCAAACAAAGACTTGGTTGGTGCAACTAAAGATTTGCTAGGCTCTACATAGGCCTACATTAACCAGTTTTGGTTAAAGTAAAAAAAAAAAAAACTCCAAATACAATGGAGATTCGAACCTACGTCGTTTTTACCTGAGCGCTATGCTCTAACAACCTCAGATAAAGTGAAATTGGAACATTTTAAAATAGATACATTTCAAATACCTGACAACGTGCGAAAAAAAAAAAAAAAAATCTCAAATTTTAGAGCTTAAATGTTTAGTTTCCTGGTAAACTTGATTTTTTAGGAGGTTCACACCATTATTAAGCATCAATAAATCCACTAAAACACTTTTACTATCCTAATTGTTACAAAAATGTAAACAAATTCTCGAGCTGCATTTTCGAACGAAGACAATTAAGTGAGTGAGCGAAGAGATTTAGGCGGCTCTTTACAGCGAGGCCTTTAGAGCCGATGAGGGTGATCGAAGTGAGTATGGAGCGGCGCCGGAATGAAGGGGCGGGGGAAACGGGAGATCGCCGAGAAAACCCGCCGACCAACGGCATCGTCCGACACGATTCCCACTTGCAAAAATCCTGGTTCGCCTTGGTGGGAGGCGAGCGTGCTAATCGCTCAGCCACCGTGGCCCCCAAGGACAATCAAATTAGTGTCCAAACAAATATATACAGTTGATCCAACAAAATATTTTGTCGATAGTCTAATTTCTCTTGGCCCAACACAGAAGTTTTGTTCAGCCTAGCGTGTATTCTGTTAGACGAGGAAAATTAATGCTGTTGCTTTTCAAGTTTTGTTTACGCAACAAAATAATAGTTTCGTAAGGAACAGAATAGTGTGGTACCAGCATGTTGTATGCCCAGCACGTAAAGCCGTATATGCACATCGTGTTATGGATCGAAAATTTCATGGTAGGTGTCTCTTCATGCATATACTATTTTAATGGGCGCACTGAGTGACATTTGCCCAGTGAAGTTGGTAACGATGGATGGAAAGTAGTTCCATATCTAAACGTCGAATCAAAAGTGTTTTTATAATGCATCGAAGTGTAAAAATTAGCATATTGATAAAGTATTTACTTTCTTAATAATTTCACAGGTTCATTTTCCCGACGCATGAATATAGCGATGAGACCCATGTCAGTGTATACAAGTATATCTTAATTAGGGCTCTCTAAAGTGTTCATTTTACCGTGAACAGCATATAAGAAGCTTGTGATACCTGGCGTGTTTAGGAAACAACAAAACACGTAATGAATGGGGTAATTATTCAAAGGTTTAATTTGAAAAGTGTGGAAAAAACCCGTTACTAGACGATATAGTTGTCTGGTATAGGCCGTTCACGATAAAGTGATCACTTTTGAAGCGCTAGTAATTTTTTTCTTTCAGCCAATTTGTACCCTTCCACCACTTGTTAATGTAAACCCTGCCATGTGAGTAAACACAGTGTATACATTCACCGTACCAAAAACCAAAAGTCCGAGGCCACAATGAAATGCATTTATTGGTCACCACCGATCTGGGTTGCGGGAGGCTCTGGGTTCGAGTCCCGGGTAAGGCATGGGTGTTAATTTAAGTTAGGTTATATTAGTTAGTCTATAAGCCGTCCCTTGCTAAGCTTTCATGTTTAAAACAGGGGGACGTTAAGGCCACGATCTCCCATTTCTAAAGTTTTTGCGAGAATTCATTTTTTGAATTCAATCGGGAGCCTATATTATAAAACTTCTTAGAATTTTCTTACAAATTGTTTTTTTTTTTAAGTAGTATAATTTTCTTTCTACACGAAGAATTGTATCATTTTAACTACTATTAAATAAACAATAGTTTCGTTAATTAATTAATTCGATAAAAGTATACCATTTTTTTGTGTTGAAAAAATTAAACTGTATAATAAAAACAATTTGTAACAAAATTGTAAGAGAATTTTACGTTATCGGCTCCCGTTTGTATTTTAAAAAAAAATTAATTCTCGCAAAAACTTTAGAAATGGGAGATCGTAGCCTTAAGGGGACTCTGTAGCTACGCGTAAAAAGGTCAAGAAGTGAGTGAGCGATACGGGCGACAGTTCCACGCACGCCTAGCGCCTCATCGCTCCTACACGCAAGGCGTGCAGTGTCTCCGTCGTGACGCTGTACTGTGCAAATTATAGACTGCTCACGGTAAGTGAGCACTTTAGAAAGCCCTCTCATTTGGAATAATAGTCAACAAATATAATTTATTTTATCTTTAGACGTTAGCTTCCGAGTGCGCTGGAATATACAAGCTGTGTTTATTACTTATATAGCAATAATTATTTTAAAAATGTAATTACGAGATAAAATACGGCTAGAAGAAAAAAAGTAACTCGGGCCTCAAAAGTGCTCACTTTACCGTGGACGGCCTGTACCGCTGTGGCGAAATCCAAGCGTGGTTTCTCGTGTGTATGGTCGCGGGTGGTAATGGAGGGGGGGGGGGGGAGTGGAGAGGCACGCTCGTCAGGGCCGGGTCAGGGCCGAGCGTTGTCCCTGATCGCCCGACTCGACTGTGCCAGAAGGCAAGCGTCCGCGACCGGAGGCACGACTATCGTCCGCGACCGGAGGCACGACTATCGTCCGCGACCGTAGGCACGACTATCGTCCGCGACCGCAGGCACGACTATCGTCCGCGACCGGAGGCACGACTATCGTCCGCGACCGCAGGCACGACTATCGTCCGCGACCGGAGGCACGACTATCGTCCGCGACCGTAGGCACGACTATCGTCCGCGACCGGAGGCACGACTATCGTCCGCGACCGGAGGCACGACTATCGTCCGCGACCGGAGGCACGACTATCGTCCGCGACCGGAGGCACGACTATCGTCCGCGACCGTAGGCACGACTATCGTCCGCGACCGGAGGCACGACTATCGTCCGCGACCGCAGGCACGACTATCGTCCGCGACCGCAGGCACGACTATCGTCGCGTCGCTCCGGGGGACGCTGACGCCAGTTCCATTCTGTCCTTCCCCCAAGACGCCGGGTTACTTCCGACCCGGCTCACTTCTGCAGCAGGGACTTCCGAAGCGCGACGGACGCCACGCTGCAACTTGGATGTAAGTTTCACTTGAGTAGTGTCTCCTTGCCCGGGTTGCAGCCATAGACTAAAAAATGAGGCAGGCCGCTTATTCGTCTTCTGCGCATGTACCCAGCATTGACCCACCCCAGTCCTAGACAACTGTCAAAGTCACACGGTCAACAGGGATGAACGTGTTTGTTTATATCTTAATTTTTAAATGACAAGCAATATTATATTAATAAAATATGTTTACCAGTTTTAATTTAATCGAATTGCATTGCAAATTGGCTAGCGGAAGTATACATTCATCTCAAAGCATTTGTCTACGAATCAGTTTTCCAACCTTAAATACAAACCACGCCATTTTCGCAAGACTTGCTGGCAGGTGAGCAGTTTAATGTTGGGACACGGAGACTGGTTGTGCGCAGCAAGCGAGATTGGTGTACCTCTTCTTTAGTCTGTGGTTGTGCCAACATCTTCCCCGATCCGAGATCGAGTGATCCTAGTTCCGAAACAGGATCCAGTTTGATCTTGGTTCCAATGTAAAAGTGTTGCACGAACGAAACTTCATGATTCTGGATCTCCGATTCGTCGATCTTGGTTCCAAAGTGAGAGACCGTGATTAAGTATGAGACTAATTTTACTATTGCTTCGTAATATGTGACGTCACGGAAGTAGATGTATTTTTCACTACAGATAGATACAGATGGGAAACGTTTTATCTGTTTTAACTGAATTATTGTTGTACGAATTTTACTCAATAATATTCAAGTGCGTATAATGTTGTTTTAATTTCCCAAGAAAACAATCGAACGTAGTTCTATCTGCTGGCGTATTTTCAAACTACGTTTGTCGACGATGGCTGCTGATCTCGGATTGAGATATACTTCATCCATATCTCCAGTCTAGCTCTTAACTCGAATGGCGCAACAGTTTTTTGTGTCAATCTTAGATCAGATCTCGGATCGAGTTTCGAACCACGATGATTCAACAGTGCATTGCTCATTCGACGAAGCCTTCACCTACACTTCGTACTACTTATTGTTTTTTTATAGTCTATTCAGAGTATTTTCAAATTTTTTAAATCCAAACCTTTTAAAAATTACCCCATCTATGAGGCGCTTGGCTGTCTCCAAAATTTTCCGTGTATCACGAACATTTTATACTTGTGTGTTAGTGTAAAAATACCTTATTTTGTATCAAATTTAAAATTTTACATCTATTTTTTCTTATAATTGTAGTATTTATAGAGTTTTTCACGGTAAAATGAGCACTTTTAAAAGCCCTACTTGTATGCACGTTGTGTATTCTTCCGCCTTATGTGAAATTAACGTTGCCATGAGCCTCATCACTTTATTCCTGCGCCGGTCAAATGAAACAGCATGATTATTAGAAAAGTAAATATTTTACAAATCTGCAAATTTGTACATTTTGATGAATTAAAAAAAAAACGGAAAGCGAAATAAACAATCTCAATTATCACAAATAGTTACCTAACACTTTTTATTTGACGTTAAAATACGGAACTACTTTCCCTCCATCGTTACCAACTTTACTGGGCGCATCTCTCTCAGTGCGCCCATCAAAGTAAATGCAGGCAGAGGTAGTGACTTTTTTCTAAGGTTGATTTCGAAAAGTGCTCACATTATCGTGAACAGCGTTTAGCAGAACTACCCGGTATTGCTTATATTTTGAACTAAAGCGCTTTGAGAAGCCATTTGAAGCATACTATAAAATTATGTTTCTAACCTGCGTGACACTTTTAAAGTCGTTGGCAGCCCTCATATGAAGTGTGTGTTATTTTCGTAAAACAGCATGTTGGATGCATGTTTAACAGTTTCGTGGGAAAACATGTGTTTCAACCACTATGCGATGCACCTCAAGCACCAGTCAGGCAGGGGCCTTAAGCCTGTGACATTGAGAAGTAGATCACAAGCACGGGCTTTCAAACATTGTCTGTAGAAAGCCTGCATTTGAAATTACTTAATTAGGTTCCTGTTTGCTTTAGGCCTATGCATGGCAATAATGGGAATTGGCACTTTCGTAACATTTTCACGTTCTTACAAAATAAATTAACTGAAAAAAAAAACATTTTAAAACCAAGCTTTTATTTATAAAAGAACTAAAAAGTTATAAATAATAATAGGAGTACTTACAGAATTTGTAGAACTTGTAAGACATAGAGATTGGGGAAATTTTTTAGAGGGGGTTGGTAGGTTCAAAGGTCCTAACCTTCTTTAGTGTGAGAGTGGGGCAAAAAAATAGCCTCCCACGAAATCGCGAGTAAAATAGAGGCAACTGAGGCCATACAGAAATTTCGGAAAATGCAAAATGTATCCCTCTTGTCCGGCTATCTCATCCCATTGTGGAGGGGGGATTTTTTGGGTAGGGGGAGTACAAAGAGGAAGGATGGGAGACGTGTGTAGGGGATCCACCTCCCCTCTCTGCCCTCTTTTATTTCACCAAAGTAGGCTCCCCAAAAACTGCGTTTTTGAAAAGAAACTTCCGTTCCTGATTATTTAATCATTTAATTTCTTCTTGTGTTTTAAAGTTTGGATGGTCTTTTACCCACACAGCCATGTGTAAATGAGGACTTCTCTGGCCCTGCAACACTACACTCTACCAGTAATCGACAATTTGTACATCAAATACATCGTAATGGCTGGTATACGGTGGGCATCGGATAGACACCTCACAGACACCTACTATACACACAAACAAGTGAAGTTAAATAAAAGCTTGTAAAAATTGCCCAATGTCACTAGATCGGAGGATGAAGGAAGTGTAGTGATACATAAAAACGTTGCTTTCACGTTTGGCGCAGGGATATGAAATGAGAAGAAAAGTAGATATTTTGCACGGCTCGCAAAAGTGCCCAGCTAACTGTAGACAGCCTATAGACTATGTTGCAATATTGCATGTCAGTACTTCGGGGGAACATTCCTCAAAAAAATGCTACATTCACATTAGGTCCGCAAACGTTTCGTTTCTTCGCTACAAGCCCCAGAACACAACGTGAAGCGTATGGCCCACGAGCTGGATCATGGAATGCCATCGCAGCTGTAATTGGCAGTCCCATAGCAGCCCCCGAGGAGCCCTGATTTGAATCCATGAGAATTGTATTTGCGGGGACATTTGGAGCCACTTTATGCAACCTCAGTGGACAATGTGGACACAATCAGTAACCGTATTGTGGCGGGTTGCGATACATTCAGGAATTTTCCAGGGATTCGTCAATGTACCCGGGTGTCCATACAACCGCGGGTTGATGCGTGTGTTCGTGCTATTGGAGATCATTTTGAACATTTCCTTTAGTGCAGACGATAAGCCTTCACACATATGTAACTACTTACTGTGCAGTTCCTACTATTCTAGGTGTAGTGTCTTAGTGCGAGGTGTCATGTTTCATGCAAATGAACGCTGCGATGGCATTCCATAGTAACATGATCCAGCCCGCGGCCATACACTGTATTACGGGCTGTAGCGAAGAAACGAAGCGTTTCCGGACCTATGTTCATATGACATTTCTTCATCCTCTAGATGATTATAGTAGTATTGACATGCAAAAAATTGCAACATTCTGAATATGACAACTTTCCCGTTTGATTATTTGCTTATGTTGCATTGTCGTTTACAAAGACACTTCGGCCATCGCTTATATATGAATCTTGTATGCATGTAGATGTTATTTGTATGTATGTTGGGTTAACTTCTCGTTGACGGCGAGGTCATTATAGACGAAGTAAGTTGCTCAGGGAATTATAAAGGATTGAAGGGATTTGGGCAGTTCTTAACAGCGAGGTCTTGAGAGCCGATGGAGTTGAATATGGAGCAGCGCCGGAATGAAAGGGCGGGGGGGAACGGGAGATCCCCGAGAAAACCCACCGACAAACGGCATCGTCCGGGACGATTCCCACATGCGAAAATCCGGTGACCCTGCCGGCGATTGAGCCCGGTTCGTCTTGGTGGGAGGCGAGCGGGCTAACCGCTCGGAAACCGCGACCCCAGGGAATTAGGAACGGTTATGTATTCGGCCATGGCATGTAGTAGAAAACCGTGCCAGCGTTCGCCTGGAGTGATTTCGGGAAAACCGAATTCAGGATTAATAGACCGGGAATCGAACCGGTGTCCTTTAGAATGTGAGGCCAGTGGTTCACCACCTTACTGCCACCCTCGGTATGTGTAGACGCGTGTGCGCTTGAAGAAAACATGGTCATGTTTGAAAACACTGTTGGGTGTCTTACTTCATGTGACACTGTTGTGAATGTATGGTTGAAAATGTGCGCACGGTGTTATTATACTGGGATTATTATTTTCAGGGTGAAGAATGCCTGGAAACATAGACGCAGGGAAAATAATTGAACAAGTCCGGAGATACCCGGTATTGTACGATCAAAGTGATGAGAAGTACAGGAATACGGAATACAAGGAAAGGATATGGAAAAAGATTTCAAAAGATTTAAATGTTGCAGGTAAGAGGAACTCAGTTTCTTGTAAAATAGCTATATCAAATTAATGATATATTATGTGTATTTTATCACGTAAGTATTACAACACATGATGAGAAAGAAAACTGTTAAGGCGTCATCAGGGACTTAATTTTGCGATGTCATTATAGAAAAATGCGAGTTTGTAATCTTTAATTAGCATAGATTTTCGCTGTACCTACGTCAAATTTTATCTATTCTGCAGTAACTCATTTTACTAGTAGGGCTAGGATTCACATGTATTGAGTTCAGTCTATTTACTCTCTGTCAGAGTTATCAAGTACATGATTAAATTTTCTTGAAAGCAGTATATACAGTATGCTTATAAATCACAGCAGTAATATCTAACTGGGGCAACAGATGGTGGTGTTGGGAGGCATCCGCAGTTTTGGATTATGTCACATGTATCTACCATCGTGTGCCACCTCCTTGGTTTTGTCATTTACCTTAAACTTTAGACCCCTAAGTGACGTAATCACCGCTATATTGGATTTGGCATTGACCGTTACATGATATTGCTGCAATTTAGTTTCCGTCCGTCATTTTGTATTCGTCCGACATCTTACTAACGACCGAGATCTTGTGTTCTGTCATTTGACATTTAGTTTTCCATCATCTGTCACTTTGCTTGTTGTCGTCCACCATCTTGTTTTCATCCGCCGTCTGGTTTCTGTGTTTTTATTTTAATTTGTTTTTTTTTTTTCGGCTGCTATCTTGTTACCATTGCCCTCTAGAGAGCGCTACTGGCGTCATCCAACTTTGTTTCTATCGCCATGTTCTAGGGACATCCCCCTCGCTCGTTCGTCATCTTTGTTTCTATCGCCATGTTCTAGGGACATCCCCCTCGCTCGTTCGTCATCTTTGTTTCTATCGCCATGTTCTAGGGACATCCCCCTCGCTCGTTCGTCATCTTTGTTTCTATCGCCATGTTCTAGGGACATCCCCCTCGCTCGTTCGTCATCTTTGTTTCTCTAGTCTGCTGTAACGTGCTGGTGTCATCCATCTTTGATTTGTGTTTGTCTGCTCACTCTTAGATTGCAGTGCTTTGCTAATCAAACAATTTTTATATTTATACACTACTACAAAATGTGAAAATTTTTGTTCTTTAAAAACAGCGTAATTTCTTGACTTTCGATACTAGGTAACCATTTGACAACTGAACATATCATGTACTGCAATCTAAGAGATGCACTATAGGGGTGTTCTACCATCATATTTATCTCTCTCATCGTCTGCTAGAGTGTGATACTGGAGACTGCCATCTTTGTTTCTCTCGTCGTTGGCTAGACTGCGCATTTGTCGCTTCCTAGATGATCGTAAGGTCGACGGTCGATGTGCGGTAGTTGGTAATATCATCCTTATCGACACATTTATGGTATGGTAGCCAAAAAAAATAAAACAGTCTGTGTGGAAGTGAGGAGCCTCGAACTACATCAGTGCCTAATTGATGTGACGGCCGACGGTAATAAAGCAATATTGAGATGTGCTAGCTAGTTTGCATACTCAAGTTGTCAGTTCTACGTGTGCGGTTCATATTTGTTACGAACCACACGCTGCGTACCCATGTAGTGTTTCAAATACTATTACACTAACTACTGTCTTGTATTAGGAATCTTATGTGCTGCTCGCATAGCGGCTGTTCTACTTACTAATGCGCCAAGCCTCGTAGCGTGTACAATAGCAAGTGAGGCAGCGATAACATTGGTTTGTCTTCATCAGCTAGCACTGAAGTAACTTATGTGCCTTTAAATGTGATAAAATATGCGTTTGCCATAAACTAAGATAACGTTTAATATATCATCAAGTAATTCTTCTTCCGGCATTTGTCCTAATTAACACTCAGCACCATTAACGCAGGTGTAACATCGCTCATTTCCCTTCATTAACACCCCCCTCCCCTTATGGCTACGCCCCTGAATCATTAACCATCCCATAAAGTTCATGTTATAGAACCATAACTAGGCTGAACCTTAACGTAGCTGCTTGAAGGGTGAAATAGAACCGCTTTATTTGTTCAGTACGCCGATATTACTAGGCACACGACTTAAAAAAAAATATTTTAAAAATAATTCTTTCATTCACACAAACTATGAAAATGATAAAACACTAAAGTGAGTGTGAAAGTAAAATAACTGACATAGACATAAAAAACTAGAATATATCAAATGTACGTTACAACGTAATCTATTTAAGTATAAGGAAATTCGAAAAAATAAATCTTTCACTGATTAAGTATTAGCTAATAATTGTAAGAGAATTTTATAACAAATATTTGTATTGTTTAGTTACATATACACACACAGAGACTAACTAAAAATATAAGAATATGCTTGACTTAATGCAAGACTTTTCTTGAGAAAAATATAAATATTTTCTAGATTAATAGTGTCTACATGATATTATAGAAGGTCGGTTTCTTTGTAAAAAAAATACATGTGTAAGGCATACATATGTTTATAAGGAAGTAAACTTACCTTATCACTTAATATAATAAAAAAAATTCTCTCTTATACTTGTGTGCATTATAAAGTATACTGTTTAATACACCATTAAAACCCCAGCATTTCAATATGTCTCGAGAGCTCAGTTGGCTCAGACATCAGATTGTCAACACATGTTCCGAAAGTTCGATGCTCCTCACTTCCACACAAAGAGTTCATTATTTGAGCTACCTTAACATAAATATGCAAAGAAGGATAAGACGTTGACCATATGCACATCGAGTGTGTCGACAAATGTGCACCCTAGCACACGAAGAAACAAAGGCTGTCACCAGTCGTGCACTCTAGCGGACGACTGGGTAAACAAAGATGGCAGTCGAGTGTCCCTAGCAGCAAACACAATACAAAAATGGACGACACCAGCATACTATAGCGTACGACGAAAGAAACAAAAATGGTGGACGAGTGAGGGGAGTGCCTCTAGCAGACGTCGTGAGAAACACATACGACTGCAAAAAAAAAATGGGAAAAATAAAATTACAAGATGGTGGGTGGCAGAAACAGGATGGTGGACGTTGGAAATCAAGATGGCAGACAGAAACGAAATAGTGGACGAAAATAATATGGTAGGTGAAAGGAAAATGACGGCGACGACATCACCAAAATATCTAGATCGAAAATATGATGGAGGCGATGACATCACCTAAAGTTCAAGGTCAAAAAACAAGACCAGTATGGCGGTATTAGATGTTGGATAAACATAATGTAATCCAAGATGTCTGACGTTTCCGACTCTGTCTCCAGCATCTGTTGCCCCAGATACTCCTATTTTATGTACTGAGGGCAAAACAGGTTTTTTTTCTTTGCAGGTGGACCATCGGCCTGCAAGGCCAAGTGGAATAACATCCGTGACCAATACCGGAAGACCATAAGGAAACGAAAGACTTCCACAGGAAAGTCTGCCACAAACATAAGGAAATACAAGTATGAACCCATACTGCAGTTTATTGTACCTCATTTGAACGAATGTGATCCACATTCTAAAACAAGCTTTTCACAGGAATGGAATGAAGGGGAGGAAGGAGATTTTTGCGTTGAAGATAACCCGGAAGATGAAAACTACCCTCAAGAAAGATGCGAAGATGCAACCAAGAAAGGAGAAGAAAACCCAGATTTCCCTAATAATAAAAAGAAAACTACACAGCAATGCAGCCAGATTCAACAGAACCAGAGCAAGGAACGAGACCTAGCGAAGCCATCACACGTGAAGGAAAATACATTTGATGTCATTAGCACGTCGTGTGGAAGTGGTTCCGATCAACGGACGCTATTCTTCTCGGAAGGGAGGAGATCTGAAAAGCGAATAATGAAGGAACATCGATCTCAACGTGAACATATGCATGCCGTTGATGCTTTTCTGGCTGGTATTTCACCCACGTTGAAGACACTGAACCCTGTGCTGTTGAACCAAGCGAAAAGTAGGATTTTTTCCATCGTTCAAGAGCTGGAAATGAAACAGCTCCTCGGTGATCAAGGCCCATCAGCGGTTGTGAGTCATTCTCAGGCACTGGCTGTGTATTCAAATCAAACATCTCCTTGTTCGTCAGTCAGCCGTGGTTCACTATCGCCCAATTAGAATCCACCACCATATCCTCCTCCTCATTCCTTGGACTGCCTTAAATAAGTTTTTACACCAAAGCCATGCCGCCGTATTCGCCGGGAAACACATGACAGTCCTTCACCAACACTGTACACACGTACTAAGTGATAAAAATTATATTTTGGATTTCTATGTTGCTTTTGTTGCGTTTATAGTACATTTCAGTTAGAAATATGTTATCTTAAAAATATGTGAAAGTTAAAATAAAATAAAAATGGGGTGTGGCTGTGTTGGGGACACGGCCGTTTGTTTTTCGTGAATACGTCTACGTTGACGCGCTCGGGCTCCTTGATGTTTACGTTCCCGGCACCGCTTCACTCGATCATATGGGGTTTTATGGGTCTCACTGGATTGCTGCCGAGATGCTCTTTCCAACCGTTTACGATTTCTGTATTTCTACTTGGCTTTTTGACGAGTAGAGGCCGACATTTTGTTAAGTTTTCTTAATTTTTACATTAAACGGAAACAATTTCACCATAAT
Organism: Dryococelus australis; assembly: GCA_029891345.1. Classification (NCBI taxonomy): domain Eukaryota; kingdom Metazoa; phylum Arthropoda; class Insecta; order Phasmatodea; family Phasmatidae; genus Dryococelus; species Dryococelus australis. The sequence goes on along the minus strand of CM057006.1, from coordinate 72,372,875 downwards.
CACGCCACACAATTTTTTTTATACACGTAATCGCTTGATCTTGACGAGAGCTGTGGATTGAAAACTTAAAGTAGCGTCGTAGCTTCTCCTAGTCAAAAGTTATACTACGCGTAAGTTATGAGACGCGGCGAAACGAACTAAAAATTGCCCCCCCCCCCCCCCAACCAACGTCCGCAGGATACTTCGCAGTCCTCGCTCAACGTAACATATTATTTGATCCTTTGGCAATCGAGTGGTGTAATTGACTTTTGAATGTAGACTATAGATTCGGAGCTGCCATGCCGAATTTTATCCCCCGATTCGGTTATCATCGAATTTTCTGGAATTTTGCCTCCCACTGTGGTTGCAAATTTAAAGACGTATTCGTCCCGAAAACACCAGGGAAAAATGGTAGACTACGCGAAACTATAATTTACTGTATACTGAGTGAGAAAAAAAAGTGTTTCTTGTATTTTGTCGTTGACAGAAAAATTACTGAAGAACCGAGAGACATCCCTGAAGTGTATTTACCAAGACTGAAAATAAAAATAATTGTCATATATGTTTTATTTTTTAATTCTTAGTCAACATCCACTTTTTGGACACTGTTGCCTGTGTATTTTATAATGCATGACTCGAATACTACTAGAACAAACATTACGCTAGATAAAGAATGCGTAATCTGTAATGTAACTAACGCTATTTTTGAGATTTTTACAATTTACGAGTGTTTGGAGAATGGAGTTGGACTATACATTCGACTGTAAACTAGTACTGTCTTTGAAACCTCGATTTATATCAAACGTATGAGCTCTTCTGCATACCAAACAAAATTCCTTACTCAAATTTTAATCTACCTACGAACTTTGAAACGTGCACAGTAAAAATACTGTTTTTATTAAAGTAGTTCAGTTTTCAAGTCAAAATTGAAAGCTGGAAAGTTTTGGATTTAATACACATCGAAACGTGCAGTGGTTTCATTGCGTGGTCACTATAAAAATCTGAATCTCATTTGACAACGACCGCTTACGACATCAATTTGGAAACGAATTAGTTAAACAATTAATGAAGAAAGAAATAATTTTCTTAGAAAACAATTCAACAGATCATTTTAAGTGGTGTTGTCATAATGAAATTAAAAACTCTTAACATTCATTTACAATTTATTTTCAGATGATTTCCCAGCTGTAGTAACAGCGTTTAGAATTTTTATTACGTCACTATAATGTACTGGACCATATATTTTTTTATCATAGCCGAACAAATAAGAATATAAAAACCATTAACTCTCCTTGAATTGACTTTTCCTCCAAGAATCGTGATCCTACAGCGTATACTTTTATTTGTTTTCTTCTGATATAAGTGATATCATGTCCTAGTAACTATGGTTTGAAAATAAACTGATGTTAGCTCTTGTGAGAAAACAGAAATACCAGTGAGACGCAAGTTCTCAAGACAGATCACAAAAAAAGCTGTGCTTGTCTCACCCGTGAGGTTGAAAGATGTGGCGCTTCTCTACCTCGTTTCTGCACGAGAACTTAGGTATAGGCTGTTCACGGTAAGATGAGCATTTTGGAAAGCCGTGCTTACGATCTACTTGTATGCACGTCGTGTATTATTCCGCCTTATTTATTGCCATGGTTTTTATCACATTATTCAAGCGTCGGTCAAGTGACGCTGTGCAATTACCATAAAATGTAAATATTTTACAAATATGCTCATTTTTCCACTTCGATGCTTTAAGAAAAACAGAAAGCCAGGGAAATAATTTAAGTTGTCATAAATGGCTACCTAACACTTTTAACTCGACGTTAAGACATGGGACTACTTTTCCTCCACCGTTACCAATTTTACTGGGCGCATGTCACTAATTGCGCCCGATTAAATTATGTGCAGTTAGGGGCAGTGACTTTTTTCTAAGGTTGATTTCAAAAGTGCTCACTTGGTCGTGAACTGCTTTTAAATAGTGATTTCTATGGACACCCTATTTTCGCGGAAAGAGATCACGGAAGCTAGACTTCAACTTCCTCTAAATGCAGAGCTGCAGTTTTATTTCGGTTAGCGGCCGAGTGTATTTGTGAGAAGTCATTCTCGTTTTTGACTTGCTGAATCGGAAGCAGGGTACTCCAGTATTGAACGTCGGCGACTAGCGGGCAGGTACCTGAGACATGTAGAGTTGAGACCGTCCAGTCGCGAGAGTGGACCTGAGATAACATCTTTTGAAATCCAACTTGACAGGAACTCCTTCCGCGGGAAAATCTGGCGTTCTTAGTGATTGCGTATACGCTCAAAGGTAGTTCTACAAATGAGTTCCGTCTCGAAATTCCGTTGTAACTGATGACTGAAGACCTTAAGGCTCGGCTTTTGCAGAAATTCGTCGTTTCCGTGTCGTAATTTAAGTTCCAGGGGTATTAATGGAAATGTTTGACTATAGAATATTTACAATTTACTAGTTATTTAATACGTATGTATCTAATTTTCACAGATGACCTCCCGTGGCGCAGTCGGTTGGTGCGCCGCCGCGCCGGTCTGGGTTGTGGGAAGTTCTGGGTTCGAATCCTAGGTAAGGCATGGGTGTTAGTTTAAGTTAGGTCATAAGTTAGTTTATACACCGCTCACTGATAAGCCTTCGGCCATAACATAAACCCGAATGTAATTTTCGCTGTGTTATTTCCTTCTTGCAAAAATGCAGGAAATTATTGATAAACTATAAATATGTTCTCGACTTTTTTACAACGTACAGATAAAACGAAATTATAACTACGTACAAAAGTATTAAACAACTATTAAAGTGTTAGTTTTGAATAATCGTACATTGCCAGTAATTATTATTCTGCGAAAGGGGCGATGCCGAGCCTTACTTATTTACGGAGTTAAATCGGAAACAAAAGTGTTTACGGAAGTTAAAGGTTGTTTCCATGGCAGGAAGTTAGTGATCACTCTTTCTGGATGATAATGCGGCTACGTGGATGCAGCAATTTCGTGAAATACTCTTGAGAGGTTTCATGAATGTTACAAGCGGCTTCAATGTATGTGTGGAAAGCAGAGCAACAATGCACCATTATCTCGTGCATTATCAATAAGATGGAGGTTCTTAGTGTGTGTGTACTGTTCGTCCAAAAGAGCAAAACACGATTGTATTTAGACGAATATGTGAACTCAAGTTTCTTTAACCGCGAAAGAAATGTTTCTGATTGCAGTTATCCACTTCCGTGATGCTCTGCTCCATTTTCCCGGCAGAGCATCATCCTCGAGTTCATGCTTCATCCGCTGCATTGAGGAAATCGGCATTGGAGGCATATTATTATGTTCTAACTCCGAAGATATTACAAGGGTGAAAGGGATACATACTTGGTGTTACAGATGGATAAAACTGGAGAAGGTTCTCAAATCAAAACATAAATTAAGTATTTATTTCTTAACTCTATACACATTACTAAAGGCTGTTCATGATAAAGCGAGCACTTTTGAAATCAACCTTATAACAAAGTCACTGCTCCTACCTGCATATATGTTAACGGATGCTCTGAGTGACAGACGCCCAGCAAAGTTGGTAACGAGGGAGGGAAAGTAGTTCCATATCTTAACTTCGAATAACAAGTTTTTGGTAACCATTTGTGATAACTTAAAATTATTTCTTTCGCTTTTTTTTTTTTTTTTTTTTTTAACTGCATCGAAGTGTAACAATTACAAGAATTGTAATATATTTACTTTTCTAATATTTCCACAGTGCCGCCTGACCGACGCATGAATAAAGTGATGACGTCTATGGCAATGTTAATTTTACATAAGGCGGAAGAAGAGGCAACGTGCATACAAGTCGATCTTAAGCAGGGGTTTCAAAAGTGCTCATTTTATTGTGAAAGGCCTATATAATACACGCATCTATGTTGCCAACGAAATAAAAGGATGAGAATGAGGGTTATATTAATTTAGAGGGAGCATGTCTTAGAAAGGAACTCACCTGGTCTCGTACTCTGGACTCTCTGTCAAGAAGGAAGGACAGTGCACACGCGTCTCTTGACACTCGCCTACAGCCCCGATTTTGTATAGTCCATTCAGGGTTACTTCAGACTTTTCTGAAGTCCTGCTAAAGTTCTACTTCCAGGATATTCCTCCGCCTCGTACAAACTAAGCTCACCTAAGCCTGGAGAATCACACCAGAGTAACAACGCACCACATTCGTGCGCACTCAGTGTAACAGTATTTTGTATAAGGACTATTTCTCACTAGGCACTACCAACATATCTATTTTCTCCCTGTTTTTACTAATATTATTTACAAACGGAACACTGTAATGTATAGATATAGTATAAATAACATTTTTATTTAACAGAAAAAAAAAGTAACTTTTATGAACACAAGTATAAAACGCCTGTGATACAGGGCGTATTTAGGAAATAACTAAACACGCCATACATGGGGAGATTATTCAAAGGTTTGATTCAAAAAGGCCGAAGAAACCGTGAATGGACTTTACCTCGCATTCCTGTCCACTCATAGTGCCCCTCCACGTGTGTGCTGTAGCAATGATTCCTGATTGGCTCCCATCGTACACTGGAGGTGGGATCTGCTTCTAGATTGTTGAATTTACAAAGGAATGTACTGACGTCTGCTGGGCCCACATTTACTTGGGGTTCTGGGCAGTTTGCTGTTTATATTTATACAATCCCTTCGGGCTCGATGTTGTGGTTCGTAAGTTTTGTAATAGTACCTGTAGCCTCCTTCACAGATGTTACTGCGACAGGATGTGTACAACGAGGCCGTGTGCAACAGTATATGCTCCAGATGTTGGTACTGAAACAGATTTACACAGTGACTGCAGTCACCCTTTCTTCAGATGCGAGCAAACCCATTTTCAACCCTTCGGACTGATTACTTTGAGCTAAAAATGTTTGGACAGTTGATACTCCAGCTTCATCACAGCTGTAAATTTTATCACGGGTTATAAGATCACTCGTCTACAACACTTACATGCAATAAAAAAAGTTGATCCAACTATCTTATTAAATCCCATAGCCTGTGAGAATGGAGTTTGATTCAGGTTTCTGCAATGAGAGGTGAAATTGTCTCTTTAAGAAAATGTTTGCTCCGTTTGTACCAGCTACACATTAATCTCGGTCAAAATATAATTTCTGTGATTCCTTCCGACAATCTGAAGCTACAATTTTCTTAGTCCCGTTATCTGTAAGCCGGGGAATCTGATTTCAATTTTTTTAGGTTAACCTACAAGGATCAATAATCCGTCGTGAGTAAACACCCATTTTTTTTGGACCTAACAACTCTTTCTTTCAAATTCATGCACCGATTCTCCTTCACCTTCTCAGTTTCCTCTCTAGAGTGGTTTTGGGAACACTAAAATGTGTCGGCCACTAACAAATTCATTTACATTTTGCCTCGTTTGTTCTTCAAGCCAACTCGTGTCTGACAGATTTCCGTTTGTAGCTCCGAACCATTGCTCTTAAAAAAAAAAATCAACAAATACAAACTAATATAAGAGACGCTACAAGAGATACGAGTAATCACGATCCGCCACCACTGTAGGCTTATTACTGTAAATAAATTATGTTTAAACAGCGTTTACCTAATATAATTTGCATATAGCCTGACTGTAAAACATAATATATTTAGCGTATTAAATAAGTTCTCGTATTTGTGATCAACAACACTTTAAAAACAACAGCAGTTTAAATACACAATCCACTTGCAGAGACGAAAAATATCTAGGGAACGAAGTCATATTCACAGACATATTTGTTTGGGAAGAGAAGGGATGTTCGTCATCATTCCGTCTTGCCCAAGGGAGGGTTTATTGTACTCAGATTAGGAATCAAACGACATTTCTTATGGAAGAGTTTGGCATAGGCAAAATTTCCGCCACAAGTTGTGCTGTTGTTCCAAAGCGGTTGCTTTCAAGCTGAAAAATTATGTTTCCGTGTAAAAGTACGCGTGTGCCTCGGATTGTTACATATACCTACCCCAGCCCAGATTTTAAGTACGAACTTTATTTCGTAGCTATTATTCTCACCCTCCAATGTTGTTTGCAAGAGCTAACATTAAAAATACAACTGTGTTTGACATTGGGTGTTCATAAGCAAGCTTATTTCAACGGAAAAGCGTTACGAATTTTAGTAAAGGCTGTTCAGGATAAAGTGAGCACTTTAGAAATCAACTTTATAAAAAATTCACTGCTCCTTCCTGCACATATTTTAACGGGCGCCCTGAGTGACATGTGCCCAGTAAAGTTGGTAACGATGGGTGGGAAATACCTCCGTATCTTAATGTCGAATAAAAAGTGTTATGTAACCATTTCTGATAATTTGAATCATTCCTTTCGCTTTCTGTATTTTTTTTAACGCATCGAAGTGTTAAAATGAGCAGGTTTGTAAAATATTTACTTTTCTAATAAATTCACAGTTTCACTTGACCGACGCATGAATACAGTGTGAGGCCCATGACAATGATAAACTTACATAAGGTGGAAGAATACACGAACGTGCATACAAGTATATCTTAAGCAGGGCTTTCAAAAGTGCTCATTTTACCGTGAACAGCATCTACGAAATAAATACGTTAGCAAATAAAACTAACTTTTTTATTTTCTCATTCCCGTTACGAAAAACGCGTAGGAAAGCCCTCAAAATATGTTTAAGGTTCCCCCCCCCCCTTTTTTTTGTTAAAGATTTAAAAAATATCTGGCAGGCGACCAACTGCAATATTAAAAATCTGTCTGTTTTCTCGACAACTGGTCGCCTGAGGCCGTGTTCCAATTCATTTCAAGGTTCGTTTTGCGTAAATTGTATTTAGAATCTTGTAAGGTTTAATCGGAACGCTACAACATTCAACTGTCTAGCATGCCTATTATTTCCGTTTTATCATTACTCCAAAATTAAAAGTCTTCGAAGTCTTAAAATAAACAGTACCTGTTTATCCCCGGAAGTCGTTAGAGCGGCGTTTAGAATCTTAAATAAACACTATAAAAAAACATGATGTCTAACCATTATTTAACAAAACTGTTTCATGATAAAGTACCTATTTCATGAATATTTCATCAAATTGCCCTGTGAAATAATTATTGAGGGTAGAACAAACATGTGTTTATTCTATTAATCTCGCCTCTGCGTTTATATAAAAGTTTCAAACAGGCAAAACTAATATGGCGGGAATGTGGTAATTTGTGTTTAGTAATTTGTCTGATTCGAAGTTGACAAAACGCAAATTACAAAAATACGTCGCAGATTTTGTAAACAAAACGAGCCACGTGACCATTTTGTTAAACAGAAAGTGCCAGTTGGAACACGGCCTGATAAAGTTACACCAAGGTAAACTTTTTTTTGTTTTTGTACATTGCGGTACATGTGATTATGACGTCATTAAAAGCGATAAATACCTGAGGGTTACAGACATTTATTGGATAATCAATATCATGGCACTCACTATTGTATCAATTAATGTGGATGATATAACTTAGGAACCGTTCGCAGACAGCAGTGGGTATTTGCGGAATTCCTCTTTCATTTCAGGTTGGTTTTATTATTTCTAATTAAAACCATTTCAAAATTTGATTTACAATTGAAAATACCTCCCTTGCGATTTTGTGTAGGACACAGTGTTTTATGTTTTATATCTCATTTTCCATAGGGAATACATTCGCAGAGTTTGTACCTGTAGTTTAAAATGATCACACACACATACATATGCACATATATGTTTTTTTTTTTCATAGGTCTTTCATTAAACTGAAGTTGTGAATTTTACTCGTTTCCCAATTTTTTTTAAAATAGGAATTTTGCAAATGCATCAACACTTTTATTACTTTTTTTTCTGGAAAACACGACTGAAGCAGGGAAAAAACGTCTCCAGATTTTTTCGCATACACTTATCAGTTTTTCTTGGAGAATTTGTACCCTTAGATCGTTTGCTTCATGTCCTGGCAGTCCTTTATTATTTTCCCGTAACTTAAAGGATATCGATTTGTTTCGTAGTCACTATAGCTAGTAGCATGTATTTTATTTATCTTGGACACCAGAATAAAAGCAATGGTTCAGGTTTTACGCCTTTCATTTGTGAAGATGAGAGAATAAAATAAAGGTTTTATGTTTACAGGAGATTCAAGGAGCACGTGCACAAAAAAAAAATCACGACGCAAGTACACTCATGAGCAGTTGAATTAGAGACACCTGCCTTGTTGGCGAGTTCGCTCAGGGGCCACCCTACAGTGTGGTGTAGTGCTGAGCTATACTTGGCTGGGCCATCGTCAGATCTTGTACATGAAGTCTCAGTAACAGTCCAACACAACGAGGGTAAGAAACAAGATCTCTGTGCATTTGATGATTGCACGATCGTCGGGACCAGACGAACGGACACTGTACGAAGTCACGCAGGCACTGGGGAAAGAGTGTACAGTGGGCTAATGGATTATGGTAAAACCTCCGAGGACAAGGACAACTGACGTGGCGTACAACGTATCGATGAAAGGGGTCGCCATTAGCCAACCGGTTTGGTAACAGAGGATAGATAGGCCACAGTTCTGCAGATTCACGCGCCTCCAATTCAACGCTGGACCACGACGATATGTTAGCAGCCACGCCATCTAGAGCCATCTCATCACTATCGGGCACAGATGTCGCCGCCCCAATAGGGTATAGGCTGTTCACGATAAAATGAGCACTCTTGAAAGCCCTGCTTAAGATCTACTTATTTGCGCGTTGTGTATTCCCCCACCTTATGCAAAATTAACATTGCCATGGGTCTCATCACTTTATTCATGCGTCAGTCAAATGGAAGTGTGAAATTATTAGAAGAGTAAATATTTTACAAATCCTCTTATTTGTACACTTAGATGCTTTAAAAGAAACGAAAAGCGGAAAATAATTTGTTATTACAAATGCTTACCTAACACTATTTATTCGACGTTAAGATATGGAACAACTTCCCATCCATCGTTACCAACTTCGCTGTGTGCGTATCACTCGGTGCGCCCGTTAAAATATAGTCAAACAGGATCAGTGACTTTATTCTATTGTTGATTTCAAAAGTGCTTACTTTATCGTGAACAGCCTTTACATATTCTTAACGCACGTCACAAGGCTATCGACTATCAGTAGGGCCAACTGAACGGGTGAACGAAGAGATTTGGGCGGCTCTTAACATTGGGGTCTTCAGAGCTGATGGAGGGCGAAGTGAGGTGAGATGGCGAAGCACTGGAATTAAAAGGGAGATCCCCGAGGAAACCGGCATCGTCCGGCACGATTCCCACTCACCAAAATCCGCATGTGACCCGGCCGGGGATTGAACCCAGTTCGCTTTGGTGGGAGGCGAGTAGGCTAACAACTGAACGGTTTCAAATGTCACGATATAGTGAGAAACTAGGTGGTCCGGTTTAGGCAATGGTCCAATATCGACGACTTTCTCGTACGGGTACGCAATGCAGAAATTCTGGCAACGTGTTAATTGCTGCGAATGAATACTACCAATTTCTCTCGGTATGGTTGGCATGTTGTGCGAACATCATGAACCATCGTTTAGCAACCACCGCACTTTGCTGAGACCTGAGATGGTTCGGTCTACCTTTTTATCAAGCTAATACAATTGTATTCGTGCGTATAACTGAGAAATATTCCAAACATGGGACCACTCTTTCCCCTCTTATATTTCCATAGGAAAACATCGAACCTAAAAGTAATAGCATAACGGAGATGTAATATATGATACAAGACTGTCGATCTTGCCATTAATTTAGGCTTGAATATTTCCATGGTTAATCTCTGTGAGCTTATGCTAAAATATTAGAGTGGCTTGTCTGTGTGAGCTTATCAGTGAAATATCGAATTGTTATACATGTAATTAACATTACTATTGGTTTCATGGAGTTACGTGATAAAAATTAATAATGTTTTCCGTAATTTAGTTTTGTTCGAAAATAGGTGGAATTATCTCTAGAGCATAGTACTTTTGCAGCATTGTTTTGGTTTAGGGAAAATTTATGGCAAGTAAACTGAAGTTAAATAAAAGACTGAACAAGAATTTTATTTAGTTATGGCAAACACTAGTTTCAGTATAAGCCGTTGGTGACGGAGAATCAAGTCATATTGAGCCACTCAAATACGTTTTACAGCTAATCTGAATTTATCTGTTGTTTTACGTTGAATGTGAAAATGGGAATTGATGAGTGGCACGCCAGGTTGAAGATGCATCATGATTATTCTTCTCAGCGTAGGTCCACAGGGTCCAAGGTGTTTCCAAGCGTTGTATACAAGCCTTGTGGGGCGCAATATTGTGGTGAATACTGTGCCAACGAGATGAGAAGTCCGCTGGGGTTCCGGTGCTAATTTTTTTTTGCAAACTACAGGCGAGTCCTTTAAAAGAGGCCCCGTGGGACATTATCGATGCCATCCCTCAGCATGTCCTCGCCCGTGCCTTTCACAACTTTTGGTGCCGTCTGCACACCTGCCTCGAGGTCAATGGAGGCCACTTCCAGCACCTACTCCAGGTATTTTGTTGTCAAACTGGACTGTATTTCCTCATTCCCTCGCTCCGTTACACACAGGTCCCACGGGACCTCTTCTCAAGGACTCATCCTGTATAATTATTGCAATGTGTTTTGGATTATTTCCCTTGCCTGGGTACCGACGCGTCTCTGCAATTTGCTTCACTCGTCCACGTTTTCATGATTCATGACAGCGTTTTGAGAAAGTGAGCGGGAGATTTTGAACATCGTAAACAACGCTGATTGAGTTTTCCCACAGCATCTAGTAGCATCTGTAGATTTGGCACATCTCTATATTCACGCCAATCAGCTGGAGATCTGTGGCTGCCGTAGTGTGAAAATACCGCAGCACTGACCCATTTATGTGCAGCCGGTTCATATCTTTCGTCTTGCAGATACATACATTGTTGATCGCCTCGCTCTTACGAAAACAAACAAAATCCCGATTTAAATTGAGGCTGGCTCTTGAGTCTCATTTTACCCTGTGCCTGGCGGAAGCATAACCCGTAATCCATACTGTTAATATTATTTCTGTGAAATTACGGGAAATTCGGAGAAAAAATTGCCTGGATAGCAAAATAACCAATTCTTTATTTGCGACTGCAATGTCAAAAACGCAAAACTGTGGAATTAATTGCTTAACTTCAACCAACACCAATAAAACAACTCCCGAAAATATATGGAACTTTCGATGTATTTTGTGATTAATTATTTTTTACTGTTGTCACTAATTTTCAATACATGATTTAAAAATAGTTAAACTCTTAAACAAAGAAATCCGTAATATATGTGTATCAACGTGTAGATAACTCACATGTATGTATATTCGGTTCCTTGTCAAGTTCCAGGTTTTGAAATGATGTGGTCTGTTACAGACCGCTTTTGCTGAATTTTCCGTGAAAGTTACGAAATATCCTTATGGTCACAGAATCATAATTTTGTAGTTACGGCGGCGATCGTGTCTTTTTTGCGACGGCAACATTCGAATCCACAGGAGAGAGTGGTTACGCATTTCCTAAATACACAGACCGTTTCTGTGCTCCTATATTACACTACCGAACTTCAGCACTTTTAAGTATGTTTTACAACAGACGGATGCATGGAAAACGCACACGGGAAAAATAAGTGAAAAGCTAATGAATAGAAATGAATCTGAGCTATTGCACAACCTCTGGAGGCATGATGATTTATAAGTTATGAAATAAAACGTATATTCAGTTGCAAGTTATCGACACAATCTGTATAAAATTATCTCTTTGAGAGCTATGTGTTTAAATCTGTAAAATTGCGTTTGTTAACTTAAGGGCTGGAGACTATTCATGTGTAGTTCTGACGGAAAAACTACGACACACAGATAGTTATATGTACATAAAATTTCATGGAGTTCGTTCGCTCTTAATTAGGAACTTATGAAATTAACCTTAAAAAAATTATCACTACAAATTAGTACGGTTGGTAGTGATGTACAAAAACATAGTTTCTGGTCTTAGGGCGGTATTCTTAAACATGCTATTTGCGATTCCGCAAAGTCCTCACGAATAAGAGAAGACTATCTCTTGTATATCTCGTAAACTGGGCTTGAATTCAAGAACGAAGTTTGTGAATACCTCTTTTGTTAGGCGTTTAAGAATCCTGTAATTTTTTAGCCTTGTGTGCGAGGCTAAAAATACAAATCACATCTTCAGTTACCGGCCACTGGAAACGGTATTTAAATAAAATGAATTTGCCGAAGTATACACGCGCACTTAAAAATATATGTTATGTATGTGTGTGTATATATATACACACACTCATAAGTCGGCACAGACAAGAAATTAAACAAGTAAATGTACTTATCAAAAACGAAACATGTCACACTTGTTTTGTATATACTATCGAGGCATTCTTCGCTCTGCTGGGGCGTGAAATTATTAAACTAACACTTGAGAATTTGATAAACGAACACAATGAAACATATGACAGGCGGTAAAACTTAAAAAATATCAAAGTAATATAAAAATAGAAGACTACATACGAATTTTGTATGTTGTGGAACTAGGGTTTTCGAGTTGCTATGGCAGTGACCCTGAATATTTTAATGACTGTTCAAATCTCGATTCAGAAAATGTTTGTTTTAGTTTATTTTTATATTATACTTTGCCGCGATTCTAACGTTATAAAACTTGCATTATTTTCCTTAAAACCACTTTGTCAGCGACACATAAAAGTCGGAGAGTTAACAGATTGTTCCACGGAATTCGTGGGAAGTCTCTTCCTAGGAGAAATAAGTCCCAGTAAACACACGGAGATTTCTGATATCGTTTCTATTCTTAATTTCACATACTTTTTACAGTATATTTATTTGGCAGCCATTAAAAATAATAAGACGTGCCGCATCAAACAACACTAACACAAGCGATTAAATAACTCTATAGGCTGTTCACGGTAAAATGAACACTTTTGAAATCCCTGCTTAAAATCTACTTGTATACACGTTGTGTATTCTTCCGCCTTATTTAAAATTAACGTCGCCGTAGTCCTCACCACTGTATTCATGCGTCGGTCAAATGAAACTGTGAAATTATTTTAAAAAGTAAATACTTTACAAATCCGCTCATTTTTACACTTCGATGCATAAAAAAAATAGAAAACGCAAGAAATAATTTTAGTAATCACAAATGGTTACCCAACATATTTTATTCGACGTTAAGATATGGAACTACTTTCTATCCAACGTTAACGACTTTACTGGGCGAATGTCACTCAGTGCGCCTATTATAATATATGGTTGCAGCGGCAGTGACTTTTTTCTAAGGTTCATTTTTTAAGTGCTCACTTTATCGTGAACAGTCTTTATATCTGTTCCATCGCTGTGCTGTGTCCGTGGGTCCAGCAGCCACGAGATGTGACCGGGAAGCCGACGGCGCGCCACGCCATAACACCTGGCGTCCGGGAACTATGGCGTCCACGAATCAGTGACTGGTCGTGGCGTTGCCCACTGCAGGGCCGTACCCTGCCGCGACCATCACCGGCGTTCAGACTGAATGCGGGACTCGTCGGGGAACACAATGCGTCGCCATTCCTCTTTCCGACGTCGGAGTTATTGACACGATGCGCCGCACGATGCCGAGTTGTCGAAGGCAAACGGCGCAGAGGCCGGAGTATCTGCGAGCCAGCCTCACTCTTAACGGCGGCCAATGTTTCTTATCGAGACAGACAAATGCACTGCTGTCCCCACAGACTTGCAGTGTCTCTATAGGCTGTTCATTATAACGTGAGCACTTTTGAAAGCTATCTCATTTGGAATAACAGCCAATAAATTTATTTTATTTTAGCCTTAGACGTTAACTCCCGAGTGCGGTGGATTATGCACACTGTGTTCATTACTTACATGGCAATATTTCTTTAAAAAGGTTGTTAAAGGATAAAAAAAAATACAGCTGAAAGGAAAAAGTAACTAGGGCTTCAAAAAGCGTATATAGGCTGTTCACGGTAAAGTGAACACTTTTCAGGCCCTAGTTACTTTTTTACTTCAGCCATTTTTCATCCAAATAACCACATTTTGAAATAAATATTGCCATGTAAGTAATAAACACAGTGTGTACATTCCATTGTAATTGGAAATTAACATCCGAGGCTAAAATTAAGTATATTTATTTACTACTATTCCAAATGAGAGGACTTTAAGGGCTCACTTTACCGGTGCCACGTCGGCTGATACAAGATATTCTCTATCTGTAGTACGTCTGGCAGGACCAATTGCTACTGTTGTGGATGCCACTTAAGGTGACACCCACAACTTAAAGGATGACAGGAGAGAGAGGCGAATGAAATAAGTAATAGAGCTGCCACTTCCCTTTTAATAACAACCATCACTGTTACAAATCATCAGGAACAGGATGGGGAAGGAGTGGTGAGGGAATAGCTCCCTTTTTCACTGATCAACTCCCCCTGAAGAGCCGGAGATCGGTGCCCTACCATCTTGCGTCTCGCTGACGCCCCACGAAGACCGTTTTTCCTGGTTCGGATATCTAGACCACATTTCTCACTCCTATCCTGTTATGTTGCAGCTCATCCCTACACTCTAGGAAATTATTTGGAAGTTGCCATCGCTTAGTGGGAAAGCAGGAATGGTAATGGTTTCCCCTATACATTCAATGTGGAGTTCCTACATTTGCTCAGGAAACAGTCAAATACGTAGGGAAGTTCCCAACTCTGCATAGACCTAGTAGCGCTGCTAAACATTCCTATATCTGTAGCTTGATGTGTGGTATTATTACCACGCAGTTTATAGGTTAACAACTTCCATTATATTCTTGGAAGTGAACCGGAAATTTTTTTTTACAGTGTATTCGCCGACAGCTTGGCGTGGGCGGAGTTGTGGTCGTCGATCGATGGCCATCCATACGTGTCAGCCAAACATAATTGCTGCGACCCAACTTGCAGGTTGTCTAGCGGACAGATTCTGCTTTCGCAGTGCTGCTCGTGCTGAACCAATGTCCTGAGTAGGCCGCCTCTGACGACCTTCCGCCTGAGCGCATCACATGGCTGGTGTTGCAATCGTGACACTGCCTCGCCTGACGTATGACCCGCGCGGCTGTAGTGGCGGCCAAGATGAAGGGCTGTACGATGAACGCGGTCCAACCATACGGACCCCCATTCGAATGACTCGAGGAGGTGATATTCCTCGTGAGTTCGACGCTGTGGCATTATTTGTAGAAAAGCAATTAATAAAAATTAAGAAAGAGAATGCCACAGTATGGCACATAACAAAGCTCGAAGAAAACCAGGTATGTTTATCCCGGCTGTTCTAGATCATTAAAGGTACACATTGTTGAGAAATTTGCTCAATGACTTTTCACGAAAGTTAATGTCTTCCTACCACTCTTTAGAAAAAGAAATGTTAGGAATAACAATTAGGAACCACATTAAGAACTACATATAAACTGCTTTTCAAAATAGTAGCTTATGGGCTGTGAGGGAGCGAGACGTGCACACATTCGTTTCCCCGTGTACGCGTGTATGTCATTTCCCGAGACACGTACAACATTTACGTAATTTGACAAATGCGAACGCTGAATGAGTGTGTATCTCATTAAGCAGAGAACCTTATGCACACTGCGGGAAAAGGACACTGATGATCACGTATAAGGCTCAACTCTAACAGAGATTTTTTTTGAAAGCGACTGTACAACTGTCGTGTCTGTAAGATCCAAGTTCACAATAATGATGTGCATAAATGTTTATTGTTGAAAAACTGGCAGCTGTGTGATTTTATACATTTACACGAGTGTAACACAGCACACGCCATTGTATATTCTACACTGATACCTCGGGCTCATAATATTGCGGAATACGTTGACACTGAAGTTCTTTACCAGCAATGTTAACACTAACGAACGCATGAAAACTAGACATAACATAAAGAGTCTTAATATTCTACTGCAGATTATATTATAAAACATAACTATTTCTACACTAAAAAAACGGTTGAATGCAATGACTCTGTGCCAATCACTAATACTCAAGCTAGTTCACAATATAAAAAATTGTGTGTTTAGAATTAGGACTATGTAGTAGGCACTTATCTATCATACACAAACACGTTTTTTTGTATTTGCAGTTTTGCATTAATGTTTTAATTCTTAATTACATCAAATGGAAAAAAGGCAGTAAGGCTGTCATGTTTACTTGTGTTCCTAACTTAGACTCGTATATCACAATCATATTCAAGCAGATCATACTTCAAAAGCCGACATTTTCTATAGGCTGTTCACGGTAAAGTGAGCTCTTTTGAGGCCCTAGTTACATTTTATTTCAGCTATTTTTTTATCCTTTAACCATTTTTTGAAAATTAATATTGCTATGTAAGAAATAAACATAATGTGTATATCCCACCATACTTGGAACTTAATGTTTGAGGTTTAAATAAAATATATTTATTTACTATTATTTCAAGTGAGAGGGCTTTCAAAAGTGCTAACTTTACTGTGAATGGCCTATATCAGAGAAGCTTATTATTTGTGAAGAAATATAATCGTCAACATGTGCACACATATGCCTTACTAGAATTTTTTAATGCTTACATTACTGTAAATAACAGTTTCCTGCCAACAACACCGACTGTTCTGTACTGATTGGTCGTAGCCTCAAAATTTTTACTTAGAATTTGAAATACAACTATTTCTTTCAGCGCTTAAAGAAATCTCACCAACGCACATGACCTGATAAGTTCCATTGTGAACCAAAACACAAGAAAACACACATTCGTTTCTTCTTGACACATCTTAAAGCATTATATAAAACTTAAACATTTATATTGTAAACCCAGCTTTTTTTCAGAAGTCGCAGCATACTCTGCATTAACATGTGCAGGTGTGCTTAAACGCAGTTGAATCAATAAATTTCTCTGTTCATAATGTACAGTTGTTACAAAGAATAACAAAAATGTTTTTTAATATCTTGACTTTGTCAAAAGTTTTTCGTCTATTCTGGAATATTTCTCGTTACCTAGCCTACAAATGGATGATGACAATAATTTACTAACAATATGTAAAAATTCGAATAATTTATGACAATATCTTTTGTGTTAACTTTGTAGCATATTTACATAATTATAATTTACTTTTCCTAGAATTAGTAATGTTCTGTGTGCCACATGATTTGTTGAATGAATAAATACTTTCTTTCGTTAACGATCACTCGTTTTGTTTGCACGATTATACTATACGAACGAAATATATTTTGTAACATGCACGATAATCTTCATAGCGAGGAGTGATAATACATACAGCGAGTGTAGTTTCGATTCGTTTATTGTGGGTATTTTCGCCTCTACTAGCATTTCCTGATCACTTAACAGTGTTTAATAGCTGAGACCAGCCCATAACCTAACGCCTATTTTAATTTTTCTACCAACCTAAACCACTTATGACTACCAACTATACCACCCACTACAACTCTAGCATATCTCAGCCATTCGTCCACACAGACTGTACATAGAAACAGACAGTCCATACCAGTGACACATTCAACTTCTCATACCATCCGCCATGCCGGTTGATAACAGTCAAAATATAAGAACCTCCCATTCCAAACACTTTTAAACCAAGCACGCCTTAGCATTACACGCATGTATACTGTCGACATCATTCGACATACTCCAGCAAGGCAAGTATTCTGGAAAACATACCAGCCAACCTACCATCCACAATAACCCAAGCGTACCCAGCAGATTCAATAGTCCAGACCAAAACCTTCAACACAAACATTCTTACCATCTGTTAAACTAACATAACTTAATGTACTAAAGTCCCTACAATCCTAACCTACCTTAGCCTACCGAAGGCGAAATATTGCAGTTGACCTTGACCTTTGACCTGGTGACCTTTAACCTTGAAAACCCAGAAAAATTTATATAATCCCAAAAAAAAATTAAAGTAATTATTTAAAGACTTGTCTTCCATCATGGGCCACTTGGGTGTCATTTGGCAAAGGTGGTAGTAGTGGTGGTGGAGGTGGCAAGCAAAATAACATGCAGGGGTGCAGCGGTAGAAATGTAACCAAACTTTATATGTAGGCGCTTTGTCGTGCATCCAAAAGTACGGAGAGTGTTTATTTCACCTAAAGATAGCATTTATTTAGGTTTTTAAGTACGAATACTATAAATGTATAGAACTTCATATGAGTAAAGGCACTGCTTATGTATGGAAAACAAGGTACTGTATTCACATGTATGTACGACGGACATATATACGCCATTCATTACAACCTAATAAATTATTTAAACGGTGGTGTAGCCATGAATTTCCATAAAAAGGGGGGGAGGGAGAGTTTAAATTTATATTTTCGGAAAGAATACGAAAGCTATATTATTAAAAATTAATAGTTAAACTTATTTATAATCAATGGGCTAATATACATATACAGATATAGAATCACAAATTGCTATAAACTCCCTCCATGTTCAAGGGGCTTCACACATTTCTTATATTAAAATAAAATAAAAGTTGCCATTTTGTTTTAAAATTTTAGTTTTGGATATTTTACTTAATTTCGGGGGGGGGGGGACATGTCCCGATATTGCCCTCCTCCTTCCCTGTTACGCCACTGTATTTACATATGTATCTTTAATGAGCATAATAATCAATATTGCGCTTTCCTTAATTTAACAAGTTTTTATGATTAGAAGGTCAATATAAGGCACAGCTATCAATATATTAAACTTAAAGCTTTTATGTGTACATTTTAGTATTAGTACACTATACAGCTCAAATTATCTACTTTATAAACTAATCGATTTGATTGAGAAAACAACCACAGCTTTCCGATTTCGCTGTGCAAAGTGCAAAGTAATTGCACTTAGACAAAGTGCAAAGTAATTCTGTAAATACAAGTTTTCGAACAATAACATAATTTATAAACGGCAATAATGTATCACAAAGAAATTTAAGTCACACGATGGGTATTTGAACTCTAAGCCTAACATTAGGTGGCATACACCCGCGCACCAACACACCAAGCTACACACATAGCCTACAGAAGATATATGTGATAGTATATCTATATTACCGAACTCCACAGTTATCGCCTATTTTATAAAGTTGTGTTTATTGTTTTATTATGACTGTGTGAGTAATTTACAATGTCCCCGTTACTTACATGTACATTAAGTTTTATTTTGTACACACATACGTTGTACGGAACCCGTAATCTTTTCGTAAACGGTCATATACGGCTTGAGGTGAATACTCGGGTGTCCGCCATGTTGTCTGTCCCAGCTTCGTGGGTGTAGGAGACATTCAGAACACGTTCTACTGTTGTGGAGTTTGGTCTGGGAGCGACATAGATGGAGTATGAGTGAGAGAGAGGGTAGATCTCACAGTGGAAATGCTGACGACTTCCCCACGCAGCCGCCATGACAATGGATTAGCGCTACGTAGTGTTCATATCACGAACTACAGATTCTTATCTGCTGGAGTGGCCAGAAACTTCAACTTGGGGAAGGGGGCGACGGTGGTTTGAGCGATTAGCACGCTCGCCTCCCACCAAGGCAAACCGGGCTCAATCCCCGGCCGGATCACCGGATTTTCGCACTCGGGTATCGTGCCGGACGATGCCGTTGCTGGGTGGGTTTTCCCGGGGATCTCCCGTTTCCCCCACCCCTTCATTCCGGCACGCTCCATATTCACTTCAATCACCCTCGTTGGCTGTGAAGACCTTGCTGTTAAGAGCTACCCAACTCTCTTCACTCACTCAACATGGGGAATCTTTACTCAATAGGCGGTGCTGTGCTTTCTGTCCGTGCTATTTATTTCTATCCCTACACTTTCTATACTCTATTAGCAGTTTGTTCACACTTCTTGAATAAAACCTGTGAAAATTTTTCCCATGTATGACATGTTTGACTGTTTCCTAAATATGTTATATGTAACAAGAATGTTATATTTTTGTTATAAAACACCTTATTTTTGGTTAAACCGAACTTTTACTTATATTCTGTCAGTACCTTATAGTAAAAATGTTGTTTATAACTAAAGTGAATAAAAATTGTGATAAAATAGGTGTGTCGATAACAGAGAGAGAGAGAGAGAGAGAGAGAGAGAGAGAGAGAGAGGAGAGAGAGAGAGAGAGGAGAGAGACCACCCCTATAGTTTTTGCACTGTGTGCGCACGAATGCGGTGCGTTATCTCTTTGGTGTAATTTTCTAGACTTGATTATGCTTTGTTTGCATGTGGCGGAGGAATATCGTGCAAGTAGAACTTTAGCAGGGCTTCAGAAAAGTTGGAAGTAACCGCGAATGGATTATATGAAGTTATTTTGTTTGAACATTTGTTATAGTGTTATGCTAATACATTAATGTAAAACTAATTGAGATCAGAAAAGTTTGTATAAATCGCGTCCCGTAGTTTTTTTGGGGGAGGGGTGGGGGGGATTTGTGTAATTGCTTTTAAGTATTTTAAAAACTGTAACTACTTAATTTGCGTTCTGAAACGTATTATAGGCTGTTCGCGGTAAAGTGAGCCCTTTTGAAGCCCTAATTACTTTTATTCTCAGCAATTTTGTATCCTTTAGCCACCTTTTAAAATAAATACAGCAATGTAAGTAATAAACACAGTGTGTATATTCCCCCGCACTCGGAAGTGACCGTATAAGGCTATAATAAAATATATTTATTGACTGCTATTCCAAATGAGAGGGCTTTCCCAAGTGCTCACTTCACCATGGATAGCCTATAAATAGAAAATTAACGTCACAAACTGCACTCGAGGTAGAATAGTATTATGTGAAAGTCAAATATTTTACTGTTCGTGACTAACATATTCCAGTGATTTGAACATATATTCCTGTACATACATCGTGCTTCTAATTGGCTTACGCTACTCGTGAGCTCAGATGTACAGTGCACTATGCAGTTCGCGTTGTTTGACCTCAAAGAATAGATTTTGACCAGCTTCAGTTGTACAGAACTGTTCCATTCGACTGCTCCATCGACATCTGACGCCACAGGTCACGTGGACCAATCAAATGCTACGTCGACAACTGCACTATCAATTCGGACAGCACGGACATAAACATTCTGTATGCACAACTATAGCAGGGCCATATGAAGCCTACGTCGGCTCACAACTTCGTTTCAAACAAGACGTGTTCCATATCGTTTCTTAAGGGGAATGGCCCACGAAAACAATAAATTATTATTTTTGTCACAACTTGTTTCTCATAGGATTTTTTTTTTTTTTTTTTTTTTTTTTTTTTTTTTTTTTTGCTCGACGAGACGTAAATAACAATTTCGAACACCTTAGATTGTTACGAATTCATTGCGGTCGTTATTCTCGGAGCACTGATTGAAGGTAAGAAGAAGAAAATTTTCTTTCATCAGTGCTCCGAGAATAATGAAGGCAGTGAACATATAACAACGTGAAAGGCGTTGGAAATTGTTATTTACATCTTATATCGAAGATCGGGTAAGTATACTACTCTCACGCACCATTCCATTTAAGAATCACCACGCACACGAAAATGGCGTCCGCATACAGTCTCTCTCATGATTGTTGTGCCTTGAAACAGCGGTGCTAGCGGAGTTTCAAACTGGGATGGAGGGTACAGGTTCAGACCCGAGTCAACGAAACAACAGACTAGATAGTAGAAAGGCTATTGCAAATTAGCGGGGAAATTAATCACTACGAATTATCTAGCGCTATTTGGAAAATGTGAATGGAAATACTTTACGTATACATACATGTGGCATTGTCGGTGCATGCTATCATCACACAAAATATGTCGTCAAAATTTCAAGTGCTTCGTTTTCGTGGAACGAAAACAAAAACCCATTTCTAGTTATTCTGAACTTAAATTTCAAAACACAACTTATCTAGTTCTGTGCATTTCGTTTAACTTTTTTTTTTGTGAAAGAATTACTAAACAATTTTTAAAATTTACAAATACGCTATAGTTACTTCGGATTCACATGCATAGTGAATGTTGTAACGCTGTTAAAATTCATCAAAACGCAACCCATTAATTGGATAAAAAGAAGAGTGTACGATGCTGAGAAACGTAAATTTAGACGCAGTTATGATTGTTGTTGTAGCATTATTAATTAACGTACTAAAGGTTATGACACAATTTGGGAGGGGGGTTAAATTGCTGTGTTGTACCACACACATAAAAATTTGGGTGGGTGGGGGGGGGGCACAACATACCAGTGTGCTCCCGTTTTCCCAGTGCCCCCGTCTCCAAAGGAAAAAGCGAGGTCAGAACAAGGTGGAATATTACACGCTTGTCATAAACCGGGGCGTAAGGGGGTAAGTTTGTCTGAGCTCACGCTGATATTTTGGGGTGTGTAGAAACAGCAGGCAGCAGAGCTTGTATACGTTCCCGAACACTCTGTGGGCTGTTCTGGTGCAGGCGAAGTAGGGCAGCGACGAGAACTTGACCCACTGGCCTCTCGCAAAGCAAATAGCTAGTCCCACCGGACGCCTCGTGTTTACAAACCATCGTTTACGCGAGGGAAGCTGCTACACGGCTAGACAGCGTGGAGTCGGCAGCAGAGCATCACTCTACTGCCACGGGCCTATTTCATAAAAGTTACACTTCGACAGGGGAGAGGAGACAGGAGATTGTCAGACAGGTTTGCAATCCGACAAATGTGTGTTTCATAAAAGCTGACATGTTTACGAATTTGTCATGGCTAATTTGTAGCACTGTATGACAATTTGACAAATAATTGTTTCACAAAAGTTTTGAGCTGACAGGGAAAAATCCGTCAAATGTGTCAAATACCACACTACATACTGTTTTATGAAACACATTAGTATAATAACTCAGTGACATATCTACAAATGTGTAGAATTGTCACCGCAGAAGTGACAGTTAAACTTTCCCATGTAACGAGAACTTTGTAATGTTTATATAACATGGCTGTGCAATTGTGTTTCAATATTGTGTGAATTAACATTGGTTGCCAAAAAGCAAATCCTTTTTCTCTCGGATCAGTTTTAATATTGTAATCTTATCCACGTTACTCGACATTCTGCTGCTAGAGTGAACAAAGTTATGTGTGTGGAATTATTATTTACCGCTTAAGTGTTTGTGGTAGGAATCGACTGTTAATGAATCGCATATAAGACTGCGATCGACTATCGTAAGCGCACTTGAGAGCTATATAGTGTGTAATAAATGAAACTTACGGTTTGACATGATAACTGTCACGTTTATGAAACTGTTATTTTTAGGCTGAGAATCTACACTTGTTTGCTTGTCATATAAGGGGAACTTACATTATTTATGTAACATAATATTGTCATGACATACTGACAAATTTGTCGGACTTTACTTAATTGTCGTATATGTCACACCTGTCACGTTTTATGTACTAGGGCCCAGGTGACATCCTCATTACAAGATTTCTTTCTTCACGATTTATGGTAATATTTTTTTGAATAATTAGCTCCGGCCAATATATGAAAGGTTTTTTCCTTACGTTTGGCATTAAAGTTTGAGTATTCTCATCTTTCATCAGTCACGTGCGATTACCTCAATCGATTTACGTCGAATCGAGTTGTAATTGCCTGTATTACGATACGCAACATCAAACAAATGCGTGCATTTTTTTCAACAAATAACATTCATGCAAGTTATTTCCGATGTGGCCGAATTAATTAATTGTTTACTTCATGTGGTAATAAATTATAATAAAGCTATAATTTTTTTATATTTAAATATATAATATTGCATATTTTATAAAATAAAATTTAAATTTTTACATTGCAGTGAAAAAATGAAAATTATGACTTTTGCAGTCACCGTTGTGTAAAACAATAATCGCATACATCGTCGAAAACTTAAAAAGGCCAATTTCGTCAATCATTCCTACTGATTTAAAGTAGATATACTGAGTTTGGCGAAATACAGCGAAACGTGAGGAAAAAAAATGTATTTAAAGATATGGTGTAAAGAAAAAAAACACAACAATTATATTTTTTATAGAATGATTACAAAAAATGTGTTTGTTTAACAGGAGTTAGTTGATCTTACAATTGCGTGCGTCTTAAGCACTATCCGAAAATGCAATAGAAAAGCACCGGGCTATATCAATCATTTTAGACACAAAAGTCAACATTATTTACAAAACTCTCATTTATCACAGTGATATTAAAGGAGATAACACATTAACATCTAAACTACGTACTCATGCATTGAAAGAGTCGCCAAAACTATCTTGGTCACATAGAAAAATTAAAAACTGTATATACGCGAAGTACAAAACTTTTCAAATGTGCGGGAAAATTCCGCTCACCGATACAACCATGCTCTTCAGATGCACTTCCCGCAAGTATTTTTTTTTTTTTTTTTTTTTTTTTACCAGCAGCCCCTACACAAATCTCGTGGAATCATTTCTTGCATTTCTGACATCGCATCCTATCAATCACCTATTGAGACACACTGTTCTGAGTCAAGGGTCCTGAGTAATACTTCAAACCATAGAAGTCACATGGAATGTTTTCTATAGGCTGTTCACTGTAAAGTGAGCACTTTTTAAGGCCCTGCTAAATTTTTCCTTTCAATTAATTTCTACCTTTGAGCCACTTTTTAATGTAAATATTGTAATACGACTAATAAACACAGTATATACATTTCATCAGTCTCAAAAATCAACGTTTGATGCTGCAATAAAATACATTTATTAGAGGAAAATGCCGTTTGGAAGGGCCTTAAAAAGTGCTCACTTTACCTTGAAAAGCCTATACCAGGTACTTGTCTTCCTCTTTCGAGAACACAGCAGGGTGCCCAACAAACATTTGGATCAGGATTTTATTCGCTCGGATTTTCTGCTTCAGCCTTGAGGCCGAAATCCTGTACTGTAGGGTCGTTACAGGGATGTTATAATTACCTGCAGCAGCACGGATCCCAAGGTCAACCCTCAGTACACTTGAAATAGCCTTGCCGGCTGCTCATAGCATCTTCCGACCATTTCAGACAGTTTCCTTGTCGTGTGTAGTTGCAAACCATCTGCAACATCAAAACAAAATAAACTACACTGAGAAAGGTGTTTGGTCAGAAGAAACAAAATTTGTTTGAAACAATAAAATGACATTTTTCAATAGTTGCAAACAAATAACAAGTTTGGCAAGACCATTTTGATTTTTTGTCACACAAACAATAGGCATACCTACCATTTAAATAATTTTCACATAAAAAATATTTTAAGCCTAGGTTAATATTTGGAAAAAGGAACTGTTCTAACATTTTAAATGAATTTTCATAAATTCACAAAAATAATGGGCTACAACTATAAAAATTAATTCGCGTAGCATGGAATCAACCTCACATCCTTTAGATTACGAGGCACTTGTTTTACCACTACATCAGATCACCTCACAATGTCAGGAGTGTTCAACATGTATTTAATGCGATGCTAAAAGTGTTTAGCAGCAGTGTTGCCTTATCCTAAACCAAAATATATGTTAACTTATGTAAATAAACATTAAAAAATAGTAATATATATTTACTGTAGGCATATTTTACAATTAATTTTTATATGTAGTTTGGTCATATGCTACTACCGCCCATAAAGATTTAAAAAAATAATAGTGAGTACTGCCAAGTGATTACTTTAGCCACAATATTAATTTTCTAAGTAGCCCCTAATATAATTTTTTTTTTTCATAAATTTGTTATCCTGTAGCCACTCGGAATTATCTTACAAATATTACGCGCTATAACAGAAGTTTCCTGGTAGTTACCACGGCAAAGCAAGCCATGGAGAAAAATTAATTCTTTTGTGAGTTATATCTCAAATTTGACAACTTAAAAGTTTCACCTTCACCGAATAAATCCAGTGTAACAGCTAAGTGTATGGCGAAATCATAGTGACACAGCAATTATCTTTTTCCCTTTTCCCAACACCTTCCTCACAACTGATAGCTATATGGCTACACTAACGCGCAGGATATGTGCGCAATGTAACAAAACACACCACATGTTTGAAATACCCCCCGGCTACCCTACCACATTCAAAATATTTACATATATGCTTTAAATTACCATTTTGAATTAAATATATAACATAATATGTATTAACATGGGTTTAATAAATTTTAATACATGTTCTGATACTGACCGAGGCATACACAGATGTACAGTAACTGCCATGTTCTATAGAAATTTGCTAATATTTTGAGACGGATCGTCTCATTTCTACAAGAACTTATGCCCTGCCCCAGCGAACCTGCCCGAGATGCCTACGCAACTGCTTATTATTGCCTGCACCAAGAAAACTACGCAGTTAATAACCGGCATAATATCGTAGCCTATTTTTGCAAGAATCCTGAAAACTTTGGTGAAGAACAAGTATTTTCGTACCTTAAACTGCTTGCTGGTACGACGCTGCGTCGATCGATGTGGTACGTGTCAATGGACAATCAAGTGTGCCTTGAGGTAGGTCTGTGGAACGCGGGTGCCCGAAGCGCAGCCATCGAGTAAAGATAAACCTAGAGCGGACTTCCCCAGGTTAAAGTTTCTGACCACTCCAGCAGGAAAGTATATGTAGTTCGTAGGTTGAACACCACACAGCGCTAGTCAATTTTTGTGATAGATGCATGGGAAAAGTCGGCAGCATTGCGACTGTGACTTCTACCCTCGCTCTCACTCACACTCCATCTCTGCCACTCCCAGACCCAACTCAACAACAGTAGAACATGTTCTGAATGTCTGCTATACCCACAAGCTGGAACAGAGAAGATGGCGGACACCCGAGTAACTAACTCAAGCCGTATATGCCCGTTTACGAAAATATTACAAGTTCTGTAAAACATATGTATGTACAAAATGATACTTAATGTACACATAAGTTACGGGAAATGTTGCAAATTACTCACACGGTCATAATAAAACAATAAACACCACTTTATAAAATACACGATAACTGTGGATTTGTTTTATGTATATACCTTATCACTTGGATGTTTTGTAAGTGGTGTGTGTAACTCAGTAGGGGCTCTGTCCCAATAGCTAAGGGGTATGGTGGCCGACTTGTGGTCGTGGGTTCGTGCCCCGCCCCCTCCACGAAAAATTTTCAGTTCTCTTGTCGCACTGGGAATGTGTCAGTAAGTCGGTTTCACTTGATCTTCGTCACCGTCACATATCACAACAACGTCAAATTAAGGAATAACAAAAAATAAATAAATAGGCTGGTGCGCGTGTCTACACCACATAATTTTATACTTTAGAGTTCAAATATCCGATGGGTAACGAATTTTTTTATGTGATACATTATTGCTGTTTAAAACTTATTTTATTGTTGGAAAACGTTTATTTCCAAAGTACCTTTGTCTAAAGGGAATACTACGTAAGTAACATCACAGTATAATCGACGAGTTGTGGTTGTTGGCTAATCAAATCATTTGGTTTCTAAAGTATATCATTTTAGCTGTATACCGTGAATAATGTTAACAGGCACACATGAAAGCCTTAAGTTTAATAATTTAACAGTTCTGCCTACTTTTGGCCTTATAATAGTAAAATATTGTTTAATTATGGAAAGCACAATATTGATTATTATGCTCATTAAAGGCAGATATTTAAATACAGAGGCATAGTCGGAATGGGGGTAATATAGCGTGATAACCCCCTACCGAAATGAAAATAAAGTATTCAAAATAAAATTTGAAAACAAAATGACAAATTTTATTTTATTTTAATTCAAGTAATGCGTGATCTCCCTTGAACATGAAGAATGTTTATAACATTATGTGGTTCCATATCTGTATATGAGCCTATTGATTATAAATAAATTTGTAACTATAAATTTGTAATAATACAGCTTTTGTATTCTGTCCAAAAAATAAAAATATGAAATTTCTTCCCCCCTCCCCCAGAGTACAATCCTGGGTACGTCTCTTGTGCCAATGTTTTATTGAGTGGCGTAAATAACCGTCGCAAAGTGAGGCAAAACACCGATTTCCCTGGCCAAAACCCAAAAAATGGGAGTTAAAATTATTGTTTAAACTATTCATCGTCATGCTGTGCAATATCTAAGGCTGGTAAAACTACAAACAACTGTTCTTTTATTCTTTTACTTTAGGCGTGAGAAGCCCGCGAACTAGCTATACTTAGTGAATACCATTTCTGCAAGCTGATGAAGTCGCAGCTATTTCGTGTTCCTGTGATCGCAGGGGACAAGGTGGTACAATTATCAACTGTGGGAATCAAAGAACCATCTATTATAATACCGGTAAGCTAAGTGAACAGTATACATTTATATAACAATCTGATTATCCTTAAGGTTTCTTGTTAAGGTCCTTCTTTGTATACATCTTCGTACGTTTGTAGATGTACAAAATGTGCCCCACGAGGCCCCGTGCTAGATGTTTTACCAAACGATCAACAAAACTGTCCTTTATAACATATAAAAAAGTACGTGCTACCTTTTGCGACCGTGAGAAGAAAACGCAACTGAGTAAGCGCGTGCACTTCTGTTAGACAGCACATCCGGGCAGCTTGGCACTGGAGTGGGGGAACAGCGCAGTGGCGACAAAAGAAAGAAAATATAGTTAGTTGGCGGGTGGAAGCAGCTACATCAGGACATGTGTCTGGCTGCGTGTTTAACTGACAAACAGTGTTGAGAGTCGGTGTGGAAGTCGAAGTCAGTAAGTAGAGTGCAGTGTGCGTAGTGTATACAGAGTGGCAGACATGTCGGTTTGGACTAATCGTTACACACATGTGTATAAACACGTGGAGAACGCACTTGGATTAAACAAGGAAAACAAGGATGTGCGACATATTATGACTAGAATTTGTTCTCGTATAAGAAAGAAGTGGGACCAGCACATCAGAAATAAAGAAATTGTCTGCATCTCTTGGCTCGATAAAACTGTGCGGGTTGAAGAACATACTAAAGGGGAAAATTTCTCGTTTATTATCAGGTATACACTGATGTTTTTCATAATATTTGGGTTTTTCTTGTACATGTTCAGAATATATATTGATAATTGTTCTTTTTGGTTTTGTTTCATATGCAGGAGGTCTCCCAAAGAAGGATTCCGAAAGCAGCTCTCAACGCAGCAAAAGAAGGAAGACAGAGGCGCTTAGAGTTTTTACTTCAACTTCAGCCCTCACCTTCTCAGCTGGCATGAAACCACATGTAGATGGAAAGAACGAAGAAGCCAGGCTCTTACAGGAAGCATTTCACACAACACCAACACGTGCTTCAAAAATCGCTAAATCGTGGAGATCACTGCAACAAAACTTCAAAATTGAGCAATACTCTTCTCAGGAAGTCATTTCCCTTACTATAGAGACTGATATATCTCGCAGCTCGTATCAGACACTGCGAAGTCAGGCTAAGGAGACAGGTGCGAATATATATCCGTCTTATAAACGTGTTCAACAAGTAAAATAAGAATGCTTTCAGAAGCACATCGTTATAACAGAACAGAAAGCCGAAATTACATTACAGGAGCTCGCGGATATTACGTCCACGCATATTTTGTCCCTCCAACAAGATATGATCAGTGCACTTGTTTATACCGTGAAAAATATAGTATTGATATCTAAGTGGGGATTTTATGGGACCAACAATCAATGTACAAACAGAAAGTGACTGGGGAAAGTGTCTGTGACGATAGCAATTTACTCATGACAAGTGTCGTGTCTCTTCAGATATACTGTAGAGACATTAACACTGGAAATAAAGTAATCATTTGGCAGGACCCGCGACTATCTACTACCAGATTTTGTCGCACACAAACTGGAGTTTCAAAAAGAGACCACATAAATTATTACAAAAGAGTACGAACATATGGATACGCAAAGAAAATCACTTCTTCCATCTGAAATCTTGTTATCGCGTCATGAAGAATTGCACGTCACACGCCAAATGTCATTGACCATGATTGATAGGAAAGTGAGTTCAGAAATAGCAGGGACGTTATCAAGTCAACGATGCAATTTGTGTGTAGCACTCCAGAAGATAATGAATGATAATGACAACATGGAGAAGAGACTGTAAATTAACAAATACTAGGGTATGGACTATCAACACTTAATGCTTACATACGATATCTCGAATGGCTTCTTCATGTCAGTTATAGATTAGACATACAGACTTGGCATGTGAAGCAACAACTTAGAAGTGCGATTGAGGAGAAGAAGAAAGCGGTGATGTCTGGTATACGACTAGAGATGGGTCTGCTTATTGATACTGTAAAACAAGGTCAAGGCACAATGGATGATGGAAATACAGCACGTCGTTTCTTCGGTGATCCCACATGTTCGGCATCAATCACAGGGCTATCAGAAGACCTGATAAAGTGGTGCAGTGTAATGCTATACACCTTATCCTGCGGATATGCTATGAGCGCCCAATCATTTCGGCAATGCGCCCTTGATACATCGCGGTAATATATTCGTGGTTACATGTGGTATCCGACGTCTCCTGCATTTCATAAGGTTCTAATTCATGGCTCGAATGTCATTGAAGTAGCTTTGCTTCCAATAGTAATACTAAGTGAAGTGGCTCAGGAAGCCCAGAACAAAGATTTCCGCAGGTTTCGGGAGAGAAGATGTCGAAAGTCAAGTAGAGAGGCGACCAACAGAGATCTAATAAATATAATGTTAGTATCGACTGACCTTGTAATTTCTTGTATTAGAACACTGACCCCAAGAAAGAACAGAAAAATTAATCCAGACGTTCTTTGCCTTCTAGAATCCTAAGATATCACACTTTATATTCACCTGTGACTAAATATATCCATTTGCTTACAGTCCGATTTGTTCTCTTTTTCATATTTAGTTAACTCCAGATACCTGACACAGTGCAGGTGCAGAAATGCCAACACAACTATCCCCACACACATGCTCAAACGACACCGTCTAGGTGTGAAAACGGCTAGGAAGCACATACAGACTCCAGATACCATGCAGGAGCAGACTTGCTACCACTACTCTTGACTTCAACAAGTTCAGCTGCCCTGCCTGTGTGTGATGTCTCAAGGTCTGCATGCTATTAGTCAGATGCAATCACGTGGCAACTCGGTGATTGGCTGTCCGAAAAATGTATTAACAGTTTAATACGATTGGTGCAACGCAGGTATGCCGTTATAGGGCTTCCTTCTGTGTAGTAGGGATGTTAGCTGAGATGTTCAGTTTGACAGCAGCTCCCATGAAAGTTGGATCGTTTCGGCTAGCTGTGCCTCTTCGTATCAAAGTCTTATTATGCATCTGCGATGTCTTCGGGTACTCCAGAGCTAATGGTAGCTACAGCAGGGCCATCGACTTCTTTGGGAGTGGTGTCGACAACCTCATCGACCTCTTCAGGCATGACGTTGACAGCATCATCGAACTCTTTGTGTGAGCCACCTACAGCAGATCCATCGGCATCACGACCCAAGTCAACAGTGTCAAGACTTCGATGCATGTACTGTGATGAAGCCTTTGCAAATAACAGCAATGTTAGACGACACGAAAAGCATCAATGTAAGATGAACCCGCTCCTCATGGCACGTAAGTGTGAGAAGTGCCTTCGTCTGTTTGCTCGTACTGACAAACTAGACCAACATTCGAAAATACATAAAGGAATTGTTCTTCCGCCAGCAAAACAAAAAAAAAAAAAAAGTATTGTCACCGCCACAAACCAGTGATGGACTTACAAGTACTACTGTGTACAATGATGATGTAAACATATCATCTCTACCTTGTACAGTAAGTGATGATGCAATGGCGCTACCATCTGTATGTGAGGATGTACATATGGACGGCATGGAGGACAATTCGTCTACGATATCGGGTCACTCGTGTCGCTACTGCGGAAAGATATTCAGTGAAAGCTGTCATGTATGTAGGCACGAGAAGAGTGGTAAATGCACGAAGAAGACAGGATGGGCTTATTTAGCTCTTACCTGCCACAAGTGTGGTCGTAAGTTCATGTGTTATGAAGTAAAAGGCGTTCCAGACAATGTGCGACGTGAAATAGATAAGATTCAGGCAAAAACTGTGTTATGAGTCGTATAACAACCATGTTAAACAGTGTAAACCTCGTGCTCGAAAACCTGTCCATGTTCTAGGCAAACCTAATGCCACTTGATTTTGTCTGTAAGAATCTGCATTCAGAGGTATACTTAAAGATTACATCGCTCCAAATCCGACAGGTTCGTCGAAAGATGTTTGCTCGTTCCTGTCAAGTATAAAACAAAATTTAATAATCCAGCCCACAGAAGAGACTGAAAAACAAGGGCCTCTGACATATAATGTATGGCTGGAATATCTGTACACATAACCAGAACCGAACCATGACGAACATTGCAGAAGGGCATTCAAGACCCAGAATGTACCACTATTTAATGTATATGACATCGAAAAGAATGTAGATGATAATATAAAAAGATATGTTGTGAGGAACAAGAAACGATGATGAAGGGTTCGGGCTGGACACTCGATTTGGTGGATCATCTGCAGCAGAGAACAAGTGCATACCAACCTCTTACAAATTAATGTGATGTATTCTTTTTGCCTTAAAAAATATTAGCAAATAAATGTTTGTATGTATGTAAAATGTAGCAAAAGACAAAAAAGTGTATTTTATTTTTATTTAAAAAAAACCCCCTCCCCTTTATATAAAAATGACTTTAAATATAAAAAATATTCGCATTTAAAATTGATGGAGGCCTGCCAACTAATTAACCAATGTGAAACATTGTGTGTTCGGGTGACCTACAGAAAAATTAAATTTTTAAATACTTTTTTTTATAAATTTTTAAATTTTTTACTTATAAATCCGAAATGGTAGCCCTGACATTGGGATACATATGGATATGACATCACGATCCTATGCATCTTGAAAAGACGAGTCCGGTGATATATAACACTTAATAGGCTACTTACACATTTAAATTTCTAAACTATAAAAATATATTTAAATTAAAAAAATTATTTTTAAAATAATTTTACTATGACAACATGATCGTATACGCCTTGAAAAGACGAGCGTGGTGATATAGAACACTTAATACTTACGCCTTAAGTTTTTTAAATTTATAAAAATATATTTAAATTTAAAAAAATTATATTTTGGAAGTAAAGGTCAAAAGTCATACATCCAACTCTCCTGATCCCAAGAGTGAGCTCGGTCACTGATCCCTGTTAGAGAAAATATCTGAAAACTGACTTTTCTGGGGAGTTATTTTTTTGCAAAATGAGAACGGGAAATTTTTAAGGAAAAAAGGGATATTTTAAGGCATTTTTGGGATAAAACATACGATTTTGTGCGAAAATGAGCGGTTTTCGGAAGAAAAAATGACCGACTCCTCCCAGATCCTGGATCCCTATCATGTATCCTGTCCCAGCCTTCCCTATGCTCTACTACTCTGCTGCAATCACATGGCAACTCAGTGATTGGCTGGTCGGTGTCCGAACAATCTATTAGTGGTGTAATACGATTGGTTCAAAATCACTGAGATGCCATAGGGCTTCCATACTAGTATATTATAAGCAGTAGTGGGGTCAGCTGAGAGGCTTAGTTTGACAATGACTACCGTGAAAGATACATCGTATCGGTTAGCTTGTACGCCAGGTAAACCACGGCTAGTTAAGTTAAAGTGGAGTGGATATTGCCCGCCAATGGTTTCTCGCCATCGATATCTTCTTCGAGTGAGATGTATCCTGTTTTACCAGCTCCATCGACTTCTTTTTCAGCTGCGATGGCTACGTCACTAACAGCATCTACTTCCACCAGTGCAGTACCGTCGTTTCAGATTGGTAATATACCATCGACTTCTTCAGTTGTTATGCCTACGAAATCATCAGTGGAACCATCGAACTTTTCGGCTGAGGTACCTAGAAATCATTGTCGGTGTTGCCTGCTTCTTTAGCTCCAGCACCTACATCTCCAACAGGTCCGTCCGAGTCTTTACCTGGACCAGTATGTCGTCATTAGTGTCACTTTAGTGATAAGACGTTTGCTTTCGACCATAGTGTACGGCGGCATGAGCGCTTTAATGCTGCCAAGAATCCTCGTTGCATGTCACATTTCTGTGACAGGTGCGGTAAGCAATTCAGCCAAAGTGACATTATACGTAGACGTGCAAAGACCTGTAAAGGTGAAGTGCATTTCTCATCAGTAGCTCGGTACCTGGTTTGCTGCAAGCAGGTCTCTTGTGACTTCGGTAAATGTCCTCAAAAGTGTAGTTAACTACATAACCTGTCCTGCACAGTATATCGGTGTAATAAATGCCACGATATTTTTGCACAAGGGCAGCTAGAGTGCGAATAGCGAGATGCATAAAATATTGTAACCTACAACAAAGTTGCATATATTGAGATGCTCATAATTTGAAGAATATCATAATTTTTTGTGGGCATGAGCGACGGAAATAAATTAATTGAATAATGAAATTGCATGTGATTAAAATTGTGCTTTGTTTCAAGTCTTCTTCCTAATATTTCAGAACATAATTACATTCAAAAGGCGCAGATATAAAATAAATTTAATTAGAAAGTATTGTAGAAAGTACCATTGTACTATATGTATAATTATATAAACAGAAAATACTTTTTAAAATTGAACAACTTAAAATTTTAATGAAAAAATATATTTATTAAATTATGCAGGTAGTCAAATCCCGCATCATTCTTGTAGGCATAACGCTGATTTGAAACGTATTTTTAAAAAATATAATGGAAAATTACACGTTTTTATGTCTATAAATATAAGTGCCGACAGTTCGCTTGGCAGTGAAATCGAGAAATTAAAGTTACCTATTGATGAAAATAGAATCCAACATGAAATGTGCCGACAGCGCAACATATGCTTTAAAAACATAAACAATATGGCTGCCAACTGGTGGATGAATTAATTCAGTAGCGTCACCTAGGTGATGAAAACATATGCAATCCCAAATCACGTTCTCCAGTAATGTATAAGCAAATGACAGACGGAAAAATTCAGGATTGCCGCCTCCAGCAATGTAAAAAAAAATGACAGACGGAAAACCAAGTTGGCGTCCTTCAGAAATGTATTAATAAATGACAAACGAGCAAACCAAAATGGCGACCTCTAGAAATGTATAAACAAATTGCATACGTAAAACCAGCAATGTATTAACAAATGACAAACGAAAAAATACAAAATGGCGTCCTCCAGCAATGTATAACCAAATAACAGATGAAAAAAATCCAAGATAGCACACTCTAGCAATGTAAAACCAATGAGAGACGAAAATCCAAGACGGTGGCCTCCAGGAACGTGTAAACAAATCACAGACGATAAAATCAAGATGACGGCTTACAATAGAATGAGTATTGGTGAGGGGTGAGGGGGGACCTCTGAAAATGTAACATTTTTAAAATAAATATTTGAATAATTTGTTAGTAATTTTTTAATAATATATTTTTAGAATTTTGTGCAACATTATTTTACGTTTTTGCAAATTTTGGTATGTATCTGGTCAAAGGTCGAAGTTGAAAGGTCAGAAATCAAAGGTAAAAGGTCACTGAATTCCAAGATAGCTGCCAGGTGACCGGACTACCAGAGCATGAACTCCTCCGATCCCCTATCCCCTAGTCGCAGACTTCTCAAAATATATTCTACTACTGTTGGGTATTCACAGCTGCTACGAAAGCTGATAATTCGCATGTGACAGAGACACCTTTAGCAGAACGTGAACGAACACATGGGTGTGTCGAGACCAGAGCGATGACCAACTTTTTCCGGCTGTGGATGTGGCAACACCGCACAGGTGGCGAGGTATTTTGACCGCTGCGTTGTCTCCTGCCTTCTAACTCCTAGTCGAGAACACTAGCGCTCCTCTGAATTGTCCCAGAACTAACATAAAAAATTGGTCATACTTTATCCCATGCCCACTCTAGTGTATATCTTTACTCAATGACTTCACCTCCCAGGGGTTACGCGTATCCATAGTGCTTTCGATATTTTTAATTTCACTGTGACCAGAACCCTGTCAGTAATTTCTTGAAGTTAAAGCGGTCGTTTTTGTCCAGTATGTTGACAACAAAGGGATTTTTTTCGTACTTGAGTAGTAGGCGCGTGCTGGTTCTGTATAGTGGCTAAAGGGTTAAATTGGTGCCCAAATGGCATTAATAAATTAATGAAATGGTTAACTAGTTAATTAGGAAAAGAGTTAATTAGTAAAATGGTTAATTTTATTAATTGGCAATTAGTGTTGAAAGGGTTATTTTTATTGGTAATTGGTGTTGAAAGGGTTAAGTGTCATAAGGGTGATATTGGCAGAGCATAGTCGATGTATACCCTAGGACGTCTAGCAGACGATGCGGTGAGGAAGGGTGTGTGGGAAGCATATGTTTGAGGACGAAGGGAGTGTCGGAGTTTGAGGTTATGTCGGTTGGGGAGGATACGTGCACGGTCGGGCAGTTGGAGGAAGACTGATTTGAACGATGGAGGGGGATCGTTGGTGTTTGAGGTTATGTTTGCTGGTGAGGTACGTCCGCATGGTCTGGCTGTTGGAGGTTGACTGAGTTGGTTGGCAGTGTGAGGGGAGGGGAGGCTGTCCTGTGTAACCACGTAATTCGAAATCATTGTATTTTAAGTATATAAGTTATTTTTTCCTCGTAATGTTTTAAATATGCTCGAATTACATTTAAAAAATACATTTGTAAACACGAGACATTTTTAAAACTAAAAATCAATTGAGTGTATTTACATGCATCATGTTCTCGCCCAAGCAAGAAACGATTGGAGCACATTAAAATTATTGTGAAATATATCCCCATTTACGAATACCATGAGGAATCACACAGAAACAACTACTCACATTAAATGATACTAAAATATTAACCATGTCCAAAATGAATCCACTAACTCAAAAGTCGTATCCTGAACTATACTTAAACACGACATAAGCTCATTTCCACACGACACAAACTGTGCATTAAAAAACGACTGACACTGATGCACTAATCCCCTGACACAATTGAACAATTACTCACGAAATTTTCTTTTAAAGTGTATTTTTAAACTTTGTGTTATATAAACATATTACTCGAAACATGAAATTTAAAAAAAAAATTTTTTAACTTTTTTGTTCGTTTAAAGTCGCCCTTCCCTACAGCGCTTTGTGTGGGTGGTGGGTGGGAGGGGGAGATCTGTGCCAGCTTCACTCCCTCGCGCATTCGCTCGGCAGTTCCCCAGGGGTTGTTTGGGAAGGGGAGGATGTATGTGTAGCCACACATACACGCAGCCCTGCAGAGCCTGGGGGATTGTTTGGGAAGGGACGGGAGCTCGCGCATGCGCGCAGTCCGGCAGAGAGCGTAGGGGAACCAGCGCATTTGTCATTAAGGGTTATGTAGTTTTTCGAAAGTTGAGTTTTTAGGGTGTGACACACTAACTGTACTGCAATAGGGACAACCAAACATGGTCTAATTCGACAGGAACGCGATTTACCTACGTTTTTACTATGTTTGTTACAGTGTGTGTGTGATGGGAAACTACTTTACTTGTTCCAGGACGAGATGCTATGCGAGAGACATCGCTGCGGGACTATGGGCGTTTCGCCTTAGAGATTATGAGGAGCAACAATTGCGGGGTTTTAGAAGTGAGTTGTGTTTCAATAAAATATGTTTGACATTATGCTATACGAAATGGGGCTGTGAAGTGTTACTTTATTTATGCTTCTTATCTACAAATGCTAAAGCAGTGATGTTGATAAGTGTTACAAAATTCGTTTTTATTAAAAGAGATTTAAATTGCTTTATTCGTGTTTAGAAATCCATATGTGACTTTGACAAATATCGTGAAATTGTGATAAGTTGTTGATAAATTTAACTATGTATTAGTGTTTTTGACGTGTAAACTGTGTTTCTACATATATATGGAAAGTTAGTCGTGATAAACTAACTTTATGCATAGTGATGAAATAAAGATTAATTTACGTGTATGTGTTTTAGCATAGATTCCTAGCAATGTGATTATATATGTTGTGATTTATTATTATTTCGTTTGTAAATTAGTTTTCTTAGATTATTGGCTGTAATTGATCGTGTTTCAGTTTGATTTCATGTTGTGAGGGGATTAATTAGGGTTTTTTTAGACACCTGAATATTTGTATTGTGGTGTAGTATTTGTTTCGTTTGTGTGTGATAGCATTGGGAGGGGATTAATTAGGCATTTATTAGACACCTGGATATCTGTGTTAGTTGATTGCATGTTTCAATGTGATTTTTTGAGAATTTGTTTAATTGTGTTAGGGGATTTGTGCATCAATGTCAGTGGTTTTTTAATGTGACGTTTGTGTAGTGTGGAAATGAGCTTACTTTGTGATTAAGTGTAATTCAAGATAGGGCTTTCGAGTTAGTGGATTCATTTTGAAAGTGGTTAGTATTTTAGTATCATTCAATGTGAGTAGTTGTTTCTGTGTGGTTCTTTGTGGAATTGGTAAACAGGGATATATTTTACAATAATTCTAATGTGCTCCATTGTTTCTTGCTTGGACGAGAACATGATGTACGTAAATAATTTCCCTTTGCACTTAACTGATTTTTAGTTGTAAAATGTCTCGTGTTTAAAACCGGAATTTTTGTTATAAAATTCGTTGCACATTTGAAACATTGCGGGGAATAAATTAAGTAATATACTTAAAATACGATGATTTTGAATTATGCCTTTACACAGGACAACCTCCCCTCCCCTCACACTTCCATCCAACTCAGTTATCCCTCCAACAGCCTGACCTTGTGGATGTAACTCGCCAGCAAACATAACCTCAAACTCCGACAATCCCCCTCCCTCGTCCAAATTAGTTTTCCTCCAACTGCCCAAACGTGCGGACGTATCCTCCCCAGCCAACATAACCTCAAACTCTGACACTTCGTCGTCCATTAATAGCAAGTGCTCCACGACATCATTCTTCCATAAAAATATAAAAAAAATAGATTTATTACACTCTTCCCCCAAAATGACACTTATACCCCTCTTGCACCAAGGGCAACACAGGTATGCTGCCTAAACTCTTTCTCGCCTCATCGGCTGCAAGATGTTGTAGGGTGTACATCGACTATGCTCCGCCAATATCACCCTTATGACATTTAACCATTTCAACACCTATCACCAATAAAAAATTTACCCTTTCAACCCCAATTACCAATTAATAAAATTAACCATTTTACTAATGAACTCTTTTCCTAATTAATTTACCGTTTCACTAATTGACTAATCAACCCTTTTCCCAATTAACCCCTCGGACACTTAACTAATTCAATCAATTTAACCCTTTGGCCACTGTTTTGGAACGTTAATGCTCCTACTACTTACTTGTTCAATCAAAGAGTCAGATGGTCGAGAACTTACTATTTTGAGAGTCTTTCCCTATTTTCTGTGTGACAAAAACCCTATCGC
Organism: Dryococelus australis; assembly: GCA_029891345.1. NCBI lineage: Eukaryota > Metazoa > Arthropoda > Insecta > Phasmatodea > Phasmatidae > Dryococelus > Dryococelus australis. The sequence continues at coordinate 72,333,561 of CM057006.1, read as the reverse complement.
AGTCTTTAAACAGCTAACTAAAGGCCATAAGAAATATTACATTGGCTTGGCACATAGATCCTAATATAATGTGGAATGCGTGGAATATAAAATGTGCACACCCTATTGATGTCCATTGTAACAGCAATAGCAGTGCATGTATATAAAGCTTTTAAAATGTTATAACCACTGGCATATAGATCCTAATAAAGGTCATAACTAGGAATTAAAAAGTAATGGCACTTACACCTTAATTTACTCAAGAACTTCATTACGTTAACAGAAAGTTGTGGATATACAATTGCGTTTGCATATTTTCTCATCACTTTGACCTTTGAATGTAATTTTGTTCCAGAAAATGAAGGACATGGCGGTATTTGAGAAAGCCTGGCACGTTATTTAATCAATATAAATGGGAAGATTATTAATTAATGAAACAAAGGCAAGGTTGCAATTTATGTTTAGAGATAAATCGAAATGAAATCAAGATGCCCGCCTTATGTCAATACATATTTTGCAATTATTTGATTTTACAAATGGGTAAATTGTTAGAAACATTTGGTGAATTATTTTTATCCTGCATATGTTATACAAGATGCTTTTTTGTTATGTGTTTATATTTATTTTAAGAAGAAACAAGTCACTCGTTTGAAGAAGTGTGCAGTACTAAAGGAATGATTTCATATGGATATTACAACTGAATCAAAAGTTCATTCAACACAGTAATTAGTTAATTTTCATTCTAGTAATATTGGGCAATAGCTTCTTTTCCTAATGATCTAAAGCATACAATCTCAGGCTTTCATCACCATACGAAATTATTAGTGAAATTCGTTCTCAACCTACTGATTAATTTATAATTCATTTTAAACATTCGGCTGGGAAGTGAATCATTCTTTCCAGCGTAGGAAGTATTCTATACTATATAGGACACAGTACAGCAGTACTGCATACTATGGAAATTGCTTTCAGAAAACAGCAAATACAAATTACTCCGTTTACAACTATTGTACTTCTGTAAGAAGCTCAGCAGCTTTTTAATATTACAACTTTTTTTCAGTGATGGCCCGTTTTCATTTTCACTAGCAAGAATTTCGAAACAAAAAAATTACACGAAATATTTTTAATGTTACAGAAAAACAATTACTTTTAATTACACTTAACTGTTACACAATTTAGCTACGAATTTAGCCTCTCTTTTGTCACTTTTAACGTTACTGGCAAATACTGTACATTCTAACTAGAAAAAAAACGTGGCTGTAAACTGTATTTTTCATCCTTGAGAACGGTTTTGCAATGTCATCATTTCTAAATCACCTCCCAACAAAAGCCGCCTCTGTTAGCAAAATACGTGTTCACGCTCGCTAACGAGCGACAACACACCATGCAAACGTTTACGACGAAACTTCTACTAGCCGTTCACGATAAAGTGAGCACATTTCAAACAACCTCTGAAAAAAAAAAGTCATTGCTCATACTTTTCTTTATGCTTAGTGCAGACTGGAATGCAAGCTGCTAGTAAAGTTGGTGGGGCCGCGGTGGCTGAGCGGTTAGACTGCTCGCCTCCCACCAAGGCAAACACGGGTTGGATCCCCGGACGGGTCACTCCAGGATTTTCGCAAGAAGGAATAGTGCCAGACGATGCCGCTAGTCGGCGGATATTTCTCCGGGGTCTCCCGTTTCCCCCGCTCCCTCATTCCGGCATTGCTCCATGCTCACCTCAATCCCCCTCATCGGCTCTCAAAACCTCGATGTTAAGAGCCGCACAAATCTCTTCACTCACTCACTAGTTAAGTGGGCAGTGATTCGACAAAAATAGCTCTTAAAATTTTCCGTCGTGTCCCGGTGTAATGTCCAAAATTATGGTAACTGAAGTTATTATGATTGTCTTGTTTTGTATCTACTTATTGATTGGAATACGAATTTGCATATTAGTAACATGTTTAAATTAATAATAATCTCACCGGTTCACTTACGTGGAGCATGGATATAGTGATTAGAACTATGGCAGCTTTATATATATACATGCACACACACATAAATGTGTGTATATATATATATATATATATATATATATATATATATATATATATATATATATATACACACACACACACACAGGCTGTTTCCTACATACATGGACAATCTCCGCATGCGTATTCCTCACGAAAAAATAAGGCGAAAAGATATGTACGACTTACCGTCTAAAGTGCACCCATGATCACCTCACACGGTTTATTATTTTATTAACCCACGGACATGGTATTTTGTCATCATGTTAGAATAGTATGCCACGCGAATTGCGATCACCACTGGTGATTTGCGTGTTGCCTACATACCCGGCCACGATATTTCGCTGTTATGTACTTTATTAATTTATTCATTGGAAACGGTTGGGATTAGCGCAATGATGACTCGCGCCTTTTTATCTTATTCTAACGTGCTATTTCATAATATGCCACCTAAAAAGTAATGAACCCATGGCAACACACAATTTAATTGCAAAATAAGGGTTGCAGCCTATATTTTGCCACGAATAAATTTTTGAAGGTGTTAAACATCACGCGGATCGTAGAACTTTGTCCATCGAATCGTTTTCTGAAGTCTTACGGTTAGATTGTACATACTTTGAGTAGAAAGTGCAATTACCTGGTCTTATTGCTCCTACTTCAAAGGAGTGCACCGTCCTTGGTATGCACTTTAGACGGCAAGTCGTATGTATATTTTCACCTTATTTTTTTCGTGATGAATACACATGCGGAGATTGTTCATGTACATACAATATGAGTAATCAGCTCTGCGATAAACGGTGGGAGGACGTTCCTTGAAACATTTCAGTTGGAAAATGCCTGACAACGAACGCCAGGAAACCACTCCTACGGGCAGGAAACCCTCGTGAAGATGGGCTTGCAAATACGAACTTTATTTAATTACACTGAAACCATGTGATATTAAGGGATCAGTTTCTATAAGCATGCCAAACAATTCAGTCACTGTAACATGCGAGTACCCATGTTGACCTACCGCATACTCTACATAGTAAAATTGGGGTTGCCATCCCTTCAAATAGTGAAAAAAGGGCCTTCGTGCATCGTTACGTAAATTATGATCATGGCCTATGAATTACCATTGCAAGATATATAAAAATGCCCTCTTGGTAAGAAAACCTTCGACGATTGGTTTGCGAGAAAACAGACCTCCAAGATATTAAATGCCTCATAAAGCATTACGTGGTATTTAATATTTTCGTGGTCTGTTTTCCCGCAAACCATTCGTCGGTGATTTTCTTATCAATAGGACTTGTTTTTACGTCATGCAATGGTGATTCACAGGCCGTGATCATAATTTACAGTAACGATGTACGACAACCCTTTTTTCACTGAGGTGGCAACCCCCATTTTACTATGTAGGGTATGCGGTAGGTCAACATGGGTACTTCCATGTTACAGTGACTAAATTGTTCGGCATGCCTACAGGATTGCATCCCTTAATATCACATGGTTTCAGTGTAATTAAATAGAGTTCATAATTGCAGACCCCAACTTCACAAGGGTTTCCTGCCCTTAGGAGTGGTTTCCTGGAGTTCGTTGTCAGGCATTTTCCTAACTGGAATTTTGCAAGGAACGTCCTCTCGCCGTTTGTCGCAGAGCTGATGATTCACCCCGTGCACGGCAAAATGAAGTAAATGAGAACTGAGAGTATCTTCTGACCAGGTCTTTCAAGACCTGTAGCTATTTCCCACGTTCTAGGTCGAGAAGAGCGGGGGAGCGATACCGCCAACTAGCGTCAGCTGCAACATGGCCGCTGCGCTCAAGGCCCTGAACTGGCGTTCAATGTTCTCGTCTGGCTACGTGTACCTGCCTGTGTGGGACTTTACGGGGCGACCCTACCATTTCTCTGGTGTAAAGTCTGTAGCAATGCTCGCCGTGGGGCCCCTCTAGCAGTTTCGCAGGGATTCGCCCAATAACATTTTTAAGCCGCAACAGCATGAAAATGTTTTTTTTGGCCATGTTGAAGTGCTTCAAACTTAATGTCTCCGATAAGCGAGAGCTGCTGTAAGTTGTATCCCGCGATAGCCTGGAGTGCTGTTCCTTTTCGTGTACAAACAGATTGTGCACAAGTGAAATAGTTTGGTTCAAAAACGTGCGTTGCTAAATACACTGCAACCTGGTTTGGCGCGCCAGGAATACGGGCGGTTTAAGGCTGTTGGATACCCAAAGTATAATTATTTTAGTCTATAAAACATTGTTCAACGAGTGTATATTATACGTGATGACATTTTCCACTTAATATTTCTTGAACGACGGACGCAAAATGCATATTTTTTTTTGTTTTCCTGCAGCAATAATAACTAATACTAACTAAGTTGTTCACATGAAAAAATTTACAATGTAAACTAATACTATGGGCTATCGCGTGACACATATGTTATCACCAAATAACAGGATGTATTCATGGAAAAATGTTAAATATAAATATATTTTTTATATTCTTAATACTTTAAGAAATACATGTACTGTTATTTGGAGATTTCAACTCGCACTGAGTGAGGGACATGCGTCCAGTAAAGTTGGTAACGATGAATGGGAAGTAGTTCCGTATCTTAACTTAAAAAAAAAAAGTGTTAGGTAACCATTTGCGATAACTTTTTTTTTTTTTTTTTTTTTTTTTTAATCAGTCGAAGAGTAAAAGTTTGCAAAGATATACAATTATTGCTTTTCTAATAATTTCACGGTTTCACTTGACCGACGGGTGAATAAAGTTACGAGGCCCATGAAAATGTTAAGGTGGAAGAATACACAACGCACATGTAAGTAGATCTTAAGCAGGGCTTTCAAAAGTGCTCAATTTTACCGTGAATAGCCTATAAGTAGACCCGTATCTTTTATTATAAAAGCAGCAAAATAGAAAAAATTTTAGATTTTACGTTAAATTATTCAAAAAATATGAAGTGTAAATTCCCTTATCCGAGAAAAATGTCATCACTTACAATGCGTACGGGTTGAACAACGTTTGGTACAAAATAAAAAATAATTAATTTGTTGGTATCCAACACCTTTAACAGTGTACAACCCGTACATATTAAGCCGAGAGATACGTCTTAAGGTAGCTGGCTACTAGGTGCTAGAAATGTGTTGCAGTGTGTTGGGAAATCCGTTTTTCTGACGAAACTATTTTACGTGCTCCCAATGTGCTTGTATACGAAAAGAAAACAAACTTCAGGCGACGACGGAATGTCGCTTTCATGACACTACGCATGTTAGAACCACTATTTCCAAGCTCTCCAACATAGCTAAAAACAACATTTTCAGACTGCCGTATGTCAAAATTTGCTGAATGGATCTACGTAAAACTCAGATACAATTCTGCATTGAAATTTGCATTAGACTTTCCATTAGTAGAATTATATTGTCACCGCTTAAAGTCCCTTATAAAAAACGGTTCGACGAAAAGCTTGCGCGCTATTTAGTGCTTCGCGCATAGTGGCGATGCAGCACTTGATGCGCGTGCCAGTGTCGCCCTTAGCGTTCGCTCGCTCCCGTACTATGTCGCGTCAGGTAGACGGCCCCCTTAAATCGAAACTGGCGAGCGACTTAAATCTTGATTGGAATGGAATAGTGTGCGCGCGCCGAGTCAGTGTGGAGCCCCGCCCACCGCCCGAGGCACCGGGTCTGGTTTGAGAGTTTGTAGGAGGGGAGGGGGGAGGGGAATGGGCGTCCGTCGAGACCTCGCGATCTAGTCAGTCGTACAGCAGCCGGCCGTCGTGTCGGGAGAGAGAGCCGAGAGAGTGCCGTCCCCTCTTCGGAGGCCATGGGGCCCTTCTTGCCGCTAGTTGCCTGCTGCTTCATCGTGGTCGCCGCGACTCCCCCCTCGTGCTGTAACCACGGCCACCCCCTCGGTCTGGTCCCCGCCGACGGCTCCTTCCGCCCGCATTGCGCCAACATGACCGCCGAAGACTACGACTACTACACCTACTACGAGGACAGCCTTGCCAACGTGTCCTGCCACGTGGAGCACCTCCGCACCATCGTCCTAGCCTCCGGGGCAGACCCGGCGCGACGGCGGATCGAGTGCGCGGACCTGGTGGACGGCCGCCTCGTCGGCCTCTTCTGCGACGTCGTGTACTCGAGGTGCTGCCGGGATGGCTTGCGGTACGACCCGGACGGCCGGGTTTGTGTCGACGCCAGGGACTACTTCCCCGACGACGTCCTGGACGCGGTCGCCGGAGGTAATGCGTCGCGCGCGTACTTCCCCGTCGACTGCCCAGCGGCCGCCGTCGTCGACGACTTCGCCCCCGCGGGCGACCTCGAGATCCTGCCCGACGGCCGGCTGCGGGTCGTCGGCAGTCCCGAGCTCGACCCGGGGACCTTCTGCGTGGAGGGGACGACCCTGGGAGCCGACCGGGTCGTCGTGCGCCACTGCGACGACGTCCGGAGGGCGTGCACCGAGCGGCCGTGCTTCAGGAAGTGCTGCGTCGACGGCGAGGTCTTGGAGGACAACGGGGAGTGCTCGCCCGCCGACGTCTTCGCGGTGTCCAGCGTGCCCACGACCTACGACGTCGACGGGACGTTGGGGATCCTGAACCACAGCGTCGCCAAGGGCTTCGCCGTCGCCTTCGGGAAGGAGTGCCCCAACGGGAAGTACCTCATCTACCCGTACGGCGCCGACCAAGCCGAGATCGCCGCGAACGGGGACCTCCTGTACGACGGGTCGGCGCTCGACGTGGACTCGTACTGCGTGGACAGCGACGTGGAGGGCAGCGTCGTCGTCGTGCTGTGCTTCCCCGAGGAGGGAGAGGCCGACGGCACGACCATCCCGCTCTACATCACCGTCGGCATGATCGTGTCGAGCGTGTTCCTGCTTGCGACTCTGGCGACGTACGCTCTGCTACCCGCGCTGCTCAACCTGCACGGCAAGACGCTCATGTGCCACGTGGTGAGCTTGCTCACCGCCTACGTCTGCCTCAGCTGCTCTCACCTCGTCGCCAAGGCCATGTACGAGACGGTCTGGTGCACCGCCATCGGTGAGTACGTGCTTACATCTACTTGTCACGGAATAAAATCGAACCATTGGAAAACTGCGTGGTCCCGATACCAAGCCAAAGAAAGGCCTAAAGAAAGAAATGGCAAATTAACGGGAAAGGAATCTCTTATATGGGATATTCACGGTAAGGTGAGCCCTTTTGAAATAGCAGTCAATAAATATATCATATTTAGGCTTAGGCGTTAACTTCTGAGGGCGGTGGAACATACACGCTGTGTTGATTACTTAATTATCAATATTTATATAAAAAGGTGGTTAAAGGATAAAAATGGCTGAAAGGAAAATGTAACTAGGGCCTCGCAAGTGCTCACTTTGCCGTCAACAGCATTTAACCCTGCATTACCCAGAAAGGGCACTGGTGCAGGGGTGACAAAAATGTGCCTTTAGTTGGCCACGTAAAAAAAAAAAAAAAAAAAAAAAGGTACCTTACGCCACCAACACGTCTCTTAAAGGCACTGCCTACCATCTCTCTCCTGCGAAATTTAAATAGGAATTTTATAATATCATAGTAATTATGTATCGTGTAAATTTTATAATCAACTTTATTTTCTTCAGTTTCAGCCATAAATGTTTGTGACAAATGGACGCACATAAAAATAACTATAAAAATGATTTCCTACATTATTATTACAATTTCCTTACACACAATCATAGTAAACATGATGACGATATTCCATGGGGAAGATTTTCTTGTAAATTCTGCTTTCTGAAGCATCCAGAATGAAAATCCGCTTAAATATTGTTAAAAATACAGACTACGTTAATCGATTAATTTTTACATTTTGAAAGTATAGTTTAGCAAAATATTTTATAATGTTGCAAAACATATACATTCTTCTTTCAAATACAACATTAATCGCACTTTTCTGACCATTCTTATGGTGTCTGTACTGCTTTTTTATGAGTTCTTCACGTTGTATAATCAGGTGCACTGCTCCATAAGCAGTTGCTTTACTTCAACCTTAAGCTCCTTAAGGTTTCCGTCTACCTGGCCCTTGAAAAAGGGCTGCAAAATGTTTGAAATATACGTTGTTTTCCACGAAACTATTGAACGTGCGTTCAACGTGCTGATCCACGAAAACCACTCTCTCCTCACACGAGGGCTTGTGAGTGATTTCAAGACGCCACGCACATTAGAGTGAGCGAGTGAGTGAAGCGACTTGGGCGGTTCGTAAGGGTCCCATGTACTGGAACGTTTTCTGCGAATAACCATTTAAACGATTAAAACAAAATTTGGTACATTAACAGTTCATTTTATAAGCTTTCAAATAAGTTTGGGATGTTGTTGTTGATGCGTCATTTCGGATGATAGCACAAGACATATTCAAGCTTTTAATTCATATCTCCACTCAACCTATTAGCATCAAATTTGGCGTGTAAGTAATACTGTGGAAGGCCAAATAAACGTATGCTATTTTAATATTTAAGACACTAATTTTCAAAATGGCGGATTTTTAAAGCTTGCCTATTGCCTATGAAGTGACTTTAAGCAGCAAGAGGAAAGTACGACTATACGCAGATAGTTTGATCTGTGTACTTTCATCGCGTGTAATTAAATCCCACTGTTATATATATATATATATATATATATATAGTAAAGCGTTAGGACGGAAACACTGCACATCTTGCGCGAAGGAGCGACGAGGTGCTCTAGGCGTGCGGTTAAGAGTCGCCCGTATCGCTCCTTCGCTTCTTGACCTTGAACGCGCAGGTACTAGGTCGTGAGAGTCGACGCGGGCGCAGCGAGGTGAGAATGCAGTAGCGCCGGAATGCGAGGGCGGGAAACACGGGAGATCCCCGAGGAAACCCGCCGATCAGCGGCATCGTCCGGCACGGTTCCACGCACGCGGAAAAACCGGGTGCAACCCCCGCCGGGAATCGAACCCGGAAATAACCAGCAAAAGCACTGGGTTAGTAAAAGCGGGTATTCTTTTTTAATTAAACATAATTTCAAATACATTTAATTGAAAACATTATAATCTTTCTTTACATATATATAGTGTATCTGCCATTCAAATACACGTTTGTTAACAAAATACATTTAACCTAACCTAACATAATAAGAATCCAATCAATAAATATTTAGACACACCCTCTTAGCTAACGATACCAGTCGCTGGTAGCTGTACACAACATATTATTTGCAGAAGTCATTTTTTCGATATTTATTTGATTATTTATCCACAGTAGCTTGACTTTCACAATATATGCGAAACTGAAGCTATAATAAATTTTTTTTTTAATTTTTACAAGCCAATCACTAATCACTGGGTTAACCAAATTCATTAAATCAATATTTTTAAGTTAAAAAATAACTCCAGGCTAATGGCTATCCAACCAAAATCATAAAGCAGCAGATAAGACTTATCAGGTCACGCAACCCCAAAGAGACTGATAACTAGGCGGAACCTTAGGTATTCGTTATGTTCCACGTCTTTCTGAAAAAAAAAAATAAGACGTCTGGGAAACCAATATGGACTACAATCCGCATTCCGGTCAAAACCCACCGTTAAGAGTGCAGTTGCCAGGCTGAAACCAACAACAGACAATCTACAAACCCACAACTGTGTATACCAGATCCCCTGCGAATATGGCCACATGTACATAGGTAAAACTGACGGAGCTCTTTCGAGCCTAATTAAAGAGCACAGAAATATTTGCAAGGAAGTTGAAACTTAGAAATCCAGACTTGATTAACGTGCTTGGGAAAGCAACTCTGAAAGGAAAGCCATTCGCCCGAGAATACATCCTGTCGAAACACAATTTTTCAAGTGACTCGCAATCCAGAAAAAAAATTTAATGGAGTCACAGAGGCAAATAATCAGATGAGTACAGAAAACAAAATCTGTAAGTTACTAACTATGCAATCTTAAAAAATATAATGTAAAAATTTATACATATTTTTGTTACAACATAAAATGTCCCATACATAATAAAAACAACAGAAGTAATTTGATTGGGAGATATTGCACAAAATATTTGAATTCACAAACAAAAATTACTCATATGGTGTGTTTAGGCTGTTCACGGTAAAGTGAGCACTTTTTAAGGCCATCCCAACAGACTTTAACCACTAATAAATATATCTTATTGCAGCCTTTGGCGTTAACTTTTGAGAGTGGTGGAATGTAAACACTGTGTTTATTGGCCATATTGCAATATTTATATTAAGAAGCAGCAAGAAGATAGAAATTGGGTGAAAGTAAAAATTTAGAAGGGCCTTAAAAAGTGCTCACTTTGCTGTGAACAGCCTATAAATATATTTCAGTGAAATATTACACGCAACAGAAAATTATATAATAGCGTCGGTTATTTAACAACGTTTTACTGAGAATAAGGGAACAAAAATATTGACACAAACAAGGTATCATAAAGTGATAGATTTAATCAAATAGATAATTAAAAATAGTATGCCATAGGGGTCCTTCATATTCTTAAGTATTATAACACTTATAATTCTTAAAGTACTTTAGTTCTTGTAGAATATAATATTATTTAAAGTTAGTAGAACTAGTATGGCCTATATGGCGAGCGAAGAAAAGCAACTGGGTGCATAATAGCTTCAAATATGTTTACATGCCTGAACACAAACGATAAACAATATTCCCCAACTTTGCCACTTATGACAATAGGGAATGACGTCACTTATGACATTGCTATGATATTTTGAAGCGAGAGGCAGGGTGGGCTAAAGATAAGTCAGAATATTATTTGTCAGTTGCCTACTAGCTATGTTACCATCGGTGTCGGAAAATAATTTCTGGTGGAATATAATTCGAAGGTGAGTTAAAAACACTTATCAAGAATCTAACACCTCCTGCACAAAAGACTATAAATATGATATTCGAATTTAATTTTTTTATATTTAAGGACATTTTTGCTTTTTGGAATAACTTCAATAAACCCAAACTTGTGGAAATATTTAAACGATTTTTAATATTTCAATATTTTTTTGTTAATGTTATACAAATTGGTAAATTTATATTGTTTTGAAAATTTCCAATGTTCATTTTGTAAATTCCAGTTTTTGGTATGTTTTAAATTTTTTCCAGAACCCCATCAGAGCATCCTAATGTTTTCAAGTTTAAAGTCGTCCCGATGTCACAATGAGTTCGAGGTCAATGTCACATATTCCAGTATGCCTAAAGCGAAGATCACCTCGTTTCAAGGTCACAAACATCCCACATGGTCATCACCAGAGGTCATCGACCTGCATCTAGCACCTCTTCCACCCTCTGTGATCCCGAACGTACCACGCCATACTACTGTTTTATTGGATTTCCAAATGCTGTTATATACAATTTCGTTTGTTACAGACTATCTAGCTAAGATACGAATTTGGCCTTTTGCACATTAAACCAATTGAGCTGTACTATATTTTATGATCTAAGCCACTTTATCAGAACACTTGGCGAAGAAAATTCAAATAATTTCATGTGCTCCTTAGACAAAGATCTCTTTATCTCTTTCCAGGGGAAATGATATTTCGACTATATTGCGCACATGTATTCAACTAAAGAGCTCCGAAATGTAATATGCTCGTGGGGCGTACGTAGACCAAAATTGACGTATTCTCATAATCTGCACATTATTTTATGAGCTAAACGCCAGGAAAGTCCAGCTATCAACAGCGTAACAGCACTTGCCATGCAGTCAGATGTCACGCAATAGCGATTAATGTCCATTATGTCATTCTCTGTAAAGTATCACCAGACTGAGGTTAGCAGTTGAATGGTCTAGTTACCAACGCAGAACCAAGCAATTATAATGTTTGCTGCTAGTGGCCTGGCACCAAGCAATTTCTACAACCTTTGTTTTTTGGTAAAGTTAAAGCACGACTACCTTATTCTACTCCTAGAACGCACAGAACAACTCGGCAGTCAGAGGCCTCTCGGTCTTGGCAAAAATGTTTTAACTTACCGGAACTATAATCTGCATTAGTTTCTGGTATCCATAACACAGCTGCATGTTATCTTGCATAGGTAAATATACTTTCAGTCCGGAAGAAGTCGCTAAGCCAAAGTTACATTCAAAGTTGTATATGTTGTTTTACAAGTGTGTGTTTTTTTATGAGCAATAATCATCCAAACAATTGTATTGCGGCCATATTATTGAAAAGGCACACAAGTAGGTTGTAATTATTAGGGTCAAGTGACTCGGGTGGAGAGATTTGGGTGGCTCTTGAGAGCCGATGATGATGATGAAACGAGTTGAGTGCAGCGAAGGATTACAAGGGGAGGGGGAAACGGTAGATCCCCGAGAAAGAAACCCTCTGACCAGCGGCATCGTCCGACACGATTCCCACTTGTGAAAATCCGGGAGTGACCTGGGAGCTTCTCAACGACATCCGTAGTCTCAGCAGTTGGGTTCTGGGGGGAATATAGTTTGACTCTAGATTTCCCTGTAATTAATCTGTACCGTAAGGGTAAGAGTGCCAAGGAGTGTATCTCAATCCCTGTCCTTGTGGGCCCACTACCGTAGTTGCAGTTTTACTACAGTCGGAGGTAGGTTACTGATGTCCCGTGGTTCATCTTAATGGTGAATTGGGTAGTGGGTTTTCCCATAGTTCCATAGATGTGCTCTGTAGATGCAACACGTGTTTCTTAAATGAAACATGAAAATAATTCTAATGACGTCCATAAAATGTTATATCGTAGACAGGCATTCGCGTCTCATTGATACCAGAATCGTGTGAATTACTACTGATAGAATTACAAATAAACATGTGCCTTACGAACCCAGAATGCCTCGCACTCTCTAGGCGGCATGCGACCAACTGCAATACGGGAGTTGGCTTCTTAACATCAGCTGCAGTTGCAATAAGTCTAATCTTTAGTTAGATTAGGTTTACCAATCGAACGTATTTACATGTACATCATTTTTAAGTTATGTCTTTGAGTCACTTAGGCTAAAAAAATGTTAGTTTACATGGCCTACCATCGCGATATTTGTCTGCTGAATTCGGTGGAAAAATGTTCAATGATTACCAATATATGGTAGAGTAGTTTATTATTTTAATTTTACTGCAGGTTCCTACTCCATTTTATTACCACGTTTAAACGAGATTAGATGTGTTAAAGTGGCTTAAATTGGGCAGTTAATATTAAATATCGCTTTAAATTTTAAAAAAATCGTGTTTTTATTGCATGGCGGAACACATATTGTGCTTAATCGAGATCATGTAGCGACCAACCGAGATTAAATATTGTGATCTTCGTTTGTGAAACATTTCCTAAGCCGCCGCTCACCCGATTGTTTTTCCGGTGTAACAACAACGATGTTGAAAAGTTTAGTGAAATACGTAGTATTACTGGGGGGGAATTATAATTCCCGTTAATATGTGGCTAAATAACTACCCCTTTTAGGCCGACGTTAATTAGATACTGAAGATCTTGCACAGTTAAATGAATTTGCTGTTGCGTCTAAAAAAACTGTTCAGGCTCAGAGATCCGTGCATTACCGGAAGTTCGAAAGTGAAACGTAGTGATAGCGAGTATGCGGTTTGACAACAACGCGATGCGATTAAAACTCAGAAAAGTTAAAGTAGATTAGACCTCCGTGATTGTATTGCGTTCTGAACAACTTAGTTATCAAATGAGGACTGATGAATTGGTCCATTCCGGAGATAGAGCACAAGCGTTCGTGAAACCTTTAATTTCCCTGGTTCAGCGTATCGCATTTAGCATGTACGACCAACGAAGCATACTTTCTGTGTCAGCGTACGTCGTTTTCTTGATGTTTTGTCACAGTTTCTGCTAACTCCGAACGTCGAATCGGCGTCACTAGTTAATGGGAGACGTGTCACTGGGATTCATTAGACTTAAGTGTTAACAAGTTGGTTCCGATATAAATCATGAGTATAGTTTTCTCTATCTGGATGCAATTTTTGATTACTTTCTTGTAATCGTAGATTGCAGGTGGGCCTTGACGCCTTGTTGACAGAGGTATGATTGGAGATCGAACCAGAAATTTATGCAATACTATAGGGAATATTATAAATACAAAGGTGCCCTACCCGGGACTCGGACCCAGAACACCTCCTACACTAAGCTTGCATGTAGCGAACTGCGTTACGGAGGGAGAATTAGGAGCATCAACTTCAGTTGTAATCAGTCTGATGTATTGGTACACATTGTTTGCTTACCTGAAATATTAACAGGGCAGTAGTTATTATGAAAATCTAGTATGTTTGCCAGTTAAATCATGCAGATTTACATGGGCTTCTGTAGCAGTATTAGTGTGCGACATTCTGGTGGGAATGGCACAAAACCTACATTTATCATGTGGCGCTATCTTCATACGTGGCTTATAAATATTTATCTATCAAAAAAGTCGACGTGTTTAATCTATTCTACCAGCATTTAAAATTTGGTTAAAAGTATTTGGGACTTCCAGCTTACTAACCTGGAACACTTTCACGGCTGTAATGTTGAATAGACGTGACTATTCGTTTAATTCATACAAATTTGGAATGGACTACAAAAGTATAAGTTGTCGCCTGAATTTGGTGGTTCACTGTTTCCCTAGAAAAGGAAATAAAATCTCTAATTTCAAATGATGCACTGTCAAATAAAAGGCATGTGAAAGGAGGATCTCTATAGGAATCAGTTAATTTTTTTTCCCGAGATGTGAGATAAAAACTTTATTTCTAATTTCGCACTACATTACAAAATGGTGGACAAAAGAGATTATATACATATTTCATGGCTGTAAAAGGTACTGCTAACATTCAAAGTTAAGTTGATATCGAGTACAGGGATTTGTAGATACAGCATTACAAGCTTAAATGTTCATATGGTGACCATTTTGAAATTTACTGCCTAATGCATTATAATCATATGTAATACTACTTGTTTCTAAATTTTGGTAGACATTTGTTGAGTGTTTCATAAGATATTACAAAAATCTTCATTTATTCACACGGTGCTTTCTTATAAAATTACAGAAATTGGTTTTGTATATACACATTTAGTGGTTTTAAAATATACTGCTAGCATACCTTGTTATGATGTGCCATACATACAAGACAAGGGATAATAAATTATTCCAGCCATATATATGAGGAAAAACAAAGCCTTTTATTTAAAAAAATTACGCTACACACTTTGAAAAGAATTGAGCAGGTCTTAATATTTCATAAGTATCACAGATGAGCCAACATGAATGCACATTTAGTAACAATGTACACTTTTTACCATTATCTATTGTGCAGAATACCACGGAAAGTAACTCTCAATTTACTGAATACAAAATATATACCAAAATTTTTTAAAGGCTCTCAAATAAATGCTCATCTCATAAATTAATTGAGAATAGAAAAAACTAGGCATAAAATATTTCTTATTGTATATTCAGCCAAAATATACAAGTAAAACATTGTGATATTAAAATCTTAAATGGTTAATTGACAACAATATACACAAATGTATTTTTCTCCTGCTGGGAAGGACTGCGTAAAATTCAACAGTGAATCATAAATAGTATCAAAACCCATGGGGTAAATACTTTCAATCATAATAAAATATACAAAACCAATACACAACAAGCATTAATAAAAGGTAATATCGCTTGCAATCATGCAACAGCGAGAAAAATTTCGGCTTTTACCCTTGAAGAGAAACTTTTCCTCAGCAGTATATTTTATTCTATGAGCTCTCACTTTAGAGCTGCGACGTGTGAAATATCCAATCCCTCCTAGGTTTCAACCAGCTTAAAACCGGTGATTATTTCGGTCTCAATATTCTCCAGAATTTCAATGAGGCGCACCCCACTTACTACAATATCTCCAACCATGTCATTAAACATAAGCGCCATCACTAAATTTTACACAACTACCAAGTTATTTGACACCAATTACTTTGATTAAATATAACAACGACTAAAAAATCACGTAGGTTGAAAGGTCTGAGTTACGACCTATATTCACTTTCATGTGGCTGGCATACTGTCAGAACTACAGCCTGTTACATCTGACTTCTATCAGACTCAAGTCGGTGTTGCATGTTTCTTTTAAAACGTCATTTCAAAACTTAAATTGATATTGTATACCTCTCGATGGGGCCTCCAACTGGGCGGACAAGAAATATGAAAGGTTTTCACTAACTTGGTACTCCTGTACGTGTCCCGACATTTGCCCAGAAATTCGGGCAAGAGCACGAGTGTGCGACATAGAATGCCCTTCCATAGCTACTCGTAACCTGGCAAAACATTTTCTTAGCCGAATAAATAAACTGGCGGAATCGAATCAAGAGAATACCCACACCAAAGAAAATCGTATCCTAAAGACTACTGATCTCACTCATAACCAAGTGGACTGAGAATTAGCGCGAGTTGCGGCGGCTAAACAGAAAATGTGCTTAAACAATCCATCAAACAGGCAATTATTTAACACAGCAAAATTTACTTGATCACTATTCCCTACTGTTTGCAGCGTAAACCGACCACTTTAGACAAGCAGAAGGCTTGGCAAAGGCCACCAGGTTTACCAGCACCAGCAAAAAAGAAACTCTCACAAAATACCGTTATTGATTTATTAGTCCCGCTTGGACGCCGTAACTCACCGCTTTCGTTGTCATGCATGACGCCTCGTTTTAAAAATGTTGATGATGAAGATACACTAACGAGACCCATCGTAGAAGCTTTCGACTCGTTGCGTTCGCCCCTCAGAGCCGATGTAACCCAATGGAGGTTTCAATGTTTTGCCCTAGGCGCTCACTGCCGAACCACACTGAACCAAGAGGAGAAATCGAAGGAGGACTGCCGGTTTTACATCACTGGGACGCTACTCCGTCAGCGCGGGGGTGGATCGGCGCCTTGTGAGGGACCTTGGCCACCCAGACTGTTATCAGTTAGACTGTGGTGGCAATGAGAAGATAACCCCCTACACACCCATCAAAAATATTTTAATGCTGCGGAGCAAACTTTCTTTACAGGATTGCCAGGGCAGCACCAGGGAACTGAGAAGGATGAGTGGCGGTGTGCAAGGCATTAAATGACCTAACCTGGAGGGGAAAGGAGTGGTCGAGGTAGGAGGGGGGATAGAGAGGAGAGCTAGGGAGGGGAGCAAGTTGGCCGAGGAGCTCGCGGTTTAGTCATAGTAATTAACTTGTCGGGTCGTCGGCGATAGCGCCACTATCGCAATGATGAACAATTTTGCACGTTTTGGTAGGTAAAGCACATTAAGCTAAAATGTCTATATGACCGCTGTTTTAAAAATAACTGTATTAATACACTCTTGATATATCAGTTTACTTGTTGTACCAAATTACTACCTGGTTGCTTAATTAGGCAGATATCAGTACATGGTTTCTGAATTACATCAATTTTCATGTGTGACGCTATCTTATAAAATGATGCACAAAGAGACTGTGTATTACAATTGATTGCTTTAATACAAACTGCCAGCATACAAAGTTAAGTTGAAATTGATTTCACGGTTTCGAACATTAAGAGCTGAAATGTTTGTATGGTTGCTATTTTAAAAATAAGAGTTTAATTTACTGAAAATAAGCCAGTTTACATGACCTGCTGTAGCAGTACTTGTTTGCTATATTTGGTGGTAATCAGTTGATTTGTTCCTGAGGTACGACATAACTTTATTTTTATCGGTGTTTATTATAAAACAGCGTTGGAAAGAGAGCTATGTATTGGCATACTTGATGTTTGTATTATACACTTACAGCATAAAATGTTTGTATTTGTACTAGTCAAACGGCGTAGCAAATTAACATTTTTTTAAGGCTGCCAATTTTAAAATAAATTGTTTTACATATTAAAATCAGGTATGTGGTCTACCATAGTATTACTTACACGCCAAATTTGGTGATATTATATTAAGTAGTTTCCGAATTTAAATTAAAAGAGTTTATTTTCTCATTTTGTGCTATCTTCTAAAATGGCTTAACAATAATAATAAATTATAATCTAATTTAAATGCTTACATAATGCACTGTTAATATACCAAATTTTGTCTTAATCGGTTAAATGGTTGCTAACAGACTTAACTTTTAAAGTTCCCTTCCATTTTGAAAATAAGCATCCGCCATGTTGAAAACTATAAACGTCGGATATCCTTACTACGTAAGTAGGCCCTAATATCCATCTGCCGAGTTTGGTAAAATTTGGTTTATAGGTTCAATAGGTTTTATATTGGGACGCACGCATAGACACAAACACATACATACTCTCGCAAACACACAGACATCCAGACAGGAAACTGATATGATATTCCTATCTTTCATTCGGAATATGGGTTGAAATAAATTTCAGATATATATTCGTTTTTCAGTCTTGCCTGTCAAAGACCACGGAAAATTTAAACTGAAAAGAGAACTTAAATTCAGAGATGAAAACATAATGGCAAATGCTTGCGTAATTTGACTAGCAAGATACTGTTTCTTCGTATATTTGCAACAAAGAAGACTTACGAAGAGGAAAACACACGATAATCGGAACTCAAGTTCAAAAGAATATCTCTAGTTAACTTTTATCCAAGTAAAAACTATGTGGAAAAATCTTGTAGATATGTATATGGTGATATAAGCAATAATGCAATTTGCACGAACCTATATTCCAAAAATATTACATCCCAAAAAAAACGGGAGCACTACAGCCTCACAATCATGAATTCAAGAAGACGTCAAAAATCTTCGGATCATGCTGTGCAGGATGTACAGGAATACCAAACAAAACAAAAACGAATAAGCCTGCTACCAAATTTGTAATCAAAATGCATGTGCTGTACAATTCACACAACATTGACTGGTTAGAAGGAGAAGCATTAAGAAACACGTGTACAGAAGAAATGTTTCTAACCAACGCGACCATACAGAAAAACTGTAGAATTACATTCCTGCACCATTCGGACAAAAGAAATGTTACAGTTGGCATTGATCCTACAAAACTGCTATTCTATATCTTGGATCATTCGGAAGCATCTCAAAAAGGATAGCAATTCGCCCGAGAATACGTTCTGTCAAAACACAATTTTACAAGTCACTCGATTTCCGGAAAGTGGAATGGAATGAAATGGAGTCACTGATGCAAATAATAAAATATAAATTAACAGATAAATATGAGTACATGTAATAAAAATCTGTAAATTACAGATTATGACATCTTAAAAAATATAATGCATAAATTAATAAATTTTTATTATAATATTAAATGTTCCATGTATAGATAAAAACAACTGAAGTGGTAGGACTGGAAGATAGTATAAAACATTTGAATTCACAAGCCAAAATTACTCGTAAGATTAGTATAAACTATTTATTAAAATTCTACGTGCAACAGAAAATTTTATAATATTCTCGGTGATTTAATAATATTTTACTGAAAATAAGGGGACAATAATATATACACAAACAAGGTGCCATATTTTGATAGATTTTATCAAATAGATAAATAAAATATAATATATCATAGGAATCCCTAATTTTCTTAAAAGTATCATTGTATTATTTATTTTAATGGGAATTTTAATAATCGTATAAAATATCACATTTTAAACTTAGTAGAACTATTATGTGCTATATAGTAAGTGAAGGGAAAGGAACTGGATACATAATGGCCTCGAGCCGATTTGCATGCCTGAACACAAATAATGAATAATATTTCCCACGCGTGTCCATTTATGACAGACAATAAGGAAAGAAGTCACTGATCGCTGAGGGGTCAAGCTGCTGTGAGAGTTTGAATTTGGAGACAGGGTGATGTAAAGTTCACAGTTAGCCTATTATTTGTCAGTTGCCGACCAGCCATGCAACCATCAATGATGGAGAATTATTTCTGGTAGACAATCACTCGAAGGTGAGTTAATTGTACACTCGTCAAGAATAGAACTCACGACCTCCGGAACAAAAAATATATAAATTTCAATTGAATAATATTTATATATTTAAGAAATTTTAATTTTTAGAACTATCTTCGTAAACCCAAATATGTGTCAATATTTAAATATTTTTTAAATTCCCATGTTTTTGGCTTTGAATCAATACATTTGTGAACTTTCGAGTATTTTGAAATCTTTCGAAACACAGGTTTAAAGTCGTCCCGATGTCACACCAAAGGCGAGGTCAAGGTTACATATTCCAGTATGCCTGTAAACTAAGGAGAAGATCATCTCGTTTCAAGGTCACAAACATTAAACGTGGCATCTACCTAAGGTCATTGACCTGCACTTGCTACCATTTCCACCCTTCGTGATCCCGGACCTACCACACCATACTACTCTTTTATTGTGTTGCTATATGGTTTTAGAATCCGTTTAGTTTATTACTGATTATTTAGCAGACTTACCAACATGGCCTATTTCACGTTGGTCTACAGAGCTGTGACAGTAGTTGGGAACTGCAGATTGACGCGCAATGGAGTGGGGAGTGGGGTCGCACGAGCCACACGGCCGCCACGTTGTTACGTCACCCGTTCGCCTAAAAATTTGGTTTTTCCCCTGACAATTTCCCTTTTTTTCCATAAAAAAAATTTACAGTTTTACCGAAAGCTGGCAATGGAGACTTGTGACTCAGACGAGGGGGATCAGTGAATCCGAGCCAGAAGAGCATGACTTACGATTTTTGACCCTTGACCTTGACCCCGGTGACATAAGATTCAGCAAGCATAATGCATTACAGACTACCACCAACATATTAGATGCAGACTACCTTGACCTTGACCCCACGCTCGACAGTCGACAAGCCTCCACCACCTTCGTTCCATCAATTACTCATTTTAGTTCGACTTACTTCCTTTTTTTGGTTTATATTTCTAAACATGTAGGTAGCATCGATTAGGAAAACCTGCCATCGACAAGCACCGAATGGTGACGTTTACCATTACTGCAATGCACGTAAAATACCATATTTAATTGTGTGTTTTATTCTTAAATGCGAGTTTTTTTTATTTTAAATACTTTTTTTTATATAAAGTGGAAGGTTTATTGTAACAAAAATAAAATGCAAAATATTTAATAAATATATTTTTATTTACCAAATTTCACAAACAAACATTTATTTGCGATGATTTCTTCAAAGGGAAGAGAAGGGGATCACATTATTTCGTAAATGGTTGGTCTGCACTTGTTTTTAACCACAGATGATTTTCCAAATCGAGTATCCAAGCAGAAACCTTCATCAACATTTCTTCTTCCTCGCGACATACCTTTTGTATATTATCTTCTACACTCTTCTCAATTGCGTATAAATTACAGACAGGTACATTATAAGTCTTCAATGCACACTTGTTGATACTTTCGTCCAACGGTTCCGGTTTTTTTATAATTGCGTTCTAGCCATATATTATATTTTAGAGGCCCATGTTTTCAGTCTGTTGGTTTTTAATAAATTTTGTTTCATACTTGACAGGAACGTGCAAACATCTTTCGACGAAGCTGTCAGACTCAGAGTAATGTAATCTTTCAACATGCCCCTGAATGCAGATTGATTCAGAAGAAAAATCAGTTGGCATTAGGTTTGCCTAAAACATGAACAGGTTTCCGAACACAAGGTATACACTGTTTGGCATGTTTGTTATACGATTCGTAACATCGTTTTCTCTGATGGTCATGTATTTCAAGTCGTACATTATATGGAACATATTTTGCTTAATAACACACGAACTTACGACCAAACTTGTCACAGTTAATAGTCAAATAAGGCCATTTTGTCTTCTTCGTACATTTACCATTTCTTCTCGTTCCTACGCGCTTTGCTACTTTTACTGTACGTCTTACCAAAGTAGCGACACGATCTACCCGATATCGACAGCGAATTGTTCATACCATCGACATGCACATCCGTATTTACCGACGGTCGCATCATTACATCATCACTTACAGTACAAGGTAGCGATGGCATGTTTACATCATCATTGTAACAAAGCAGTACTTGTAAGTACATCACAGGTTTCAGAAATTATGGCAAAATTCGTCTGCAAATGCTAGACAGTTTATACCATCGACATGCACATCCGTATTTACCGACGGTTGCATCATTACATCATCACTTACCGTACAAGGTAGCGATGGCATGTTTACATCATCATTGTAACAAAGCAGTACTTGTAAGTACATCACAGGTTTCAGAAATTATGGCAAAAATCGTCTGCAAATGCTAGACAGTTTATTTCAACACCCTTGTTCTTTCTCCCCAGTGTTATTGCTGATAGCTTGTGTTCTTCTAGTTTTTCATTTCAAATTCTTACTATTTTCTCCAAGATGCAGTTGAAGAGTAGTGGAGACAAACCATCACCTTGTCTTACACCTGTATTTATTTTGAATGGTTTAGATATTTCGCCCTGAAATTTTGCTTTTGATTTGGTGTCTGTGAGGATCTCACGTATTAGATTTTCTAATTTAGTTTTAACTCCTAATTCTTGGATTACTTGATCTAGAGTTTCTCTATCAACAGAATCAAAAGCCTTTTTAAAATGTATAAAGATTACTACTATGTTTTTGGAGTTCGTGAGTCTGTGACGGACTATGGACTTCAGGTTGAAAATCTGTTCTGAGCCAGATCTGCCCTTTATAAATCTACTCTGATATTCACCCGAATGACTGTCAAGTGTTGCTTCTACCCTGTTTAGTAATATTTTTGAGAATATCTTATAAGCCACTGGCCAAAGGGATATACCTATATATTTATTGACATCTTGTTTGTTACCTTTCTTACCCAAAGGATGCATAAGAGCCACTTTCCATTCTTCCGGGATCTTTTCCGTTTTCCAAATTTCTTCAAAGATGATTTGTGAAGTTTACCTATGATTTTTGGTTAGGAACATTTTATAAGTTATGCTGTAATAGAGTCTTCTCCACTGGCTTTGTTGTTTATTAGGGTTTTAATTGCTTTTTCAATTTCTTCAGCAGTAGGTGGTGGATCTATTTCTAAGTTTTCATAGGTCTCTGGTAATTCTAACTTGTTCGGTTCTTCACAGTTCAGAAGTTGATTAAAGTACTTCCTTAGGATTGTACAATTCTCGTTATTGGTTAAACCCATTTTACCATTTTCATCTCTGAAGCAAATACTTGGCGCTTGATAGCCTTTTCGGTTATTTTTTAACAACTGATAGAAATTCCGGGAGTTATTTTTAACGAAGTTATCTTGTATGTCAAGAAGTCGTGACTTTTCAAAGTATCGTTTAACACTCTTTATTATTCTTGCTGTTTATTTTCTTTGTTGCTTAAATTGATCAAAGTGTTCCTTCTTTCCAGAGCATTTCCATTTTTTCCCGTAGTTTTGTTCTTTCTGCTAGCGCTTCTTCACAAGTTTCATTCCACCAGACTTTCTTTTTCATTTTCGCAGACCCGAATAACTTCTTTGCAGCACTCTTTATTTCTTTGGATAATTCCTGCCATTTAACTGATATAGTTATTTGAATTTCTTCCTGAAAATGTTTTATTGTTTCTTGTGTGATGTTGAGTCTGTCTATGTTGTATTTAATTAATTTTTTTAATTTTATTTTTATGAGGGAGAAGTTTGAGCTTAATTTTAGAGAGGTAGTGATCAGAGTCAAATTGTCTATTTCTTATTACTTTTACATTCATAATATCTTTAATATTCCTTTGAGAAACAGCCACAGGACCCAACTGGAACTCCCCTAACATTGGATTAGGAGATATCCATGTTTTAAGCTCTTCTTGGTAATTTCCTGACGAAAGTCGACATCAATTTCAATTGAAATATTTTACACAGAATAATTAGCCTCCTGAAATTCTTGTTTGTTCTTTTATGGGCTGGATAGTCACTTACTTTTTCTTTTTTTTCGAAAAATTGTTTCTCTCCCTATTTGTGCATTAAAATCCCCCAGTAGTATCACAACATTTAATTTTGGGATTTTGGATATTTACTCTTCCATAAGTTCCAAGAATTCTTCTACTTTACCCGGATTTTTCTTGTTGTCTTCGTTTATTGGTTCAAGGCAATTAACAAAGGTATACAGTTTATTTTTGCATTGAATTGTGAGGAGAGATATTCTTTCTGAACTTGATTTGAATTCTGTTACATTATCTACTAAATTTTTAGGAACATAGAAGGCATTTAGTTTAGGCCAAGTAGTTGCATTTCTTTCATATTTTTGATTGCTGGTTTACCCTTAAATATTCTATGTTTTTTGGCGTCCGTAACATTTTCGTCCAAAAATCTCGTTTCTTGTACAGCTAGGATTTGTAGTTCATGTTTATTTAAGATAATTTCAAGTTCTTTCTGTTTACCAGTTTGTAGTAAGGAATTTACATTCAAAGTGCCTGCAAAGAATTTCTTCGTGAAGTTGAGTTTGGAAGGATACCAAGGCTGCTCCGACTCATCCTTATTGCAGTTGTTGGGACTCCCCAGAACCCTAGGTCTCGATGCATTGCATAATGCAATGGTGTATTCCTCTTTCGAGTTACCACTTGGGGCAGTGCTTCCTTTCAGCGGACTTTCCATTCTGCAACTGAAATTATACATTGTACAGGGTAGAAAATAAATTCCAAGATAAGATCGGTTTGTTAGTCCAAAATTTTTATTTTTATTAGTGATTTACTCCACTAGGCTCTTCCGCTTTCTCCGCCGTTGGGAATCTGACATTCCTCTTCCGCCTTTGAGGCCGTTGACCGGGTTTCACCTGTAACCCTAGGCAGGGGCCCTCTACAGGATGCTTCAATCCGGAGCCAGATGGACCCAGGTTTTTTTACAAGGTGTTACTCCCCCCCCCCTCCTACTTCCTCATCACTTGCAAGATGAGGCCCCGGGCTTGGGACCGGCAGTGGCAATGTTGAAAAAAATATTTACTATACCAGCTTTTTTTTAATTCTGTAAGTTGTTACATTGTAAAGTCATACACGTGTTTGTTACATTTTAAAGTACGACAGGCTTTAGCCATCACAAATACTTATATACTGCGTGTACGAAAATAATTGAATTTTAAAACTAACGAAGTACGCAGCTCAAGGCAGGCCGCTGCGAACGTCGTCTCTCTAGACTTGGACGGTCAGAGGTATTTTGCATTGCAAGCAATTTTCGCAGAACACCTGACGGAGGTAAACTTCCGGTCCATGCGCCAGTCGGCTCGAGCTGAGAACTGAGCTCCAGAGACAGCTTCACGCCAGCTATCAAATCTTATAATATCTAGAATACACAGTGTTACAAAAGAGAGCAGCCACATATTCAATTAATATCTAAAACTATAATACGCCTGGGAACACTAGCCCAGTCGAGAATATATATATATATGTATATATATATATATATGCTAACAGGAGGTTCAGGTACGACACCCGGCGAACCTCAGACACAACACACTCTGGCCAAAAAATACACACGTGAAGACACACCGGTAATACGCGGTACAATACTTAGGAAATAATATCTCCGTTACTATACAGGCGGAACAAAATACACGCTACTATACTTACAAAAAACTCTACACGTTACAGTACATGATGAAAAAAATTATACACACATAACTACTATAATGATGAAAAAAGACAAATCATTCCAAACATCTTTAAAGCTTGCACACAGAGAAAAAAAAATGTATAGAAGTCCCTGCACTGTCCATTCATAAATTGCCTAAGGCTAACGCACTCCCTATAAAAAATACGCGTGTCTATTCGGCCACTTCAACATACACAGTAAAAGTTTAAGTAATATATTATAAAACAGGGGACAGAACTATACAAACATTAATAAAAAATATGTCGTCTGAAACCCCTAACAAATAAAAATACAAACCAAATTTCATGTCCGACGCTGAAAACATATTAACACACAGAAGAGTTGCCCCCGCACGGGTACAAAATTACATCCCACAAATACAAAATTACATATCCCACAAACGACGAAAAATGTCAGAGACAATACTGAAATAGTGTAGAACCAATGGATGAAAAACATTCCCTCCCAAGTGTAAAAACCGGTACATTAGGAAATGTAGGAAGCGAGAAATAATATCCATATGGTTGCTCCACGCACAACGAAATTTCTGTCTCCCAGTGCCCACATAAAAAACTCTTTATACATGCAAGGAAGGTACGTTCAGTATGATGTGCAGGGAAAAAGCTATATACCGCGAGGGCACACAAGCATAAAGGTACACCCACCACAAGTACATCATCACAAAAAAACGGTTACCTTCAGTAAACAAAATTTCTGTATTTTCATACACTTGTGTGCACTCGCTCCATTAAGAGATATGATATGGTGATGGTAGTCTTCAAAGTATGTTGCTTGTTGACTTTTATGTATTTTCTCTCTAGTTTTTATTGTCAAGGTCATTCAAGGTCATGGGGTCAAGGTCAATATGGTCTTCATCTAATATGGCACTTGTAGCCTGTAATGTATTATGCTTGTTGACTTTAATGTATTTTTTCTCGAGTTCTTTGTTTCAAGGTAATTCAAGGCCATAGGGTCATGGTCGAAGTAGTTTGCATCTAATATGGTGGCGATAGCCTGTAATTTATTATGCTAGCTGATTTTTGTATTTTTTCTTGAGTTTTTATTTTCAAGGTCATTCAAAGTCATGGGGTCAAGGTCGAGGTAGTTTATATCTAATATGGTGGTGGTTGTCTCTAATGCATTATGCTTGTCAACTCTTATGTATTTTTCTAGAGTTTTTATTTTCAAGGTCATTCAATGTCATGGGGTCATGGTCAAGATCAGGGGACAGGGGTCCTGGGTCGTAGGTCAAAGTAAAATTGCTAGTGGACACTGGCTTGCAAGATGGCAGACAAATTATATATACAAATATGGCTGTCGCCTACCAATATGGTGGTTGCCTACTAAGATGGCTGACTGAGTAGGGTTGAGGGGACGGAGGCCAGCCGACTAATTTGTTAGGTGACGGAGGTGGTGGGGAACCTCGGGAAATTAAATTTATTAAGTAATATTTTAATAATTTAATAACAATTTTAAATAATATATTTGTTGTAACTTTTTATAAATTTTAATAATAATTTTTGGGGTTTTTTTTTGGAAATTTTTGCAATTTTTCGGGTTTTCGTGGTGAGAGGTCACCACTGTCAAGGTCAAAGGTCAAATGTCATGTGTCATGCTCTTCTTGCATGGAGTCAGTGATCCCCCTCGTCATAGTCACTGATCCTCCACGCCGGAGTCACGAGTCCCCTATCTCCAGCTCTGGGGAAAAAAAGGGCATTTTTAAAAGGTAAAAGGGAAATATTAGGATAAAGGGAAAAAGTTTGCGGACGTTTGACGTAACAACATGGCGGCCAGGCGACTCCTGCACTTCTACTCCGCAATCCCTTGCGCATGAAATTGCATTTCCCTACTACTTGTAACTATTTTTTTTTTATCTCTAAGCTGCTTAAACAAAATATTTGGCGAAGAATATTTAAATAATTTCAAATGATCCATTGACAATTTATCTGAGCTGCTCCGAAATAGAATATGCTTGTTGGGGGGATGTAGACCAGAATTGACGTAATTGCTTCATCTGGTAATTATTTTTATGAGCTAAACACCAAGAAATGCCTGCTACCAGCAGCGTAATAGAGTCCATCATGCAATATTATTAGGTCACGTAATAGCTATTAAGGATCATTATCTATTTCCCCATATGATAGCGTTAAGCTAAAGTTGACAGTGGAATGGTCTCAACAACGCAGAAACGAGCAATTATAAAGTTTGCTGCTAGTGACCTGGCACCAAGCAATTTCTACAGCGTAGGTTTTCCATGGCAAATGTAAGTTAAGCGCGGCCATTTTATTCTACTCCAAGACCGGAGAGGACAACTCGGCAGTTAGAGGCCTCTCCTTATTGACAAACTTTTAAATTACTGGAACTACAATCTGTATTAGTTTCCGGTCTTCATAATACAGCTGCATCTTATACAGGTAAATATATTTTCAGTTCGTAGGAAGTCACTACGTCTTAATCACTTTCCAATAATGAGCATGATATATAAAATCCCTGCATAGCCTCCCATCACTTATCTTATCCGCAATGATTCGCTTATCCCTGTTAACATATTCCATAAAATATTTAATGTCTCAATAGTTGTATTGTTTGACACATTCGTTTTTCATTCGTCAACGACTATAGCTACATTTTTTTTTAAATTCTTTACTTTATATTTCTATCTGCATGTGCGTGTTTGTGTTATAATGCGTTTTTTCACTTCCCCCCCCCCCCCTCCCCTCATGCAGCTTCCTATTGTTTGAACATTTTCTTTGATAAAGCAAATTCAATTCACTCCAAGGGGCTGCATTGTTTTTGTGGTTAAGACTACAGAATATTCGCCTCCCACCTAGGCGAACCGGGTTCGATCATCGGCAGGTTCGCTCCCGGTTTTTCGCATGTGGGAATTGTGCCGGGCTATGCCGCTAGTCGGTGGGTTTTCTCGGGGATCTACCGTTCCCCCCCCCCCCACACTTGCATTCCGACGCTGCCCCATACTCACCTCGTTTCACACTCATCGGCTCAGAAGACTTCGATGTTAAGAGCCACCCAAACCGCTCCATTCGAGTCTCTTGACCCTAAAAATTTAAATCTACTTTTGTGCATTTCAGTAATATATCCGTATTACAATATTTAGGATCATAAAATACCAAAATGTTTGACATCATTACTCAAACATTAAACATATAATTGAAAAATATAAAAAGTGCAATACATATTGTATTTGTTTGTTACACTCGCAATTTTCGAAGCCATTATCGCACGCAAATTAATCTTAAATAATATATCGTATAGCAACTTTTAAACTAAATAATGTCATGTTTGGTACAGAATATGTGATATAAATATTTTAGGAAATGTTATACACCAGGCACATTCAAATCTAAGAATTAAAGATTTTTAACTTAGTAAAATTTTCAAAACATTTACGCCGATACTATCAACTATTAACAAATATCTACGACAGCAAAAATTCTTTAAGACATTTATTTTCTCTTCTCCTCTCTGTATATTTTATCAGCCTTAAAATAAGGATTTTTCACATTACACAAATAACTATTAGACATTGTATTGGCCTATAAGAAGTGGCATGTGGTGAACTGTTGCAAAGCAAGCTGTGTTTTGCTCTGTGCTATACCAAATCGTTGCTAGTTTACACACTGGTCACTTTAACATAGCATAGCAGTTGACATCACAGCACGTGTGTAACGGGTGACTCGCCGCTCTCTCGTGAGTGGCCGCAATACATACACTTTCTCCCTGCTCCACTCTGGTTACTACTACCTGCTGCTGCTGCGTCAAACTGACTTCTATTTCTTCTCCTTTAGTATCTTTTAATTTGTAAGTAGGCACATCATAATTTAAAATTTTACAAATAGTAAACAACTCTGTTGACCAATTATCAGTATAACCCTTCTCAAAATAATTTTTTAGTTTGCTCACTCGGATGACATCTCCAAATTTGTATTTCTGTTTAGTAAGCATGTCTACAAAATTTGTTTCCATTAAATTTTTTTCATTGGCCATATTAACATCAATGGGTTTCATGCCGATAGTTCTGTTTTGTGTTGTATTCTTTCACTAAATCGTCTAGTAAATTTGTCCATTTATAGTTTTCATTCAAGGCAAATTTCTTTCACATTATATTTTTCAAAGTTAGATTAAATCTTTCTACAATACTTGATTTCAATTCACTAAAAGAAGAATAATGATTAATATTATAATTTTGCATAATTTCTTTAAATGTTTTATTATTGAATCAGGACCCATTGTCGCTTTGTATTTTGTGCTGTTTCCTTTTCATCAATATAGATTCTAAAGGATTTACTACATTTTTTGCTGTTTTGTCCTTAATTGGTGTAGTAATGCAAAGTTAGAAAAAACATCGATAATTGTCATAATTACTGGTATCCATTATTTATATGTGACATGCCTTTCAAATTGCCAGTATCCATTTCAACAAAATCGATTTGCCATTAATCATCAATACTATAAGAACGAAATTAGTTTTCTTCTTTGAAAATTTTTTCATGCAAGTTTATATAATTCGTTGATTATTTCTTCACTGACATTGAGTAATTTTTTTCCGAAATTTTGATTTTTTTAGAATTACGCATTGGACATATACTTTCCTGTACTAATCGTCCATTTGTAGTATTTTGAGTTTCTATATTATTATTTTTAGTGTCCTTACACTTCAAGCACCAAGTATTCTTCATTTAATAGAAAAAATAATTCATTTCTATAATTTACGAATAGTCCTATTGTGGTCTTAAAATCATTAACATATTCAGATATTCTTTTTTTTTATTATTTTAAAAGTTAAAATATCACCTCTGATAGCATCAAAAGACAAACTGTGATCTGTTTTTGTAGCCCCTTTAATAACGACTAGATCACTATGTGAATTGAAATTAGTAGCAACTATTTTATAAACAGTAAAATCCATCAAAAAAATAAAGAAAATTCGATTATTATCTAAGTGAAAAATATTTCTTTCCCACATTGCAGGTAAATAAAATATGTGTGATCGATTAAAATTTTGTAATTTAACATCTAATTCTTTATCAAAATATTCTTTGCATTTTTCAACTTTCAAATCAACAAGTTTAACATAATAAGTCGAAACCGTTTCGCTTAAATTTTGTAATTTTACATCTAATTCTTTATTTGGGAAATTCTTTGCTTTTTTCTACTTTCGTGTTAACAAGTGTATCACAATAATTCAAAACCGATTGTTTTAAATTTTGTAATTTCGTAGCTATTTCTTTTTCAGAATATCTTTTATTTTCAGCATCTTTTCCATCTACAGGATCAGCCATATTATTGACTCTACGATTATGAATAGAAACAAGAACTTTACTAAGTTGATCTTGTAAAGTGGTAACAATGATATTGCATTTTGATTCTACAAATGTTTTTAAATCAGAAACAGTGGAATTTTATTTCGAATCTACATCAGTTTTTAAAGCATAATCAGCTATTTCTTTATCGTAATATCTTTTATTGAGTGCATTATCTTCATCTGTAGGATCAGACAGACTAGTAATTCTATGATGCTGAAAAGAAATATAACTGCTTGTGTAAGTAAAAATTTTGATCTTGTAGAGCAGAAGAAATAGTAATGTATTTTGAATCTCCATCTTTGTTTAGAATCATAATCAGAAGCAATAGTTTTATATTTCCAATCTACAGTTTTTTAATGCATAATCTGCTATGTATATTTCGAAATATATTTTATTGACAGCGTCTTTATTATTTATAGGTTCACCTGTATTAACAATTCTACATCCTAAAAAATAAATATATAAGTTTTTGTATAATCAAAACAGTTGGATAGTTCAATTTGTAAAGAAGAAACACTGGAATAGCATTGTGAATCTACATATGATTTTAAAACACAGGCACTAGTGTCAAAAATTTTATTTAAAGATTTGATTAATGGTTTTCCAAATATATCAGTCAATTAATAACATATAAATTATATCGTTAAACTTAAAACCTCTCGAAAGAAGGTTTCAAACAATTAAACATAGATGTTAACATATAACTGAATTAAAATTCTGAATTCGATCATCATTGTAACAAACATTTTTGTTTTTAAAGTAATTTCTTAAATTAGTAGGAATGTTGCCTCCAAATGAATCAAAACAGTAAACATCATTGTTTTCTTTAAAATTGCATACCCAATGAGTACCAGGATTTGTTGAAATGTCAAAATTAACCACAGCACACTCATTTTTGTGCATACTTTCGGCAATTCGTCAATCGTATAAACACTTCTGAAATTATAAATATATAATAGTTTTATGTATTTTTCGATATGAATATTAGATAATGGAGCAAAATTTTTTTTGGCCTTCCTCTTTTTGCAACTAATCCTTGTCCAGCCGTGTTTCCCATTGCTGAATTATGTCTTTTTTGTTCTTATAATTCTTTTTTATTTTTCTAACTTGATCAACAGTACCGTAAATTGTGTCTGCTGCTGTTTCTTAACCACTGAGTGCACCTAAAGAAGCAAGTACGAAGGGAGAAATTCCTCCATGATGTAAACCACTTCCAGATATTTCTTTGGTCATCTTTTTGACTGTTGTCAATGATAAAGTTAATTTGAAACTTTTGCCTTCTTTCAATTTTTTGGATTTTTTCTCGCAATTTGATCATTTGTTAAACATTTATCTATACCCAAATCTTTTAATTCTTCAAAGGGAATATTGATAGTTATATTTGCTATCTTCATTTATAAGTAAAATAATATATATATTCAATAAAACATTTTAATTCACCAACCTAATTTTCTTTTTGTTAACGTAGTTGAGGCAACAGTAGCAGAAGCTATTTTTTCTCCAATTGGTATGTTTTTTTTCTAACATAATGTCTTTAGCTTCTTTTTGTAAAATTTTATCAGCATTATGTCTAGATTCTAAATATTTATGATCTCTATAAACAATATCGTGATATTTACATGCTTCAACAAACTTATTTATTCCTGTATCGCCTCTTTCCAGTCTTTCATCTAATTTAGTAACTGGTCCACAATAATTATAACCAGACAAATGCATTGGGGGTAAATTTTAATTGTTTAATGCCTAATTTATTATACCCTTGCCATGATGTTCAGAACTCCTAAATGAGTGAGGAATTACGTTTAAAACTCTTATAATATAACCAATTCCTTTTGGATTATCAACAACAAAATCAAGAAATTCATTGTTTAGCATATTCATTATGTTTACTTTTTTGTTGTAAAAATTTTTATTCCCAGCATTTTCTTCGCCATGAATAACTAATAATTTATCAACCAATTTTCTAACATCATCCATCCAAACATATTCTTATGGCGAACTATTGTATTTTTTTTACACCTTCTTCAGATCTAGGAGTTCTTTGAGAAATTCTTTTGGGTGTGTTTGGTGCTGATTTTGAATGTGATTCTTTTATAGAGTTATGATAAATTGGTCCAATTATATTTTCGTATTTCCAACCTCCACTCGAAGCTACCTTTTTATTAGGATTATATTGTTGGAATGCAGCATTGGTTGTTTTAACAATTTCTGCATAATTTTCATAATCCTTATTATCAAATCTACCCGCAAGAGCTTCTGGTAAATTTTCTGTTTAAAAAGTTACAAAATCCTGGTGTTAATTTATATTCTTTGTACATAACAAATAATGTATCATTATTTATCATTACTTTTGTATGACCAATTTAATAATTTTGCCCAACTCCACATAAACCAACATTTCATCAATAACATTAATTCTTTTTGCAATTTTTGTTCCTAGATTTATAGTGGATTCAGATGCTGCATTTGGTTAATTTTTCATTTGTACAATTCCTATTTCCTCTTCCAAACTAGAAGATTTTTGTTCTGAGAATAATTCTCTTTCAAGGGATGTTTCTTCTGGTGCTACAGGAACTATTGTTTGTATTAAATTTTTATTTTCTATGTGTACTTTTTCTACCTTTTTTTAAAACAATATTTTGTCTTTCGTCGATTAATAGTTGCTCTTTCTTCTTACTTTTTCCTATCGTAAACAATTTCTTGCTTATAATGATTTTAGAAATTAGAAAACCTATCTAGATACCGGCTGTAGAAATAATTAACTTTATTATAAACCAACTGTAAACTTTTTAATTGTGATATTAATTACTGTTCATTTTGGGGGCGAAGGCCTTTATATGTTATTGATTGGTCATACAGAAAAACAACCGTAGTTAAAGAAAAACTTATGTAAAAATTTGTGTTGATTTTAATAAAAAATTTGAAGAAGCAGGTATCATTTGTAATGTTGTTTTAATTGGTCGAAGTAATCTCACTTATGATTATTTGAAAGAAAGAATTACTGAAGCTTTATAAATTTTTAATATGATTAAATGGAGAATGTAAACTATTTTACAGAAACAATAAACTGTTTCCATATTTAATACAAATTTTGAGATGTATTGTTAAGTTGTTTGATCGAATAAAAAATCTTTTTGTTAAACCTGAATTACCTTTTTTTCTTCTTTATTTTAGTAAATTATTCTTTTATAAATAAAAATGCATGTGTTACCTTACAGTATGACAAAGCTTTTTTAAGATGGTTGTAAATCAACTACGCTTTCCTATAAATTAGATAATGCTTCTGACGAGCTCAAGAGAATTAGTTTACAAAGTTCATCGAAATCTCCAAAGTTTGCAATTAACACTCTTCGAAAACATTAACGATAAATATGTACTTCATGAAAAACTTTGAGAAGATAAAAGAAGTTTTTAAAAGATTAGTAGAACTTCGAATTTATGCTATCAATTGTCTTTTCGATATTTTTACTTGATTTTATCATATTTTGATTGTTTTTTTCTTAAATTCACTTGATTTAGATGACTTGCTTGCAAAATTAGCATTCCTAGAAAATGTTAAAATTTGCTTGAAAAACGAGAAATTTGCATGCCTTTTGCTTAAATTTGCTTCAAATTTTGCTTATTTTGGCTTAAATTTGCTTGTTTTTGAGAGCTCCTTTTAAAAAAAATGCTAGAGCCTAAATTTATACTCAAAAACTTTGATTTGAAACCAAAAACCCTCGATATTTCGATGAAAAATAAGGAGTGAGCCAGCTCTCTCAATATACACATATTTCTACAGAGTAAAATTACTATCTTGGGAGAGACTGACGCAGTCTGTCTATTCCACTTACTGTTTCAACGAACGTAACCTAATCGAATTTTCTAACTGAGACAAACACAAAGGTAAAGTATCAATAAATTAATCCTTAAACTCTGGTCCTGAAGCTGTATCTTCATATAATAAGTGATTTACATATTTATAAGTTATTAACAGTATTTTGAAGAATACTTAGCTCTAACCAATAGTTACTATTAACCATCGTCAACAAAAGCAACTAATATTTTCCAGGTGATCACAGAGCATGGTGCCTGTGTTTCTTGCTCTGTTGACTCTGCCTTCTCTTACTGCCAGCATCATACAGGAGTAGAACCCAGCAAGCAGTATGCTACAGTTTGTCAACGCAGCAACACCCATAATCGACCGACGTGTGAGAGAAACTGCCAGGACTCTGGTCGTATACGCTGATGAGAACAACGAAAACATGCTTGATTACACAACCAGAGCACTGCACTTAACTTTCGCCTATCCAGTGTACGTCGTCAACAAAGATGCGCACTGGAGAAGTGGCAATGGTATAAAAAGGACTGCAATTTTAATCCTCTCTGGAAGTGGAGATGTGGATCTTTTCATGAGTAAAGTCTTCAGTAACAGGTGCTATTGCTACAAGCTTTAATCCATTTATGGATGCATGTAACAATATCGATGTTACGAAAAGGAAAATGCAAAGTTACAAGTCAAAGCCTAATGCAATGGGGTACCCAGTAACTTACCCTATTTGGTAATTTCCTCCATTCTCTTGCGCATTAACTGCGAATAATGGAGAAGTAAAACTAGGTGGCATACTTGGAGCTGTTCTAGATTCCATTTTTAATATTAGTAATTTATCTTCCGCCATTGAACCCAATGTATTCAAGAACACATCACGATGGGTTCTGCCTAACAATTTTCATAACAGATTTGATGTCAAATTTCCATTTACAATTATTCACCCTAAAAACAGGATGGTTACAATTGATCCATATTTGATAGAGAACTTGTACTGGTAGTTCCCAAGGCGCAGCAAATACCACAATGGATAAATGCGTTACTGCCCTTTACCTTTCATATTTTTCTTGTTATCAGTTGCTGATAGTATTAGACAAGTTCTACTCTAGATTTGCAGTACAACATGATCGATACTCGTGTAACAGTCTGGAAATTTTTAGGTTAATTTTTCTAGGATTATCACACAGTCAAATAACATCTGCCTGGTTTAAACTGTACTTATCACCTATTTTTATGTTCAATATTGTTGTGAATAATGCATACACTGGATCGTTCACCAGCTATCTTACAGTACCACAGTAATATAATGACTTGAACAAAATTAATGAAATTTTAAATGGTGGCTTGAATATTGTTTTACCCTCTCGATTTGGTGCAGATTCTGTATCAGAGTTCAGTGATATCATATTACAGCTGGCTGACGGGTTTGATAGGCAAGAAAATATACTCAGCATTTTCAGTTTAGTGGATACACTTTCAGATGGATTACATACATCTATAACTTACAGGAATGTAAGCATTGTATATTTTTCCTTGGGTGCTAAATATGAAATCAGCAGAGCAGAATATTTTTAAGGCGAGCTGCCATTACTGCACATAGCTGAACAGAATACATAGATTCCAAATTTGGTGGTAATAGGTTGAGTAGTTTCCGAGATATGATGTAAAAGCTTTACTCTCTCTTGTTGTGCTGTCTTCAGAAATGTCAGACTAATAACAATATACCAATCTAATTTTAATTCTTATATACTACACTACCAATGTATCAAATTTTATTGTAATCGGTTACATGGTTTCTGAGATATGACATAGCTTCTTAAATATTAAAATAATCGCCATTTTGAAGAAAAAAAATTCTACTGTGGTCGAAAAATATAAAAGTCGCATGTCCTAATTATATAGGTATTACACGTCTACCGAGTTTGGTTAAATTTAATTTACAATTCAATAGTTTTTAGATTAGGACACACACTCAGTCACAAAAAATTATACATACACACAGAACACAAACTGTAAATTGATATAATGATATAGTTTTTCATTCGGAACAATCATTAAATCTTATTTAAAATATAACTTTGTTTTCCATCCTTACCCATCAAAGACCACCGAAAAAATTGAATTGAAAATAAAACTGTAATTGAGAGATGAAAACTTAATGCCAAATGCAAGCTGCTGTAGAGCCTAGCCAAGTGTACAACCTATCTATATTCTTGAATAAACTCACAGGCTCGACTATATTAACTCTTCTAAATTTCTATAACTGGTTGCTTTATTAATATCAAACTTTATTACATGCACAAAACTAAACTCAATTACAAATTACACAAACACAATAAATGCTACACTTCTTTACTCCTTCTGCTTTTAGTTATATTTCAGATCTCATCTATCTTACTTATGATGACTTTAGTTATTACGTTAAATTCCTATCTCTTAGTGTATAACTACTTATTCTTCTCTGATTCAATAATTACTTTGGATGACATTAATCGCTCTACCCGACTCGTATCGCACCCTGCTTGCCATTGCACTCTACTCAAGACCACCTACCACTGACAGCCTCGAATCGCCGGAGCTCCTACGTCGGCTCGTGTAGTGGAGATGTGGCGGAGAAAGACGGCTTGCCCAAGCCTTCCTACGACACGCACCAGGCTACCAATCTCAGGAGAGGGGGGTGGGGTGTCGGCCGTGTTAACGTCCAAGGCCTGCCTGTCAGCTCATCTTCAGCACCTACCCCGCTGTTCCCTGGGCAATCTCTCTCCTGCGGGGCGTCGCCTTCGACCAAGGGCAGGCATCAACCTCGTGGACAGCTCTCCTCTCACTTGTGCCCGCAACAATACCCCCTTGTTCCGTGTGCAGACGTCCCCGGCTGCTACAGAGTGTGCGGTGACGAAACGACATGGACCAGCAAGGGGTAGCGGCAGCTGACCGTCACCAGGGCCACAGATCGCCGTGGGCAAGGTACCACATGGAAGAGCTTTCTTCCCCAGCGACGCGATACGAGCATTCCATTCGAAGGCGGTACGTCAAGTGCAAGGACTCGCGAGAAGGCCCACGTGTCGTGAATTTATATCAATGCAAAAGAGCGATGATGTGACTAGAAGAGCATGAAAGAAAATAATAGTATATCAAAGTTTGAACTTAATGACAGTATAAAAACATTACTCAACTGAGAATAATACACAGAAAACAAAGAAAATATACAACCATAAACAGTAACGTATATATGTAAAGTAGAGTACAGTAAATGGTGTATAATGGTATAAACCCCCAACAGGGGTGTCGTGAAGTCTACAATCGAGTCAAGTTATAAATAAAAACAACGTATAAAAATTTCACTAACAATAGGTAACAATGTAAATAATTAATGTGCGCAAATAAATACTTCTCTAAAGGAATGCAACTTGCCGGTTCCCCGGATAAGGGAGTGCATTCGGCCCCACAGTTATGTCCACGAAAATATACAGAAGTCTTGCTCGCTAGGAGCCGAATACCGTGATGGGGAAGGGGGGAGGTAAGGTGACGTGTCTGGTTAATGAGCACGCCATATTCCCCATACCTATACCCTAGCACAGTACGAGACGCTCAGTGCTAAAAGGTATAACTGAGAGTGAAATGAAAAATTATGGCTATCATACATGAAACTGTGAGAATCGTCGTACAGCAGAAAATGTGACATTGAATTAAGCGCCCAGCGCTGTGTGCACCCGAGAGAGCCTGCTGCGTCAGCCGACAGTGCTGTGAAAGTTGACACACATGTGACCGCGTGACCTTATCGCTAAAGCAAAACACCGCGCACAATAGTGCAATGTACTGTGAAAACATATATGACACGTGAAACAGTGGAACATTATAAATGAATTAATGTAAGCATGTTACGCATAGAATAACAGTGAATACATTGAGTCACAGTGTTGAATAAAAAAATGAAAAACAACGACAGAGTGGTAATTTACAAGTGGAAGCAAGAAGCGTGTACATGTGGATGAGCTAACTGAAATACTTAGGTTAGCTGCTCATGACCAGTTTACAGAAGCGTGAGCTGTAATAACCTGCAAAGAGTCCTAAATCTATGTCTCAATGAAATTATACAAAAAAAATGGTAACATACGATGCAAAAAATACATATAATTAGAAAACATGGCTGTGTCTGGAAACCTTATTACACATGTACAGTACCGCCATAGTGGTTCATGAATATAAAATGTAATATAATACACAAACATGAAATTCAAAATTCGTCACAACTGACTTCTCATGCCATTAACATACATCTGACTGGATATAAACATCAATATTGTGAGAGGTGTAAAATTGAATAAACAGCATTGGCTGGCTGGCTTATATTGACGCAAGTGGACACTGCAATTAGAATATACTGTTGTGACAACGTTAAACGGCAATTCCTGGGATGTGATGCTATCAGTCGTCGCTAGCCTGTGACGTAATCAATCATGGCAGCCCGCCGAAGTGGACCATGATGAATGTACTTAATATGAAGTGACATTCGGCCAAGTAATAACATACAAAGTTGTGCGTGATGCGAAGTAATAAGATACACAGGCATATTGAAAACATGATATCTTCAAATTATACAATATTTACATTTGACTGCATTGCGTCCACATGAGATGGTAGACACAGTATTATACTACAGGACATGACATGTATTCCCACTATTTACAAACATCGAATGTGCTAGAGCACAATTGAGTTACATGTTAGATTATTATGACTGATAACTAGTTTTGTAACCCATGTCCAACTTTCGCAGTTAGTCATTACGAACCACATGTAGCAATTGAGACAATTTTAACATTTTGATGAGTGCCTGATATTGTGAGAATGAACATTCAACGAGTTCATGCATGTAATATTTAATTTCGTTACTTCTGGGTATGCTGAGCTATAATTTTAATTTACGTAAACTCATTTCCAGTCTTTGCAAATCTGAAATCAACTGTTCGTGAGAGATTGCATGTAACGGTAATTTATTGTTTTGGCAATATTGTATGTAAGTAGCAACTTGATGTTCCGTAACCAAATTATTTATAAAGTGCAAAAGAACTGTAGTGAAAGGATGATTTTGAGTTTTGATAGCCTGTTTTGATAGCTGGATTATATTCCCTGATTAAGGTTGATATTGAATTGATATGAGCAATCTTAATGTTGTGAGTGTTAACTTTATCATATTTGGGATCGCCTATTCCGTTTGTTTGTATTTTCACCCTTGAAGGGCCTACCATGTCTAAAACTCTGTATGGACCCTTGTATTTAAAATTGAGCGCCTTAGCGCGCGAACAGTTCTTAACCCAGACCCAGTAATTTATCTTAATCGTGTTTGGTCTGTGTCGTTTGTCAAATTGTG
The DNA here is from genome assembly GCA_029891345.1 of Dryococelus australis. NCBI lineage: Eukaryota > Metazoa > Arthropoda > Insecta > Phasmatodea > Phasmatidae > Dryococelus > Dryococelus australis. Next base: position 72,293,628 of record CM057006.1, on the reverse strand, counting down.
TTTTCTGCTGTTTTTGTACCTCAAGAAGATTCACCCGCGCTAGCTCCCTGTCTTTGCGTAATTTATCACACCGATTGGCGCCTCGCTCCGAGTACTTATGTGCTACAACGTGCATAGGTTAGGTTGCCTCGACACCATGCATTAGATAAAACGGAATAAACTTCTTACTGACACCGATTGAAGTATTGTGATTAAAATTTTCAAATGGTAAATAACAATCTCAGTTATGTGGATCTTGCTGAGCTAACACAGTAAGCTGCGTGGACACTATTTTATTTTGATTTTCAGTGAGGTCATTACAAGCAGGATCATGGGATGTAGTTTGGAATTTTGTAATTTTCAGACTTTTTAAGAGTTCCGCAACTAGCTCATTATTAAAAGATGTGCCTCGGTCTGTTAAGATCTGCTGAGGACAACCGTACTTCAAAATCACATCCTTGATAAAAGCTGGGTAAGTTTGTGCATCGATGCTTTTAACTGCCGCTACAAATGTATAACGACTAAAAAATTCAGTCATGACCAAGATGTATTTGTTGTCTTGTGTGACAGGAAGTGGTCCGTTGGCATCAAAGGCTCATGCCTTTAGAAATGGGGGTGGAAAAATTGGTGTCAGTTCGCCAAGAGGCAGAGAATTGGGTGTTTTTACCTTTTGACATATTTGGCAATGTTTGATATAAGTTTTTACATCGGAATACATGGTGTCCCAATAATACGTCTGCTTTATCTTTTGCAAAGTTTTAAATTGTCCAACATGACCTCCCCCTAGAATAGCATTGTTGTGAGCTGTAATTATCTCATTGACATAACATCTCGGAACTAAAATAAAGTCAGTTTCCTCTCTCCGACGGGCGTATTTACGTTGAGAAACATCTCCCCGTTTCCACTAATTCCATAATGGCTTGCGAGTTTTCTGTATTTATGGTCTCCGCTATCTGGATCCATAAGTGCGGCCTTTAATTTAGAAACATGCGGGTCGTTCTCGTACTCCCCTAGAAATGGATATGTGGGCTTGTCTGTAGGAAATAAATGAAGTTGCTTGTCTATAGGAAATAAATGAAGTTGCTTGTCTATAGGAAATAAATGAAGTTGCTTGTCTATAGGAAATAAATGAAGTTGTGGGTCGTCATCAATTTTAATGTATTCCTGCTCGTACTGTCAAATAGCACACTTGATTCCTGTCCTGAACTACAATTATTTTACAATAAAGCAAAGGATCTATACATGTGACAAGTACACTTTTAGTCTGATCTTGCAAGATTATTTCTACATTGACCTGAAAATGCTGAGAAATTATTTTTGCTATCGCATAGGCTGGAATATATTCACTGTTCAAAATTGTCTTACTAAGAACTGATTTCTCTTTCATTTGCATGTCTGGTGGGATATACTGTTTGATTTCGTTCCAATTGTTAACGACATACTTATGGATGACATTCTTAATTTCCTCGTTTTTTTTCGGGATTTTGGAATAAAATTTCCGCAAGTGCCTGAAACAATGACTTACAATGTAAGAATTTCTGTTTTACTTTATAACATCTCCCATTGGCATGTACCACTTGCGTGTAAACCTGAATATGTGTGGAAAGCTGACTGAGCGCATCTGCAACTGTATTTAGTTTCCCCTTTACAATTCGTGGCTCAAAATCGTACTCAGTCAGCGCAATGGCCATCTTCTGTATCCTTAAATTGTGATCTGTCATTGTGCGCAGGTAGCGAAGACAAGCACGGTCAGTCTCAACAATAAAGTGACGCCCATATAAATATTGGCAGAAATAATTGCAGAAGAACTTAATCGAACCAAGCTCTTTTTCGGTAGTGCTCCAACGCAATTCTGGACTAGATAATTTTTTGGAAGCAAACGCGATTGCATAGCGCGATTTGTCTTTTGGGTCTTCTTGTAAAAGGGCCGCCCCGATTGCTGTTTTAGATGCATCAGAAGCTAAAATGTATGTTCTACTGTCATCAGATCTTTGTAACATTGGCATCTGCTGAATTGCGTGCTTCAATTCCAAAAACGTCTTCTGTTGGTCCTGCGACCATTGATACTTGTTTGTCTGTTTCGTCAACTCCACTAAGGATCCTGCCTTTTCTGCATAGTGATCTATATATAATCATCTATATATAGTCTTAAATAAGATGTTAAACCTAAGAATGTGCACAATTGTTTCACATTACTAGGTGGTGACATTTCTTGGATTGCGCGTACTATTTCCAGATGTGTGGCTATTCCATGTGGTATTATGTAATGCTCTATAATCTTTATTTCGCTTTGTGCGAAAACACACTTGTTAGCATCGACCTTAACATTTAAGCTTCTTATTCTGTGAAACACATTCTTAATATTGTTAATATGTTCAGAAAATGAATTTCCTATAATAAATATGTCGTCGGTATATGCTATCGCTGTATTCCATTTCAATGGTACTAGTAAAATATCCATGAACTAGTGGAAGTGTTGTGGGGAACAGCTGAAGCCCATTGGGAGACGACCATAGGAAAATAATCCTATTCCATCAACGGAACACCCGAATTTGTGCCTACCTTCTTTTTGCGCAGGAATTGGATAAAACCCAGAAAAGAGATCTAAACTTGTTATATATTTAGAATTTTGCAAAATGTTCAAGATGTCCTCCGTGCGCGGCAAAGGATACTGAATACGCTTAACATACTGGTTCAGCTTACGAAAGTCCGTAAGAAATCTGACATCTCCGGATTTCTTTCTTATAACTAGACTTGGTGCGGAATATGAAGATGAAGATTTCTCAATTATTCCTGATTTCTCCATGTCTCGGATTTGTTGCGACAACTCGTTCCTAACCATAGGACTTATTCGGTATGGTCGCATGGTGATCGGCTTATTGGAAGTCAATTCCAACTTAATACTATAATTCCTAGCTTCTGTTCATTCCATAATGGAATGCGCATAAGGGTCCTTAAATTCCTCTATCGCCTCTTCTATAGCTTGCTTATGTTGCTTATCTAAGTTATTGTTTATCTGAGGTAAGGTTCGCTTTGCCTGATCAAGAACTATTGATTCCAATTTGTTTATACAATACTCGATTGTCCCTGCATTGTTAATGTCAACTGTCGATGAATAGATCAGAATTTGAACGATATTATCTGAATTATTTCCATTGATGAACAATATATTGTGTTTTAAAAATGGTATCACATCATAGTGTCTCATGAAATCCACTCCTAGGATAACATCCATCTTAAGATTATGTATAACTAAAAATTCCTGCTTATGTGTGTCCTGCAATGCTCAAGTTTATTTGTGTCTTAAACTGGGGTGCTTCTAATTCGCCTGTCGCACCTACGAGCGTTAACTTTTCCTGAATGGGCTCGAGTTTCTGTTTTGAGATTACTGTGGATGCCACGCAACTTCGCGAACATTCTGTATCTATTAGTGCACTAAACGGCCTACCACATATCCTTACTTGTATGCACGGTGTCGCTGTACGAATATAAATCTGCTGACAATTGTGTTGTTCCTTGGCGAGCTGTTGTTGGCGTCGGGACGTCTGTCAGTTCAGTCGCTGCAAGCTCATCACTGCCGACGTGACGCTCCGCGGCGTTTCAGTCGCTGTGGGTGGTGCATGTGCAAGCTCATCACTGCCGACGTGACGCTCCGCGGCGTTTCAGTCGCTGCGGGTGGTGCATGTGCAAGCTCATCACTGCCGACGTGACGCTCCGCGGCGTTTCAGTCGCTGCAAGCTCATCACTGCCGACGTGACGCTCCGCGGCGTTTCAGTCGCTGCGGGTGGTGCATGTGCAAGCTCATCACTGCCGACGTGACGCTCCGCGGCGTTTCAGTCGCTGTGGGTGGTGCATGTGCAAGCTCATCACTGCCGACGTGACGCTCCGCGGCGTTTCAGTCGCTGTGGGTGGTGCATGTGCAAGCTCATCACTGCCGACATGACGCTCCGCGGCGTTTCAGTCGCTGCGGGTGGTGCATGTTCAAGCTCATCACTGCCGACGTGACGCTCCGCGGCGGAGGGTTAACTGCGGCGTAAATGACTGCACCGTTATTCCCGCTGATGTGCACTTTAACTGTTAGCGCCTCAAACTTCTGTTTGTACTGCTTCAACCACGCTGCTATGTCAGTGTCAAATTCCAAACTCTTTGGCGTGGGGAGGGGGGGGGGGAAGTGTGCAGTGTCGTGCTTTATGCTCACCATACAAGCACAGAGCACACACGATTTTTACCTGCGTGCGTTCGCCATGTTGTTGCTCCCGGCTTTCCGCCATACTCTGCGGCCTGTTCTCGTCTCTCGCCTCTATTTTCAAAACACGCGATGGTGTTTCGCCGAGTCTGTGACCACCGGCTGCTGTAAGGCCCTATTGTTCTCTACCTTGGGTCGATGTTCGTTGCTGTTACCGAATTTTATCGCCGAATTGCAGTGTTTTACCTGGCTACACCTTTTGGCGGGTTTTTCTGGTGACAGCAATAACTATACAGGTCTGCTATGGACAATGCTCTGACTCTGAGCACTGAACTTCGCTATATTTGCGTATGTCTGTCCCGGCGCGACTTTGTGGAAAAATGTCGTACAAGCTTTCCGTACCCAGTCTTGTTTGTCGACGGGGGAAATGGTACTAACCCCCTCATCAGTTAGTTTTTTGACTGCTGTTGGGGTCGTCTGCCTCCACGAACGTACGGGTTGGTACCCCGAAACGTGCTGTGTGATGGTTATTGAACCCGTACTGGTGATCACGTGGTTGTGAAAATGTGGCACGTGTGTTGTGTGTGCCGCAGTTGCCAAAATTGCCGTCATTCGGCCGACCACGTCGTTGCTGGGGAAAATTACACTCGTGCGCCGTCCCTGAACACTCCTTTACTCTTACAATAGGCTGTGGCACATTTTACTGCCTCTGTTGCCACCCGAACACGTTGCTGCTGTAATCTTGACTGTAATACCTTGGTTGGTACCCTCGTCGATTATTTTGCTGCGACCCGCGACTTCTGTACGAGCCTCTGTTCTGTGTTTGTTCTTGTCGCATTGTAATCTGCGATTGCTCTTTTTGTATAGTTAGTTGACTTATTTCCTGCTCAAGTTTGGTGATTTCTGTCTGGAACCTTTCCGATTCCGCGTTGCCCGGAATGTGCGCTGCTGCCTCATTATAGTGATAAAGCCCTAATTCCTCTCGGGTCAGGTTCCGTGTCATCTGTTCAATAGTATCATTCTCGAAGCCTATAATTTTATCTGCGATGGACGGAAGCAATGGCTTCCATATTATACTAATGAATTCCGCATCACTCACGTACGGATTATACTTGCGTCTATAATATAGGATTGTTTCTACATGCTGCTGGGCACTTTCGCCTAGCTGCTGCCTCTTTGTATATAGATGCTGCTTGTACGTCTCGATTTCTGCTGTAGGGGTAAGCGTGTTATGGAGTTTGTTCTCGACATCCTTCCACGTAAGCTCTAGACCACAACTTTGCACCACATTCTCTATAATGTGCTTCGCTGCTCCCTTGACAGGAGTTTTTATTGAGCGACCTTTTTCCTTATCATCCCAGCTGTTCACCTAGCTCATGGTGTTAAACTGTTCTAAAAATTTTGTGATCTTTTCTGTGGCTTCACAGTAGAATGCCGGAATATTCTCCAGTTGATTAATGACTATGTGAATATTTTACATTGCAGTTGCCTGTCCTCGTTTCCTATGCACTGTAGCAGGTACTTCGTACTGATACTCGTCGACTGCTGCTGCTGGTGTACGCTCCTTAGGTATTAGATACTCCTCTGCATCGAGCAGTGTATCACTTCTGATCTACGGACATGTTCTCTGAACTATTATTAAACGAGAATTCTGACCCAACACTCTGGTCTGCATCTGTTGCTCGTGGCCCTGGAACGCTCACTCTGCTTGCCACTGTCTAATTAACTCTCCGAGCTCGGAAGTGTCTAATAATACTTCTTTATAAGCTTTTTGACCGATGCTGATTTACTCCTCGCGTCCATAGACTCACTACAGTCGTCGTGTGGCAAAACTGTATATGGTTAAATTGCCGTGTACAACTTCCCTGCTGGAATCCCATTGCCACCTACTTAGCCTCCGCCTGCATGTACCAATGCGCTAATCTACATGTAATCTATGTAACTAATTGCTATGCCTAGGAAAACTACAAGCATCTCCAAACGTTTCCGCCCAGCGGATCCATCGGGCATGCACTATACTACAGTAAGCAACTTATAGTTTACTACTACTATTGCCACTACAGCTACAAACAATGAGTGCAAGGTAAGACTCCTACGTTACGCTGTGTTCGCAAGTTCCTCCCAAGACCCTGACTTTACGTGGCCTCGACGTCGCTTTTATAACTCCTACGGTAGTTCTCTTTCTCTCTCTACTAGACTATTACAATTACAAGCTCCGGGATAAACAATTCTATAAGTTAAATACACTTAAGTCTGAAATGTATTTAAAACCAATGCGACACGCGATGTTGGTACCTATTCCCCCTTCCTACACAATGCAAATTTCAACTCACACAAGTGTTAAACAAATGATGGTGAAGAGTCCACGGAGCCTTCACCAATTGTTGTAGTGCCTAGCCAAGTGTACAACCTATCTATATTCTTGCATAACCACACTGGCTCAAAGTCTTCAACAAAGTATCAGGATCGACTATATTAAATCTTCTAAATTACTATCACCGGTTGCTTTATTAATATCAAACTTTATTACATGCACAAAACTAAACTCAATTACAAATTACACAGATACAATAAATGCTACACTTCTTGACTCCTTCTGCCTTTAGTTATATTTCAGATCTCATCTATCTTACTTATAATGAATTTAGTTATTACATTAAATTCCTATCTCTTAGTCTATAACTACTTATTCTTCTCTGGTTCAATATTTACTTTAGATGACATGATCGCTCTATCTGACTCGTATCGCACCCTGCTCGCCCTTGCACTCTACTCAAGATCACCTACCACTGACAGCCTCGAATCGCCGGAGCTCCTTCGTCGGCTCGTGTAGTGGAGATGTGGTGAAGAAAGATGGCTTTCTCTAGCCTGGTCTCGACTCAGCTCCTGGATCATCTCGGCACTGGCTCCGCCCGATGCTGCTCCAGCATCGGCAGACTCGCTGATCGGGGATCGCTCCAGCCACGCTGAACGACCAACCTCTGGCACGCACCAGGTTACCAATCTATAGAGAGGGGGTGGGGGTGTTGGCCGTGTTAACGGCCATGGCCTGCGGGTCAGCTCATCGTCAGCGCCTACTCCGCTGTCGCCTGGTCTCTCTCTCTCTCTCTCTCTCTCTCTCTCTCTCTCTCTCTCTCTCCTGCGGGGCGTCGCCCTCGACCACGGGCGGGCATCAACCTTGTGGAAAGCTCTCCTCTCACTTGTGCCCACAACAATGCGTAATTTGACTTGTAAGCTATGTTTTCTTAGTTCACCTAAAACGATGAATGCTTCCCAAGAGGAAAATAAGCGAACATCGGTACTCAAGTTGAAAAGAATATCACCAGCTAAATTCGGCCCAAATAGGAACTACATGAAAAAATCTTCTACACAGACACTTCTTGATATAAGAAATAATGCTCTTTAAACGAATCTGTATTCTAAAAATGTTACCACCTAATTAACGGGATCACGCAGCCACACATTCATGAATTAAGGAAGACGTCGCAAGTCTTCGGAATGCCGAACACAAGACAAACGAATTAGCATGGCACCAAACTTGGTATCAGTAAACATGTGCCTTATAATCCACACAATAAAGTCTGGTTATAAGAGGAAGCGATAAGAAACGCGTATAAAGGACGAATTTTTCTAACCAACATAATTTTATATCATATGACACTTTCAGCGAAACTTCAGAATTAGATTCCTGCAGCAGGAGGGCGGAAGGAATGTTACAGTGGTCATTGACCCTACAAAACTTCAACCTGTATCTTCGATCAGGCGGGAGCAACTCTGAAAGGGGAGCTATTCGCCCGAGAATACATTCTTTCGAAACACAATTTTACAAGTGACTCGCATTCCAGCGAATAACAAAATTATCAATTAATCACTGAGGCAAATAATCAAACATTAATTAACAAGATACATATGAGTACAGGAAAACAAATTCTGTAAATGACTGACTATACCATATTTTAAAATAATATTTAACAATTTATGATTTTTTAAAACATAAAATAGGCAATACAAGGATAAAAACCACTGAAGAAATTTGACTTGAGGATATTATACAAAACATTTGAATTCACAAACCAAAATTACTCGTATGGTGAGTTAATATATTTCATTATCATATTATGTGCAACAGATAATTAAATAATAGACCTGGTGACTTAATAATGTTTTACTTGAGATAAGTGAATAAATATATTGACATAAACAAGGTGTTACGGAGATAGATTTAATGAATATATAATTAAAATATAGTATGCCATAGGAGTTCCTCATATTTTTAAGTATCATTACATTTTTAATTATAAGAATAATTGTAATAATTATCAAATAATAACATGATTTAAAGTTTGTACTACCAGAACATTCTATGACGCGAGCTAAGCAAAATCAGCTCGATGTATGATGGTCTCAAGTCAATTTACATGCCTGAAAACAAACGATTAACAATATTCCCCACACTTTCCCACTTATTACAATAGAGAAAGGCATCACTGATGGCTGAGGGGTAAAGCTGCTGTGCGATTTTGAAGCGGGAGACAAATTAGTCCAAGTATCGCAGTAAGCCAATTATTTGTCAGTTGCCTTCCAGCTATGTTACCGTCGATGATGGAGAATTATTTCTGATGGAAAACCATTCGAAGATAAGTAAAAAGTACACTAATCAAGAATCGATCTCACGACCTCCTGCAAAAAAAAAGGCTTTAAAGATAACATTTTAAATCAATATTTATTTTAAGTTTTGGTAATTCTTTACTTTTGAAATAACTTTAATAAACCCAAATTTGTGGAAATATTAAAATATTTATGAATATTTCTATGATTTTTGTTTAAAAAAATTGGTAAATTTATATTGTTTGAAATTTTTCCATACCCCTTTAATAATTTCCAGTTATGGTATGTTTTTTGGAATTTTTTTCAGAACCTTGGGAGATCTTCCAATGTTTTCAAGTTTAAAGTCGTCCCGATGTCACATTCAGTTCGAGGTCAAAGTTACATATTCCAGTATGATTGTTACCTAAGATGAAGATCACCTCGTTTCAAGATCACAAACATCCAACATGGCCATCACCATAGGTCATTGACCTGTACCTAGCGCCTCTTCCGCCCTCCTTGACCCGAACGTACCAGATTATACTACTGTTTTATTGTACTGACAAATGCTTTTATATTCCATTTAATTTGTTACAGACTATTTATCTACTATTCAAATGTGGTCTTTTGCAAATTAGTCTATAGATCTGCAACTATATGTATGATTTCTAAGACACTTTATCAGTAAACTCAGCGAAGAATATTTATAATATTCAAGTGCTCAATTGGCAATTCACATCAGGATCTCCAAAATGGAATATGCTTGTGGGGTGTACGTGGACCAGAATTTTCCAAGTCGGTTCTTCTGTTTAATTATTTATGACCCGAACGCCAAGAGAGGCCAGCTACCAACAACATAATGGAGTCCGTCACGAAATTATATATCACGCACTAGCGATTAAAGTTCGTTATATATTTCCCCATAAAATAGCAACAGGTTAAAGTTGACAGTGGAATGGTCTCCTTACCAACACAGAAATAAGCTTATAATGTTAGTTGCTAGTGACCTGGAACCAAGCCATTTCTACAGCCTTCATTTTCCAACTTAAGTGGAAGTCAAGCGCGACCATTTTATTCTACTCGAAGACCGGAGAGGACAACTCGACAGTCAGAGGCCTCTCAGTATTGGCAAACATTTAAATTACTGGAACTACAATCTGTATTAGTAGTCGGTCTCCATTATACAGCTGTATCTTCCACACAGGTAAATATACTTTCAGTTCGTAGGAAGTCATTAGGTCATAATCACTTTCCAATTATGAGCATAATATATCAAATCGCTGCATAGCCTCCCATCACTTCTCTGGTGCGCAATGTTCCACCTACCCCATTTAACGTATTCCATAAATGATTTAATGTCTCAATAGTTGTATTGTTTGAGGCATTCATTTTCCATTCATCAACGACTATAGCATCTTATTCTAATTATAAAAATTCCTTATGTTACATTTCTATCTGCACACGCGTGTTGTGTTTTAGTGTGTTCACCCCCGCTCCTACCCTCCCCTACCCCCTCTCCAATGACACAAGCCGGCCACTACTGAACACCTCTTGATTTCACCAAATTCGAGTTACTCGAAGGACCTGCAGTGTTGTGGTTAGACTATAGTCTATTCACCTCACACTTAGGCAAACCGGGTTCGATCCCCGGCAGGTTAGCTCCCTTATTTTCGCATGTGGGAATTGTGTCGGACGATGCCGCTGGTCGGCGAGTTTTCTCGGGGATCTACCTTTTCCCCCACCCTAGCATTCCGACGCTGCTCCATATTCACCTCGTTTCACCCTCATCAACTTTCCCTCACCGGCTCTCAAGACCTCAATGTTTAGAGCGATAAATATCTACACTCGAGTCACTTGACCCAAAAAATTTCAACCTACCTTTGTGGCTTTCAATAATTTGTTCGTATTACAATATTTCGGATCTTATTCCCGCATTTTTTTCCAACAATACACAAACATAAAACATCGAATGAAAAAACATAAGTACAATACATGTCATATTTTTTTCTTATGTCCCTAATTTTTGAAGCCAAAGTCGCAAGCAAATTAATATTAAATAATATATATGTTAAGAACTTAAACTGATAGGTAATGGTTTACACCAGGCACATTCGTATCTAAGATCTAAAAATGTTTAACTCGATAAATTTATCAAACCATTTACGTCGATCCTATCAATATCTCTAAGCTATTAGCAAATCCGACAGCAAAGTTTCTTTAATACAATTATTCTCTCTTCTCCCTTTTGCATATTTCAGCAGCCTTAAAATAAGAATTTCTTACATTACGCAAAGAACTATTAGTCATTGTATTGCCTCATAAGCAGTGGAATGTGGTGAACTGTTGCAAAGTAAGCTGTGTTTTGTCAATAGAACCAAGAGGTGGCAATTTACAGCGATTTTAAACTTTTATTTTGTAAAGGAAGTGTTTAGACAATATCTTCATATTAAGAACTATTAATTTAGATTTTAATCTCTGTAGGAATGGCTTTAAACATAAATGGATAATGAACTGTTATGCAGTTTGTAAGTTTATGTCTCACTTATGGGAAATGAGTTATAAATAGAATGAATTGTGACAGCTATCATAAGACAAAGATTTTTAATGAATGTATTTTTTTTTAAATTTTGTAACCATTTCTTATTAAACAAAGAATGCCGAAAATAAATAGAAATTCTTCATTTGAGTAATGAGATTTGTGAAATTTTTATAAAGTAAATATTAGCTTGTTCATTTAGAAAGTAAAATGTATATTCCCTACATCATCGTGTCGTATAGCAATTAGGTAATCAATTTGCTCAAAACTTGTAGCCGTCATTTGCAAAACTTACAAATAAGTAAAATAGTTTAACAATTTAAAATTAAAATTCTTATTCCTTTTATGTTCTACTACTTAGCCGATGGTGACTTTATTTTGTACGGAAAAAAATGGAGCGCCGTATTTTCATCTAAAAAATTCATGATGTTTTCAAAGATACATTTGCAAACTTCATATATTATTCAAGAAAAAACTATCCATGTATTACAATATGTTTGCTGACTAAAGTTAGTAGCTTGGAAGAGACTGACTCATTCGGTATATTTCACTTAATTTTTCAACGAACGTAACCGAATCGAATTATCAAACTGAGGCATATACATAGGTTAAATAGCAATAAATTAATTCTTAAACTCTGAATTTGGAGCTTTAGCATCATATAAGAAGTTCATTAGACATTTATAGGATCAAGAGTACTGTGTTCTAGCCATTAGTTACCTTTAACTGCAGTCAACAAAAGCAAATTGTATTTTTAAGGTGCTCGTATATCATGGCGCCTGTGTTTCTTGCTCTGTTGACTCTGCCTTCACTTACTGCCAGCATCATACAGTAGAAGAACCCAGAAAACAGTATGCTATAGTTTGTCAACGCAGCAATGCCCATAATCGACCGACGTGTGAGAGAAACTGCCAGGACTCTGGTCGTATACGCTGATGAGAACAACGAAAACATCCTTGATTACACAACCAGAGCGCTGCACTTAACTTCCGCCTATCCAGTGTATGTCGTCAACAAGGATGCACACTGGACGGTCGCCAACGGTGGACAAAGAACCGCGTTCGTGATTCTGTCTGGAAGTGGAGATGTGGATCTTTTCATGTCCCACATGAGTGAAGTCTCCGGGCTCTCAGTATGGAGTACATGCTCGATTTTGATGTTTCTCAATGCTAATTCGAGTAAATTTAATGACATAACTTTCACCCTCCAGCTGGCAGATATACGAGACATTCTACTCGTTAGTAATAAGCATATCTGGCAACAAAAATGCATCAGTAACAGGTGCTATCGCTACAAGCTTTAATCCATTTATGGATGTAGGTAACACTATCGACGTTACGAAAAGGAAACTGCTAAGTTACGAGACAAAGCCTAATGCAATGGGGTATCCAATAACTTACACCCCTTGGGAATTTCCTCCATTCTCTTGCTCATTAACTGCGAATAATGGAGAAGTAAAACTAGGAGGCATACTAGTAGCCGTTCTAGATGTTATTTTTAAGATTAGTAATTTCTCTTAATCCGTTGACCCAAATGCTCTCAAGAACGCTTCACGATGGGTTCTGCCCAGTAGTTTTCATGGCAGATTAGATAGCACATTTCCAATTACAGTTCTTCAGTCGAAAATCAGGATGGTTACGATTTATCCATGTTTGATAGAGAAACTTGTTACTGATAGCTCCCAAGGCCCATCAGTTATCTCAATGGTTGAATGCGTTCCTTCGTTTTACTTTTCCTTTGCGGCTTGAATATTTATCTTGTTATCCATTGCTGATAGTATTATGCAAGTTCTACTCTAGATTTATGGGAAGACATGTGAGATACTCGTATAGCAGTCTAGAAATCTTTAGGTTAATTTTCCTAGGATTATCACACCGTCAAATAACATCTGCCTGGTTTAGAATATACTTATTGTCTATTTTTATATTCAATATTGTTGTGAATAATGCATACACTGGATCGTTCACCAGCTATCTTACAGTACCACAGTACTATAAGGACTTCAAAAAAATTAATGAAGTTCTAAATGAAGGCTTCGGTTTGGTTTTACCCTCTCGGATTGGTATATATATAGTGTCCGAGTTCAGTGATATGCTATTTCAGATGTCTTACGGCGATGAAATGACACGAACGCTACTGAGCGTTTTGAACCTTGTGGATACAATTTCTGATGGATTACATGCCACAATAACTTACAGGAATGTAAACGTTTTATATTTTTCTTTGGGTGCTATATTTGAGATTAGCAGAGCAGAATATTTTAATAAAGACAAACTGCCATTACTGCATATAACAGAAGAGAGTTTCATATCTCAATATGTTGTATCGCAATATAGGAAGGATTTTCCATTCATCGAATTAATAGATGGTTACATGTGGTCTGCCAGAGAGGCGGGTATCGTGGATAAGATCATAGATAATGCGATTGAAAGAGCTGACTCACGTTATCATAGAACTGATGATGAAGAGGTCTCCTTTACTATACAGCACTTACGCAGTTATTTCTACTTGCTCCTTTTTGGATACATAATCAGTGTATTAGTTAGCATCGTGGAAATTTCTATACCAAGGTATTTTCATGCGCCACATTAAGTACAGTGATATGCATTACATACTGAATCATATGATAAATAATTTTTAAATATATAATCTATTAAGTCTTTGTGATTTTTTTTAGACGTAGGATTACGGTGAGTTTTCTTAAAGGTATTTCTTAAATATAATTAAAAATAACTTTGAAACGTTCTTATGTGTATGTAATATAGTTAGGTATGTACATTTTAACAAACTGCGAAGTTTAACAAACGTATAAAGAAGTATAAAACACATGTTGATGTAACTAGTAATACATTTGAACTTGGTTGTTTATTGTTATTAATATACTGGATAACTTCTGACAAATTTAACTGGTTTAAAGTCTCTTCTGTGCTTTATCAACACGAATGGGCGGAAATATGTCTAAAACAACACCGTCCAAGCTGACTGAACTGGTCATGTTCAGACTTTCGTGCTGAAAACTAGACCAACACACACCTAGAACGGTTTTTTTTTGTGTCATTTTGTATTACCCCGGAGGTTCTGACACGTGTGCGTTTCTTACGCTAGCTAGCCTGAGTTTACACATCATAAACCTATCCTTGAAATGAAATTTATATGTTACGTTGCAGTTCACCTTTTCTTATTTATTGCGTTATCAAAACAATTTACGGATGTTTCTCCAAAAATTGCTGAAGAATACTGATATAAATTTTGTAACTTATTCAAACACACGCGTCTTAACATAGTTACTTTTACTTGTCTGTTACAGGCGTACCGTAAATGTAAACCGTGTTAAACGAATTAACGATACAGCTAGTAAGCATACTTTCTTCTACGAGGATACAAATAATTCTGATGACGTCATTAAAATGTTATATAGTAGATAGGCCTTGGCATGTCATCTATAGCAATATAATTTGAGATGTAACAGGAATCATATGCAATACTAGTGGGGAAATCACAGATACACTCGTGCATTACCTGGGGCTCGATCCAAGGTGGAATGCCACCAAGCTCATTACCTGGGGCTCGATCCAAGGTGGAATGCCACCTAGCTCATTACCTGGGGCTCGATCCAAGGTGGAATGCCACCAAGCTCATTACGGAAGTACGATTAGGAGCATCATCGTCAGTTGTAACCTTTTTTTTTATTATTATTATTATTAGGTACACCATCCGGAATATTTACTGGGACAACATGTTTAAGACTCGTGTTTTAGTCACTCATCAAATGATGTAATTTTACATGGCTTACATAAGCGCTACTTGTGTGCCTTTTTTAAAAATGAAATTATGTTGACTGATTTCCGAAATATGCAAGAATCTTAATATTCTCATTTGGCTACGGGTTATAATACTTATTAATCCATGGATTGATTCATTATCAGTTCTAAGTTTTTTAATTTCCTTTTTACATTTTTTGTTTTCTAAGAGCTGGTTTCATAAAACAACGATTGAGTTTGCTTCTAAGCGAGATTAACTAAACTCGATTAGTTTTAAAATTGAGTTTAAAGACGTGTTGTGTTTCATCACTGTACTCTCGAGTTAAGCTAATCGAGATTAGTTAAACTTACCTTTGTAATGTATCGTTGCTACACGTATGCCTTAATATGCCGAATGCAGTTTTCTCTCGTTTAACCGCTTTTTCGCAGTGATTGATAATATTGCTGATATTGAAATTATGACGATGATCGTGACAACTGTGAAAATTCGATAGAAAGTGTGACTTTCCACAGAAAAATTATTTTAATTCGTGTCTCCCATTTTTCTTGTTACAAAAAAAAGTGTTATTATTGAGATCAAATTAAAGATAGATAAGGTTAACCGATAAACCTGGTGATCTAAGTTTTTCTAGTTGATGAGTGAAACTATTAATGCAAGATTATGTTGCATTAGAATCTTTACACTTCTGATTCAAGCACAACTACTTTAGGTTCGATTAATACTTGAAACACTTATTTACGTGAAGCTTTGGCTGATTCTTGCAATTTGGGTGTAGCTACCCATGCTAGTTGTGAGCTATCTGTATATTAATTTAAGTGATAGTTTATGGCTGTTGTGTTATTAAAGTTGTGTTTGGTAGGAATAATTTGTGCACCGTATGGTGTGAATGATTTTTTGTGCTATTAGGCCTTACTATTGAAACATTTGTATCATATCAACCTAACATATCAGGACATATCAGGAAAATCACTCTTTTTAGATGACATTTAACTGTGAAATCAAGAAGATGTGAATGAGTGTTCTTCAGAATCCTATGCTACAATGAGGAGTTATACCATTTAATAAACCTAAAAATCCATGTAATCTTGATATTAGTAGTAGCAGTGTGAGTGCGTTGGTCCGGCGATCTAAGGGGTTGCCGTCAGTCATAGAACCATTTTATTAAACTGGGAAGTGGTCTAGGACAGGAGGATACTAAAGTGGTGCTATCCCTTTAACAGGTGAGGAAACTAATTGGTACTACCCCTGAACCCCTACCCCCTCTCCTATTCTATCCCACGAGGTATGCTGTAATTTGTTCTAGAGTTGATTGCCAGGAGCGCTGGTGTCGCTTGATGTCGTCATCGGCTGCTAGGAGCGCTGGTGTCGGCTGAAGGCTAAGGTCAATGTTCGCTCTATGATATGGTTTGATATAGTATAAAAAAACTGTTGAGGCGATGAGCGGCGCACTGCCGGACCTTGAGTTGGACGACAGATGATTTAGTCGACTGAGTCATCAAGATATAGCTAACAGTGCAGGTATAAATGATGTATATATAAAAAGAAGCACCTGTATATTTATTGTATTTTCGAAAACAATTTGATTATTATGTAATATCCATCAACTATACTATAAAAGAATATTATAAATGAAAGTTATGTATTTAATCTAATATAATTTATTTCACTTTTAAAACTTAAAGAAAAGTTTATGTCTAGTAATGTGTCTGTGGATTCGTATTTTCAAGATGGATTTGCAGTATATGATAACACAAACATCGATTATGAACAATCATAATTTGATAAATAAATTTATGTGTTTAATTAAAAATATATTTTATTTAACTTTTAAAAACAAATTTATCGAGTGAAAGTCTACAGATTCGTATTTTCTAGACAGATAAGAATATGTCGTCAGAAAAAAATTATTATGTGACTATCAACTTCGCCATATTGGATATATAAGCATACAAATGTATTAGTAAATATACCAAGTGGTGTATATTTTCAGCTTGTGTTTTGAAATGGAATTCTAAAGTAGCATTATAAACTTTGATTATTCACACTTTTTCGATGCCATATTGAATTAAGTAGACATAGGATAGATCTTTTTTATTTGTAAATTAATTATTTAACCAGTCCGATCATCAAATACAACACAGCGATTACTTTACCACAGGTAATGTTTTGAGTGTAGTATGTCTGTATCAGACCCCCACGAACTTATAAGCACAGTTACTAAAAATTTCCCATCTACCAACGCTGTAGTCATGAAATTCATATCATACACATCACCCCTGACTAAAAACAAGACCACATGATCAAACACACCTTAAGCCCTTTTATAAGCATAGTTTTTCCTAATTTCCCATCCACCAAAGTTATAATCACAAAATTAATAACATACAAATAATCCCCGACTACAAACAAGACTGCAGGGTCAATTGTGCCTTCAGCCATTTTATAAGCATAGTTAGAAATAATTTCCAAACTTTTGAAACCATAGTCATCAAACTGTGGCCCTGACGGATGGTGACCGGAATGTTACTGAGTTCGATTCACGGACAACACATTAAAAACCTTTATTATTTGTTTCCTTAACTCTCGAACTCTGACGACTGGTATGTGGATTGATACTGACTTCGATTCCCGGCTAAGACATTTAAAATCTTTATTATTTGTTTCCTAACTCTCACACTCTTGACGATCGGTGGGCGGAATGGCACTGAGGTCGATTCCCATTCAGGATACTTACAATTGTTTAGTTTTTATTAGTTTGAAATTTAACGAGTGGACGACGAGCAAGACCCGTCAAGTTAAGTAGATTGGCGTAGTAAGCAATGGGTAACTACACGAAGTAGTATTTACATAGGCCGGTTCGATACTTATAATTTTCATTCTGATACAAATTTTTTTCATTTCGATACAAACTTTTCAATATAATACAAACTTTTTTCATTTGGTTACGAATTTTTTTATTACAAAAAACTTTTTCATCCTGTTACAAACTTTTAATTCCTATACAAACTTTTTTTCATTCCGATACAAACTACACACACGCATAGTATAACACACTTTCACGCACACACTTACACACACTACAACACAGAAATGCAACAACACATACACATATGCACAGGATGTATCTAAAATATTCTAAAAGCCTTCGTGAGCTGATTCCTGGAATCGAAATAAGCGAAAATAATCCTATAAATATATGTTCTATAAAGCATTATTATTGAGTTAAAGGTGTTTCACATTGTGGCAACATGTTTCACTACCGCCACTTACTGTGTTGTTACGTTGGATCGGCCATCGTGGTCCAGTTCATTAACCTGCCTGGTCTTCTGACCGTAATCCACTGGAGGTGTATGCTACGCCAGTTAACGACATCGACGACTTGGAACAGAGTATCAATAACTCCTGTGCAGCTGTTAGACACGACCCAGGTATCTCCGAGAGACTCCCGCCAGTCCTTGATGAGGCATTGCTGCCCATGGCGGACACTTGGAGCATCACGTCCTGTAACTAAATAACAACACGCTGTAGAACGTAGGTTCATAAGAACATTTTGGCTTGTTTTAATACCAGGCATCACCTCCCGATATATATTTTTTTTAACAATAGTTTGGATACAACTTGTATATGTTGCCTTAACGCGGAATTAAGTAATTTTGCGAGGCATGGCATCGGAGTGTCGTTACAGTGACTCCGTCATAGAATGCAATCCCTTAGTCTATTTAGAACTAAGAATATATGTTTTACTATTAAGGGCTCCGCCTGCCTGGGGCTTGAACTGCTATACAGGATGTTTGAAATTCTGGTATTTTGACGAAACTATTGAACGTGCTCCCAGTATGTTTACCTACGAAAAGATGTCCTACCCCAAACGAAAACGGAATTGTACTTTAATGTTACCACGTTTGCTGCAAATATTATTTTGGAGCTTTCCAATATAGTTGAAAACTGCTTTTTCTGACTGTCGTATATTAAAACATACTTGCCAGACACGAGCCAAACTAAGATAGGAGACTGTATTGAACTTTACTACAGACTTTTCATCAATAAAATGGTAGGGTCACCACTGAAAGTTCTGTAGGTATACGCAGCACTATGAGCTATGAGAACACTGAGCGCCAGTTGAGAGCCCTGCGCGAAGCGCCAATGGCGCCCTTGTAGCGCGTCTTACTGCATACCTCCCTCGCTTCTACCCCCCACCCCAAAAAAAAAGGAGGTAAACAATGCCGACACGCCGACCCTTAAAGAAACCTCTTATATGCTGTTCACGGTAAAGTGAACACTTTTTAAGGCCCTGCTAAATTTTTCCTTTCATCCAGTTTCCATCTTCCCTCTGCTTTTTAATATAAGCATTGCAATGTGAGCAATAAACACAGTGTATTCATTTCACCACCCTCAAAATTTAATGCCTGATGCTGGAATAAGATATATTTATTAGTGGTTAAAGCCTGTTGCGAGGGCCTTAAAAAGTGCTCACTTTACTGTGAATAGCTTATAGAACGGGACAATTGGAAATTATATTTTCCCGTAGTATGTACACACCGGATGTTACTAAAAAGCACTTAATAACTTTGTGAACACATTTCTTGTACATAGAGGATGGACATTTCTTTTTATCCGAACGCATGCCCGTAAGTATTTCTTTCCCTTGTCCAAGTTCCTCTTCCACATTATTCTTTCTACATTGTACTGGGTAAGAAATGGCGTTTGTTGGTGTGGAATGTCACCATGTGCACTGAAGAAAAAAAAAAACATTTTATTTGATGCCACAAAAGGGTTTTGTCGGTATTCGTTCTGCCAAATCCTTTGTGCCGAACAAACACACAATGTGTTATTTGTCACTGCTAAGCCTTTACGTCCTAACGACTTACTGACGGCCACAATAAACATGTGCGTTCGCCACAAAAAGAAAAGAAAAATGTTTGGCAGGGTGAATACAAAAAAAAAAAAAAAAACTTTTCAGCCAACACAAAATAATTTTGATTTACCAATTTGCTTAAAATGCCTGCGCTAAACACACCACATACATCATCACTGAGCATCTCGACCCTTGCGCAATTCTTCTTGCATTTTAAGGAACATACGTGGGCTGGGTGTCATTTGTGTGGAGTGTCATTGTAACTGTCGTGTTCGTACGTAGTGTAGTGTATTAGGCACACTATATTTAGAAGGCTTGCCTCGCAAAAACAACCCATCCTTTCTCTCGTCATGCTGTGGAAGCAGTAACGTAAAAGGAATGTCTTCATCCAACAGACGTGCTCATGTTTCGCTAAAGGTTTGGTGCGCAATTTTATTACGCTCACTCTAACTAATTACTCACATATTTACTACATTATTGGTTACTCTAATTAAGGAAGCTCACACGGTAAAACATTTTTCCGCTCACGCGTTGTAGCTTTACCGCTCGTTAAGGAAAATGTCAAAAGTAGCATTTTCAATTTTGCTGCTTAATGCGGAAACTTGCATTAAAAATTAGGAAATTCACCGAAATACATTTTACGGTATGCTATTGACATTTTTCTGTTATGAAATTTCACAAAAAAACTTAACCTACGCGCTGATATTACTTTTATTTACGTATACGTAAATGTTAACTTATTATGTGCATGAATGCACTATACGCAGAAAGATGAAACCAACCAGAAATTAAAAAAAAAAAAATATCACTCGTTAACCGATTTTACTAAGATCTTTGGCAGTGTATTAAAGCATTTTTAATGCACATTAATTCTTACGGTGGTACAATATCATGAGCCTCTTCAAAGACCTCATGTTTCTCACATTTGGATTGTTTAGTAGATAATTCAGTTACTTTTGCTTTCACTCTTGAAATGAAATTTGCCTTCAACATAGGAAAATAACGAAACTTTTTATTGAAGGTATGATAGAGAATAGGAGTTTCTTATGCGAGCTACAAAGTATTCAAAACTATTTTCACAATTCCTAATGCAAACAAGAACAACTAGCATAACGTTCGAGTTATAAGGGGATTATCACTTTATCTGGTGGCAAAAAAAATATTGTGTATTATCTGACCTAATTTGGGATACAATTTTGCGTGCAATGTATTTCTACTGACCCGCGACATAATAAACTAATGTTGTCTATTTCCACTGTAAAAATATGTGCTCTCCTTATTCGTGTCATTTTCTTGCAAGTGTCCTCATTTTTTTTTTTTATTCTAGTTACTTGAACGAGTGTTCTTTTGGAGTAGGGGCCGCTTTCGCCGAGCGGTTAGCCTGCTCGCCTCCCACCAAGACGAGCCGGGTTGAATCCCCGGCCGGGCCACTCCCGGATTTTCGCACGTGGGAATCGTGCCAGACGAGATGCCGCTGGTCAGCGGGTTTTCTCGGGAATGTCCCGTTTCCCCTCCATACTCACCTCAATCACCCTCATCGGCTCTCAAAACCTCGCTGTTAAGAGCCGCCCAAATCTCTTCACTCTCTCGCTCTTTTTGAATACCACACATCCGGTAGCACTGCCCGTGTTGTCCGGTTGGTTTTTAAAGATGTATTCTCTTCGAAAACCTTTCGGTAGTGTTTTATAAATGCCGGATTTAATTTTAAATTATTTTAATACTATGGATAAATTCTTATATTCTTATTATATGTCGACTCTCATGAATGCCGCAATGTATGCAACAGAGACGCTGAAATTAGGCAAGAGAACTTGTATACGCTTGGAGAGAGAGAGAGAGGAAAGAAATATCTTGAGAACTATATGGGGCACCAAAAATCAAGGCGAATTTTGGATCCATAGATCAAGGCGGGAGCTGCACGAGAGCGTAGAACCAATTTCGAGTGTGATACGTAAGAGAAGGTTGTGATTCGGGGGGGGGGGGGGGGGTGCATGACGAGGATGAACGACAACAGGTTGGCCAAGAAGATCTGGAATGCGACATGCTTAACGGGAAACAGCTGGATGAAGGAAGTTAGGAAGGACTGGAAGGCAATTGGCATTATGGATGAAAATCCCCAGACAGTAGTAGAAGAACATGGTGGAAGGTTGTGGCTGTAATTACACCACGATCAAGATACAACTCACGGAAGCAGAGAGAAATAGGAGGAGTGGAAGAATGAAGAGGTATTGGGAAGAGCGAAGGCGCGCTGAACAAGGCACCCGTGATCCTGATGGGTCATAGCGAACTAGAAGAAGGAAAAATGCTTTTATTGTGATGACCTGCGTGAGGCCGAGAGCGTCTCGTCATACGCAAAGAGCACGGAAAACCATTATTTCCATCTCCAGAGGCAAGTGTACGAGTCAACCTTCAACGCGAGTTAGACGAGTTGGGGGATACCCGTTTATATACAGAGTTCTTGGAACTTCGATCCAAGCCCGTTCCAAGGAGCGATCGCTGGCATCTCCATGCGTTGTTCGAATAAATATGAATTATGGAGCCTCCGTTAACTACTCTCCTTCTCGCCTCCGTGTATTAAGGCCCTTACACAATTGGAAACCTTAACATCTGACTATACGATTTGACTTTAGGTTTGCTATCCGATATGTTGTTCCCAAAGGAGATTGACATATTGGAACTGTCAAGGTGAAGGTTCTATAGTATACTATAGTATACGCTCTAACGATTGCTTTGAAATATAGACACCCTTCTGTGATGGGCGAAAATAATGTTATTGTAGCATGTAGCGTGAGTTTTACATACGCAATATGTGTTTCATATGTAAATATGCGGACAGCATATGTTAACCTTATTATTACGTACTTACACTTCCATCCAGGTAATAGTGTTTTCCGCAGAAACACTTTGAGAGTAACACAAATAAGTTATTATACTCAAGTCAATTCTCACTCTTAGGTTATAATTGTTGGAGGTTTGTTTGGCAAATAAGTTATGCTCCAGTAATTAATGCTTTCTCGTCAAGAATTACTTGTTTGAACAAAAATTCATAAATAGTTAACTAGCGAAATAATTCTTATTGCGCCAAGCTTTACTTGATGGAGTATCTAGATAATTAGTTATATTATATAAATACTAATGTAACGCAACTAAAATTACAGTTTTATTTGCAATGTTTATCAATTCAGATCAAAAATGTCCGTTTTCTTAAGTGTAAATTATTAATTGATTGTTCTTAATTTCTTTGTTAAAATCTCAGTAACTTTCTTTTGTTTCAACACATTCAGGAACATAATTATCATGTGTAAATATTAAACATATCTACACAAAATGTCATTATAAATATTTCAATTTTACTAGATTTGCAGTCAAGAAATCAAACTGTGTAAATGATGTCATACTCTCAGTTTCAGCACTCTTGCAATAAACACATAGCTGGCTTTGGGTATGTGATTTTTGCCTGTTCTTTATGAAATGATAATTGTCTTGCACACGAAAATTATGCTACATTTTCATAATTCGTATTTCATTAACTGTCAAAATGAACAATGACTAAAATATAGTTAATATTTGCTTAGCAAAAAAAAAATATCGTGGATATTAAATCGGGTAACATAATGTGAACAAATATATTATATACATATTAAAATTTATGTCAGTTTTCATAAAATGTTCATAAGGTATAACAATTTAACGCAGTAATAGTTATTGACAAATGTAAGATTATGTCGTAGTTAAATCTGAGACTACCTCTGAACTTCAAATCGGAATTGCTTTCATAGTGATTTGGTACTCTCGTCCATAAATATTCTAACGTTATCTTGCCGTATTTCTTCTTCAAATTATTCTAAATCTTCCCAATCTTCGATATCCATTTCTCTCATATAAACAGGAAAAGAGAGGTAATATTTCCACAACAAGTGTGCCACATTTTTATCTCAGCACGGTTTTCTTAAGTAATTCTAAGAAATTCTTTAGTAATACGTCAGATGTTTTGCAAGAGATGTTGTGAGTGAAGATATTTGAACGTCTCTCGACATCGAGGTGTTGAGAGTCGGCGAGGGCAAAGTACAGTGAGCATGGAGCGGTGCCGGAATGAAAGGGCGGGGGAAACGGGAGATTCCTGAGAAAACCCTCCGCCGACCAGCGGCGTCGTCAGGAAATATTCCCACTTCCGAAAGTCCGGGAGCTACCCCGCCGGGAATAGAACCCGGTATCTTGGAACGTTCTGTTTTTTTTTTTTTCTCTACACGTAAACAGTTTATATTTGATATTTTGATTTGATAATAATTAAATGAAAGAGCACTGCTTTTATTTCGTGATGGCATTAACAAGACAGGGAATTACTGAAACGCAAAATGGCGCGGCGGTTTTTTGACGGCATCGTCAAAGAGATGTTGTGAATGAAACATACAAACAACAAACCATGTAATGTATTGTAATTTTACAACGAATTAAACATGATGAAGAACTACCTAATTAGATGCGTCAATGAACACTGTTTTTTATTATGAATACTTGAGAAATAGGAACAAATTATTTTTGAGACTGTGAAATCTTAGTAAGATGTGTTTCTTGAAGCAAATCTTGATGAAGCATAATTCCCAGATTTTATAAGTAATTCTGGTTTCTCGGTCTGTGAAGTGAACATAGTCCTTATGCGCGATTATAAGTTTGCTTCAAATATGGCTTATTTATACATTATGTATTCTAATAACAGTGGTAATAAATCAATTTTCAGTAGCGATCAATTTAAACGTGACAATTTAGTAAGAATTTAAGACATATAGATATTTTCACAGTGCTGGCAATGCAACTGAAAAAAACTTTTGTTTGTATTCAGGTGAACATCTGTACAAGTTATAAGAAGGGCATGTTTTTAAATATTGATCACGAAAATGTTATCGACAATAAACAAAGTATACGAAACTGTTACAGGGCGTGCCAACGATGTAGTGGTATTAATTCTAGGAAACCGGTTATGCTTAATCTTTTTTTTAATTGTACCGTTGGTCCTTTATTTGTCGCCAAAAATTTATGACCTCGCTATCTGCTAGTCAGCTGGAATTATATATAAAAAAAAAATGCCCTTCATAAATTTATCCAACAAAGATAAACTAAGATAGTGTTGCACGATATGTTTTTTATTTTGGTGCTTTTGAAACATAGAACGTTTAATATATTTATTTGAATAGCGAGATAGCTGAATACGCTATGCAAACACAACCAGAAAGTAATTTTCAATAGTTTTAGTAAGTGTGTGCAGTTCCAGAGATGGTGGAAAATTATGTTAAAATTTTTTAAACTGTAGTACACCTTCAACTTGGAGTGAAGTTGAGATTTTTGTGAACGCAAGTTGAATGTTTCTCTTTGCCAAGGCGCTCTTCTCGAAGCTTTATTTCCCGTCTTATCTTCTTACGGTGCAGACCGGTTTGTTTGCTTGGGTCCATTCAAGCGGGTGCGCTCGCAGATGTTCTGTACTAACCGCATCGTGTAAACACTAACAAGTGGGAGCAAAGGAAAAAAAAAAAAAAGAACTGGTCGTTAGAGAACTCGTCTTCTCTCTTGACTTCGACTTGAATGGCTCAGGGCAGGACGCTTCGCATGTGGCGCGATGTGTATGCGGTTCCTTAAAAAAATTACATCACTTGACACGACTGGAAGTGAGATACTCTCTTCTTGACAGTGATATATATATATATATATATATATATATATATATATATATATATATATATATATATATATATATGTGTGTGTGTGTGTGTGTGTGTGTGTGTGTGTGTTACTAATGTAACATCGAAATCCCAGATCTTCTATTTGTCAATAATTCCACTCGTAGAGTTCGAGTGAGTGATGATTTTTATGGCGAGGTCTTGAGAGCCGATGAGGGTGGTTGAGGTGAGTATGTAGCAGCGTCGGAATGCAATGGCGGGGGAAATGGGAGATCCCCGAGAGAACCCGCCGACCAGTGGTGCCGTCCGGCGCGATTCCCACATGCAAAATCCCGGCTAGGGGTTGAACCCGGTTTGCCATGGTGGAAGGCGAGCAGTCTAACCGCTCTACCACCGCGGCCCCTGTAGAGTTCGAGGACAAATTTAAAAGTAGCATTACTACTTCTTAGTATTTATAACGTCGTACAAAACTCTTCTGAGTGTTTTGTTACTTCTCTTATTATCTTTATTTGTAGTTTGTTACTTGTATACTTGTTTTCAGTTAGGTTTTAATATAGCACTGCAATAAGTAATTTTTACTTGGTACACCGAACAAAAACCCTCAATGTCAGTTTGCTAATATTCTTTCATATGTCAAACTGAAAAGAACATTTCTTCGATGCACAGTAAAACGATATAAAGTATCTTTTTGAAAACAGCTGTCACCATTATATGCTATACGAATACAAACACAACGAACTACGATAAAAGCAGATAAGTATGTGTTTGTTTTCGATACGTGTTGAATCACGGATAAAACTTTCAAACCTCTAGCATGGGCGATTTCAAATTAATTAAAATCTAATCTCCAGTCGTGCGCTAATCTAAAATGGTACAACAGTTAGCCGAATTTTGTCTCAAATTGAAGTTGAATATTCACTGCCCCCACTGAACATATTTTATCTTCACGTTTGATGGGGCCCTAGTGTGTAATTTTTCGGTGCCTTTGTGTTAAGTGTTTCAAGTAACAATTTTTTTTTACGAGTGGAGACCTTTATAAAAACCACTAAATTGGACATGGGCTCGGTGCTGCGTTTTAATATTGTTTGAAATGAGCTAGGTAATTACCAATACGTGTGGTATACACATAGAAGTTTATTATATTTTTTAAAGGGTTGTTCTGAATTGTAAAATAAACATATACTATTTCTTGTAGATAATTCTGTGAATTAGCGTAATATGTGATAAATAACACAGTTTATCGACCGACAATTACGATTTAGCAATTGGATAGCGGATTTTAGAGTACAGCCAACTCGTAGACAAATCAATGCGCCATCGCAAAATCATTTATAGGAACACTTCGAAGTATACAACATAAATAATGATGGCAGATAATTTGATGAGGGCACCTACATGAAGGAATTGTAACAACATCCGCCTGGTAAGGGAATACCAAGTTCGGAAGAACGACCCACCCTGCAGACGCCCGGGATCGAACTCACGACCTCCCGGATGGATGTCCGACACGCAACCCCGTGACAAAACACAGTCTGTGTAGTACAGCGAATGTTTAGTATTGCATATAAGCCCATCCTCGACTCGCTTGCAGAAATCACGAGTATTTGTTTAACATTCACAGTTAAATAAATAGTCTCTCTTTGGACTTCAGTTCTTAATAAACTGCGATTGCCGCAATGTGTTTCCTTTCAGCATAACTCCACATGTGTCAGAAATTTCGTTGGTTTCCTGAAATGTACGCGATTAAGATTATATACAATTAATAATTCATACATTTTCTTTGAATGACTTCAATTAATTTTATTTTAAATTCCGATCTAAATGCAAGTGATTTGAGTTAATTTTCCAAAGTGTTAAGTGAATTTAAAAAAAACTTATGTAATTTTTTGAAGTTGTAAACGCGTACAAATAATTTAATTTCTCTTAAATTTTAATTCTGTTCCTTCCATAATTATTGTTTTTCTGGGTACAATGGCTAGTGTTCACTAGCACATCAACCTCGTGGACCTTGTGACGTTTGTAAGCATTTTTTAAAGGACAAGATTTAGATATTTTAGTGCAGATTAGAAAGTAAAAATTTGTATATTAGTAATTTAAATGTGGTACTTTATAATGTTTGTGTTCGTACGATTCTTAATGTAGGCATAGGCCATTATAAAGTACCGAAGGTCTTTTGAAATGTGTTCGCTGGTGAAACACTCTGCCTTACTGTAGAAATAAAGAGTGACAGAAGCTGGTTTTGAGTGAACCACGAAAACATACGGAGCGAGTAACAAATATTCCAACGTATTTTCAAGATTACTCAAAGATTAGCTAAAGACAATAATAATTTTTTTTAGGGGGGTGGGGGGGGATTTGATGAAATGTACATGGCAGAACCCAGAAACATGCATTGTTATGGGTTTCTGTATCTTTGTAGGTCTTTGTTATAACTTTATAATTATTTATTTCCTCATCAGATCCACTAATATTTCTTCAGTTTGGTAAAGGAAATTTTTTGACACTAGTAACTGTGCCTTAAGATCTACTTGCATGAACGCCGTGTATTCTTCCACTAAGTATGTGTAAAATTGACGTCGCCATAGGCCTCGTCACTTCAGTCATGCATTTGTCAAGTGAAACTGTGAAATTATTATAAACGTAAACATTTCGTTAATCTCCTAAATCTTGCTCTTATGTGAATTAAAAAAAAAAAACAGCAGAATAAATGACTTCGCTATTCTCAGAGGTTCACCTAACACTTTTAACTCAACTGTGGGGCATGGTACCCTCCGTCGATACCAACTTTCGTTGGCGTATACCAGTCAGAGTACCCGTTGAAACACATGCAGATAGAAGAAGTGACATTTTTCAAACGTTGGTTTTAGAAATTCTCAGATAACTGTTAACAGCTCATAAATTTCCTGCGTCACATTTCATCGAAAGCGTGTTGTGTGCCAGCAGAGACTGTCGCGCAGTTCTTGGAAACCGAGGTTTAACTCACATGTTCGTTCTGCTCGCGCCACTCTGGAATTGTGTCTTAAGAGTACTTTATACCAGAAGTGAAAGAAGCGAATGCAGTGTCTTACGCCTATCTTTTTTACAAGTGAACACGAACGCATAGAAATTTGAGGTGTTTTGTTGGAAGAATTAAAGGATGTATTAATGCTTGGAACATTTGAAAAATGGGTTCAGAGTTTTGATTTAATGCGAAGAAAAAAAATGCTTGGTTGTATCATATTTACAGTTGATTTTCTCGCAAAACATTATTCAAAACGTAAAAAAAAATGCTCCAAACATAGAATACATGTTTCTGAACACAATGATTTAAACATATAGTATGGTCAGAACAGAAAATTGTTAGTTATTTGAATAGAAAGCACATGTTTGCTAACCTTGAGTGCTGTTGACTAGCGCATCCTGGTGAAGGCCACGCCTACTAGAGGACCTTCGGGAGCTGGAGGCGTGTTAGAGTGGGGGAAGACAATGACTGAAGCTAAAAAAGGGGGGGAAGGGGAGGGTGGAGATTCCCTGCTGGGCGACACAGCCAGATGCCTGCACCCCGAGTGGTTTACAAATGGACAGGGCTGCTGGAAATACTGCTGTGGTCCCAGGCACATATGGCTTGCTCGAGACTAGCTCCATTACTTACGAATAGAACATTCTTACGACATTAAAGTTTGTTTCTAGCAGCTGCGTGACAACACGGAAGTAATTTTCATTTCATAACAGTGCTATAGTTTTTGCTATGGAATCTAACATGCGGCAAGAAGTAGGCAAGTGCTATTCACGTATGCAATGTGCCAGTAAACTGTAATACATTTAGTTTTGAGAAAACTAGTGACAGAAAGTTATGTGTTTACTAAGAGTGAAGAGTTTTGTTTTAATATAATATATATAATTTAAATAATTTAAATTCGTTTTATTGATATTACCATACATGTTTTGGTATTAGTATGTCGATAATACTGGCGCAGCTCAGCAGACGATAATACCACTAAGGATTTAGAACCGAGTTACCTTTACCTGAACTAAAATTTCATAGTAATCCGAAATACTTTTTTAACAGGAAGGTTTTTTTTTCCTTCTTATAAAATATTTCCTTTGTGGGCAAGTAATCTTTATGCAGGAATTAATTACATATGACCAAGAATAACCAATGCTATAGTAATCGTAGTTATATCTTCAGATATAAATTTACTGTGAAAATTTTTGGTTTTGAGACTATTATCAACTTCTAAGTTTCGTGGCTATTATTTTAGACGCTTCATAGATTTCAATAAAATGGCAGTAACTCTCCGCATAACCAGGCTTCAATTATCCACACTCTTTTTTGCATAAAAATTAATTACGGCCAAATGTTCTTAGCAAGCATAATTAACATTTCATATGGCCAAAAATGTAACACATAATAACTGGTTCATTTAGACTGCAGTTGAAATAAGTACTTTGTTGTAAATACGATGTATTTACATGTGTATAAACTGTTTTCAATGACCTCAATGGAAAGTTGTAAATAAACATGACGGCGGGAGAGAGCACGAGAGAGTGCAGCGAGAATACAACTTCGTGCTCTCTGGTGCTCTCGCTCATTCGCATTCTCTCGAAGCAAATTGGGACGGCCAGAGAGCGCTCTCCGTGACGTATGTGTGACGTTTCTGCGAGAAAGGAGAGCTCGAAAGACGCTCTCTGGGAGATTTGAGACGCGGCCTAAGTGCGGGAATGAGACCTTTCAGAAATTAAAGTTGCTAATGACGGTTTTGCCGCGCCGTCGCGAAAAATGTTTTTGTGAAAGTGATATTGTTTTCAGTTCAACGACAACTCACATTTCACTAAGAGAAATGCCGCGAGGTGACAGACGTGATACATATACGCACACACCTCAGGTTTCATTTTATTCACAGGTTATGAACTACTAGTTGACTACGAGATTACAGTAAAGATTGTATCGGCAGAACAATTAATTCAACACAAAAATTACGTAATGCAAGTTTTTCAAACGAAATAACAACCTTGTCGAAAACATTTCTTGTTGACTCAAAAGTGAATCACTACTGAAATTTTCGGCATGGGTAATCAAAAAATGTATATTAAAACATGTTTTGTGTTGTTCTAACACTTACGCCGATTTTCTTAAAAATTTTGTCACTATTTAGAGATAATTCCTAAAAATAAACAACGAATAATCAATCCTGCTGATACTGCTGCTTGTCGTATTATTTTCTGTTTTCATCCAGTAAAATTTCTCTTATAAAGATCTTCCATGCTTTGTTCTTTTGTCTATAAGATATCTATGAAATACCTTGCACTTTTAATACGCTTCAAGTTTGGCATTGCATCTTTCTTCTATTTACATGTTTTCGTTGGATAATAATAGAATCGTTTCTCTTTTATACTCTTGTACAAGCATTCTACTCAACATTTGTGTTGCAAGAAAGGTAAAATGTATGAGTAAGTGCTCATTTATATAAAAGTAAGTAATAATCGTGAAAGTATAGTATTTATATTTTATATATTCTTTTACTGTTTTAATTATTGACAGTCACTCTTCGGCAGCAATATACCCATTTTTACATTTTTATTCTCATTACTGCTATTATTTGCACAAAACACGGCGTAGTACCACCTAACTAGACTCCCGCAAAGATGCGCATCTAATCTGCTACTTAAAACGTGCAATAATAATACAAAACAATTAATCGGTACTGTTTATATAGACTACTATAGCACTGCAGTTTTACGAACGTATCCCATGCGCTGTCAGACATTGATATATCAAGGGCGAGGAGAAACTCTATTACCTGGATGGAAGTGTATGTACGTAATCATAAGGTTAACATATGTTGTCCACATATTTACATACGAAACAAAGTCATGCTACCATTTTGCCGATAATCTAATAGAGGTTATGTGGAACGTACGTTATTTTATTGTAGTGCGATTTCAATCTCGGTATATTAAACAAAGTTCGTAAAGTCAGACTGCAGCTGCTGTCTCCAGTGGTGTTGTTCTGTTGTACTGTCTGAGGCTTCCCTAACAGACACCATCCGCAAGTTTTGAGAGAGCGAAGAAGTACCTTCTGTTCAACATTGTAGCCCAGAAGATATTGAATATGGGAGTCACTTTGTTGAAACCCATTCGCGAGACTTCCTTTCAAGGAAAAAGAACCAGAGTTAGGAGATTCCCGCAACTTTGCTGTCATACGGTTGCATCAACTGAAATGCAGATTGCACAGTCAGCCAAACCAAAAGGGAGTATTCCAATTTTTTTGCACGAGTATGAACAACTTGGACACATGCATCCACATGAGAATGGAGTAGGGCACTCTCCTCGTTATTATACCCCACATCACTACGTGTTGAAATAATCCAGCTCAACAACCAAGTTAAGAGTGGTGTTTGATTCTTCAGGGGTCTCCACTTCTTGAAAGTCTCTTAATGATGTTCTTCAGAATGACATTGTGGACATTATTACACATTTCCATCTTCATCCTGTTGTAATGACCACATATGTTTGTAAAATGTATCGACAGATACACGTACATCCAGTGGATGCACCTTATCAAATAATTCTGTGGTGTGAGTCCCCTGATCAGCCAATACGTGAATTCCAGCTTGACACTGTCACTTACGGTGTGTCAGCAGCTCCTTTCATTGCTACGAGAGCCTTACAACAGCTTGCAGTTGCGGAAGGTGGCTTGTATTCCAAGGCGGCTAAGGTCATCATGGAAGACATATTTGTTGACGATGTCGTGACAGGTGTAGCATAAGTTACAGAAGCCCTCAAGTTGCAGCAAGAACTGATAAATCTCCTAAAGCAAGGGGGTTTTGAATAAAGAAAATGGTCCAGTAATAGCCAAGCTGTCTTAGATGCAGTACCAGAAAACCACCGAGAGAGTCCGCTTAGCTTTCAAGAAAATAGTGAAGTAATCAAGGTCTTGGTCTCCGGTAGGACTCGAGGTTGGATGTGTTTTCATATAATATTCAATCAGTCAGCACAAGAGTCACCAAACGAGGTATTCTTTCAGACATTGCTAGATTGTATGACCCACTAGGGAGGCTTACTCCAGTTGTAATTCGAGCTAAGATTTTCCTCCAAACACTCTGGCTGTTGGCTGTGTCATGGGATGAAGCTCCACGTCGAGATGTGCTGGAGGACTGGCAGGCTTTCATCTGCCAACTGGATGTTCTCGGCAAACTGTCCATACCTCGTATTGTGTCATCACCACAGTCAGAATATCAGCTTCATGGCTTTGGCGATGCATCCAGTGAAGGTTACGCAGCTGTTGTATACCTACGTACTGCTAATCAAGGCGCGGTGACGACACACCTGCTTCTGGCCAAATCCTGTGTTGCGCCACTAAAAACAGTCACACTTCCTCGACTTGAATTGCAGGCTGCACATTTACTCATTAAGTTATTTGAGTCAGTAATGTTGACCCTTTTAGAACGTATCCACATTAGCTGTATTTCTGCATGGTGTGACTCCACAGTGGTCCTCGCCTGGATCAGGATTCCTCCTCATCGTCTGAAAACTTTTGTGGCAAACAGAGTCACTCATATTCAAGAGAGCAAGATAACAGTCTAGTGGAGATATGTGCCTTCTGCTGACAATGCTGCAGACTGTGCTTCCAGAGGACTCTCGCCCCAAGATTTACTGACACACACACTTTGGTGGACTGGACCTAGCTGGTTAACATCTGAGAAGGAATCGTGGCCATGTGGAGGAGTAGCAACCAGTATTCACGAAGGTGATGAAGAGCTAAAGCAGCCTAAAGTAGTTTCGTTGGTTGGACATTGTGAGCCAAACCTCCTAGCAAGCCTCTCTCGGTTTTCATCATGATCACATCTTCAGAGAGTACTTGCTTATGTATTAAGATTCATTTCAAACCTGAAGGTGTCACTGGGGGGTCGACGCACTGGTCCCCTTACTGTCGTATAACTTGGTGCTGCTAAGAAGATGTGCCTGAAGCAGGTTCAACGAGAATGTTTCAGCTCTAAGATTGAATGTTTTATTTCAGAGGGCGAATTCCCCCCCTCCTCCATACTGGTATTAGAAAGTTGAATCCATTCTTGGATTGTGATGGCGTTCTGCATGTGGGTGGACGTCACCTAACTTACAAAGCGAAATATAAAATCTTGCTACCCAGGAAGAATTTCATGACAAATCTGATAACTGATTATCATCATCTCGTGCACCTCCACGCCGGTTCTAATGCCACACGTGCAACCATTCGTTGCGAGTACTGGATTATGGCAGGGAAGGGATCTGTAAAGGTCAGGATCCACAGTTGTATAAGATGCCACAGGTTCAGGACCATCAATACACGGCCATTGATGGGAAATCTTCCACCGAGTAGGGTTCAACAAGCAAGGCCATTTCTATGTTGGTGTTGACTATGGGGGCCCGTTCCAAATCAAACAGTCGCGTGTTCGGAACAGTGGTACGTCAAAGGCTTATTTGTGCTTATTTGTTTGCTTAGCGACAAAGGCAGTACATTTGGAAATTGTTTCTTCTTTGAGCACCACAGCTGTTCTTGATGAATTATTCAGATTTACTGCTAGGTAAGGGCTGTGTAAAAATGTTTTTTTCAGACTGCAGAACAAACTTTACAGGGGCGCGCCGTTATTTCAATGATCTACAGAAGTTCTTAAGTGAGAGTGGCAACTTGCAGTGTATTGAGGATACCCTTGCCACTCGTGGCATTCAGTGGAACCTCGATCCTCCATCTGCACCACATTTTGGTGGGTTTTGGGAGGCAGCCATCAAATCTGCTAAGTTTTATCTGAAAAGAGTTTTAGGCCATCAGGTTCTTACATTAGAGGAACTGTCTACACTCTTTGCCCAGATTGAAGCTGTACTTAACTCACGTCCGCTGTGTGCCATTTCGTCATATCCAGATGACTTAGAGGCCCTGACACCAGCACACTTCCTTGTATGCACCACCCTGACAGCTCCTCCAGTTCCAGACCGTACAGAAATTCAGTCAAACAGATTGGACCATTGGCAGCTGGTACAGTGTGCCACTCAGCACTTCTGGCAGAGATGGCACAATGATTACCTGCACACACTACAACCACGTGGAAAGTGGACCAAGAGAGAAGGTGAGGTGCACATTGCGACTTTGCCCTTGTCAAGGAAGAACACTTGCTACCCCTTCAGTGGCAGCTTAAACGTGTTGCAGTTCTACATGCGGGCAAGGATGGAGTTTGCCACCATTAAGCAGCAACATTGAACAGTGAAGCGCCCCGTTATCAAGTTGTGTCGCCTACCTATTCACTGAGAACCACATATATCATTGTGACATTGTACAGATTTTCTGGTTTGCTATAAAATTTTATTTTTGGTTGGCGGTATGTTTAGGTTTTTTTTTGGTTTGTGTCAATTAGTGTACGTACATGGATTAAAATTCAAACTTGGCGCCACCGGTTGCGAGTGCCATGGCCGGTGGCCATCTTGACTTGGGGTGCCATCTATGAATGGAAACAGTTAGTTACCGCTCCTACGTGTTGCTAGACGTCACACAGCTGGAATGTGTTACAAAATATATTGTGTGGAAACACTTCACCTCTGCTGGATTGTGTACAAATTTGGCCATCTAATGTTTATTCTCTGCTCTACAATTTGCCGGATGTAATCAAATTTTGCAACTGATATCCTACAATACACAAATAATTTGACGGGATACGAACGTGATTTCTCATCCAGTCGACTGAATTACCCGTTTTCTGCTTTGTGAGTATTCATGGGATAGACATTCCCACTGCGATAGCAGCTGTGCTTCTTACTATAAACACTACACACTCTTTACTCTCCTCTCTGCTACATGCACCGCTCTGCTCGCTGCTCCACTATAAACGCCGACTTACTATGGAAGACAGGAAAGACTTGAGGAAATGGAAAAAGACTTGCCTGTTTTTGTCTGCTCCAAGGAAGAAAATAAAATACATTGTTGCTGGCTACCAACGTGAAAGATAACAATATCGTTTTGATTTCCGCGAAACCACATGTTTCTGTTATATGTATAAAATTCACCAAACAGTATAACTAAAAGAATTGTTTTGAAGGGTAGTTTTATAAATAATAAGATTACAATAGCATAACGTTGTTACGCTAAAAATATCCTATATTTAAATAAAATAATACTATCCTTCAGATAAAAAAATAACATAATTATTGTTTACGTTCAAACCCTTTACATTAAAGTTAAAAGAAAAAATAATTATGTAAATTTTATTCCTCCTTTAGGATTTCTGTGTGAAGATTTCAACTTAACAAACATTTGTAGTTTTGAAACGACTATGAAAATAAGTTATGTAAATCTCTGTAGTAGTGTGGGTGCTGAAATGTTTTTTTTAGTTTCGGTTCGATTTGTTATAGATCTAACAGCAGCTTATAGCTGACTAGTAAACATGTGTGTAGGAGTGTGCGAAAAACAAAGGTGTACTTTTGCATATTGGGCCTTTGATAAGCATAGACCAAAACCAAACACACTGCAACTGTTTGCAAAATGGCAATATCTACGGACACATTAACAATCAACTTGAAAGCTTATTGCACTTATCAGAATTACATACACTTAACTGACAATGCAGCAGACACATGCAAAGAAACCTGTTCCGGGCAGCATTCAGCTCCTCAAACTAGCTATACACATGTTACTTTCAACCAAACACAACAGGGATGCGAAGGAACTAACTAATTGTGCAGCATTTAAAGCGTATGAACTAAGTGCTATCAGCTGATATTGCCAACTTAAGCTGATTTGCATAGTATTCATAACTTAACAACATAAAATAACCCAAGACAATAAACATATTATCATTCAAACTAAGCTGGCTGCGTGTATCCTATATAACATATAAAATAATAAAAAATATTAAATAAATATCTTATACGCTAGGACACATCACAACAGTGGTATTTTGTAGAATATGTATGTGTAAACTCGAAATTTGCGTATCGTTTCAAGTAAATAATGTGCCAATCAGATGCGTCATCCAATCAGATGTCACACGGTGCATAAATTACGTTGAATATTCTCACTGTCTGGACAGAAGACTGTGCGAGTATATATGTCGCGGAGGTTACTCTAAGTAAGTTAGTTGGCTGCGTTCTTTGGTGCATATAATTATGAATATAATCCATTTATTATTGATGTAGGAACATATATTTATACTGGCTCGTTTCTTAACACCCGCCCAGACCAAACTACCTATGATACTCACACCCACTGTGGAACATACCATTACCAAACAACATGTGAAAATAAATAAATATCGTAGAATATGTCGGCCAAATGTGATGAAAATAAATTACGACTGTTTTTATGTGAGTGTGTAACAAACCCAGTTAGTAATTATGCTTGTCTGGTGCTAACCTGGGCTGAGCAGGAAATACTCCGTCTATAATGGACACCCCTAGCAACATACACACTTTACCGTACACACCGTGTGTACCAAATCACTCAGCATAAGTTTCAAAATAATTAAAATCTAACATGAAGACACTGACATATGGAACATAGGAAATGTGCAACACTACTGAGAAACAAGGACGCCTAGCATATCTGTTCTACTAATGATATTTATTTATTGAACTTTCTTTTTTCTTTTATGTAACTGGGGTATAAAATCCTGATATAAATCAGCGAAGGGTTAATTATGTTGAATCAATCTAATTTCGTTATAGCTACAAAGCCACGTGAAATTATTTTGTTTACTTTCTGGATATTATTGTTTAGAAGACATTTTTTTAAATTTAGGTTATGTGAGATTATGACGTCTGTTTCTGATCGAATATATATATATATATATATATATATATATATATATATATATATATATAAAGCAAGATAGTTTAAATTATAGGACAGAAATTCTCGTTTCGTTTTCTTCAAGATGGCCTATAGCTGGGGTAATTTCCAGGGGTGGCAGAGGCCCCCTTTTGCCCCAGCTCTTCATAGTGAGGAAATAACGCATCGCTGGAGGGAGGGTAATGTGAGTCTGTCCCCTCCACGCTCCTAGCTCTGACATCACCCGCCCTGAGTTTACCACCACACCCCGGCGCCGAGACTCCACCCAAGTGGGCCGTTTTTTTTTCAGTCCTGAGAGGCGAACAGTTTGAGGTTCCTATATAACACTCAGAGGACTATGTAACTGCGCGTCCAAGGTCAAGAAGCGAGGGAGCGATAAGGGCGAAACTAACACGCACGCCTAGCGCCTCATCGCTCCTACGCGCAAGGCGTGCTTTTTTTCCGTCCTAACGCTTTACTGTGTAAACTTGATATGTAACTGTGGGGTTTTATTACACGCGATGAAAGTACACAGATCAAACTACCTGCGTATAATCGTGCTTTCCGCTTACTGCTTAAAGAAACTTCATAGGCAAGCTTTAAAAATGCGATATTTGACCAATTTCACGAACTCTTTTCTCCATTAATACAATTAATATGATAAAAGTAAAAAGATAACGACATAGGCAATAGTTTTTTTTTTGTCCTTTCTGGCAAAACTTCGTATTTATTGAACGTTTATTTACCGAGACACGCGTTTAAGCGCAAACAACATTTTCCCACAAAACATTTTAGTACATAGGACCCTTAAGGCGAGGGCGCCATTGAAGCAATAACTTCATAAACATAACACAGAAATACATACACAAGTTAAACACCTCGTGAATCAGTACAAGCTACAATCCCGCAAAACAATAGGCACCTTCCTGTGTTACAAATGCTTTTTTTTTTTTTTATTAAGTCAGAAGCCCTGAATGTTCCGCTGCAGTGAATTTATTCTCGGGGTAGTTTTTTTTTTTTTATTTGTCCATGCGACATCACAATCACAAACGTTTGGAGTGTTTGAAATGCCATTAGCAGCGATAACTTAAATAAAACTAATTTATTATTTTTAATACATCTCAGTTTTACACAAAGAAATAATATTGTCGAAATCATGCTACCTGCCACGCCAACATTTATTTCTCCGACGATAAAATAAAAATACAAACAAACGAATGTTCAACGCCACTGCGCTTACGCTGTTTCGTGAATGTGTTTATCGTTGTAACTTTGTAAGTGTACAAACAGATCGCTTCTATACTGGCGGTAAATGTAGAAATTATGCTTATTTATGTGTAAAACATTTTCTGTCAAAATTGTGAGATATATTTATCCATGACTAAATATTGTGTAACTATATAATGCATCCCTTACAATGCTGTTCAAAATGGTAAATTAATTTGTAATAACACAATTATTGTGTTAGGCAGTAGTGTTTTGTAAAAATGTTTATTTAAGTAAACAAGTAAAATGTTTGCTTATTTTATGAAGAAAATAATATTTAAGACTTTGGTGTTACATTAAAAAAATTAATTGTGTAATATATTTTGTTAAATTCAATTTTATGCCAATGTTGAAATATTTTGTAAAATTTCTGCCCTAGTGTGAATAACGAAATTTATTTCTTGAGAAGTTTTTATCACTATAAAAACAGAAACATAAAATAATATATTTATTTATTTTATGAAGTACGCCATTATTCCATTTGTCCACATACTAAACGGAGAAAATATGGCACACATGTGACTGCAACCCCAACGCTACTTGGCGACGGAAAATTTTATTTGCCTAACTATTAACATTCAGCTTCCTGAGTAGAACATTCCTTACCTCTGCTTAGATAATTTTTTTCTGATCGTGGTTCATCTTCCCGCCATATGTAAAATCAGACAGCGGCATGGACACGAAGGCTTGTTTCCGTGCATCGAAGAAAAGAAACTGCACAATTGTTAGAACCATAATGAAATTTGCATAGCGCCAGTTATTGCTTTAACTTGCAAACTCTTAGCCTCAAAGGATACCGCTAATATTACAGCTAAGTCTTTAGCGTGACTTCGTCTAGTTCTCTTCGACGACCCCATAGACAGAACCGATGTCCGCAGATGTCCTTCCCTGTTTATTACAAAAGAAAATAGACTATAATGCAATAAAAGTTGTGCGAATCTTTAAACTTTTCCTTCTCTTCTTATAAAATAAATAATTGCCTTGTTTATAGCTGCAGTGACTGAAGGATAGTTTTGGTATGTGTATGTTTAATTTTGACATACACTTTATATGTTAAATAATATACTTGCACTCAGTAAACTAAATAAGTCAGTTCGATAATTGATCAGTTGTAAATAATGAGTTATGATTTTTTTATTTTAAATACGTACTCTTTCATATATGTTTGTTATAACCAGGCAGTATTTCTCTGGAAGTATTTTTGGAATATATAGAAATTATTTGTAAAACATACAAAATTCTGTTTGTGTACAATGGCGTTTGGAATATACAAGTAATGTATTTCACATTCGCTGTCTCCCAACGGAATTTACATTAGAATAGAAGTTCGCTGTGTATTATATTAATTTACCTAATAATAATATGAAACAAAGCACACTCTGACGTACATTTATAAAGAATGTTTTATGTAGGAAAACAGTACAAATAAGTATAAGTAAGCGGTGATGTTTTCCTTTTTGCATGCAAATATAGAAAATATCTAACGCTATCAAATTTTGAAAGAAAGTTCGCTGTCTTTGATAGATATCATATAAATACTAGACTAACTGCAACTCATACATTGGAAAATTATTTTAAAACGAATAGAAACAAAAAATTGATTTCCAAGAACTGCACGGTTGTCAAATGAAGTGGCCGGACTTCAGTGTTTAAAGTGCATAATTTGAAATACGTATGACTTGAATTCAGATAACTACAATTAAATCAATTCCCTTAGCCTATGGTAAAGTTGGAAATACATTTTCATTGCATGAGTCGCCCTCTAACAGCTTTTGTTGATTAAACACAGACTTTGAAACTTAAAGAAATTGCATGGTACATTACAGCTGGAGGTTTAAGTTAACTTAATTGCGCCTGGAAGTCAATACTCATTCAATTTAGGGCGTTCAAATGTAAGAGGGTGATGTAAGTTTATAACGCATTCTTAACATAAATAAACAGTTATTTTATCAAACTTATACATGTGATTCTGCTTTGTATGTTACAGCTTACATCATGATTTTCACCTTCATGGCTGCTTTTTCGTGGTTAAATGTCATGTGCTTCGACATCTGGTGGACGTTTAGGTGAGTTTTATTATTTTTCTTTTACTGCAGAAAGTTGTATCATATGTCAAACTGCATGCTTGACTTCTGAGCTTTTATTCCATTTGATTGATGGCACCGTTTTCCAGGGAGAATCTTACGCAATATCATTAAGGGTATTCAAAATACGGAAATTATTTATATACTTTTTTTTTTAATTGGGTGGTGTTTTAAGTGTCCCTGAAATGCGTCAGTGTTTAGTAAGAAACCACTATATCTTTGGTAATAGGGAAGTAATCTATCAGGGCATGTATTAAACAACAATAACAGCATTCGCCTGGAGTTATTTCGGAAAACTCTCGAAAACTACAATCAGAATGGCACAACCGGGAATCGAACCCAGGTCCTCCCGGATAAGAGCCGATATGGTTTACTACTGTGCTACCTCACTCGGTATATTTTATCACCTCACGTATACTTTTCGTTGTGATATGAAATAATAGCCTTAAAAAAGTATGGCAGTGGCCGGAAAACTACACTATAAATCTAAATCAGCGGTTTCAATCAGTAGCAATGTTTTACTGAATCCTTAGTTAATAAGATTTATATCGACTGGCGAATCAGTGTAATGCACCGAGGTCCAGTGCAGTTCACTACGGATCTGTATAAACCACTATTTGATCAGTGAACAAGCAACTAAAATATTCAGTAGAATTTTGCTGATTCAAGTGAAGCAGTTTCAATGAATCCGCAGTCAAATTCACCGATTTAGCCATTTTGACTGCTTCGATTTTAGAGCCTGCTTTTCGAAAACCTGTAAACGAAACTTTAAATTTACGTATATATATTTTTTAAATTAATTTCGAGAGTTGAGAAACTTAATAGGTAGGGCTACATCTCAAAATAATCGTCTAATTCCAATTTTTTGGAAAGATTTTTTCAGGTAAACCCGTATTTCCAATTTTAACTAGTGAGATAAAATTTAATGTCACACTGGTCTTCGTTGGCCCAACTTCACGTTATATGTCGGACACCAACAATATTTCGGACGTTTACCAACCATAGGTTTACTAACGTTTTTTCATATTGAGAATGCTTATAATGATTTCATTCGTAACTGTCGCCAATAACCGACATTCTACCAACGTTCTTAGTGGAGTTTTAAATACTGTTCACTACTTAAATGTGAGTAGTATAAAATAGTAGACATTGGCACATCGGCGTTCGGCGTCGAAGCCGGAGCCCGCCACCGCCATCTTGGCATTTCCCTCTTTCCCTCAAAATTTCCCTTTTCCTTCAAAACTTCCCTTTTCCCTCGAAATCGACCGTTTTCCCCTCAAAAAAACACTGATTCCTCACCTACAAAAACGAGCCGCGGAAAGGCAAATTTCGAGCCAATTCGGGGCCATATTGGTTTTATAGGCATAGGTTATGCCAAATTTATACACAGCATCCAGGATTGGAGTCAGACCTAACCATTAGCCGTCTTGGTTCTGACAGCCATTTTAACCACCATGTTGGATGTCGGAGCCCTTGACATTAGCCCCATGACTTTGAATGACCTTAAACCCAAAAAATTCAGAAAAAATCTAAAAAATTTATTTTAAAAACTAAAAATTTAAGAAAGCATTATTTTAAAATTTATAAAAATCATATATGAAATAATATTAAAATTTTTATTTAAAAATCTTACATTTCCGTAGGTTCCCTTCCCCAGCTCCATGTGAAGCAGATGACTGACCCTCCTCCAGTCAATCACATTGTTTTAACATTCACATTCCTACCTATGTTTCTAATTGGTTAATTAGTCAGCAGGCCACCATCCATACTCACGCCGCTGTATACATCCATCTTGAACTTCTTCGTTTGTCATTTGTTTATACATTGCGGGGGGGGGGGGGCACCAACTGGGATGTATAAACAAATGAGAAACAAAAAAATCTAAGATGACTGTATACGGCTGAATAATATGGGTGGTGGGTGGCCTGCTGACAAATTAACCAATGATAAAATTTGGTCGGGGAGGGTATTGTTAAGACAACGTGATTTATTGGAGGAAAGTCAGTCGTCTGCTTGACATGAAGCTGGGAAAGGGAACCTGCGGAAATATGCGTTTTTTAAATTTAATCTTAAATATTAATTTTTAAATTAATTTTTTTAAATTGTTTATAAAATTCAAAGTCATGGGGTCAATGTCATGGTCACTTTTTGAAGGAAAAAAGGAAGATTTTAAAGGAAAAGGGGAAATTTTGAGGCCGACTTTTGCTCCGACGCCGAAGTGCCAAATTCGGCTATTTTGTACGACTAATATTTACACAAATTCTTCCCGAACTTATTGAATGTCTCGATTATCTATGCTAATAAAGATTACACTTCTTTACAATCATCATTATAAAAATTCTGCAGTTCTCTGTGTGTTTACATGAACTTGAGATTTCTGATTCAACAGTATGATGTGCTATCCGCTAATCTACTTTGTTTCCGTATGGACGCTGAAGTAATGTGAAATATATGATATCATAATTACCCTACAGAGTTTCCCAAAACTTTTCGGTATAAAACGTTTTGGCTTAATTCCAATGCCTATATTTATTATGTTGAGTGACGCATTTAATGATACAGTGATTCCTTTTTCGTCACATAATAGTTTTTGACAAACTCTGTTTTCATCGCGTGCTCTTTGCTACCAAACTTAACACTAAGGTTGAGTATAGGCTGACAGCAGTAAACTATATATTTTTTGGGGCAACGGTGGCTGAGCAGTTAGCGTGCTCGCACCCCACCAAAGCGATCCGGGCTCAATCCCCAGCTGGGTCACTCCGGATTCCCGTATGTGGGAATCGTGCCGGACGATGCCGTTGGTCGACGGGTTTTCTCGGGAATCTCAAGTTTACCCCGCACTTTCATTCCGGCGCTGCCCCACACTCGCCTCATTCACCCTCATTGACCCTCAAGACCTCGATGTTAAGAGCCGCCCAAATCTCTTCACTTCACTATATATTTTTTACAGCAACTTACCGTGTTTAGTTTAATGTTATTATTGACTAGTTGTTAGCCGAGGCTTCGCCCATGTGCAAAAATAAAGCCTTAATTATAATGACCAAGTGTTCTATCTTAATTGTTCTTCTTTATTACGCTAATACATTATTACTCTAATACATATCTATACACTCTATTGTATGATTATATTCTGGATTAGCACATAGGGTTCTTTTAATCCCGGAAAAACGAACAGTTCCTTAGGGAATATATAAAATATGCAACCAACCATTTGAGTAGGCGCACTTCGGTGGTCTATTTTATATATTCCCTAAGGAACTA
The DNA here is from genome assembly GCA_029891345.1 of Dryococelus australis. NCBI lineage: Eukaryota > Metazoa > Arthropoda > Insecta > Phasmatodea > Phasmatidae > Dryococelus > Dryococelus australis. The sequence continues at coordinate 72,249,667 of CM057006.1, read as the reverse complement.
TTCGTTTTTCCGGGATTAAAAGTACCATATGTTCTAATACAGAGCATAATCTACCACTGTACCAAATTTCATCCCAATCCGTAGAGCCGTTACGTCGTGATAGAGTAACAAACAAACATACAAACTTTCGCATTTGTAATATTATTAAGCTTCATTACATCTTCAGTGACGTTGGCAACGAGTTGTGTACTAAAATTAGAACTCTAGGGACTGACGTGTTTTTGTGTTTCCTGTTCAAAACTGATGTCCTCTGAAAATGCCATTTTTTTTTTTTTAAGTACGCTTATAGTAAAATATCGTGTATGGGCTGTTCGCGTTAACCCCTCATCATATTATCCCGAGGTTACTCGTTCACATCCGACATGTCTCAGAATATGTCGTAAAGCCATGGTTGGCGCTTTGCAAGTCCAGGAGGTAAAGACTGTTCACGATAAAGTGAGCACTTTGTAAGGCTCTCCCGACAGGCATTACATTTTGAGGGCGGTGAAACGTATACACTGTGTTTATTGCTCGCATTGCAATGCTTATATTAAAAAGCAGAGGGAAGATGGAAATTGGATGAAAGGAAACATTTAGAAGGGCCTTAAAAAGTGCTCACTGTACCGTGAACAGCCTATAGCACAAATACGGACATATCCTTTCCCTGGGCAATGCCATATGTTGCTGCTGTTACACCAACTATAACAGAACTGGCTGCTTATGCCGTAGATCTACTGAAACCCTTTCCACGGGTTGCAAAGTGTCGGTTTTTGTAACAAATACATACGCACTATCCGCACTAATTAATTTTCTTCTTTTTCAACGCCTGAAATGAGTACTTAAGGTGTATAGCCTGTTCACTGTAAAATTAGCCCTTCTGAAAGCCCTGCTTAGGAAATATTTATATGTACGTTGTGTATTCTTCAGCCTTATGCAAAATTAACATCCACATGGACCTCATCACTTTATGCATGCGTCAGTCAAGTGAAACTGTGAAATTATTAGGAAGGTAAATATTTTGTAAATCTGCTCATTTTCACACATCTAGTGCTTTAAAAAGAACGTAAACCAAAATTATTAATTTAAATTATCACAAATGGTTATCTAACACTTTTTATTCGGCGTAAAGATATGGAACTACTTTCCATCCATCGTTACCAACTTTACCAGTCGCATGTCACTCAGTGAGCCCGTTGAAGTATATGCAGGCAGGGGCAGTGATTTTTTTTTCTAAGTTTGATTTAAAAAATGCTCGCTTTATCGTGAACAGTCTTTACGTCAAGGGGTTACGGCGATCACTTTGAAAACAAACCTCAGGAAAAATCGTAGTCAGTAACTACATTACGCACTGGTTTGTAAAGTCGTAGTTAAGTTGACGCCGAACTATTGAATGTAGTTCCTAACGAATCGCCTTGTATTGGAAGTCTAACGTGGACGTTTTTGGTCTCTGAAGTGAGTACATCTTGTTTTACGCACGTCAGAGGATGGATTTTCACTTGGACTGTTATGGATAAAGCGATCACGACCACGGCAATGTAAATTGTACTTACAGAAAAAAAGTAAAAAAGGAAAATGGAAAGTGTATCCTAAGCACGACTTGAAAAATAGCTCAATTAATCGCGAACGGCCTCTACTAATACATTTACAAACAAAAAAAAAATTGTTCATTGTAACCCTTAAAAATATCTTTCTGTACGATTGGTTTCTAAAACATGGGTACAAACTTCCGCCGTGTATTTCTGACGAAAATATAAGACTAAAAAGTAAGTAGCACTTTACTCGTCAAGAGATTATTAAGGGAGCTGTGCATCCATGAAAAATACTATTTTCAATTGCCTTAGTCTGCATTGTGGTTTGTCTACCTGGTATGTAACACACATTCTGTTTCCTATGTTCAACATGAATAATCTCACAAAAGGTTCACCTGAGAGTGTTCCGATAAGACGATCTTTCTTGTTGATTCATACGTGGTGATTCTCAGATTGTCTTTAATAATTGCTTAGAACGTAGTGTTACAAAGTCTCATGCAAACATATTGTGCCAACAGCCATTTCCAAAAGGAAGGGGGAAGATATTACCGACCGCGGTTTTAGACGTGACAGATCTCCTTTATACAAAACACCATTCACCGATTTGTTATTTAATAACCAGTAGCTTGTGGAATTTTCAACTAAACGTATTTGAAACCTCAAATTATGGGGGCCCATAGCTCCCTTAATAATTACACTCGGAGATAATCTGTACATACATTTTCATCTTATAATTTCGTAAGGAATTGCCTGCAGAAGTTTGTCCCCATGTTTTAGGAACATGTGTTATATGCACATAGATAGGGATAGGAAAACGCGAGTTGAATGACATGTAGGCTAGACTCCTCAGTCCTCTGCATACTGGAGCCTCAGCTGTGTGTTCATTGGCTGTTGCCCCTCACCTGGCGGTTATGGGATTCGTGAGGTATTTCCTTGCAAGTCTGCTGTTTGCTCAGAGGCGTTCAGGGCGGGTCTAATAAACTATGATCCAATTGCGAGCGTGACTTCTCTGTATATGTGTTTGACGTCTCTCATGTCCCGAAATGAACTCGCGAAATTTTCCTATCCCTACACATAGATAAATACTTATACACATATGGACGTTTATACATACATACAAACATATACACATTAAAAACGAGTTCTCTAGAAGTTCTAACATCTATTGTCCCCCCCCCCCCCCCCGATGTTAACATATTCTGCATCGTGCCGGAATATTGAAGTTGCTTTGTTTATTCCGTTAACTGGCAATATCTACTACCCTGTTTCAAAAAAGGATTTGTAATTATAATGGGCTTTTTAACGTCCCCCGGATTTTTGTTTTATGCTTAAAAGCTTCGCAGGGGACGGCTTACAGACTAACTTATAACCTTAGTTAAATTAACATCCATACCTTACCAGGGATTCGAACCCAGAGCCTGCCGCGCCACAGATCGGTGGCGCACCAACCGACTGCGCCACGAGAGATCGGTTTCAAAATAGTAACAACATCAGTTACAACTATTTTTGGGGAGGTGTTATTATGCTCTGCCATGCCACGGCTTCTATAAGGTAAGTGCGCTGGGCAATGAAGGAAAGGCTAGACCCTAGTCAGAGCGGTACGTCTTCTGGTTGCCTCCGTTGTGGGAACTTCTCGCTGCGAGAGAGACATCTGGAGCATTGCCCCCCCCCCCCCTTTTTTTTTCACAAGCTCTGACGTCATTGTGAACTGAGCGCCAACTTATTGTAAACCTCCTTGCATGTCGGGCACCGACGCCATGACGTGGTTTCGTCGCCGTCGTGTACTGCAGGCGAGACAAGTCTTGACGCGGGGAATTTCCACGCAGGAGGAGGCGGCCTTTAGCTACATTGACGTACACGGAGCACTTATTCTCAATCGTAAACCCGCCTTAAACCTCCTGGCAGCAGGCGGACACCCACGCCACGCAGTGGTTCGTCTGTGTTATTTATTGGCGCTTTACACTCTTCTTCTCTTATTTCTGCGAGGACTGGCACTGCTAACTTCACCACCAGCAGCTGTGAGCGCTCGGTCTCTCTCTCGGACTCGAACCTCACAGAGGCCGCATTCCACTTGGTCCTGACAGCGCTCACCAGTAGCTTGCCCAAAGAAACGGAGTAGAGATGCGCACTCAGCAGCGCTCGGTAGTGGAACCAGATGTAACACTCAGCCTTAACCACAAATATTTTATGTTACACCATATATAATAAAAATGATCTCTGATGCGTTTTAGCTGGGTTAGTGTTATGGATTTAAAGTTTCAGTATGTTAAAAAAATGTATGTGTTATTGAGCTTCTACGAATGGATCGAATTATATTTTAAGAACTTTAAATATAAATGGGAGGGAGTACAGGGTCGAGGCGGCAGCCTCTCCGCTGGCTCCCCTCGAACACTGATTAACTAAAGGTTGTTTACGATAAAGTGAGCACTTTTGAAATCAACCTAAGAAAAATTGTCACTGTTACTAACGTCATGTATTTTAACTGGCTCACAGATTGACATGCGCCCAGTTAAGTTGGTAATGGCGGAGGGAAAGTAGTTCACTGTCTTAACGTCAAGTAGAAAGCTTTAGGTAACCATTTATGATAACTTAAATTATTTATTTCGCTTCCTGTTATTTTTGATACATCGGAGTGTAAAAATGAGCAGATTTGTAATGTATTTACTTTTCAAATTATTTCACAGTTTCACCTGGCCGACGCATGAATAAAGTGATGAAGCCAAAGACAATGTTAATTTTACATTACATAAGGCAGAAAATTCCACAACGGGCGTACAAGTAGATCTTGAGCAGGGCTTTCAAAAGCGTTCTCCCTCCCAAGGAAATCTCCAAGCATATTGAGGGAAGTTTAAGATTTTAATAACATTTCTAATTTTACTAGACAAATATTGTAATGTGTTATATTGGGTATAATTTTAAATTGTGGCTTTTTAATTTTATCGAGTGTTATCATTTTAAAGTGTTTATTTTTAATTAAATTTTTGTATTTTATACAATTTTAAATTGTCGAATTTCATAATTTTAATGTGTTAAAGATTTAACGTTAAGCATTTTAGTGCCACATGATTTTATAAATTACCTTCCCTTGGCAATGAAGAAAAGTTTTAATGTACCGTAGTATAACAAAATATAATAATGAAAGAAAAACAAATTTTATTATAGGCTGTTCAAGGTAAAATGAGCACTTTTGAAAGCCGTGCTTAAGATCTACTTGTATGCGCGTTGTGCGTACTACAGCCTTATGTAAAATTAACATTGCAATGGGCCTCATCACTTAATTCATGCGTCGGTCAAGGGAAACTGCGAAATTATTATAGAAGTAAATATTTTACGAATCCGCTTATTTTTACACTTCGATGCTTAAAAAAAAAAAAAAAAGCGAGATAAATAACTTAAGTTATCAGAAATGGTTACCCAACACTTTTAATTTGACTTTAATATATGGAAATATTTCCCTCTCCGTCTTTACCAACTTTACTGGGCACACGTCGCTCATTGCACCAGTTAAAATTAATGCAGGTAGGAGCAGTGACATTTTTCTAAGGTTGATTTCAAAAGTGCTCACTTGATCGTGAACAGCCTTTAATAGGATTTCGCTAGATAGCAAAACCCAGAGGTCCATGAGGCTTGGAGGGTTTAAGAATTTTTACTGTTTCAACTGTCAGCACCACGTGGATGGCCGCCAAAGTCGTTCTGTTGGCTTGCTCGCCGCAGTAAAAAATCTCCAGGTTAAATGCGCTCGCGTTCTTGCCACGCTAAATTCGTTTGAAAGTGGTCGAGAAACTTTTAAATACAAGCTTTTATTTTGCTTCACTTCTAGTTAGCGCGAATTCTCGTCAGCTTTAGTTCACCCGCTTCCACGTATCTCAGGGGCCGCGCTGGTGTGGTGTTTAGGCTACTCGCCTCCCACCGAGGCGAACCGAGTTCGAATTCCGGCGGGTGCCGGCCTCGGATTTTCCCGCGTTGGAATCGAGCCGGACGATGACGCTGGCTGGCGGGTTTTCTCAGAGATCTCCCGCTTCCCCCCCGCCCCCCAACATGCTTGCGCACCATCGCTGCTTCGTACTCGCTTCGCTTCGCCCTCATCGGTTCTCAAGACCCCCAAATCTCTTCACTACTCACTCTCTCCACGTATCCGATCGATTTGAAACTTTACACACAAACTCAGCTCCGATGATATTCCAACATTTTAATCACCCTGTCTTGTCCTTTCTCTCCAGTGCAGAGCGCTTGTGCAGATCGCATTGTTTAACTTTGCAAACAAATGTAGTTCAAACGAAAATATCAATATGTGAATGTGTCTCCCTTGTTATTTATCTCTCGGTAAAGAGCACTTATATAATTGCTCGTCCTCTAACTTGGCACACAAATGTATGTGAACTCTGGTAAGGATACAAAATGTTGAAGCGAACCAACTATAGTAAAGGGAGAATTAAAAAAAAAAACGTTAGTTTCCTCCACTGCTGGGTTCCGGTACCCAGTTTTCCACGGCGTGAGTTTTCTGTTCGGTCCGGAACGTGAGGTCTTAAGAAATATACATTTGTTGATAACTTGCCGTGCGGAACTAAGGCGTGAGTCCCACTTTTAGTCTAAGAATTAAGAAGCATAAAATAAATGTTGTAAATAATTTTTTTTTTAACCACACTTACAGAAAAATGTATTAAGAGTAGCTAAAAATTATTTTAATATCTGCTTAGATCACCGACTTAGAAGAACTCCGTTGTTTTACAACAATTACAGCGAGAGTTTTTAATATTTATTACTTAAAGACTTCTAAAGTTTGTTGCTTACTGCGTGGGTTTGTCGTCGCTGTTAATCTGGCGTTTCTTCTGGAGAGTAATTTACAAGCTAAACGATACAACCTCCAATATATATTAAAAACCTACCCGGTTAGAGCTAAAACATTTCTATCACGAGAGGAGAAAATATAGCACTCACTATTCTGGCCATGATATGAGCAATTATCACTTACAGCAACATATTCTGTGGGCTTTGGTTTTCGTGACAGCAAAATTTTTTTAAAGACGAAAATTCGAAACTTTTATTTTTTTTTAGTACCGGGAATAGGCGTTGGGTTTCCTTAGATTGGTTCTTCTATCCTGTATCACTTTTGCACAGAAGTGTGTGAGAATAGATAATTCATAGTAATAAAATAAATATCAGGCAGCCACAATTTCTATTGCCGTAATACGACGTAAATAATCTGCGGCGATTATTTAGGTCGATATCAAAATTGTTTTTTACATTTGTAATAAATTTTAGTAAAAGATTGCTTTAAAAAATTATTGCAATGTATTTGTGAACATAGCCCCATTACGCACAGTAAAACTTGATGGAAGAAGGAAATCACAGCTGCGGCTAGTCTGGGATTACGGGCGTCGTGAAACAATCGGAGAGTGGGTGTGTCCACGTCAAAAGAACCGTCACGACATTAAGGACGTTTCTGAATTCTCAGTGTACACTTTGATAAGTATACGCATTTGCGTACTCGCAGTGATGCGTACTAGTCGTGTACTTGTTGGGGAACTATTCGGACGTGTAATCGTCTCGTCATGTTCGACTGGTGGCGCATTCTGGCGGAAATACCAGACACTGTGTGAAAACAGAATACTTGATGCATGGTGTTTTGAATACATTACGACATCTTTTATGGTTTTTGAAGAACTAAACAAATAACGACGACGTTTGTAATGAATTGGAAATGCGGAATGCAATTTTAATACTATTTGTACGCAAACACGTCGGAAATATGCTACAGACGTCTATGAAATTCTCAGGACGTTATCCATATTGCTATGCACATTTATTAAGCTGACAATTATTCATACATCCTATTCACAGAACTAGGTAATCTACAACTGTTTACTTACAACGGAATAGCATAATTCGCCGACCCTCATATGACACCTGAATGACACGTGGGTCGTGAGACCGGGACACGCAGCTGTCATAACTCACAGGGTGTTCGCAAGAACAACTGCCACCCGACACTTGGACTAATCATAGGATCCGCGGGCGGGGGCCGTGTCAGTGTAAGCCTGGGGCACCGGACCCACATTTAGGCTGTTCTAGTTTTGTCACCTATTATTATGTAAATTTACGTGTTTATGGCGTCGGCGGGGAGTGAAGCTCCCCTCCAGCCTCCCGGCTGGATGGAATGTAAGTGTCGTGATGCCTGTCTAACGTGTTGTCCTGTTGTATACAAGTGTGCTAATTAATCTCGCGTGTAGTGTGTAGGTGAGTCCCTGATCGCCCGGGAGCAGCCCTCAGTGTAGTTTTCATCGTTCCAGCGTGTTGTGACATAGAAAAGAAAATCCAGTATTACTAACATAGAACTGTTTACTTACAACAGAATGGCATAAATCACTACGTTATCCGTCTTAAATAAAAAATGGTGACTGTCGTAAGTACGCAAGTCTGCCCAGCAAGTATACAATTTCAAATACTTAACCAAGTATACTTCCTGTGTGTACTGTACTGGGAATTTGAACAGCGCTAGTATAAACATGGCGATGTCACTTCCGGCGACCAGTGCTCAATTTTTGAGTATTCAGGAACGTCCTTAGTTTTGAGTTGCTCCGTTAGCGACTGATTTCTCCCACACGTGATGGATCTGTCGTATGCACGCCGTTTCCTACGTTGCACTCTCTAGACCACAGACTAAAGATGAGGTAGACCGATCTCGCTGGCTGTGCATAGCCACTCTCCGTGTCCCAACACTCAGCTTCTTTCCTGCCATTACGACAAACAAAAACGGCGGGGTTGGATTTGAGGTTAGAACACTATTTAGTAAACACGTGATTTGGGATGATTGTATACTTCCTCTAACCAATTTCTAATGCTGTTTGATTAATTTAAAATTGGTAAAAGTATTTTATTCTTCTAAAAGTGCTTGTTATTTAAAAATTAAGATGCAAACAAACACGTTCTTCACTGTTGACCATGTGACCTTGACAGTTGTGTTCTCAATGGTAACTCAATGTTGCGTAAGTGCGCAGAAGACGAATGAGCGGTCTACCTCATATTTAGTCTATGCTCTAAACCCGAATCGGCGATATCTGTCAGTGAAATAACATTCACTGGAAGCCAGTTGGGAAGCTACTGCCAGCTGACGAATCTAGTAAGTAAACTGTGTGAGGCAGGATTGACAACAGCCCGTCGCGTCCGTCCGTCATACGATCGTCCGTCTCCCAGCCGAGCGATTTACAACCAAACTTCGTACGTCCGTCATAAGTTCATTGCTGCAAACTAATAAAAACAAAACTGTTTACAAATAGGAAAAAAATCTCCACAAAAAGTGAAAATCTTTAGCGTTATTGTGTTTCTAAATACCAAAAACAACCATATACGAACGTAACGGAAATTAATGGATTAAAAAAAAAAATTCAATAGCATATAAAGCATAATTTTATTATTTTTACTATTGCACAAAAGGAGCTGGTGTTTCCAAACGTAATTATCGATTAATCGTCAGGAAAATTTAACTTAATTTCATTTTACAGTTACATAAACAAACACGTGAAAACAAAAGACAGTAAAAACAAAACACTGCACACACTACACAGCCTCGTAAAGATCTCGGGATGAGCGAGTAACAAAACGTGCCAGTTTAGAAGGCTGTAATTTCATCCGTTCGTCCGTCGAAAGTTAAAGCATTGCGAGGCTTTGACGAACCGATAGAATTAACGGCCATCTCTGACTGGCTGTTGGTCACGTTATTGGCGGACGGATGACGGACGGACGTGGCGGGTCGTTGTAGATCCTGCCTAACACGTGACCTAAGGGCAGTGGAATTATCGACATACAGCGTAAATCACAAATAAATCTCTGATAACCAGTCGTGCTATATCCACTGGTTTTCTGTGATTTGGTTTCGATTCTCACTGTTTCAGGTTTAGAGTGTACACATTAGTAGATAAATCCACTTCCTGCGTAACGGCAAATACAAACACCACGGTACATGGAAGGCCACAAAATACTCATTATTATGTACTTGTAGGAAACACAGTTCAACCAAGATACTACTTGTTTACGCTATTCACGGTCAAATGAGCACTTTTTAAAGCACTGCTTAAGATCTACTTGTATGTAGAATACGTTGTGTATTATTCCTCCTTATGTAAAATTAACACTGCCATTGGTCTCATTACTTTATTCGTGCTTTGGTCAAGCGAAACTTTGAAATTATTAGAAAAGTAAATATTCTACGGATTAAAAAAAAAAACCAGAAAGCCAATGAAATAATTTAAGTTATCACAAACGGTTACCTAACACTTTTTCTTCGACGTAAAGATATGGAACTACTTTCCATTCATAGTTACCAACTTTACTGGGCGCATGTCACTCAGTGCACCCGTTAAAATATATGCAGGTAGGAGCGGTGACTTTTTCCTAAGGTTGAGTTCAGAAGTGCTCACTTTATCGTGAATGGGCTTTAATAAGCTTTTCCTCCAATAATAAAATAGATCGCGTATATATTGTTTAACGCCATGTCAAAATCACAATCGTAGTGTTATTGCGACGAACAAATAAAACAAACGAAATCATTTGCAGAAAATGTAACAACTGGAGTGGAAGGTACTCTTTCAGTCACGGTGTCCTCTACCTGGGACTATACATACGAAGTGGCATGAATAGTCTGCATTGTACACTGTAGAACATACCGTCCAATGAGATAGGTTTCTTACGTTTGGGGGACATAACGCGTTGCTGAGACTATGTTCCGTAACCTCATAAACCACTGCGGCCTCTGACATAAAGCACATATAGATTTATGTTGGTCCCGATGTAAGACAAAATGTCGTCTCGATATCAGTACAGTTCCAAACAAAATACTCGTTTGTCGAAACGCCTAAAAGTGTACATTTATCTTCGAGTGAAAGAGTTAATTAGTTAATTTTGAGGTATGTTTAGCAGTACTTGTTAAAAAAAAAATCGTAGACTGCTACAATTTAAAAAAAAATGCAATACTTTCCTTATTTTGCGATTTTTTTAAAACTGAGTAAAAACGTTTCATAGCCTAGTTTATATAGTATATTTTCAATGTGAATTATTTCATTTCGGGAAATAGAATAGGTTTTTATTATTTCTGTGCCCTGAAAACACAAAGCTGTGATATTGACAGACTGTTGTGTAAAAAATATGTTGTGTACATTTTTTATGCAATAAAATATTTCTTGTAAGTAATATACACATGTTGAACAACATTTCCTACAAATATTAAATTGTGCATTTTTCGATCATTACTCTTTCCTCGCAAACATTTTTTGGGCCTCAAGCATTCCCATAAATACATGTCAAAATCATAATTTTCCTGTTATTTAAAAGTACAAATACTGAAAACTTACTGAGAGGCAGGCTGTTCGCGGTAAAATAAGCAATTTTGAAAAACATGCTTAAGATCTACTTGTATGCACGTTGTGTGTTCTTCCTCCTTACATAAAATTAACATTGCTATGGCCTTATCACTTTGTTCATGCGTTGATCCAGTGAAACTGTAGAGTTATTTGAAAAGTAAATATTTTACAAAATCTGCTAATTTTTACACTCTGATGCATTTATAAAACAGAAGAAAGAATTTTAATTATTCTCAAATAGTTACCTAAAAATTTTTATTCGACGTTAAGATATGGAACAACTTCCATCCATCGTTACCAACTTTACCGGGCGCGTGTCGCTCAGTGCGTCCGTTAAAGTATATTCAGGTAGGGGCAGTGACTTTTTCTAAGGTTGATTTCAAAAGTGCTCACTTTATCGTAAACAGCCTTTACCAGAAATGAGACAATTCACACTGAAGAAGATGCCAAGAGCTACTCCAAGACGTCTGTAAAATCGTACAGCGAGATGTTATTTCCTCAATTGAAAAATTTTGATAAAGTAAGTAAATTCGTTCCTTTTCTTTGTTTGCAACACTCCCTCGAATTTTGAGAAATAACTCTTGCTACGTACACCTTAAAATTGATCACGGCAAGGCCACACAGTTGCCTCTGAAAAAAGTTTGTGGCCCCGCCTGACTGCGCATACAAGGCAAAACCACTAAATCTATCAAGAGTCAAAACTCCAAAATAAAAAAAAAACCTCAAAAGAAAAATTAAACAGCAGAGCACACAATAGTAATTCATAATACTGCGTTTAAACGCACTTCACAATTATATGTAAAATTATAGACATGCATGGATTGGCGGAACTGATATTTATTTTTATATTTTCTTTTACTATACATTTTCCTTTAGAAAACATATTTTACACAACCCCCTTTTCCTCATCGCAACTTCATTTATCAAATTTATTAAATGCCTTCATATACATAAGGCCGCCATAAAAATTTTCCGTTTTATATGTTATATTTCTTTTACTATAAATTTTACTTTAGAAAACATATTTTATACAACCTCATTTCCCTCATCGCAACTTCATTTACCAAATTTATTAAATGCCTTCTTATACATAAGGCCTACATAAAAAATTTCCTTTTTATATATTATATATTTGATATACAAAATTCAACATTATATATTTTGTTAAATACGAAATCTCAAAATAATACTACAAATTATTCAAAAACTTGAACTGGCTGCAAATATTTATTAAATTCATAACCTACAAATACAATATAATAAAATTAAAAAAACTCAGACTCGCTATACAAGAATTGCGAGGAGGACCACACATAAAAGCAATCTTGATAGAAATATTTCTGCTTTACCGATCTTTAAAAACACAGGATCTCACACTGTCTAAAATAAACTTTCTCATTATTTCCTTCTTTTGTCTTGATAAAAACCTTTAAACCTTAATTATGACTGACATAACGCCTAGTTATCACAATCTTTATGTTAAATAACTCAATTCCAAGAAAACTTTTAAGTTTATCACAAACCTTTTCTTAAAGAACTCTCGTTTTTTTTCTGACAGCGACAGGTTTTGGTTTTCTTAAGATATGTCACCATTATGAAGGGCATTCAAGAATTCCAAACTTACAAATTCTTGACATGATGGTAAAAATTACGCCCACTCTACACAAATTTAAGTGTTTAAAAATGCATGCTAAAGGGTTCAACCTAGAGGACCACTAGCTTGAAGGGCCCTAAGTACAGTAAAAAAGTTACGTATTCAAGAAGAGTTCTTAGCTGGCACGATCCCAGGACACAACTTGCTCAGAGGCGATTGTTTTTCTAGGTACCCTATTACTAAGTGTTAAGTGGAAGCCCGGTGGGTAGGGCGGGATATTATTGCGTCTCAAGGCTAACCCCTCACGCCTACAAGGAAAGGAAATCATGCAAGGAGACATGCATCGCGGCAGAGAAGAATTGGCCAGCGATTGGTGCTACGACTACCTCCCTAAGTGTACTTATAGATAACACTATACCTAAGAAGAGACTGGGGAAAAAACGTTACAGACAACGTAAAAACCCAGTCAACAGGAAAGAATCTAAGTTATTCATGCATTAAACAGAAATGCTACAGGAGACAGAGGTTGGAACTCATGCTGAATTAGCAGAGATGAAAGACTAGTAGACAGATGGTGCTGTATTTCGGGGTCTTCTATTGAGTGATGCAAGCAACACCCTGGTGAGGGAAGTGGCGCTATGTGATCATCCCCTCCGGTTTCCCAGTAAACCGGAATGAATGCCCTTAGGCAGGCTCCCGGAATCCATTTATACACAACATTTTGCAAAAAACGAGAAGTCGACCAATCAAAATTCTTCCAATCAGAGAACAGATGTACCATTCTTTTCCTTCGCGGTTTCCAAGAAAACGAGCGAAGGTGGCGCCATCTTATTTTAAATTTTGCCGCTGAGCGAACGCTTCAAGCGACGGCGCTGCACCCAGGTGGCGCCGCGCCGAAACGGCGGCAGCCATCCCAGTATACGAGACGAGCCTAACTGTGCGGTCGCGCTGCTACTCGGCGTCGCTGACCTTGGAGAAAGTCGCATTCTCGGGTCGCGCACGTGGTGTTTGAAACCAGAATGCAACACTCGACGGTGTTTTTGAGTACGTACCAAGCACACGACAAATTGTTTAGTCCGCTAGGCCGCCGGGCGTATGAAGTAGGGTAGTTTTCGGAAAGTTTTAAGGCTCGCTGTCTGAAGTTCGGTTTAGTTTTATTTGTGCGTTAGAAAACCAGCAAGAGTTTGATTTTAACATCCAATTTTTCGAAAACCATGCCATTGAAAAAAAAATAAATAAAAATGTGGTCCTGGGAGAAAGCAGTCACATTATAACGTCTACACGTTGAACGGTGTGTGGCAAATAATATAAAATAACACATTTTCTCGAGGTCAACACTCGTTAAGGCGCAGGCAAATATTTCGCAGAAACCCTCGGCTGGAACTCCGCAGCCAGACACGGCCACTTGACATTTACTCCCGCTGTAGCATCGAGTCGACAGCGCTACGGAGGGCAGGCGAGCAAGCGCGCAGGCGGAAACTAGACTCGTGACCATAAACAACTCCTGTTGCGTGCGCGTGGCGTCGGTCACGGATACTCGGCGCCACTCCCAATGGCGACTCGCGAGCCCTCGTCGCACGCCCCGCATTTTTATTGGCTGTCGCGCCGGCAGCTATGTTGGCTATTGTTCGAGCGGAACTCGGCAGGCTATTAACCATCTGTCATCTTTTAAGTGCCCAGCGCCAAGATATGGCGAACCCCATTATCCCTAGCACTCATAGTTAAAAATATCAACTTAAGCGATTCAATACCAGCGGACCGGCCCGCGGAATCAACAGGCTGAGCCACCATAGGTGAAACAGGTAACCGTACGAGTTAGTATGTATGGTGCAATGTCGTCTGGGAACTTCGGCAAGTGCTCGCTCGCACATCCTGACATGCAGTTCCAATTATGGTGAAAGTACGATTTAAAATTTAAGACTTAAGACTCCATACTTAAGACTTAATTCTTAAGACTTAAGATTTAAGGCTTAAGACTTAGGCCTTAGACTTACGAAGGGCCTAACTGCAAATTTGGGGGGGGGGGGGGGGGCGAGGCACGGAAAGGCACCCCTCGCCCAAATGTGAAAGAAACCAGTCAAAAAATGTGCCTTAAAGGCCGATTCGAAAGCGAAAAACACACCCTAATTCCACAAAATGGAAAACATGTCACCATTGTCCCTCTAACTCCTCCTCCGTGGGGAAGGGTTAGGTATTTTGGGGGTTGGGGGTGGGGAATTCGAAGAGGAAGAATGGGGGGATCAGTGAGGGGTTGACTTTCCTCCCCCCCCCCCCCTTCCACACCCGTTTGCCCACGACGGCCCTCCAAAAACCGCGTTTTTGACCAAAAACTTCCGTTCTTGAATAGTTAGTATGATTCCTACACCACTATTTGTGAAAACTGCATCACCCAGAAAGAACTACCCGAATGAATCCAAACTCGGAGGATGTGTGGAACAGTATATTAGCAATGGGTGATTACGGCTACAGAGAGATGGCGTGCACGTAGGCCTAGTAGCGCCCTCTCTTGTGTGACCAGAAACGCCAGTGTTACGCCAGGCTCAGTCAGCGAATAGCAGTCAGACAGAGTGTAAGAAAGTGCCAGTACGCCTCGTCGACGTCAAAGGACGCCATACCAGCATGCGAGGAAGCTCGAACGCGGCAAAGTGATCGGTATTCGGGAAATTATTTTGTCATACCGTGACATTTCGCCTCGTACAGGGCATGCTGCTATGAGAGTGATGCGTGTGTGGCACCCATGGATATAAGATGATCGTACACAGCTACGAGCGAGTACTGGACCACGCTATGTGAACACAGCACTAGATGAGTGCAGTCTTGTACGCATGGCCGTAACGGACCATACAACCTCGTCCCCAATGTTGGCTCGACGCTGGAGCACTGCGACGTGTGTGGACCTGTCTGCGTCGATGGTTCGTTGCCGTCTGCTGCGGGCTGGACTGGTGACTCACATGCCATTACTTCGGCTTCCATTGTCCACAAACCACAAACGCCTCAGACTTCCGTGGGCGCATGAATGCCATCGCTGGGGTGCTGAGTGGCAAAATGTAGTGTTTCCGGACGAGTCCCGCTTCAACCTGTCTTACAGCGATGGCCGCATACGTGTTAAATACTGCTGTGGTGACAGCAATCTGGCAGCCTGCATTGTGGAGTGGCACAGCGGACAAACACCAAGTGTGAAGGTGTGGGGCGCCATTGAATACAACATGCTATCTATCTCAACTCATAAGTTTTGTGGGCAATCTGAACAGCAGCAAACGCTACATGAGGGAGGTTTTAAAACCAAAGTTACTGCTCCTCCTTCAGGCGATTCCACATGCCATATTTCAGCAGGACAATGCCCGGCTACATGGGGCGAGGAACTTGCAAGCTTTATTCAATGAACGACAAGTACCACTGCTTCCCTGGCCTGCACATTCGCCTGACATGTCGCCCATCGAACATGTCTGGGATATGTTTGGTCGGCGGCTTGTTGGTCACGGGCCTCAAACAACCACTGTTGATGCTTTGTGTACTCGCATACAAACCACGTGGAGCGAGATTCCCCGGGAACATATCCAGGTCCTCTATGATTACATGCCACGACTATTAGAGGCTCTGATTGCGACACGTGAGATGTATTTTACCTATTATTAGTACACGCCAAAGTAATCTTTTCTTTAATTATTAGAGTCTGTTTTCAAATGGCAAGTAAACGGGTGTACAGGTGGAATGAGATCTAGTGATGGTTTTCTTGCAGGTCTTCTCTTCTATTCGCTTAGTCTACACCTGGGCATGTCTGAAAACTGCGTTCCTATTGCAAACGTAATACAAATGCACACTGTGTTCGAAGTCAAGCATGTCCTAAAATTAATTCGCGAAATTTTCCACTCGTCGCATATAGTTTGTCTAGAATACCTGTTCATCTCTACAGAACTTAAAAAGTATTAATTGAACTCGCGAGTGAACCTAGTTTCAGCGACTGATGCCTATGTGTCACGTTTATAGTGTAACGGTGCCGCAATCTTTGTTATGTGTTAAGGCGAAAGATTATGCGGATATATCGCATTTCATTTCCCTCCGAGTTTTCCTGGTTGGCCCTTATAGAGAAACTGTGTCTTACACGGGACACTTCCGAACATGGGAAACAATAGTGGGTGTTAGATATTCTTTGTGACGTTCCGACACCATGTCATCCTTATTTATTCTTATGAACTCTGGCTTTATTGAATTATAATAAACTTAAGGTACTAACTGTGTGAAATAATTCGTTATACGTAATTATGAAGGGCGGGTAACACACTTGAAAGAGGCCGCGGTGGCTCAGCGGTTAGCCTGCTCACCTCCCATCAACGCCAACCGGGTTCAATCCCCGGCCGGGTCACGCACGGATTTTCGCCTGTGGGAATCGTGCCGGACAATGCCACTGGTCGGCGGGTTTTCTCGGGGACCTCCCGTTTCCCGTGACTTTGCATTTCTGCGCTGCTCCATTCTCACCTCATTTCACCGTCATCAGCTCTCACAACTCCGTCGTTAAGAGCCGCCCAAATCTCTCAACTCAACTCGTCACACTTGAATATTGGGAATTAAAACTAACTATGTGCAAAATTTCAGGAATTATTAAATATGAAACTACAGGTTCGTATATAATGTTTGAATTATTTGATATCTGTTGTCTATAAAAACATGAAGGCTAATATTATAGCCCATCATTAGGAAATATTTAAGGGTTGCAACGATCAGCCTTGTAGGACAGGTTGCATACCTGGAAGGCAACCTTCGGCGTCCTTTCAAACGTGTCATGTATTCTCGAGAAAGTTTTGGGTTCCTTTAATGTGCGCATTATTATTACTTTATGAAAATCGATAAACACTGAAGAGTAACATACTTCTATTAGTTAAGAACTTTGTTTTTCTACGTGTACGTAACACTTAGGAATCATCCTCTACGTAAACACGTGTAAGAAGTGATGATATTTTATTTCGTGCCGTATGCATAAGGCCTCAGTGGATAATAACTGCAGGATAAAAGAAGAAAAATAAGTAATATGTAATATTTATTCTGAGATTTTAATTGGAAATAAAACTTCCGCTTTTATATTTTTCGCACATTTAAAATACACGTTTAAACTATGTAATTTACTGAAAAAAATCACTGCCTCACTAAAATCAAGTTAATTCCTAGTCGTCTGTTATTGGTTGAACATAAAGGCGAGTGCCATCGGTATGAACTACACTTTGTACGTACACATTCTATTCCGACTTTCCTTAAGCCTCTCTCAGACTGTCAAATAATTTCTCCGTCAAACTGCTTCCAGTAAGTTCGGTCAAATATAGTTGGACAGTTAAGACGTCATCGAAACGTTATAAACGCCGCCATAATTGCCCGAGAAAGTTGGATGGCTTCAGTTTCCATCAAAAATTTGAAGATTGGACCGGTTCTGGAAATTCTTTGATGTTTGACGGTCTCCGCCAATCAGAATTGTGCACGATAAAAATGGACGTCAAGAAACTTTACAATGCCGAATAATTGCTGAAAACGAAGTAGGTTATGAAGATGATTAATTTATGTAGAAGAAGTCTGATCATGGATGCTATTTTAAGTGAATATCGCACATAATGCTTCAGTATATTACGAGCACATCAGCAGTTTTTGATCGGTTTTTGACTGCTTTTATTTGCGAGAAAATGTTTTCTTATTTGACTGGGCGAGTCATAAATAAGTTACTGAACCATGATTATTCGCGGCCCGTCAAAATGGGTAGTATATTTTTTTAATGATACCTACTTGTATTAGGGATTAGTGGTTTAAATAAAACATATGTGTGACATACGTCATTGCAGAGGAAAAAAACAGATGACGGCATTAAAAACAGACACGCAAACAAACCAATACTAGTTGTCAACATGTAATCAAAACATAAAAAATATAAGAACTTCCACGAATAATTCAGTCAAGGGTTATACCAAACTGTACGAAACGAAACAGGATGAGAAACAACAAACGGACGAGCAACAAAGAGAAGGAAAAAAAAGTACTAATACACGCACAAAGGAAAACAACAAAGACGAACAATGAAACGAAGGCAATCATGCAAGCTCATAACCAGAAATGTCTCCAGTTGTTCGTCAAGAAAATTGCACGCCTGTTCTTTTGTGCTGTCTTCGATGTGTTTTCTAGAGTTTCAAGTCTTTATTGGTGTATAGTCTGCATGTCTTTGTTGCTTGTTCGTTCGTTACTCATCTTCTTCGTTTCGTTTAGGTTGATAGTCCTGGATTACTTGTAGAATTATTTATATTTTCGATGTTTTAAATATTTATTGTCAGCAGCAAGGTTTAGCTTGTTTTCGTGTGTGTTTTTTTATGACACCCTCTGTTTGTCTTCGCGACATAATTGTGTATTAGTACATGTCCGCAAAGATTTTTCAAGGCACGCAGCAAATGGAAACATCCAATTCATGAAAATGAATCCCAGCAAATGTGTTTGAAATAAAACTTTTCATGAAAGCTTTCCTTCAAAATAAGGTGACTATCTAATCACTGGCCTGTTTTTTGCAGTTTAGGTTTGCCATGGTACGTCTGCGTGAAATGTTTATTAATATTATTTTTAAGGAAACAATGGAGAAACGCTCGAGTGCTTATAAAATACTGACCTTTCACACAAAGAGCAGAAATTATGAAACGATGTCTTGCGCGGGACACAGGATAGTAAATAATACACGTGGAATTAAAACGGTGTTTGGTAAGGGTGTACCCACCAGCTGATTGTCAGCGCCAAGCCTTGTATAACGACTGGTTGACTACTGCCTCGTGCGAAAGATTATAGTCCATTTAGGCTTACTTCAGAACTTAACTGAATCCCTGCTGAAGTTCTACTTTCAAGATATTCCTCCGCCTCGTGCTAACAAAGCTTAACTAAGTCTAAACGCTGTTCACGATAAAGTAAGAACCTTCGATATCAACGTTAGTAAAAAAAACAAAACACTACCCTTGCCTGCATGCACTGAGTGACATTCGCCCACTAAAATTGGTAACGATGGATGGAAAGTAGTTCCACATCTTAACGCCGAATAAAAAATGTTAAGGTAACCATTTATGATAACTTGAATTATTTCATTGGCTTTGTGTTTATTTTCTCAATGCATCTAAGGGTAAAAATGAGCAGATTTGTAAAATATTTCCTTTTCTAATACTTTCACTTGGCCGTAGCATGAATAAAGTGATGAGCCACATAGCAATGTTAGTTTAAGGCGGAAGAATACACAACGTACATGCAATTAGACCTTAAGCAGGGCTTTGAAAAGGGTTCAATTTACCGTCAATATTCTATAGGAAATGACACGAAATGGTAGCGCACCGCATTCGTGCTCAGTCAGTTTAATAATATTTTACGTAACAACTATTTCTCACTAGGCATTATCAACACACATGTTTTCTCCCATATTTTATTCATATTCAATATAAAAAATATTCTAATTTGTAGGTAAAATATAAGTAAATGTTAAATTTATCCAAGACTAAGTAATTTGTACTTTAACAGAAGTATTAACGATTGTGTTACATAATATATTTAGGAAATAACCAAATACATCATACATGGTGCGATTTTTTTTAAATTTGACTCGAAAAGTGTGAAGAAACTGTAAATAGACTGTACAGATCTACCTCTTGGTTAGGGTGTCAAAGTTACCAGGCGCTGAATGCAGAACGTCGTTTTGATGTCATTGATCGGTGCGTGCGGCTGGAATGTGATACATAACCGATTATTACACTTCTGCATAGGTATCTATTCTGTGGTTGGGATTTGAATATCTTCCCGTCGACAGCGAGGTCATTAGAGTGAAGAGCGAGTGAAGAGATTTGGGCGGCTATTAACGTCGAGGTCTTTAGGGCCGATGAGGGTGATTGAAGTGAATATGGAGCGACGCCGAAATGAAGCTGCGGGGGAAACGGGAGATCCCCGAGAAAACCCGCCGACCAAGAAGTCATTAGAGCCGATGCAAGTTGCTCAGATAAGAAGGAGCGGATCAATGATCGCCCATGGCCGGTGGCAAGGAACAATTCCAACATTTGCCTGGAGTGATTGAAAGAAAATAAGGAAAACCAAAATGAGGATTGCCTGACCGGGATTCGAACGCAGGTCCTCCCGAGTGCGAGTCCGAATATGTACCACCACACCATCTCGCAATGACTCTGAGCATAGAGCTTACCTGGGTGGAACGCGGAATTTTATCCAACGATATCACTTACAGGCCCAGTTACTATACGGTTTCACGTTTTGCAAACAAAAAAAAAATGTTATGATGCGTGCTGTACTTTAGTCGACACAACACTTGCTTCGTTGTCACAGCCAATGAGCTGTAGGCTCTATGTTCAACTACAGTAACTATTAACCTAGTCCAGCAAGACGGTTTGCAAATCATTTACCCACAGGTATCATCATTATAATAGGTTCACGGAGTTCTACTTCCAGGATATTCCTCCGCCTCGTGCCAACTAAGCTTAACCGAGTCTATAAAATTACGCCAAAGGACAACGCACCGAATTCGTGCGCACTCAGTTGTAATAATGTTTTGCGTGAAAACTATTTCTTACTATGCGCTACCAACACACACGTTTTCTCACTTTTTTTAAATCCATATTTACTATAAATAAAATATAATAACTTATAAATGATATATAGATAAAACTAAAAATTAGATACTTTTATTTTAGCATAAGTATAAAACGCTTGTGATACATGGAATATTTCGGAAATAACTAAACACGTCATACGTGGCGTGGATTTTCAAAGGTTTGATTCAGAAAATATGAAGAAACCGCTAAAGACCATAGTCATTGAGTTTCGCTGTGTACAGTACAGACCAAACATTTCCTAGATTTGCGCTGTCTCGCCTCATTAACATTACGTCGTGTGTCATTTCCGGCGCCAACCAGCCACACCTTGTTCGTATCGACCTCATCTCGCCTGCATGTGGGAGATACGATTCATACATGTTCGTTCGAAAATGGAACATGTTCCGGTCTCTTCGAAGTTCTTGTTGTTCCGAATGTGTAACGTCTTGGTCGACAGTGACTGTACAAGTCTTGTTACTTTTTCCTTTTTCAATGAAATCTCTAGTAAATGACAAAGAAATTGCTTTGTAACCACGATTTAATGCTTTAATACACTAGCATAAGAGAGTAATTGACGTCAAAGGTGTAGAAAGCATGATTTGCAACATTGTCTGTCACTGGATCCTCACTTTTTCTACGCCTATACACATTTTCACGTTTATTTTGAATCACATTGTAAAGATAAATTATTCTTATTAAATCCGAGATACTTTTTTTAATGTTAAAATGCTGATATGTTTTTATATCTGCATGAAGTATGTTTTAGGAAGTAATTAATAATTCACTGACACTAATGTATACAAAGTAATTTAATATATTTAATAAAATCTCTCTCTCTGACTACTGAGTAAAATTATATAAATGCATTAATTTTCTATCAAAATAAAATAAATGGGGCTATTATAAAAAATTAACACAGAAATTATTTTTGACCTGAGCTTATAGAGGCATAATAATTACTGCTAAATATAGAACATTTACAACAATAAGTAACATTATTGCAGCTGTAGCGCAAGATATTGTAACATGCACGGTATATTAGAACATTCAATGTGATTCTAGCAGTTGATATTCCAAGTTTAATTCGTTTGGTCCTGAATTCATTTTCAAAATCAACACAGAAAAAAGTCTAACGTTCTTGCAACAACACAATTATCGAGGTATTTCTTTAAACGTTTATGTTGTAGTAAAATTATTAATGTTGAGACAAAGTTAATAATGTTAACGATTTAAAAAGTCATATACTTAATACTATTAATGCAAATATACTGTTGAAGTTATAATTTCAATACGGCCTCTAAGTAATGTTTTTCGCTAAAAATAACAGCAAGACCTAAATATTGTTTATTACTGCGACGTTAAAGTAATGTCCAACCAGCACAAGTTAACATTGACTTGATGTAGTAAAATGGCAGATAATGGTGAACAGCGATAACCTCGTAAAATGAAACCATTATATTTAAATTTTAAAGCTTAGTGGGAGAAATAAATGCAGTTAAGACCAGCCCGCAAGCCTTGCAAATCAGTTGACGTGTATCATATATGCATGTATTTCTAGAGCATAAAGTATTCCCACAAAACAAAAGAGAACTGCGGTTTGTCGTTATATGGCACTGACTACAATGACTATCTAAAATATGAAAACCAACCAAACATGTTAAGATAGAGGAGTCAGTAGGACGTCGGGTTTCGTGAAGTGAAGGATAACCGGTTCTCAATGTGCGGGTTCGATCCTCGTCCCAGCTTTAATTTTTTGTTCTTTGGTAATATTTATTTTGTGACAAAATAATTGTACATAATTTATTTTACACCGGAATGTTTTTTTTTTTTAGATAAAGAAACTACAAGAAAATTTTAACACAAAATTCGTTTTCGCCGAAATATAAACACCATCTCTTAATGCTGACAATACAGTAAGGAGGCAAGTTTGTTACAAAAGAACTTAATGTTACATTAACGTTTATAGCTTAACATTAACAAAAAACATCAGTAACTGACAGCTCACGTGCGAACGACATAAAATTACTGTTGTAGCAACATTATTACTGTCGGCGCAACATCAGACATTTTTTTCTGTACAGTGTTGCGATGGCATATTGTTCTAGTGAGCGCTGTACTCGTGTCCGAGTGTGCTTCTCGCAAACAGTGAAAACAGCGATGCGTGCTCGATGTCACCAGCACTAAACACTTGTAAACGAGAAGTGCAGAAACATTTCGCAAATCAGAATACCTGCAGAGAAGACGGCCAAAACAACGAGAACTGATTCCTAGCTACGTACAGCCTCGGCAATATCTATATTTCATGTGCAACATGCCTTCAATAACGGACGCGAGAACTGAACCGGTCGAAGCGCAAAGGATTTCATTCTATACGGTGTACCTGGAAAACGACAGCAGTTATCGCCAGCTTGATTATTTCTGGGAGAGCAACATTGGGTATTAGAATCGATGGCTGTGTTCATGGAATGAGCTGGAGGGTTATATCACAGAGTAAGGGCTGTTCACGGTAAACTGAGCACTTTTGAAATAAACGCATGCAAAATGCCACTGCCCCTACGAGAGTGTATTTTAACGTGCGTGGGCCCAGAACAGTTGGCAACAAGGGACGGAAAGTAGTTCCATGTCTTAATGTTTAATTTAAAGTATACACATTAACCTTAACGAAAATTGTAATAATTAAATTTACTTTCTGTTTTTTATTAACATGTGAAGTGTAAGAACTAGCGAATTTGTAAAATGTTTAATTTTCTAATGTCACAGTTACCGTTAACGGACGCATGAATAAGTTGCTCAGACCCACGGCAATAATAATGTTACATGTAGTGGAATAATACATGATGTCCATACAAGTAGGTCTTTAGCAGGGCTCTCGAAAGTGCTCAGTTTACCGTGAACAGGCTGTAGATAGCTACACGAGTTAAGGTTGAAGTAAAGCAGCTGCCTATGGAGCACTGCATCCGAGTATACGACGGGAAGAACTCATGAAAATAGTATCACAGACACCGTAAAAATGGTCAGAAAAGTGCGATTTATGCTGTGTTTGAAAGAAGAAAGTATATATTTTGCAACAGTATAAAAGATTTTATGAGAATATACTTTTTAAATGTTAAAAAAACATATAGTCTGCATTTTTAACAATTTAAGCATATTTCCATTCTGGGTGCTTCAGAAAGAAGAATTTGCAAGAAAATCTTCGTCATGGAATATCGTCATAATGTTTACTATGATTGTGCGTAAGATAATTGTAATAGTAATGTAGGAATTAATTTATGTAGTTGATTTAATGTGCCTCCATTTGTCACAAACATTTATAGCTAAAACTGACGTAAGTAAAGTTCTTTATAAAATTGATACGATACATTATTACTATGATTCTAGTACACGTGATCACAGTAAATTTTATGACGATCGTTCTTGAAAAAGATATTCTTGTAAATTCTGCTTTCCAAAGCATTCAAAATGGAAATCACTTTAATTTTTTTTTAATGAGGACTCTATTGATTGATTTTTTTTTTTTTTTTACATTTGAAAAATATATTTCAGTAAAATATTTCATAATGTTGCAAAATATCTACATTCTTCTCTCATATAGAGTAAAAATCACACTTTTCTGACAATTTGTATGAGGTCTGTACTAATTTTTTTATGAGTTCTTCACATTGTATAGTCAGGTGCATTGCTCCATAGGTAGTTGCTTTACTTCAACCGGAACCAGGATTCACAGTAGTTCGTCGCATCCATCAGTCATCCGTCCGTACGGCAGTCATCCGTCCGTCAATCCTTCTGTACGGTAAAATTTCAGTGTGACAACTTAACATCACGATCTTTCCTTACGACAGATGCGTATTCAATGGAGAGGGGGGGGGGTGGCGAGGGGACTGCAGCCCCTCCCCACCCTCGGAATGACACACATTTTTTTTAAACCCCATTATCATAATGTCAGTCATTATATTTATTCGTTATTAACCACGCATATGAATACATAGTATACATCAAAACTTCGTTTTCTGAATAAACGGGGGAAAAGTATCCAACTACATAGTTCCTAAAAATGTGAGCGAGTTTGCATACATAGTTCCTATCCTCCTTTCCTTTTCTACCCTTCCACTGTGACTTGTGAACGATGTAATACTAGTGAAAATACTAATACTCCTCAGCCCCCCCCCTTTTTTTTTTCCAGAAAAAATTTCTTGATACGCCCCTGTCTGGAGATATAATTTGGTTGGGAATTCATTTTCAAGAAAAAATAGCATTCTGGGGAAATAGTTTTTTTACGCGTGATAAGAATCTGACTTTTTTTTTTTCCATAGAGAAATATAAAAACAGGTCCACCGCCTTGCATTTTATTTCAAAGTGCGTATTCGCGCCTGAGAAATGTTCTCGGAAGACGGCGGCTCATCCGTGCGTCTGTCGAAAGTTTAAAGCGCGGTAAATATTTGACCGACGAGGGGGTAGAAAAAAAAAGTAGTTACCCTGCGATTGGTTGAAGATCACGTGACGGCGCGCGCGCGGATGACGGGGGACTGATGGATGTGACGGACTACAGTGAGTACAGCTTTACTCTGTGGCAATAGTATATTCGCAGTTTCTTCACACTTTTTGAATTAAACCTTTGAAAAATTACCCCGTGTACGGCGGGCTTGGGTTCCCCTCCCCCCCCAAACATGTCGTGTATAACAAGCTATTTTATACTACTGTAGTATGGAAGTGCCTTTTTTTTTTTTATTAAAATGATATTTTCCGTTTATTTTATCTATAAGTTATAATATTTCACATCTATAATTACAATAAATAACAATAGGGGAAAATAGGTGTGTTGGTATTGCCTACACTCTAAAATAGAATCAGTGGGAAACCATTGATTGTTTCAGTGAAAACATTTCACTGATTGAATTAGAGATGTGAAACTATTCCGCTGATTGAATCAGTGACGGCCGACTGCTGTGGCGAATTAAATATTGTTTTATCGAATGTATTTAAATAATTTCGTGAAATAAACATATTTACGATAGTTAATTATATATGTTGCGCAATTTACCGTAGTTAAAAGAAAAGTATGCAAATTTTGGTTGATGCGTGGAATTGGACTCTCACACCCTTACTACTTCGGTTTAAGCTGTTACTTTGCCATATATGCTACCACGCCAATTTGATGTTACGAGAGGACAATATAGGACTTATAATTTCGCAATGAAATCATCAAGATTTAAATTGTATGCCCTTACTTTCAGTTTGTGGTTTAATTGGTACCGTTAGGATTGTTAAAACAAACATTACATATAAGTGCACTCTCTTCATCACTATATATAAAGGTTAAACCTTCAAACAGAGCGCTGTGACGATTAGGCTAAATGAAAACGAAGTGAAAGACGTAAAAAAGGAATGAAAGTCTTAATATTCATATTTCCTCGTAAAGTGGCGTTTTGGAAGATGAAATGCATTTTAGAAAGTATTTTGTGTTGGTTTTATTAGTTTAATCGTTGTTATTTCACTTGATACACTTTTTTTAACTGCCATTTTCAAACGTTGATTGACGGCCATTTCTATACGCGGTTTAACTGATCCATCGGTCAAAAAATAAACCAGTTAAAAACAGTGAAAAAAATGACTGCTGAATCAATGGAAAATGTCATTGAATCAATAAGTGAAGGAAATGTGGCACTTTTTCACTGATTCACCAGTTAAATTCACTGAAGTGACTGTTGAATCAGACATTATACTTTCGACTGATTGAAACAGTGGCATTCTCACTGATTCAGATGTAGAGTGTAGTAAGAAAGAGTTCTCATGCAAAATATTACTACACTGAATGCACGCGAATGCAGTGCGCTGTCCGTCTGGTGTAATTTTCAAGACTTGTTTAACCTTTGTTTGCATGAGGCGAAGGAATATATTGGAAGTAGAAGTTAAGCAGGGCTTCAGAAAAATTAGGAAGTAACCACTTAATGGACTGTATGCTGCAAACACTACACTGCTGGCGTTACTCACGACACAGCACGATGCGGGGTCATGCAAGTTGGCTAGCCTGCAGCCAGAGCATGTGCTCATACTTCGCCAAAACTGGACTCGAGAATTTACAGTAAAAAAAAAAAAATTAAAATTGTGTGATTCAACATTGGCGAGGACTTTTGCTCAATATTGTTTCCCAACAAGTCAATAAATTTATATAAAAAGTATATAATTACTAGCTTAAATAGATCCTAGTTGTACTGAAACGGTTACATGAAGTTTAATAATATTTGAAAGGCTATATTTCATCTCAAACTCAAAACAACAGTTCTGATTGCAAGAAAGGCTGTTCATTGTTTGAGCTAGGACATTTGACATTCTGCTTATGGCATGCACACTCTACGCCGTATGGCTTCAACGGAGTGTCACAGATTTGAAAATAAAATAATTTATTAGTATTATATTTTCTCCTTTGCTGTACGCTTTGTTTATAATTCTGATGCAGTATTTTTGTGAAGGTTTGAATAGAAGCATTTGTTCTATCTCCCTCTTTGATTTGATGTCTAATCCGCTTTCTGGCATAGTATTTGCCGAGGTCTATTTTAACCCTTCTAATTCCTCATTGTTGTTATAAATGTCTATAAATAACGTTAAAAACATTAGCGCACGATGACACTTGACGAAGGATGCGCAACAGACGGCAAGAGCAGCCTTCGAGTCGTTTATAGAAGTAAGACTGTTTACGTAGGAATCTGAAACACGTAAGATGACTCCAGATTAATTAGCTAAGTGCCTGCTCTCTCGTCTGGCTTGCCTCGTCGCTAAACAAAGCGACGCGTTCTGAAAATAAGTCACTAGAGCAACTTGAGGAGAGTCATGTTTGTAAGACAACAATAAGTGTACATGTCCTGGTAAGTTGCATCGCGACAAATTTGTCAACATTGCGTCATTGGAAACCGAGCGAAGAGAGTTTAGTTTTTAACCTTTCACACTTAATTACCCAAGTAATTTTTTTTCAGGTAATCCAAATAAAATAATTGCTCTAAAGCTATTTCTTACCGTTTTCCTAATTTGAACAACTCTGTGTGGGTTTGTGTGTGGGGATGTGTGTGTGTGTGTGTAATTCTTTACGCGTAGAAACATGCATTGTAAAATGTATGCCAGTAAAGAGATGATGACATTATAACTTTTATATTTGAATTTGACAAATTCTTGCGACTTATAATTGCATGGTCTTTGTTGTTTCACTGTGAAAGTTATAGTACCAAGGTGTGAACGAATTAATAATACGTGTGCTAATAATTAGCTAAATTAAAACTATTAGCATCAGTTACCTTATTTTAAAATGGTTTAAATATCGGCCAACATGAGATAGCATTACTTGTTGAATCCATTCTGCTACACAAAATGTTTGGGTTTGAATACTGTGTAAAATATTTACATTTGTTGTTTTTAGTAACGGTTGAAATTCTTACTATGTATATGTCGTTCCTTTTGTTAGCCCAAAGAAATATACATATTGAGGAAGGGTGGTAGAGGCTATTCAAAAGTTTACCAAACATGGGTACGACGCCTGACGTTTTACAATATATATTCCTTTAGCCTATAAAAACTTTACAAATATTGAAATAAATTCTTTTAATTGAAACTTTTTTTGTTTACTTCGATGCTGTTCTGAAAACGAAATACAGCGGGTTTTTCTGCCGTTCATGGTAGTTACGATGCAGTATGAGCTGCAACAAAGCACATTTTATTTTATATTATCAATATAATAGGAAATTTTCCTTGAAATTTCCCTTTTACTAAGTACGATGCACTAAAACCGTCGTTGTTCATTGTTAAACAATTGTGAAATTGATAATATTTAATAAACTTTTAATACACTGTTAGTTAAATGTGTCGCTTTCACTTACAAATAATTAAGCTATCAAAATATACTGTAGCGTAAAATATATATGTATTTCAAGTGAACTATTTTGCGTGTGTGATAGTATTAATAAGTTTGTTTATTTATCAGTTATACGTACGAACTGTTAAAAAAATTACGAATATTAACTTCAGTGACACTGTGCCAGATCAAAATACTTTACAAATAAGCAACACAGCTGGTTTGTGTAGCTCATCGACAAAACAAAATGTTTTATTGAAACATGACTTGTAAGACGAGGGGTTACATAAAATTGGAATAGAAGTATGTAAATTATATCATTGTTCAAAAGTGTTCCTGCTTGCAAAACTAAATTAATGAAGTAAGAAATATGTAAGTGTTAAAACTTGTTGCGAAACGCAACTGAAGGTTGCAAAATTTAAAGAATTCATTTCATACAGATGTTCCAGAAATGTTGACAATCAAATAACAGACAACGGAAAATTAGAACTCCACTGTACCAGCTAAGCAAATCACAAAGTAATGAAAAAACAAAAAAAAAGTAGATTTCCAAAATAACGAATATTTTTTGACAATGTACACGGAAACTGGCAAAACGTATTTTCAAAACTGAATCATGTTAAAATTATTCAAACGAAACTATTTCCAGTATTTAACCACTGCCGCAAACAAATATTTGCGGTGGTGCCAATGTTATTAATTCATCTAAATTTTCTCGAGAGGCAACCTTGCACAAGAGACGTCAGGCAAAAACGAAAACTTGGATGCGTGTTCAGCAGACGTTGAAAGCAGCGGCTGTGCAAAATAGCGTTCGGTTGAGAGGAAGAGTGCAGCACCGACATCGAGAGGGTGGCGTCGACAAGAACATAGAGTGGCTAACTTACAGCTGTGTGCGTCGCCCAGTGTCTCCCCCAGTCATATCCAGACGGTCTTTTAGTCACGTACGTTATGGCTCGCACGTGTTCTACTAAGTTCTCTATCCGAGCAAAGACTCTGGCGCGAGCGGACAAACTGCTCCACGCCTGGTCTGCGTGCGACAGCCTGTTGTAAACAAAGACAGGAGCAGAGAGATCTCGCGTCTACTGCGCCTGATCTCAACACTGGCTCACAACATGGCTACACGTGTTCTACTAAGTTCTCTATCCGAGCAAAGACTCTGGCGCGAGCGGACAAACTGCTCCGCGCCTGGTCTGCGTGCGACAGCCCGTTGTAAACAAAGACAGGAGCAGAGAGATCTCGCGTCTACTGCGCGTGATCTCAACACTGGCTCACAACATGGCTCGCACGTGTTCTACTAAGTTCTCTATCCGAGCAAAGACTCTGGCGCGAGCGGACAAACTGCTCCGCGCCTGGTCTGCGTGCGACAGCCCGTTGTAAACAAAGACAGGAGCAGAGAGATCTCGCGTCTACTGCGCATGATCTCAACACTGGCTCACAACATGGCTACACGACTCTCACAATCACTTGTTATAGTCTATTCGCGGTATCTAGGACGTGTTTTGTTGTCTCTTAGATACCATTGGCACTATGTTGATTATCACAAGAGTTTTATTCTTCTGTTAACATTGAACTTGTATTTATATTTTATCTGTAAACCATAATATTTTATTTATAATTATTATGAATAAAAACGAAGAGAAGAAGTTGGTTTTGGTTATGCCTAATAAATAGTTCTCATGCTAAATATTATTAAACTGAGCGATTATGATTGCGGTGCCTCGTCCCTTTGGTGTATAGGCTATTCACGGTAAAGTGAGCACTTTTAAAAGTCCTTTCATTAAAAATAATAGTCAATAAATATATTTTATTTTAGCCTTAGACGTAAACTTCAGAGTGCGGTGGAATATACACACGTGTTTATTACTTACATGACAATATTTATTTAAAAAGGTGGTTAAAAGATCAAATATGACTGAAAGAAAAAAGTAACTTGGACCTCGAAAGTGCTCACTTTACCGTGGAACAGCCTATAATTTTTTAGACTTAGTCAATCCTTGTTTGTATGCGGCAAAGGGATAACCAGTAAGTATAGCCATAGCAGGGCTTCAGGAATGTTGTAAGTATCCATAGATGGATTATAAAACAACTACGAGAATATCTGTTTACATTTTGTTTGTCAACAAACACATACTTTTGTAAAAAATAATTGTTTTACTTATTATATTCTATTTATAACGAAATTTGGTTGAAGTAAGTGAACGAATACTTCGGATCCAATATTTACGTAAAAATGCTCACATGAGTTGAAACCTAGTGGTTTAGAGTTGAGTTGAGTTGAGAGATTTGGGCGGCTCTTAACAACGAGGTCTTGAGAGCCGATGAAGGTGAAACGAGGTGAGAATGGAGCAGCGTTGGAATGCAAGGGTGAGGAAAACGGAAGATCCCGAGAAAACCCGCCGACCAGTGGCATCGTCCAACACTTGCGAAAATCCGGGAGTCGCCCGGCCGGGGATCGAACTCGGTTCGGCTTGTTGAGGGGGGGGGGATGGCGAGCAGTCTAACCACTCAGCCACCGCGGCCCCCTCGTTGTTGTATCATTTCCATGGGCAATAGACAACCAGAATATTCGTTGATTCACTATGCGACCAGCTAGAATTCACAATGCTTTATCCACTCAAGGTTAATTTAGTTTTCCATTGGCTGTTGCTACAGTTTAACCAAGAGCATATCATGTAAGAATACAGAAGTGAAACAGCTGCTCACTCCGCGAACTCCAACCGCACGCGCCACCAAAATGGCGTCACTATCCAGCAGAATAACGGTACACGGTTCACCAATCAGCGCTTGCCATCTTGGGCCGTGTCCGAATCCAGGTATACATTAGTATACCCTCATCCTTGCGTGCTGTGCTGATCCTTGGAACCAAATTTGATAAACTCGGTCAAGCAATCTTGTTGGTTTCGACAACAGCTGTTAGCCAACCAAACGCATTTAATGAAAGTGTATTTCGGCGAAGAACTTGATAATTGCCGAAAGGTATAGGGTTAAATCTAGGGTTAAATTATTTTAAAATTTTACTTACTTGATATATTTTTTATCATGTTTACTGTGTGTGGGTTTGTAGTTTGGATTGCCGGTTTTAGCCTAACTTTTGCAGGTTATGAAGAGCATTGGGTAATACGAATATATTGTTTAGAACTTTTTCAAGGTGCACCTTCCGATAATTATTAACCTAGTTCAAACTGCTATGCCTAAAGAGCAGTGGTGTCACCCAATCAGTCTGTAAATAAAGCTTTCATGCCGAACATCAATCGTAACCCACAAATTGCTTCTCAAAATGGTGGCACATATACCACAAGAACGCGATAAGTGTACACAGCTACGTTTTTCGTGTATACTTGCATACTTCACTTGCAATCCGGACGGCACTTACAATGTCACTACCGGGGACAGGACTTCAGGAGAATTCTGTTGCGGCCTTTCTCGCCAGCCGGCGGTCTAGCCAATAGGAAACATTTCGTGGGCCACAGTAGCCAATCAGGCACAAGAATTGTTTCCAAAGCCTCGCGCAGCCAATCAGAGAATGAGTACGTCAACATAAAAGATCCGCCACACCATTGCGACTCTGTGTAAGTCTCTACTCTGTAGTTAAACCCTTTCAGACCCACTTTAGTTTACGGTTTCGGGTGTTGCAAACATAACATTCTATGATGCGTGCTATACTTAAGTCGACACAACACTTGTTTCGTTGTCACAGCCAATGAGCTGTAGGCTATATGTTCGGCTACAGTTATAAGAACAAATTATGACCTAGACCAGTATGTCGGTTTGCGAATCACTTACCCACGGACAAGATAATTTGTAATTGAGTTTCGCTGTGTGCAGCACAGACCAAAAATTACATACACGTGCGTAATGTACACAGTTGTGTACACTGGGTCTGAATGGGTTAAGACTAAATCAGGAAGCAGTGGATTCGGTTCACGTATTTTTACTGCAAGTTCATTTTTGGTCGAAAGTCATCAGGGCCGTGTCTAACAAACTGTGGCCCAAAAGAAGCCGAAGTTGAAATATACACGTGGTTAAAGCTTAGCTAGTCGTCGAGTAAATTAGGGAAATTTTAGGGTCTCCAAACAATAAAGTAGCTCAATTTTGGGGCTAGGAAGTTTCTTACTGCTCAGTTGGCAACGGACAGTGGCAAATATCTTCTCTACGGTTCCACTCGTACTTGCACAGATACGTATTTGGATGTATGGTAAAAATAAAAAAAGGGGTGGGGGCAGGTTTCTAAGGAGGCTATAGCCATCTCCACTTATTACTTTTCTTACATGTACACGAAGTGACAATGCTATAATACATCCACGGTTAATTCACACTTTTATGAAGCCCTGCTAAAGTTCTACTTTCAGATTATTCCTCCGCCTCGTACAATCAAAGCTTAAATAAGTCTAGAAAGTTACACCGATGGACCACACGCCGAATTCGTGCGCACTCAGTTGTAATAATATTTTGCACGAGAACTATTTCTTGCTAGGTGTTACCAACGCACATGATTTCTCACTGTTTTTATAAATAGTTATTTATATTGAAACATTATAATTTATAAACAAAATGTAGGGCAATCTTAAATGTAACGAAAAGTGAAATAATTGTATGTTAACACAGGTATAAAACGTCTGTGATAGATGGCATATTTAGAAAGTAACCAAACATGGCATACATGGGGTAATTTTTCGAAGGTTTGGTTCCAAAAGTGTGAAGAAACTGCGAATAGACTATAGTAATAGTCTTACTTTAATCCTTTCGTACGCTGTTCACGGTAAACTTAGCTTTCTGAATTCCTTCGTACGATCTATACTTGTGTGTACAGTGTATTATTCCAACATGTGTAAAATTAGCATTTCCATAGGCCCGATCACTTTATTTATGCGTCGGTCAAGTGAATCTGTGAAATTATTATAAAAATAAATATTTTACGAATCTGCTAATTCTTACACTTATTTGCATAGAAACAGAAAGCAAAAGAAATAGTTTCAATGTCGATAAATGTTCCCCTCCATCGCTACCAACTTTACTGGCTGCATATAGGTCAGTGCGCCCTTTAAATATATGCAGGCAGAGGAACTGACGTTAGACTGCCAAATTTAACTCAAAGAAGGTTAAGGCGGACGCAGACGTACATCCACAGCGTTAAGAACTGCGCCCGTTCCCTCCAGAAGCTCTGTTTGTGATTAGAATACAGAAGAACTGTTTTTATTCCTCCTCAGAACTTAACCCTTTGAGGAGTATGCACGTATATATTCGGGGATATCTTTTTTATATGGAAATATCTTTACTCTTCAAGACAAAACTCCCACTTTTATAGTTTTGCTGTTTCGTTGGAGTTTATGGGAACCTAAGTAAAAAAATTACAATTAGCCAACATTGCAATTTGTAAGATTAAAACTTGTCCGTTTAATAATTTCTCAAACGCACACGATGGATTGTGAAACTTGTTAACTCTGTCGCGACACGGTAATTGGCACACAGTAAACACGCGACTTCATTGGCCGACGGCCAACCAATTGTAAACGTTGCAAAGTAGAGTATGCGTGTCCGGTGTAGACAGGGCCAATAGAATGAAGGTAAGTGGAAATAGAGAGACCAATACAAGTGATATTGCTGTAGTGGAGAATATAGGCAGCTTCCTTCAATCCGGTCCTCAGTGCCAGCAAATTTGTAACGCCCTCAAAAGGTTAAATGATATCGGGCCCATAAAACTTTTCTGCTTTGATAGCAGGACGCCCTTCGTGCACAATGAAACTGTTCGCAGCGTAAATACAGAGACCAACACGACTGATATTACTGAAGTGGAAGATACATGAAACTCACTTCAGTGCTTCAGTCATCAGTGCTATAAGCTGTTCACGGTTGTAGTTTAATCACGGTTTCTTCGCAATTTTTGTATCTGACCTTTGAAAATCATCCCTTGTATTACATGTTTAGTTGTTTTCTAAAAATTTCATGTTTCAAAAGCGTTTTCAAATTGTGTCAGCATAAATATACTTCCTTTTTGGTTGGATTGAATTTTTACTTATATCTTACATATAAGTTATGACATTTCATTTATTATTTATATAAATTGTGACTCCTAAAAGAACCGCATTTTCACCTCCTTTGGCCAAACAGGGCCAAGTTTTTCGATAATCATATGCAATGTAGACGTCAGAAAACTGCCGGCAACTTTCAATAACCATCACAAGATTTATCCTCCTGTTCTCTTTACTGAGAGAACAACTATTCAAAACCATTTTCCAGTTTTCAAGACTAGATGTTATGTTGGCCATAAAATGAGCATTAATCCTGCCAAAGGACAAATGTGCGCCCTGCGGAAAAGAAAGTAACCTTTTTTTTTTTGTACGTTACATATATTAACGTATTTTCCATAATTGTTGAATTCTCCTCTCTACATTGAGCATAATTTCAAAAGTTTATATTTCATTATTTTATATGGGCATTCAATCATAATATTCAAGATCTGTATCTCAATAAAGTTTCGGCTCCAATTGCGAGCTTTTATCTAGAATTCCATAATACTTTCTCTACAGTAGTGAGCGGAAAAATTTTAAAGCCTCACATAATATTTATCTCCAATGTGAAAAAAAAAATTAAAATAGAAAACTTTTAAAATTGTACTTTTAAAGTCTCATCGTCTTTTCCCTAAATACTTATGGGAGGGAGGAGGGGGGGAATAACAATACATATCTTTGATTTGCGTGTCCATGGCCACTGACGGGAGTCGATTCGTCTCGTCCTTGGCCCCAGCCAGAGTTCACGAACCCCTTCCATAACACAACGTGAAAAGGAAGTGTATAGATTGCTCCGAAATTACACTTTAATAAACGCTTCCTGTCAAACATTTCCGGCCACGTCACATTGTCTATGATTGGCCCCCCAACTGAGCCAATCAGGAAACAGTGACTTCACAACGCAAGTAGCGCCCACATCACCGGAGCTGTGTTTATTCGTCGCAAATCAATGTTTATGTTAAAGAGCAGCAGGAACATGGGAATAGGATGAAAGAAAAAATTTAGAAGGGCCTTAAAAAGTGCTCACTTTACCGTGAACAGCCTATAAAACAAATGTCCAAATCTGTCCCAACAAGTAAGTTTCAAAAACTGCTACCAGGTAGCAGTAAATGCTTTGCGCCATTTTGTTTTATACTTGTTTGTTTAGAGTCACGAGTATTTGGCTATTATAAAGTTCAGGTGTTGATTTAAAGGCGATTAAAAAAATTATTGTAGTTTCTCTATTTTGTTTTTCGGTTATTTGAACACATTTTATTAATATTCGCTTTGCGTTTTTATCCAAAATTAAATTCCTTCATTGGAATAAATTTTCCCTCAATGTTTCATTAATGGATCATTCAGACCGTAACTGCAAGGGGCATATTTATTATTTGCAATTTTAGTCCCGCTCGGCACTGGCTCACTCCACATTCGCTACAATGTCTATGTTTACAAATGTTTTTGTTTGCCACATCAGATTACGCGCGTATTTTGCCGGTAAATTACTCATCTCATTCTTCCATAAAAGACCCCGGGACCGGGGACAACCGAGGACAAAAATATTAGAAATTGACCAATCTGCCGAGGACAGAGGAGATGCGAGGACAAGCGGAGCACATGGCTCATGACGTCACCTGATCACGTGGGCCAATCAGTGCTCGTGACGTCAGAGAGGACTGAGGCCAGGGGATGTGGCAATTGTAGCAGGGCCCCAAGAAGTAGTTCTTGTGCAAAATATTTCTAGCCAGTGCGCATGTATGCGGTGCACTGTCCCTCTGGTGTACTTTTCTACACTTGGGTTAAGAGTTAGTTGGAGTTGCGCATCCAAGGTCAAGAAGCGAAGGAGCGATACGGGCGACACTAACATGCGCGCCTAGTGTCTCATCGCTCCTACGCACACGGCGTGCAGTGTTTCCGTCGTAGCGCTGTACTGTGCAATTCAGAGCTGTAACAATTTGGTTTTATTACACGCGATGAACGCCCACAGATTAAATAAACTACGTCCGTATTTTTGTACTTTTCTCTTGCCGTTTAAGGAAACTGCACAGGCAAGCGTTAAAAATGCGATATTTGACCATCATCCCGAATTTTTTTCTGAAAAAAAATATACTAAATATTACAGAAGTAAAATAATAGGAACATAGATAATTGTTTTTTATTTTTTCTGACAAAAGGTTGTATTTTCATGACATGTATTTACCGAGATACGCGTACTCGCGCAAACGACTATTTCACAAAAAAAAAAAGTGCAGGTCCATGTAACTCTTAAGCATTGTTTGCATAAGGCGGAGGAATATCCTGGAAGTAGAACTTAAGAAGGGCTTCAGAAAAATCGGAAGTAACTGTGAATGGAGGACAGTAGATTTGTGCCATCCTCAAAGGGTTAAGTTTATTTTGAGTGAATATTTTCGTACTAGATTTTTGTCTACTTCAACACTTAAGTTCAACGTGAGTAAATTTTTGGTTTTCCTTGCGGGCTGCCTTTTCTTTCTATTTTTTTTTTTTTCATTGCTTGTATACAATTATCTGAGACGTCCAGTGATATCAAGATTGGCTAGTGGTTCGGCTGTGCTAGTAAATTTATAGAACTTTCCGATCTTAAAGCAATGATCGATTTGAGGTGCCGTTACACATGCACAAATAATTATATTTATGTTTCTGCGGTTCATATAAACTCTGCGCAAAAGAACTCACTTCGGGCCATTATTATCGGTGTCATCTGGCATGGAAATGAAACCATCAGCGTTGTGGAGACAAGCGAACTAGCTTGATGTCGGAATGTTGTATGTATTGCTCGCTTGCAACCTCCTGACTGAGGCAGGATTTACAAAAACCCGTCGAATCCGTCCGTCCGTCCGTCCGTCAAAAGCTTGGCAAGCTTTAAGTTTTGACGGACGAATCGATGAAATTACAGCCTCATAAACTTGCACGCTTTAGTACTCGTTCATCCCGAGTTCTTTACAAGGCTGTGTAGCGTGTGCAATATTTTGTTTTGGCTGTATTTTGTTTACATATGTTACAACTGTAAAAATTAATTAAGTTAAATTTTTCCTGAAGATTAATTGATAATTACGGTTGGAAACACGAGCTCCTATTGTGCGATAGTGAACGTAATAAAATCATGATTTATGCTACTTTCAATTTTTTTACGTACGTGTATGCGTGTTTTGGGCAGGCACTTAGAAACACACTACCGCCAAAAATGTTCATATTGTATGGAGAATATTTTTATACTTGTAAACATTTTTGTTTTTATTAATTTGCAGCAATGAACTTACGACGGACGTACGAAGTTTGGTTGTAAATCGCTCGGCTGGGAGACGGACGAACGCATGAAGGACGGACGCGACCTGCTATTGTAAATCCTGCCTCACTGTGTTAGATTCTATAATATTGGAGACACAAGAAGCTATAGGCTGTTTACGGTAAAGTGTGCACTTTTGAGGGCCCAGTAACTTCTTCCTTTTAGCCACATTTTATCCTTTGACCACTTTTTTTTTTTTAAATAAATAATGCTAATTTAAATAAGAAAAAACACAGTATGAATATTCCACCTCACTCGGAAGTTCAAGTCTACGACTGTTGAATATTGTTCCAAATGAGAGGGCTTTCAAAAGTGCTCACTTTATCGTGAATAGCCTTTATAGTCGTGTACACCACGCGCCAAGTAACTGCAGAGTAGTAACGCGTCACTTCCGACACAGTTCTCTATATCCTGAGTGTCGTAGTCCAAGAGCGAAATCCTAGATGAGACAGAAATAACTTACACAGGCTGAATGAGACAAGACTTGATAGCGGTACTCACAAACCGTAGCGATCAGAACTGCAGGAGGAGAAAAACAACTTTGTAAAGTAACAGGGGCTGTGTTGGTCGTATCACGAAACATGCGGGAAAGAGATTCCCAGATAACAAAGGAAAGACGAAAACACTCTCATCGGGCCGTAACCAAACTAAATTTACCGGCTGCCGAGGCGAGTCTCTGGCACTAGAATAATTTACTAAAGTTGTTTCCGTGATAGATAATACATCTTCTATTACTCCAAATCTCCATTAGCGAAGGAAATTAGTACTAAACTCAGGATGTATCATTATGATTTTTACCCAGTGCTTTTTATGTTTGCCTATTAATCAGTAATGATTTTGTACGTTTACAAATTTGCTTGGAAAGTAATTAAGTTGCCAATTATTTCAATGCGATATTACAAGAGAAATTATTCAAAAATTAAAAGTTGTTAACAACTAATATAAATATTTGAAAATCCTATTTAAATTAAATTAATTGACTGAATGGTTTATATAGTCCATAGTAAAATTGAGTGTTCTCGTTCGAAGCATTTCTTTCATGTCGGTGACAGATACGACCATTCTTACAAAATCGATGCTGTAGAGAGCGGAAAAAATCATAATATTTTTCAGGCGTGGTGATGCCAAAAACCCTTAAGAGACTTTTGGAATGGATTGAATTTTCAAAGCATGATACTATCATTCTTCGGAATATTTGTTACAACACGAACGTTCTGTCTCTATCCGTACACATTAAAGTTTTGAAAATGCCACTATGAAGAGTTTTTTTTTACCCTACTTTAGAATACACGCGTAATATCCAAACCTTTAACGTATAATTATGTCACAATTAACTTCCTTTATCTTAAATTATCAGTATGTTTACACATTTTTCCAAGTAGCAAACAACATATATTAGAAAATTAAACGAAAAAGTATGCAACCTATCATCAAATATTATGTTCCTATAAAACTAACAGTAATTACGAGGAAAATAATTATGACGTGAAAAAGAATTTTTTTTTTTTGCGTAAATGTTGAGATCAATTGTAAACGCTTCCTCCTACGTGGCTTTTCAAGCATATTTTGAAGTTCACATTTTTTTTACGAACCTCCTAAATGTGTTACCGCAGGGCGAAAATGTTTTGTACAAGAATAACAC
This sequence comes from Dryococelus australis, assembly GCA_029891345.1. Classification (NCBI taxonomy): domain Eukaryota; kingdom Metazoa; phylum Arthropoda; class Insecta; order Phasmatodea; family Phasmatidae; genus Dryococelus; species Dryococelus australis. The sequence goes on along the minus strand of CM057006.1, from coordinate 72,209,845 downwards.
ATGTACTCTAGGCGAGTAATCATATGCACTTACAAGAAATTTCAAATTCTATAAATTTTGTTGTCCTAAAAAAAAAAAAAAAAAAAAAAAAAAAAAAAAAAAAAAAAAAAAAAGTGAGATTACATTATATTAACTGGATGTGTGAGAAACTATGAGCCATCACCCACTTATCGTTGCTATACCACACGCCAGATATCTGCGACCTCTAGCACGGTCACAAGGTTGGGTGACGTCACTGACAATTCCTGGAATTCATTATACATATCGCGACAGGTGGAGGTATGAATGAGTAGATAAGAGACTGCCAATTTATGTAAAAAAAAACCAACAGAAAACATTGTCCGTGGTGACATATATAACCCGTTCACATTTTGAAAACCATCCACTGCCGTTGACGGAAGTACATCACTATTGTATCTGCCTTCGTATGCATATTACTAAGATTTACTATTGTTTCATGTGTTTTTAAAACTGAAAACGAATTTACTCACGCAGTGCTGAACTTAATGAAGGAGATAATATTTTCGCATTAGTTAGTAGGAAGTATTCCACGCAGTGTTCTCAGGTTATCAGCTCGTCCTTCGCACCCATTACCAAGAGATAGTAGCCAATAGCAGGGCCATCCGTAACTGTCGCCTTCGCAGATGTATGGCACGTAGTATACAAACACTCCGCCAATAAGACGAAGACGAGATGGCGACACCACCTTAAAGTCTATTCGCCGTATCTTCAAATACATTATTTTAATGAAACGTAAAAAAAAAAATCATCCCATGTATGTTTCATAAAACTACACGTCGACATTGTTTGCTACAAAAGAAATTGTACAAGTTACAAGTCATTTTTACAAGTCGAATGGTGATTGTGTTTCCCAGAAGGACTTGTACGAGCACACATTTTTAAATATAACGATATTTTTACAAGCCTACCGACCTAGGCAACTATAGATACAAGTTCGAATAGACGAGTGATTGAATTTTTATTTACACATATGAGTTTTTAGTTATGACTAACATCACTGAAAGTTTTTTTACAATTGCACTTATAATAGTTAAAGTTATGATTATTATATTTACTGATACGAAAGGGGAACAACTTAAGTTTTCAAATACGAGAAGACGAAGAATGTTCAAAAAAATAATTAATGTACATTAACGAATGAATTCAGTATGAGTTGGAGAAATGCTGGTAGAAATAGGACAGTTCTTAGGATGCCAAACCAATCACTCTTGCCAAAACATCTAGTTACAGAGTTAAATTTTATTCACTGTCTGGCTTTTCCACTCACGTTATCATATTAAAATTTTTCTAAAACAACCAAATTACATCAACGAACGAAAATGCCACAAACCAACCACACGGCAATTACTGAAAGCGAATCTAAATAAGTAATATTTACATTCGACTTATAAACTTGACTACAAGATATCCGAGCGTTACATGCCGAAAGCTTTCCTTTCATAAACACTCATAAAATTGACTTGTAGATTACACTGGTAACGCCTAATACTTAACTTGTAGACTTCGTAATTTTATGAAACAGTTCCGGGGTTGGTTGCCTCCTAAATATTAATGTATCGCAAGCGTTTTATACTCTTGCTGGTATCAAACTATCTTATTTCTAATTAGAGTAAACGTTTCTTGTATTCTGATAATAAATTTTCATTTTTAAATTATAATCAATATTAATTAAAAATCAGAGAGAAAATACGTGATTTACTTACGCCTGGTAAGAAATAGTTCCCATGTAAAACATTATCAGAGCGCGCACACAATTTCGATATGTTGTCCCTTGGTTGTAATTTTCTAGAATTGCTTGAGCTTTGTTAGAATAACTCTGGGGAAAATGCTGGGAACAGAACTTCAGCAGGGTTTCAAATAAAAGTTGTAGGTAACCACGAATGGACTTGAAGTATTACTATCGCAGGCTACAAGAACGGAGAATTGTACGTCATTTTCAATGCCTTACGCGTTGAGGTATTCGTAGAGTGAATACGATGAAGATTGTTCCATCATTGTACACTGATATAAAATCGAACAAAATATTTGTTTGAATAAGGCCAAATATATATTCAGTTGCCATAACAAGATATATTGTTGAGGAAACAAAATTTCAAAAGCAAAAAAAAAAAAAAAAAAATTACTTTCGTTCGTCTAACAAAATATACGTTTGAATAAACCAAATCTCTGTGTTGGGCCAAAAAAAATTAGACTGTCAACTGAATATTTTGTGTAATTAACTGTATATATTTGTCTGGTCACTCATTTCACTGCCTTTGATCGAAAATTCAGCTCAAGAGGTTGTTTGTATTTTTGTTACAATTAAAATAGTATCCGTGTTTGTTAGTGCATATACTGATGCTTAACAATCGTATAAACTCATTAATAAAACAGTGTAACAAGAAACTGACAAGTAAAGCTGTAAAACTTGCAATATTTGTTTGTACACGTTTCCCATTGTTTGCCGTATACAGGTTGTTTCGTAACTTATGTTACAGGCTTTGGGAGGTAACTCCTTACGTAAAATCGTTACTAAAATGCAGATTGACTTATGTCCGGAAACGACGTCTAATCGTGCAAAAAAAAAATCCCAAAATCTGGGCTTTAAAACTAATTTTTATTTAATAAAGTGGAAAAAAATTATTATTTGCCTAAAATATTTAAATATTGTAACTTAATTTTACTTTATTGCCATTTTATTTAGTAAAGAAACTATTTTTAAAGCCCATATTTCAAGGGAGTTTTCAACCCTTAGACGTCGTTTCTGGACATAAGTCAATCGGCATTTTCGTAATGTTTTGCCATAAGGAATCACCTCCCAAAGTCTGTAACATAAGTTACGAAACACCCTCTATAATTATAATTAAAAGCTTTTAGGCGTCATTAGTTCTCACTTTAGCTGAGGTTACGTAGGAGTAGCGCTCGGGCGCAGGTGATCTAGGTTCGAAACTCGGTCGAACTTGTAAATTTTTTTATATCGGCCCAAACTGTTTAATATACGTGTAGGCAAACAAATCTTTAGTTGCGCCAACTAAATCTTACAGTTTGGGGCAACCAAATTAGAACAACAAAATAATCTGTTTTCAGCAACAAAATATTTCGTTGTCCCTATACAAACAAATAATTTGGTTGCCCCAAACAAATCTTGTTTGATTCAACAGAATCTTTTTCTCAGTGTACATAATTTCTTCCTACGGAACTGTCAAAAGTGGCTTTGTTTAAGGTCAGTGCTATGTTTCCTTAAAGCAACGTTTCTATGTCAGTTTATTACTTTTGACAAATATAACGTCAACATGATATGAACAAGTTAAGGAAAATGTTATATTTGTTTACGTGAAAACACTCGATTTGTTGTAAAATGAAATGTTAAACAAACGGGACCACTTTTTGGCAGTTATGGTGGTAATTATTGAGCCAAAGTTGAGGTTATGCGCAAAAGACGAAAATCAATCTACTTCATCATTAGTCTATAAGGCGATACTGCACTGTCATGCGCTAGTAGGCGCCACCCTTAGCATTCCAGAGGAATAACGAAGGGAGTCTCCCAAAGCGGCTTCAACCCTCCAGAGAATATAAAGCCGTGTCCGCACTCAGGTATATACTTGCGTACTTGCATCCTTGCATATTTCACTTACCCTTGGCACCAAACTTGATGAATTTGGAAAGGCAATCTTGTTGGCTTCGGTCCCAGTAATTAGCCAGTTAACCACTTTAAACGTTCATGTATTCCGACTAATAATTCGATAATTGCCGAAGGTTTTAGGGGTTGAATAAAGTATTAAATAATATTCAAATTTGATTCACATTAACATTTATTGTCTGGCATTATTGTATGTAAGTGCATCTTGGATTGCTTTTTATATCTTAGCTTCTGTAGGTTAGGAACATAGGCCTAATACGAAGGTATTGCTAAGTCCTGTTTTTAAGGTGAAACTTGCGATAATTATTTACTCAGTTAAAAATTATATGCCTACGAAGTAGTAATGTTGCCCTATCAAACTTTAAATCAAATAATTATGTCGGAAATCAATTGTAACCTACAAATAGCTTCTCAAAATGGCGAGCAAGCAAGTATGCGAGAAGTATACAACTCCGTTTACTTGTATGCTTGCATGCTTCACTTGCAGTTCGGACAACACTTCCGGGGACAGGCACGCGCAAGTGTGTACTTCTAGGCGAGTTCGGACGCAGTCGAAGTTCCCACCCGCTCTGAAATAACTATGCGTTGGAGCAGATGAAACAGCATCCTAAGCTAAGGTGTGCTCGCTATAGCTCAACCGTCTTCCCTCCCCAAGACAGAGCGGCTTTGCTGCCGAAAACAGTCTATTCTTTCGCATCTCGCCGTAACTTAAATGTCTCAACGTTGGGAAAGCCCCATTAACTAACCCTAAAAACATGTCAGGAATATTTGCGCGTTGGTACCCGTAAAATCGTTCTTCCTGTTTTTGTTCCAGGAAAGAAAGTCAGGGCAGAAATTTAATAATTAAATAAGTTTACTGCGAAGTTAAAAAAAAAAAAGATCTGGTTAATTAGTGACTGCTGTTTTTATATTATCTTCGTTTCTGTGAAAAGGGAAAATACTTTACGCGAACTTTTACTGAAAGTAAGCAAACGGAATCTCTCGATTTTCTGATTTAAATATATTTTACGTATTTATTATCTTTATAATAATTACAAGACTCAGCTCCATCCGCTTCTCCCTTAAAAAAAAAAAAAAAAAAAAAAAAAAAAAAAAACAACTTGGCTACACTACCGTATAGTCAGTTCGCGGTTTCTTCACACTTTTTGAATAAAACCTTTGAAAAAAACACCCCATGTATGACGTGTTTGGTTGGTTCCTGGATATGTCATTTATCACAAGCGTTTAGTACTCGGCTTACCATTAAGTACATTATTTTTTGTAAAATTTAAATTTTACGTGCATTTTATCCATACAAATAATATGATATTTAGTTTATAACTAATCGAATGAAGACGGAGAGTAATTAGGTGTGTTGGTAATGCCTAGTAAGAAATAGTTCTTATGCAAATGTTATTACACTTAGGCCGTGTCCGAATTGGCGGAATTTGTCGACAAAATGATCACGTGACCCGATTTTGTATACAAAAATGGCGACGTATTTGATCATTTGGTATTTCTATTTTGTATCAAGCGGATGTTAGCAAAAAATACAAAATGACAAAATCAGTGCCATGTTTTATTTTTACTCGAAAAACACATGCGCGTATGCGTAAATTAAATGATTTTTAAAACGAATAACTGAACTTAAAATGCACCAGGCATGTTTTAAAAAGCAAATATGTGTTGTGCTTTGTTTATATATTGAGGAACAAAATTTTATAAAAGTGGTTTTATAGCATGATTTATTATTCTTTTATTTATTAACGTATTCGTAGCATGCCGGTGATGATTGTAGAAATATTAAGTCTGTTTTAAACATTAAATTTAGATTGAAATATTTTTCACCGCCAATGTAATAATGCGTTGCCACGAGTGCTAAATAAACAAGTGACTGTCGACAACGTCCGAATTGATACCTACCAAATCACGAATTTACAAAATAACGAATTTGTCGATTCGGACACGGCCGTTAGTAGTGACACGCGAAAATGCGGCGCGTTGGCCCAAGTGTAATTTTGTGTGAGGGATATGGCGGAAGTAGAACTTCAGCAGGGCTTCGGAAAAGTTGGAAGTGACCTTGAATGGACCACAGCGCTTGATCGCTGAAGCTGGTTCCACAATAGTGCGATGCGTTACGTTGCGGTGAACGGCAGCCAATCAGGATGAAGCAGATTCCGTCGCAGCGCGTCGGCGTCGAGTGCGTTGCGCGAAACTCTTGCGGCGCGACTGTCGGCGTCGGGCAGCGACGGAGAGGAAGAAGAATAAGTATTCGTTTACAAGGAGAATAAAAAGATTTTTTTTTTTTTTCCAAACCATTTAGAAACGAGCGTTCGCGTTTACGCCGACGTCTTCGTATTTGTATTTGTTATTGCTGCGTGGATGTGCAAAATACAAGACAGGTCTTCTTGTGGACATGAACAATGTCATAAAATTGGTTTATTAACTTCGAAATGATTATCCTTCGTCTTTTTGTGTCTCGTTCCCGCTAGTTTTCGTCTCACATCGCGTCCATGCTACCCTGTTTTTGTATTTCCCCCCACTTGAAACGTACAGTTTCAACTTTTAACGCTTGTCTCTTGTTAATTTGTGAGGTCTGAAAATGTAATTTCCACCCTTAAACAAGATAGCAGCACCGTCTCAGACGGCGTCCGTGGCCCACAGATCGTCGCTTGGTTGTGAAACAGCAAGTGTAGCTCGTCGCAGCCCAACGCATCGCATCGCGTCGCATCGCACTATTGTGGAGCCAGCTTAAAGTCGACAACTTCCCAGCAGGCCGACCACGTACACGAGGGTTTGCGTGTCGCGAGCACACACAAGCCACATGCCGGCCACACTCCCTTGCCCATATCGTCGTGACCTTCATCTGCTGGCCCGATGTTCGTCGTTGATTTTTCCTGGAAGTTAATGTCGTTATCGTCATGGTTACTTTTTTGCCTCGCATCACGCTGAAGAAACAGCATTTTTTTTCCCCTTGCCGTCTGGAAGTCGCAGAGTGGCGAGAGGGATGGTACAGGCTGGTCACGGTAAAGTGAGCACTTTTGAGACCCTTGTTACTTTTTTACTTTCAGCCATTTTTTTTTAATCCTTTAACCACCTTTTAAAATATATACTGTCATGTAAGTAATAAACTCGGTGTGCATATTCCACCGCACTTGGAAGTTAACGTCAATGGCTACAATAAAATATATTTATTGATTATTGTTCCAAATGAGAGAGCTTTCAAAAGTGCTCATTTTACCGTGAATAGCCTGTACATAGAACGTATGCATAACGCCTAGCGTGCTACACAGAACTTCACATGTCCTGACGTAAAGAACTCTCAAACTTTTATAATATAACTAATATGACAAAAAAGAAAATGTACGGTTTACTTTTTATTTATTTTTATTTTTATTTTTTAAATCTTTTCTTGCAAAAATGCGTAGGGTGGAGCTGGGTAATTCAGATAGCGGGGATTTTGTGTGGCAACTGAGGACGCCATGTTTTTGTTCCATGCGGCAGAGTGAAGGTCAGGCCGTGTCAACTTGAAAGTGTGCTCATTCTCACTCGCCACTCTCACTCTGACGCACTCTGGCGCACTTTAGCGAATTGAGACTTGTGCCCTGTGTAAGCCTCCGGCATTATTTCTCTGTTATAAAAGAAAATAGATAGTGAAAAATTAAATATCACTGGCCTTTCACTTTTCTCGAATAAATGTGCAGTGTTTTATGAATTAGAAACTTATTTTAATTTGTTACATGTTTGCATATTTAAAAACATAATTAAAACATATTTAATAATATGCACACAATTAACCTAAGGAAAACGTGAACATAATATCATAATTTATGTCCCATTCTCAAACGGAATATTGTTGTCAATACACATTTCACACTCGCAATGATTAAGTTAAGTCGATAAAATATTTATAACAATGCTTTAGAAACAACAAAATATATGTCTGGATATTTGAGGTTAGACTTTAAAACGACATGACTGCCAGAGAGGGCGCGAGAGTGAGCACCGAGTGTACATCGTCGTTCACTCTCCCTCTCGCGATCTCTCCTCGGAGTTGGGACAGCAGAGAGGACTCTAGAACATGTTGAGTCGTAATGTAGGGCCAGAAATTAAAAACACAATTCCAAGAGTAACATTAATTATTTTTACGCTTAAAAGCAATATTGACAATGACTCATAACCATTCAAACTGAATACAAATATAATGTTTAAGAAAAAATGAAATCTGTAAATGTGACAAAAGATATTTTCCTCTTCTACATTTACGTCAATTCAAATACCGTTTTAAGTGTAATAAAGTGTTTAGTGTTAAAGTATGTCACCATTAACATCATTTCTCTTTTCTTGAAAATAACTTGATTCATAGGCGAATAATTGCGCAGACATTCGACCATTGAAAGAGTTACTACTTCGGAGTATGATAGTGGCCCGCTGTACTAAGGGAAAACTACTTTCCATATGCAGTGCATCGAATGTTGAGAAGCTGTGACGCTCCATTGGCGCTTAAGGGCGGTCTAGGTACGCGCATGGAATTTGTGGTCGCCTTTAGTGGCGCGCATGACTTTCAATCGTCCGTTCGTCTCATGAAACTTTTAGTGGTGACGTCACTATGCTATGCTAAGGAGCCTTGAACGGACGTTTCATGCCTTAAATTGTTTCTGGAACAGTCGTATTAGCACTTCTGAACTTTAACAAAAAATACGGATTAGTGACGGAAATAAAAATGGAGTCTTAGGATCTGGACGTGTAAAGCGTCTCAAATGCAATACGCAAGCAGACACCGCTTAAAGAAATGGGACTTTTTAAAGAAGTTATTAATGACAACCATACGATTGAACATCTGCGTTCTGTTTACGTGACGTGACCAAGAACATTTCCCATTTCCCAAATTTATTTCATACAGTATATCGATGATTTAGCATCCAACTGTAGTAAAAAAAAAATACAGTGGGAATATTGGACTCTTAATTTTCAGTACAAATAATAAGGGAATAATTATGCAAATTATAATTTTATCTCTCGTGCGAAACAAATTTCTAAATAGTACTCGAGGATTGTGTTTGGCTACGACTCAAAATTGTTTCGTATATCGCAAGTGCAGAAGAAAAATTTTCTTGGAAATTGTTTCCGTTGATCGCCTTCAGCATAATTTCAATGTTTTTACTCAAATTTAAATCCAAAAATCTAAAATCTTTACCTCTAATTGCAAGCGAACAAACTCTCAGCCACATTCCAAACCAACTGCTTTGTGGAATTCTTACTAGTCCCAGTAACCTATGCGTTGGAATCAATATTTTTGTCGAATTGAAATTTTATTAATTTGTTTGTTAAATTAAGTGTAAAGTCAATTCACGATTACTTCGAACCTTTCTGAAGCCCTACTGAAGTTCTACTTTCAGGATATTCCTCCGCCTCATGCAAACAAAGAGTTACCGAGTTTACAAAATTACACCAAAGGGATAACGAACCACATTCGTGCGCAATCACGGTATTAATATTTTGCATAAAAACTATTTCTTACTAGGCATTAACAGCACGCCTGCTTTGTCACTGTATTTTTTTTTTCATATCAACTATCCATGAATTATTAAAATTTATAGATAAAATATAATTAAAATTTAAGCTGAACCATAAATATGGTAGCATATGTTAACAGCAGTATAAAACGCGTGCGATACATGGCATATTTAGGAAACAACAAAACACGTAATGCATACGATGATTTCTCAAAGGTTTGATTCAAAAGGCGTGAAGAAACAGCTAATAGACTATAGGCAAAATTTACAATTACTTTAAGAAATGTAGCAAAAGATAATTATTTCCCACCTTTTTGGTATTTTAACCCAATTACTACTGATATCATGTTACAAAATGTATAAGATGTTCCCAACCCCTATATGCTGTTCACGGTAAAGTGAGCACTTTTGACGCCCTAGTTACTTTTTTCTATCAGCAATTTCTTTTATCTTTAAACACCTTTGTAAATAAATATTGCCAAGTAAGTAATAAACACAGTGTGTATATTCCACCTCACTAGGAAGTTAATTTCTAAGATCAAAATAAAATATATTTATTCTCTGTTATTCCAGATGGGAAGGCTTTAAAAAATGCTCACATTACTGTGAATAGCCTATAGAAAGAATATCGAGATTTGCACTTCCCCAAAGGCGGGTACAGAGTCCACTACAACTGGCATCGAATGGCGGCAAGACTCGGACTGCGCTCACGCTCTCTCATCATTGCCGAAGCTCAGAGCGGGGGGTGTGCTCGGGCCCTTGTGAGGGCCCTTATACCACCCATTCGGTTTCAGCAGTTGTATCTCTCTGCGGGCTGAGGAAGTTTCCCTCTTCAGACCGCAAAGAACACATAGCCCAGAGGTCAGGACGCCCTGCACGTCCCGGCGCAACTCTGCGCTCACGCTAGCGTGTGTGCTGGAGTTAAACGGCCTGGAGTAACATATCTCTCTCTCTCTTTCTCTCTCTCTTTCTCTCTTGTGCGTTCGGAAATCCGATGCGTCACTTCAGATCCGCGAAGGCGCCCGAGCCAACCTGATCTCCAGCTCCCGATCACCTTGACTGCTTCCACTGTAACGTAGAACTCGGAGGAAGGCTTGCATACATTTGCATTCATTTAACAGCATTAAAAGCGACTAATGAACCAGCCATGCGTAATCCGTGGGAGTAGTGCATACTTACAATATTCCGCCACGAAAGTCGGTGACATAATAAAGGTTGAATAAATGGACCAAAAATAATTTTTGAGATCTACTTGTATGCACGTTGTTTACTATGCCGCCTTGTGTAAAGTCACCATTACCATGAGTCCCACCACTTTATTCATTCGTCGGTCAAGTGAAACTGTGAAATTATTAGGAAGGTAAATAATTTTCAAGTCGACTCATTTTTACACTTCGATGCATTAAAAAAAACTTAAATATAAGGAATTAATTTAAGTTTTCATTCGACGTTATGGCATGGAACTATTTTCCAGCCATCGTTACCAACATTACTGGGTGCATGTCACTCAGTGCGCCCGTTAAAATACATGCACGTAGGAGCAGTGACTTTTTCGTAAGGTTGATATCAAAAGTGCTCACTTTATCTTGAACAGCCTACACACAATTATATGCTGGGTGTATCTAAATTCAACCGGCAAACTTCGGCTGCAGGTTTACCACGAGGAAACAAGTAGAAAACATAATACGACCTATGGTCTAAAATGAATTCTAACGGAGGTACGCATTTTTCACGCTGGAACTGAAGAACTAATTTATTACAGTGCCACTGTTACGTACCCCTCTTTGGAATGCGCTCCTCCCTTTAAGAACATCAACTGTGTGTTAATGGGTTTTGTGAGTTCCTCGCCTGCCAGGTATTGGTAACTGTTATTGGGTTTTGTGAGTGCCTCGCCTGCCAGGTATTGGTAACTGTTATTGGGTTTTGTGAGTTCCTCGCCTGCCAGGTATTGGTAACTGTTATTGGGTTTTGTGAGTTCCTCGCCTGCCAAGTATTGGTAACTGTTATTGGGTTTTGTGAGTTCCTCGCCTGCCAGGTATTGGTAACTGTTATTGGGTTTTGTGAGTTCCTCGCCTGCCAGGTATTGGTAACTGTTATTGGGTTTTGTGAGTTCCTCGCCTGCCAGGTTTTGATAACTGTTATTCTCAAAGTAATACACGAATTACGATGAGGCTTACAGAAGGCTTTACACAAAGCGACGTATTTCGTTAATCCTGAGATGTAGATTTATTTTCCATCATTTAAATTTCAAATATACTGCCGCGTCATGGAGTTAACTTACAAATAAGGGTTAGTTACCGTGATTGTTTACGTTAAATAACGGGATGACAGCGACAGATGTTATAGTGTTCGCAGATATTTGCTCTGTTGCCCATTATTCAGACACTCGGTGTTCCATCTTGAAATTTTTCTCCATTATTTGCGATAAACAAATGTTTCAGGTTCATCTTCAAAGATGTGTTCCGCCCTTAGTATTCACTAAAAGACCATAAGTCGTACAGTGCGTGTGTTTGAAATTGTGTAAGCCGTAATAATCTTTGGAAGATCACATAATATAATGTGTTAAATATATTAGACTAGCGACCCGCCCCGGCCTCCCTCAGGTGCGATTTACAAATATGGCGTTGTTTAGGTTTTCAGCAAGTATATACACTAAATACTTGTGTAACTAACATAAGATTAATACTGCTTCGTTCAAAACTTTTTCATAAGTGTACCTCTGATTTTTAATCAAATTTTGAAAGACACAAATGGTTACCATGGGTCATCCTTAATAGATAAACATTTGCTATCGCATGCTTTTTGTAGACCTTTTTCAGATTTACAATTCTTTAGTACATTAATTGGCGCATCTCTTATGGTTTAGTCAGCGTAAGCCATGCAAGCGCCCGAAAAGCGGCTTTTCCCGACTTGAATAGAACACGTTGACATATCTCTACTATCCTCACATTAAATATTAATGTGTTACCTGAACCTTCCTCACGAAGTTTTCTAAATGACGGAGAAAACCGCATCAAAATCCACCAAGTAGTTAAGAAGCCTTATCCGAATACACAGGCACACGCGGTCGGGTGAATTTGTTTTATACTAGGTATACATAATATCTTAGAACTGCTTCAAAACACTTATATTAGCCTTAGGCTGTAGTAAACATACAACGTAGCCTAACAATATTAAAAAAAAATATAGGAGTCATATAGGAAGAGCAAATGTGTTACAGGTTGGTTAGCGACCGAGACCTTCTATTTGCTACTGGTCCGAAATTCAACTGTTTTCATATATATATATATATATATATATATATATATATATATATATATATACTACTGGACTCTTCCGGGAATTTAAATAAGTTGGAATGTATCAAATCAATTAGATGTGAAATGTTTCTGCAGAACTTGAGTCGAAAATTCAGGTTTCCCCGCTCATAAACCACGTGCACCCATTTGAAAAGTTATAAAGATCTTCGAGTAATGTGTTATTTTAGTAACACCGCTAAAATTACTGCCCTGGCAAATAGTTATCTGTTCAAGACAATAATGTTTCTCAAAATATCACTGGAAATATCGGCCTCTCCGTTCGTATGAAGTATTTCCTGGTGGTCTATAAAACGACGAAGGAAAGGTGTTTCTTCAACACATCTATTGCATAAGGACAGGATATATATTTGTATATGCTGTTCACGGCAAAGTTAGGACTTATGAGGCCTTAGTTACTTTTTTTCCTATCAGTAATTATTTTATCCTTCCACAGCTTTTTAAAAATAGTATTGCAATATAAGCAATAAACACGGTGTATATATTTCACCGGACTCGAAAGTTAGCGCGTAAGGCTACAATAAAATATATTTAATGACTATTATTTCAAATGAGAGGGCTTCAAAAAGTGCTCACGTTACTGTGAATAGCTTATACCAACCTCATGTCCATGGGGTAGAGTAAATGTTTTGTATTTTGCCAAGCAAAAGCTGAGAAACATGCATTACATCTCCGTAAGGTAATTGAAAAAAAAAATGCTGAATATAATGTGCTTAAGATTTTATTATTTTAAGAAACGCGTGAAACTACAATTCATCAATTGGCTATTTTAAGTTGAAAATAATCAAATCTGGGTGAGCCCAGAAATGTAGATTGATGTGTTGTCCACTGATAAATGAATCCTGGTGCCAACACGAACGTTGTGTGATGGTCCACACAGGTATTCCTCTTGTGAATGAATGTTGTGAACGAACGATGCTTATCGCAAGCTGTGATGTTACAAATTCGCGTAAGTTTGTAACTCAACACAAGTACGACAGTTACAGGTACAGAATATTTTTTCACAGTTTTTGTTGTTTAGGATGCCAATTTACGAAACGAGATAACCTTGTTTCAAAATTTGAATGAATTGCGTGGACGTGTGTGCCATTGACAGGTGAAGTTACTCATAATTTGATGTGTTAGTGGCCACTTATTTTGCTACTGTAACATATTGGGGATGCTAGGGTAACAAGCTATGTTTTACAAAGGCTTTGGTACCGCAAATTTAGTACCCGTCTGTCAAGATGTGTAGGTTTCAAAAAATTATGTCTATACTGTAATTTAAAACCATCCGCAGTATATCTACACTCTTTTTTAATCAAATCATTGAAATACCACCTAATGCAGTACGAGTTTGGCTGAATCCTGAATATGTCATGTATCACAAGCGTTTTATACTTCAGTTTATGTAAAAAGCATCGTACGTTTGGTTAAAATATTCTATTTAAAAATAATGTAAATAAAAATAGAGAGAAAATTGTTTCGTTGGTAATGCCTAGTGAGAAATAGTTCCCATGCAAAGTTTTATTAAACTGAATACGCACGAATGCAGTGTGTTGTCATTTTTATTTTTATTTTCTAGGCTTAGTTAGACTTTGATTGCATAATGCGAGGAAGAAGCCGAAAAAAGTTAATATTATAAGGGATGAAGGAAATTTGGAATCAGCAATGAATTTACTATTCGAGTAAAAATTGTAAATGACATGATGAAGTAGCACTTTTTATGAACATGCTTTTTGGAAGCTGTTTTCAAAATCTCATGAGCATACTTCTTGTAAATATAAGGTTTTCAAAACAAACTTGACATTCTGTTCATTAAATTCATGCGGATAATAGTTAAGTCTTGCTGACTTAAGCTATGAGCAGAGCTATTTGTAGTTAAAATACTAAACACACAAATGACCATAAGTATGAAGTTTGGCTGAAGGGGTGTCCAGGTATAGTTCATTCGTGATTACTTGAAACTTTCCTGAAGCCTCGCTAAAGTTCTGCTTTCAGGATATTCCTCCGCCTCATGCAAACAAAGCTTAACCAAGTCTAGAAAATTACACCAAAGGGGCAACGCACTGCATTCGTGCGCACTTAATTTAATAACATTTCGCATAAGTCTAGGCGCTACCAACACGCCTATTTTCTCTCTGCTTTAATTCATGTTAGTTAGAAATGAAATAATATAATTTTAAAATAAAATTTATGTGAAAGATCAAATTAATCGTAACGTAAGAATAAAACACTTGTGATAAATTACATATTTAGGAAACAACCAGGCACATCATATATGGGATGATTTTTCAAAGGTTAGATTTAAATGTGCGAAGATACCACAAACAGACTATACCTAGTCCGTAGCTCCATTTTGATATTTTTGTGTATTGTAAGGCTTTCGACGTAATGCAAATTGTTAAGTGAAGGACATTTAGTGTCTCCGACCACAAAACGGTGCCCTTGCCAAAAATATTAAATTTGAAGAACTGGAATGACATGAACAGAAAACCCAATTTATTTATTTGGGATGGACTGGAAAGCTGATTACGTTCTATGCAGAAAATCCCGACATCAGTGTCTGACCTTCCTAAGTTGCTGTGAAAGGAAAGGCGGCAGTGCATGCAGAAACACACACGAGCTTTATTTAATATACTGAGATTAAAATCTCCCTACAATAAAATAATGCACTTTCCACATAAACTCTGTTAGATTCTCGGCAAAATGGCTGATTGACTTTGACTTTAAATTTCAACTTTTCAAAATCGTAGTCAAGAGTGCTTGACTTTACCTTTGACAGTTCAATTGTGTAAGGGCCTTAATACGCACGCCTAGTGTCTCATCGCTCCTACGCGCATGGCGTGCAGTGTTTCCGTCAACGCTGTACTGTGCAAATCAGATGTGTATCAGTGGGGTTTTATTGCACGTGATGAAAGACCACAGATTAAATTACGCCTGTATGTTTGTACTTTTCTCTTGCCGCTTAAGGAAACTATTTAGACACTCCTTAAAAATGACATATTTGACCATTTTCGCGAATTTTTTTTTCTCCAAGAATAGATACATTAAATATGACAAAAGTCGTATTTGCAGAAAATGTATTTACCGAGATACGCGTATTTGCGCGAACAACTATTTCACAAAAAATGCGTGGGTCCATCCCACACTTAACGTACTGAGACCTCCAGCTCTCAGAAACCTCCATCCTCACGCAGGAGGACAATTTTACGTTCTTCTGCATTTCCAAACGTAGCCCCGTTCAGTGTATTTACCTGTTCTGTCGATGAAAGAAATGACGATTATTCTAATAGTGTGTGGAGGACGCACCTTTGGGCGCAGTACTTCGTGATGGGAACTGTAAATGACTGTCATATCTTAATGAGAATCACCAGTAAACAATTTTAAACGCCTCCAGGTTACGTAAGGAAGAATTGCAAAGCGCTCTACCAAAATGGCGGTGTATATTCCTGGGCAGCTGAATCTCTCGCACTTTATATCTGTAACCCTACGATATTATTATGTGTGATGTAAGCCATTGTATTAAACTATAGATACAACTTTGTAGTTTTTCTTTTTCTTTTAAGGACAGTGCGCAATAAAGCCTTAAAATCGCCATGTTTAATCACTTTTGTTATTTATTTCTTTGAGTGTATTAAATAGGATACAAGTAATAGTTGACGCTCTAGATAATGTTTTTTTCTAACCTTACGTTCAAAACGTATCACCGGAAACTTTCTTTGCTGAGATACTCGTATAAGCGCAAGCCAAATTTTCAAGGAATATTTTATTACGGAGTCACCTTATGGAACATGGAATGAGACTCAAAAATGGAGCGGCGACTGAATACAATGGTGGTGGAAACAGGAGTACCCAGAGAAAACCCCACCGGTGACCGGGGAAATTCGAGCGTCGCCTTGTATCTCGGTGGCACTAACCACAAGGCGCTGCGGCCCCATTAAAGTCGTCCTGTATGAACTGTGAGCAAAGTCGTCCTGTATGAACTGTGAGTAAAGTCGTCCTGTATGAACTGTGAGCAAAGTCGTCCTGTATGAACTGTGAGTAAAGTCGTCCTGTATGAACTGTGAGTAAAGTCGTCCTGTATGAACTGTGAGCAAAGTCGTCCTGTATGAACTGTGAGTAAAGTCGTCCTGTATGAACTGTGAGCAAAGTCGTCCTGTATGAACTGTGAGTAAAGTCGTCCTGTATGAACTGTGAGCAAAGCAACAACTTGCCTTGTTCGCTGCAGCTTTGCGTCATCAGACGAGATTAGCACGTCTGCCCTTCTCACTTCTTTGCTCGCCACTATCGCCTGACCTCTGGGGTGAAGCTAGCATGCGTTGTCTGTCATGCTAACTTAACTACTGCTTGCTCGTTTCTAAATTGGTAGACACATCAATTTCGTTTTACGTTCCATGACGGAATTCATATTTCTGAGGGTCCCGCCTGGCTGCATCGTTTTTTCTCCTTTTTTTAGCCTAGAAGCGCTAGCGCTATAAGGGTTACACTGGCACGCGCTACAAGCGCGCCATCGCCACTACGCGGAGGGCTATGAACAGGCGTGTAGTGTTCTCGTAGTGCTGCGTGTACCTACAGGACTTTCAGTGGTGACACTATCATTTTATTGATGAAACGTCTGTATAAGCCGTTCACGCACGGTTAAATGAGCACTTTTGAAAGCCCTGCTTAAGATCTACTTGTATACACGTTGTGTATTATTTCTCCTTATGTAAAATTAACACTGTCATGGGGCTCATCACTTTATTCATGCATCGGTCAAGTGAAACTGTGAAATTATTAGAAAAGTAAATATTGTACAATTCTCCTCATTTTTACACTTCGATGCAGTAAAAAAAAGAAAAATACAGAAAGCAAGAGAAATAATTTTAAGTTGTCACAAATTGTTACCTAACCCTTTTCGTTCGACGTTAATGTACGGAACTATTTTCTCCTCCATCGTTACCAACTTTGCTGTACAAATGTCACTTGGTACGCACGTTAAAATATATACAGTTAGGAGCAGTGACTGTTTTCTAAGGTTGATTTCTAAAGTGCTCACTTTATCGTGAACAGCCTTAACTAAAGTTCAATAGAGGCTCTTTTCGTAGTTTGGCTGGAGTCCGGCCAGTATGTTTTAAGATACGGCAGTTTGAAAAAGCCTTTTTCAACTATAGTGGATGATTTCAAAATAATATTTACAGCATTCGTGGTAACTTTAATGTACCATTCCGTCCTGGTCTGCGGTGTGATGTTTTTTCGTAGGTGAACAAACTGGTGGGGGAGGGGGAGGGCACGTTTAATAGTGTCTTCAAACAACCAGTATTTTAGACACACTGCTACGCAGCTCAAAGCCCCAGGCAGAGGGAGAGAATCAGGAAGTCTTGTCGTCTTTAATATTTTGCCATAGCCGTGCGAGGTAAAATAAATAACCAACGCACAAGAAACCACAAATAAAAAATAGTTCTGCCCCACACGACCACTCGGAATCAAGTCTCCACTTAAGCTTGACATACTACTGGTTGACAATCCATCAGGACATGTGGTATGGATGGAGCTTCAGCGACACGTAATACTAACGTATACTGTTATGCCGTCAGCATTTTAATCGGATGATGAGGCGGAATAATAGAGACGCTATGGCCAAATGTATAAAGGAAGTGAGTCTCCGTTACAGAGAAATGCTTTTGAATACAGTAGCGGGTTTTACATTCCTCCATATAATTTTTTCCGAAATGCAAGTAACAAAATAAGTAAGTAATATTTTGTGCTTCGTACGATGCCCTATTTTTTTTATGTGACTTGTTTACAATTATTTTAACTACGGGAAGAGCAATGATTACAAAATCAGTATACTCGTCATTGGTACTAAAATTTATTTCAGCCAAGAAATATTTTTTTTTTAAATGTATTAACAAAGTGTTATGTTTCCATATAGATTTCTGAGCCGCAAAAGGTTTTTAGTTAATTTACCTTAGTTCATGTTTTTTATCGAGAAACAAAACACATTTGGTTGCGTTTCGAGTATAGTATTTGAGAAGCAATCAAATTAGTATTCTTAATATAAACAACCTAATAGTATAATTTCTTTGGGCTCAACACAAAGGTTTTTGCTAGGGTAACTGAATATATTTCGGCCCTAAAGAAACAAGCATTCTGTTGGTAGGGACAGGCCTTTGTTTCGGTGCACAGCTACATCAAATACGCTCGCTCAGGAGTGCAGGTACGTGACACATCGATATGTGTCCGCACGTGTGGTTAGTCGCCATCGGTAGCACTAGGGCACCATGTACAGAGCGCCCATTGCTGCCTACCACAGGCACCTGTGGCTGCAATGGTGCGTGAAACATTGAGCCCGGAGGGCCCGCACCATCGTCTTCTCCCACGAATCCCGCTCCTACTTGCAGCACCACGGCTGTCGCATACGTGCGTGTCTGGCGACAGCGTGGGGCACGCCTGGCCGGGACCTGCCTTATGCGCCGTAATACAGGCCCAGGACTTGGAGTCATGATGTGAAGTGCGAATAGGATTCCAGTTTCGCTTGCGCGTAGTCCGCTGGCCAGCAACCGTTACGTCGCCTTAGGCTGTCCCCTATGTTCAGGGTTAGGATAGAGCTCTGTTCCAGCGGAGCAAAGTGAGAATGCATGTGGCACACGTCGTCTAACGGCTTCCGGACGAATACCACGCCACACTGCTTCCTTGGCCTGCACGTTTACCAGATCTCTCGCCCGTCGAAAATGTGTGTTTCCTGGCCGGGCGACAACAGAACACCTGCGGAGACAACGCATACACTTTGGACACGAATCGAGGCAGCGTGGGTGGAGATAGTTCAGCTGGACGTTGAAAGTCTCTTCCTTTTAACGCCGTGTCTTGCAGCAGTGGCTATTACCACGCAGTACTGATTTCCTTATGATCTGTACGTCGTGCCGAGCTGCAAGATTAACCGTGTCGCCTGTGTATAACGGGCATTCCATCCAATACATTTCGTCGTAATAGCTCACGTAGGATTTGGTGTCGCAATTTTAATGGCCATCAGTGCAAACGATGTAAACACCTGTCAATAACACATTTATATTTTTGAATGTGAAATATTGACATTTTAAATTTGGCGAATTTCAAGAAAATTAATGCTGTAAGAGATGTGGTATATAGTTTTATTTCTCTTGTAGCCGATTACACAAGTCAGTCAGATGCACAACATAATCTTATTTCATATAAAATAATAATGAGTGATAACTTGTCGGAATATTAAGAAATACGCAAACGTGTTAGGAGCTATTGCGAGTGGACTGCATTGTCTGTCGCCAGAGGAGGCAAGTGGAATAATTCATATCCAGTAAGCGGTTGATAAGACGTAGTGAATAGTGACCTTAACAAAGGCTTCTAGAGTTTTCATCTTGTTGGTTTTATTAAGCGACTGAAGCATGAAATCAATTAATGGAACGGGCAACGCCATCTGGCGGACTTAATGCGATCTCGCCTGTATGCACAAAACACTGAATTGGCGTGCAACGTTTCTGTTAAACTTCTACGGCACCTGAGTGGAAACATATAAAATAGTTCCGTGAAACATCCGCGTATTTCACACAGTACATAAACAGGCCCCACCACGATGTAAGTGAGTTCCGTAGATTTTTAAGCTTCGATAACTGTTTTGCAAAATGTGTAAACTGTGAAGAGATCAGCAGCGTGCTTATTGTGTAATATGTGGAAGAGGAGACTTGAACGCGGCGTTCTTGCATTGGTATTTTTAATGACCAGTAATTTATAGTTTCACCCCAATGATGATGGCAGCTGGTATTTGGGACACCTTGGGGGTCTCATGGCATAGTGCGTATTGATCTTCCTCAGGATGTTATCATTTTTACACACGCCGTTCAGAAAGAAAGCTGAATACATATATCTCAGCTGCCAGCTCCCAAGAGCCACTGATTATGGCTCGTGACAGCTTATTGTTGCCATTTAAACGTAAAACCGTAATATTTTATAACATATTCATCTATGCAACTCATTTGCGAATAAGTAATTTTGTAAAAAAAAAAAAAAAAATCTGCCCTTAGCCTAATCAGTGTCTCGGACACTTGCACTGATATTGGCGGCAAGTTAATAAAAATAGTGCCGGATTTTAACGCGTTCTTAAAATCGCTTTAGTCGAATGTATTGTCACTGTATAGTACGGTTTTTCTGTGCATTATAGCAATGGAGGGCGTAACATTTAGTATTAATATTCCTAAAATATTTGAAGTCTCATATATCACGCATAAGTAGAAACTCAACCAATTCGCGTTTTAATGTGGCAGCTAGCTAGCTGGACTTAACAATCCTCTACATACTCAAGTAACAGTCTTGTGTCCATTGGCTGGCGCCTCAGACAGAACTCATTCTCCTGTTTGTCGCGGCTACACGGAATGAAGCTACAAGAGTGCTAAATGTTTACTATAGAATGTTCACGGTGAACTGAGCACTTGTCAAACCTCTACGTAGGATCTACTTGCATGTGCATTGTGTATTCTTCTACCATACGTAAAATTAACACTCTCTCGTTCCTGGCCACTTCATTCATACGTCGGTCAAGTGAACTTGTGAAATTATTAGGAAAGCAAAAATTTTACAAATCTTTAAACTCCTAGTCTTATGTGCATTAAATAACAGAAAAATAGAATTTCATAATAAACAAACGTTTAGGCCTACGTAACACTTTTAATTCAACTTTAAGACATGAAACTGTTTCCCCTCCATTGCTACCAACTGTACTGGGCACACGGTAGTTAGCACGATGGTTAAAATATATGCAAGTAGAGACAGTAACGTTTTTAAAAGGTTGAATTGAAAATTGCTCAGTAAACAACGAACTGTCATTATTGAGTCTCGAGTTCTGCTGGGCGTGTCTGATGAGCGAAGATCCAATTACTAAAGACCCGAGAAATTCGCGAGTTCAATGACCTGTAGGCTAGACTTCGCGGTCTAACGTATTCTCATACAGATATCAATTTTTTTATTGGTTGATTGTTGTGGTAGAAAGAGGCGGTGGTTGGGAGCACAATTTATTGCATGTTTGTTATTGGCTCATTTATCTCCAGGAGGCGTCAAACAACACGTCGACCAATTACAAACGTAACATGAACGTACATGTGTGTGAATTCCAACTTGTATATAAATGAACCAGCAAAATTCTCGGGTCTCTACCAATTACACACGAGCAGAACTTTCCATTGCACAGTCGGTTGATGCGCCGCGGGTCTACGGCGCAGGAGGTTCTGGGTTGGAATCCTAGGTAAGGCATGGGTGTAAATTTAAGTTAGGTTATAAGTTATTTTATAGGTGGTTCCCTGATAAGACTTCTGGCATAACACTGCGTCGATTGAGGGGGAGGGGGTCGTTAATAAGCCGTATCCAATCCAACGCAAATACACACGTGCAACTTGCTTGTCGGCCGTCTACGTTGGTGCTGAATTATCACGCAAAATCGTAATATCTCTATGCATATGTTTATAACAAAGTTATTTTGTAGACGTGGTGAAAGGATACAGCTGGTTCAAAGAAGAACGTAAAAATTTGCCCTTAATTACTGCTTTTTACTACAACTATATATGGTGATCGTGAACTTCAGATACAAATGTTTTGAAATAACTCGTCGATAATGCAATAGAAAAAAATAATACGGCCTAATCTTAAAAAAAAAAATATTTCGCGGTGGCCACAAAAATTATTTTTGGTATTGACCTAGCCAATTTTTTTGTGGTGTACACATTTTTATTTTATTTCATCACCACTACATTCTCTTGCCCATTAAAAATGTATTTTGTGGTTGCTACAAAAATTTGTGTGTTCATCGTAAAAACGTTTGGCAGGATGACTAAAAGCTATTCACGATAAAGTTAGCACTTATGAAAGCTTTACCACTTGCAATAATACTCAATAAATATATTCTATTCTAGCCTTAGACGTTAACAATCGAGTGCGGTGCAATACACACACTGTGTTTATTACTTACATGGTGATATTTTTTTAAAATGTTGTTAAAGGATAAGAATTGGCTGAGAGGAAAAAGTAACTAGTGTCTCAAAAGTTCTCACTTTAAGGTGGACAGCCTGGCGATTATTGAGGTTTATTATTGGTGGTTTCATGTGGCTGCTCCTGGCCCCATATCCGCACATTGTGCCGGTTCACCTCCCCATTTGTAGGAACGTCGCTTTCCCCAAAGTGAATGTGTTTTGCGCTGTACCCAACAAAGAAATGGTTTTCGTCCCTTTCTTTATTCACGAGGCCACCGTTACTGGAATCCCTTATTTGGACTTGATTACAGCGTGGTTGTTCCCTCAGTTAGAAGAGGCGGCGGGGGACTTCATGTTCCAGCAGGATGGTGCGCCACCCCATTGGCATCTAGCTGTTCGCGGATACCTGAACGAGATGTCGCCGCAACGCTGGAGCAGCTGGTGACCAGGCTCTTCATCACTGGCCCCCAAGAAGCCTGGAGCTTACATCATGCGTCCTTTCTCTATGGGCGTACATAAAGGATCAAGTGTTTCGTCCACCATTGCCGGCTAACATTGACGACCCCAAAACGAGAATTACGGTCGCCATCCAAACTGTAACACCGGACATGCTGACAAGAGTGTGGAACGAGTTTGAGTATTGCGTAGATGTCGGTCGGGCCGCTCGTGGTTGTCACACTGAACATTTATGAAGATATGATAAACAAGCTTGACACTTCCACGGATAATTTGATTGGTCAACCATGGTTGTAAGTTGTTTTGTTTCGATATTATAGACCTTCAAAGTTGAGGTATTCTTTTCATCCTTGGAACACTAACAGTACTTCATATGTTATAAGTAGAGCCACGGGTATTTCGCGAATACATTCGGAGGCAAGGTAGATTCAAACACGTGTTCTTTTCTCCTGCTGTTGTGATTAGACGACAATTATTCAGACACGCCCCGTTTAACTGTGAGCCAATAGTAAGCAGTAAACAATAGTATGAGTGAGTGTGTAAAAGTCCTGTACAGAGGTCTCAGTTGATCACAGCAAACAATAAGCAAACGATAATGTCTCGAGTGTATAGAGCGCTGTCCAGCCTGGTTTGCTGCCAACTCAATCCGCGAAATACTCGGGCCTCTAATTATAAGTGGTTAGCCCTAGACTTTGGCGACTGTGGGAACGATCTACCCCAGCTTCATCGCTATAGTCTAATCACGGTTTCTTCGGCCTTTTGGAATCAAATCTTTGAAAAATCTCCCCGTGTAATACGTGCTTGGTTGTTTCCTAAATACGCAATGTTCCACAAGCGTTTTATACTTGTGTTCATTAAAGTTACTTTTTTTCTGGTAAATTGAAATGTTATTCATATACTATCTATAAATTATAATGCTTCATTTATAAATAATTAGAATAAAAACAGTGAGAAAACATGGTGTGTTGGTAGCGCCTAGAAATAAATAGTTCTTATACAAAATACTGTTGCACCAGAGTGCGCACGAATCCGGTGCGTTGTCCCTTTGGTGTAATCTTCCTTGACTTAGTTAAGCATAGTTTGCACGAGACGGAGGGATATCCTGGATGTAGAACTTTAGCAGGGCTTCAGAAAAGGCCGAATATACCTTGAATCAACTATAAATGGCGTGACCATCAAGCGGATATTTCAGGTAGTACGTAAACATCTGAGGGACGCTGCTTATTTCATTTCTACCGAAACTCGGCAGGAAGAAGCTCGTAAACTCTGCCACTTAACTGCTGCTCAGGCGAGGGATATCAGCGCCCTGCATGATGGCAGGTGGGAGAACTGCAAGTTTACATTCGCAACAACACCTCGGGGTTATTTCTGCCAGCGCCGTGATTATTTGTAGGCGTTCCACGTAGGCCGCCCGGGCTGAAATAGCAGACTCGGCCCGAGTTTTTTGTGCCCGCTTTCCAGCACGCCGTTCCCTCAGTGAACTTCTTCTGCAGAAGTGATACACCTTTCCCACTGGAAGGAGCTATTCACAGCTTTAGGATATCTCACCGGCTAAAAGAATCCTCGGGAGTTGTCTGTGGAGGGATTCGGGTGGCTCGTTACATCGAGGTCTTGAGAGCCGATGAGGATGAAGCGAGGTGAGTGCGGGGCAGTCCTGGAATGCAAGGTTGGGGTGTTATGGCCCTTGGTTGAAGACCATAAACGTTGGAAATAAAGGAAAAGGAAGAGGACGTTAGTGAATAAAATTTTAAGATAATAACTGAAATAAAGATGGGCTAGAGCCAGGTTTAATAGAAGACACCCTTTACAAATTACAATAAAGTCTGATCGGATAGGAGCCACTGGAGTGAAGGGAATAAGGAAGAGGGAGTTCAGAATAACTAAGTTAATTCCTGGCTGGAAGGACTCGCCGGGTCTCGCACCCTGGACGCTCCAGCTCCGCCGCCGCTGCCTGGATCCTTGGCCGCGCTGCTCTCTGCCACACAGCCGACTGCGTCTCCCCTGGACCTCGTAGCTCCATCCACACTTCTCCCCCCACCACTTGTGTAAGTGACATAAAATATTATGATTGGTTCCCGTTGTGCCCCGTGGGTGGAGTTTACTGAAGAAGTGTTCTGCTTACTTCAAAGTTTACTTAGTTTGCTGGACACACATATTCTGTTCTCGGCGCGTTCCTTTGGTAGTTTACTGATAGCAGTTCTGGTTCCGTGTTTGGCGTTTGTGTTTTAGAAACTGATCTGCATCCTCGGTTGTTGGTTTGTGGCGTAAACAGGAGTTTTTTTTTTAGAAATAGGGCTTACGACGGGGCCCTCGTAACAGGGGAAAATAGGGGATCACCGAGAAAACCCGCTCGCCAGCGGCATCTTCCGGACGTGATCCTGACGGGAATTGAACCTGGTTCGCCTAGGTGCGAGGCGAGTATTCTGACCACTGCATCACAGCGGCCCCAAATATGACGTGTCACTACTTAGTATATATATATAAAACTTGTGATAGTTAGAGACTGCCTTTTACCAACTGCGTTCCTAACTGTTTCCGACATGAAAAAAGTGGTATACTTCGTCATTCATTCTGCCAAAAACATGTCAGAATTACAAGAGATATGTTATTTCCTGAAAAAGGAGAAAAAAGAAATCTGTATGAGAAGTAATTTACACTGGAAGTAAAATTCAGTTGACGCACCAAGTTTGATGCGCGGTTTAAGGTAATGTTACAATTTCTCTCTCTAGAAATTAAGTTGGCTATACCAAGTTCGTTGAGGGATGGAGGTCTTAATCAAATATAAGAATTAATTATAAATTCCTTATTTTATTTATTATAACTACAGCAAAATTCTCTGAACTCAAAATCTCAAAATCGCGCGATACTTCGCAGTCCTCACTCAACGTAACATACTCTTTGATCCTTTGATAATCGAGTGGTGTAATTAAATTTTGAATGTAGACGATAGATTCGTAGCTGCAATGCCAAACTCTATCCCCCAATTTTGTTATAATCGGATTTTCTGGATTGCCTGCAACTATGGTTCCAAATTTAAAGACGTATTCACGTCAAAAAAAAATGCACTCGTCTTTACTTGTGCGGCAAGTATCGTTGAATAGGTCGTCCCAAAGAACTCTCCATAATTCCTTGCATGCAGGTTTAGGTAAAGCCTGTTCACGATAAAGTGAGCACTTTTGAAATGAACCTTCGAAAAAAGCTACTGCCCCTGCCTGCATATATTTTAATGGGCGCACTGAGTGACATCTGCCCTGTAAAGTTGGCAACGAAAGTAGATCCATATCTTTCGGCCCTTACACAATTGAAAACTTTAACATTTGACTTTACCTTTGCTTTCCGACATGTTGTTTCTTGTGGAGTTTGACACAATGGAACTGTCAAAGGTAAAGTCAAGCACTCTTGACTTTACGATTTCGAAATGTTGAAATTTAAATTTAAAGTCACACAGACATTTTGCCGAGAATCTAACAGAGGTTATGTGGAAAGTATGTTATTTTATTGAAAGGTGATTTTAATCTCGGTATATTAAACAAAACTTGTCTTAAATTAAACAAATGGCAAACAAATTTTAATAAAGGAAACAAATGAGTTTTTTGTTTTGAAATAAACTTTTAATATAAATTTCAAGCCAATTTTTTAAAAAAGGTACGTAAAATGCATTTCTGGATAGTATAATTATTTACATAACAAGATACACATTTTTACGAAGCTCGCAGAACCGATGTTCAATTGTCTGAACTCTGACTTTACAATTGTATTGTGTATTGGTGGTTTCGTCAGAGGAAAGGAAACGTAAAGTCAAATGCTAAAGTTTTCTATTGTGTAAGAACCTTTAACGTCGCGTAGAAAGTGTTAGGTAACCATTTCTGATAACGTTAATTTTTTCCCCCTTTCTGTTTATTTTTTAATGCATAGAATTGTAAAAATGAGCAGATTTTTTTTAGATATTTACTTTTAAAATAATTTAACAGTTTCACTTGACCGACTCACGAATAAAGTGATGAGGCCCACGACAATATTAATCTTACATAAAGCGGAAGAATACACAACGTACATACAAGTAGATCTTAAGCAAGTCTTCCAAAAGTGCTCACTTTATAGTGAATAGCCTATATTGGTATCGTGTAAGCTTCCTCTCCATCTGGCACCATTTTATTCGTAATGGACTCTATTTCTTTACGTTAAAATCATCACACATATTGTACTCGTCAACTTACTTAAACGACAAAAACCAGAGTGGTTGTCCCCCTTTTTTTTTTGGCCACTTCCTATGGACTTTACAAAAAACGTGCCTGCACTCGCGTCCTACTGGCAGACCAAATAATCACTCAGAACTCGTGGTAGCAAGTACGTAGTGAACGCAAATGCGCGCCCAAACTGCTGTCAGACAAGCCGTCTTGTGTCCATTGTCGACAACGCGACGCCACTTACAGCGTCGTGGCGTCTCGTTGTCGACGCCACGACGCTGCAAGTGGCGTCGACAACGAGACGATCTACGAGGAAGACAACCTAACCTGCTGGCACACAGACACGCTTGTTCATTTTGTTATTTTGCATCGTATCTCCAGTTGGGAGATATTATAACATTTTTTCCTTTTGCGTTGCACGTGTTCACGGGGACAGTCGGCGCATTACAAAAGACAATCGTCAAGTCAAGCGTGGTATTCCGAACAGGCAGTGTGTATTTTCGTCCCATGCTTTCTAGACCTGGTAACTAAGAAATCCCAGTGGTCCATATTTTATTTTCAGGTGTGTATTCGACAGGCACATCCAGATTATCAAGTCGTCGTATGGCATTGACTTCTATGAAATTGTTACTATAGGCTATGCACGGTAAAATGAGCACTTTTGAAAGCCCTGCTTAAGATCTAATTGTATGCACGTTGTGTATTCTTCCGCTTTATGTAAGATTGAAATTGTCATTGGCCTCATCACTTTATTAATGCGTTGGTCAAGTGAAACTGTGAAATTAATATAATAATAAATATTTTACAAATCTGCTCATCTTTACACTTCGATGCATTAAAAAAAAAGAAAGCAAAAAAAGTATAATTTCAATTATCATAAATGCTTACCTAACACTTTTTATTCGACTTTAGGATACGGAACTACTTCCCATCAATCATTGCCAACTTTACTGGGCGCATGTCACTCAGGGCACCAGTTAAAATATATGCCGGTAAGGATAGTGGCTTTTTTCGAAGGTTGATTTCAAAAGTGCTCACTTTATCGTGAACAGCCATTAGACCTGGAGATGTTCTTAACTGGCATTTGGTAGCAATAAAAGACACTATTTGTGTGTAATTCACTGTCACAGCAAGTATTGCTGGCGAGTTACGACTGGAAAATGAGCTAGCACATTCCATGCTCTGTTCTCACTGCCTATATGCTAACCCATCCTACTAAGGAGAAGATCTTTGTCTGTCTGTCCGTCTTTAATACTTCTAATTCCCTTGAAACTCAACAACAGTTCTTCAATTTTTACAGAGCGAATCCTCAGGGTCAAATACCGGCCAAGTTCGTATTTTAGCAAGATCAGATTACGCAATCATTACCTTTTACCCTAAGAACTCATTTTTAATTTTTTTTTTTTCCAATATGAAAGTTTGTATTGATGCATATAGATTATCGCATAGAGATATGAAGGTAATGGAATATCATTTTTGTTTAGTTTAAATGCCTTGCTTCAATGTTCAGTTAATTTACAAGTGGGGCCACAGTGGCTTAGTGGATAGAGCGTTTCCAAGTGGGGCTGCAGTGGCTCAGTGGAAGTGGGGCCGCAGTGGCCCAGTGGATAGATATATATCAAATGGGACCTTAGCGGCTCAGTGAATAGAGAGATTCCAAGAGGGGCCGCAGTGGCTCAGTGGATAGACCTGTGTTACGTGGGGCCGCAGTGGCCCAGTGGATAGATATATATCAAATGGGGCCTTAGCGGCTCAGTAAATAGAGAGATTCCAAGAGGGGCCGCAGTGGCTCAGTGGCCAGAGCGATTCCAAGTGGGGCCCTAGTGGCTCAGTGGATAGACCTGTGTTAAGTGGGGTCGCAGTGGCACATTGGATAGAGAAATATAAAATGGGGCCGCAGTTGCTTTAATGTTGAGTTAATTTCACATTATTTCCAATATATATATATATATATATATATATATATAAGTTTTTTTTTTTTTTTATGTTTGTATGATAACCAAAATTTGTGTCATGGTAACTATTCTAGGCACGTGACAATACTACAAAAAAATGTCACAGGCTGGGCCCCTAGTGTTACTATATACTGAGTTAGAGCTTTTGGGCGTAAATTATTTGGAAGCTTCACGTTGGTTCAGCTAATTTCTTTCACTCCTGTGATGAAAACGACCAATTAATTGGTAAATGTAGTACAGGATTGTTGGTGGTATTACTAGTTGATGACGAGATCGGACAGATAACAGCTGCGACCCAATTCACGATCATCTAGATAACTCCAAGACCCTGGCATCTTTAGCGTTCTTATGCCGTATTGTTTTTGAAAGTATAGGCCTAATATAATATACGGACGGCTGGACAAAGATGGCGGGTAAGGTTTGACGTCTCGTCCAGAGCTCGGACAATCAGGAAAGTGGGAGAAATCGGCCGTGAACTGTAACTGCGAATAAATCCGGCGTTCTCGCATCTTGGAGGAATTTCGGAAAACGATGGAAAACCAACATCAGTATGGCAGGGCGCGGGAATCTGACTCGGGTCCTCCCGCATGCGAGTCCTGTGTTCCACAAGTGCGGCGAAGATCCGCGAGCACAAAAATTTGCGGTAGATCTCAGATTACATTGACCCGTACTCTAGGTAGTGCACGTCTTGAAGCTAAAGGAGGACTAACGGCCATCCGTAGAATCCGTCGGTCGCCCGTCAGTCAGGCGGTCACGTGGTCTTCCACCAATCGCAAGGCGATTTTTTTTTCTATCCGTCAATCCGTCAGATATTTCTCGAACTTTAACTTTCGATGGACCGACGGATGGGCCACCGCATTTCTGACGACATTCTGCAGACGCGAATACGCACTTTGAAATAAAATGCAAAACGGTGAATATGTGTTTATTTTTCTTGGTGGTAAATTCGAGAATTTAAAACGTATAAATTTTTATCACGTAAAAAATTATTTCCCCAAAATGTTTCTCTGTTGAAAATGTATGTACAACTGAAATATACACTCTAGGAAAGAAATATAGTTGTCAAACTGAAATTTTGCCGGACAGAAGGATCGAAGGACGACGGATTGTTGTGAGTCGCTTTCAACTGACAGACGAAGAAACAGACGCATGACTAACTGACGGACGAGAAACTGGCAGATGTCACGGATGATTGTGAGCCCAGGTTAAACACGAAGTGGTGGCTAAGGTTTATCCTAGAAATGCCAGGAGCGAGTGAAGATATTTCGGCGACTCTTAACAGTGAGGTCTTGAGAGCCAATGAGGGTAATTGAAGTGAATATGAAGCAGCGCCGTAATGAAGAGTTGGGAGCAAAGGGAGATCCCCTAGAAGACCCGTCGACCAACGGCATCGTCCGGCACGATTCCCACTTGCGAAAATTCGGTGACCCGGCCGGGGATTGAACCCGGTTCGGCTTGATGGGAGACGAGCGTGCTAATCGCTCAGCCACCGTGGCCCCAAAAATGTTACGAACAAAACGTGATTTGCTGTGGGGGAGTTTGGCATAAGTAAAATTTCCACCGCTAGGTGCGCAGTGTTTCACAATGTAACTTTTAATTAAAATTTTAAGCAATGTGAACAATAAAAGATAAAAATTTTACCTAGTTACGAAGTTATTTTACATTTGATTTATGATTATTACAGTTATCCTGTTATTTAATATAGAACGTTATAGAAAATCTGGCATGGGCTGTTCACGGTAAAATGAGCTCTTTTGCACGTTATGTAGTCTCCCGCCTTATGTAAAATGAATATCGTCATGGGCCTCATCACTTTATTCATGCGTCGGTCAGGAGAAACAGTGAAATTGTTGGAAAAGGAAATATTTTACAAAACTCGTTATTTTTTATACTTCGATGCATAAAAAAAAAAAAAACCAGATGGCGAAAAGAAATAATTTTAAGTTATTGCAAATGTCTACCTGGCACTTTTTATTTGACTTTAAGGTATGGACCTACTTTCTAACCATAGTTACCAACTTTACTAGGTGAACGCTACTCAGTGCGTGCGTTACAACATATGAAGGTAGGAGCGGTGACATATTTATAAGGTTGATATTCAAAAATGCTGACTTTAGCGTGAACAGCCTTTACACATGCGTCACTAGCGCACTACCTATAGGCGAAAACTTTCGTTTGCCACCTTTTGAACATTGAAGTAACCATGTTAGTGGCCCATACGTAGTGGAATTGTGTTTCGCGTTAGACTCGCGCTACTTGGAATAGTATCTTTAACGAGAACGAAGTTGGGCGTGACTCGCTGTGGCGGGTCAAACACGACGACCTTTGCGTGAGAATCGCTGGGATGAGGGAATAAATTTGGCGCTGTTCATCATTTTAATCAAACTCGGGCTAAGAGCTCGCGTGAGTCAAACTAGGACTTCGCGGTAATGGAACGTGAGATGAAATATTAAAACTAGTTGACGCCCACGAGATAAAATTCCAGTGAAATAAATAGTACTCAGAATAATTGTAGCTGGTATTCTTTAGAATAATTAAACCAAGTAGATATTACGTTGAGATGGTAATAATAAGAATTTAGGAAACACTTGTGGAACCTGTCAAATTTCACCTCCCCCCCTTCCCCCCCTGCTGCACAGATATTATGCTGATTTCGACCAAGACCAAGAGTTTTTTTTTCTCTGAAAATTGCAGTCGAGACGTGCAAATAAGCGAAACGAAGTAGGAGTGAGAGTTTCGTTCATCGACACCTGCGGCCAACAAAAAATTGCCCAAGTGTCGTGAGGCAGAATACGTTCACTGCCACCGACTTAAATAATAACAGCAGCAATCGTCACCGTTTCGTGTACGACTACGCGCTAGTGAATCAGCGGGCGACGATATCCGGCGACTGCAACTGCCGTAAACGCCGCAGCAGCAGGCTCGACTAGTCCGACCGCATGCTGACGAGAGGTGGCAGAGCAGCCACGATTTCCGCCGAACTTTCTTTTCGACGGCGTTTGTGACCGCTTCGTCGTCGAGTGTCCGCGGTCAGTCCAGTTGGTATCGTGCCGTGACCGTTCTACTCGTAGGCTGAAGATGAGTTCGTCTTCTGCGCATGCACCCGACATCGACCCTACACAACTGTCAGAGTCACACAACCAGCAGCGATGTTTATATCTTTATTTCTAAATGTCAAGCACTATTATATTAATGAAATACCTTTACAATTTCTAATTTAATCAAAAAGCATTACAAACTGGTTACAGGAATTATAAAAACGCCTCTAAGCACTTGTTTACAAATCAGTTTTCGATCAACGAAATCTTCTAGTACCAAAACACAGCTCATTTTTTCGCTTCATCTTTCATCGTCACCGCAACCAAGCTTTGGAACTGCTTACCTCGGGAAACCAGAGATACAATTTCAATCACTAAATTCAAAAAATTATGCGATAACAGCTTTGTCACGCTATAAATATTTAAATGAACTTGAAATGTGGGTTTGATGTAAGCAAACAAAATATTTATTGTAGAGGTTCCTCTTTTAAAATACCTGTAACTTATTTTCTTTCTGCTTCCTGCGACTGTAGTGATGTTTCTCATGCTTATGTCACTGTTTAATTAATTAAATATATTGTTTATGTATGTGGATGTGTGAATGAGCGTGTGCGAGTAGACGTATTAATATCTTATTTTATGTATAATTCTAGTTAGCTGATAATTTTGGACGCTTTATATTATCAGTTGTAATGTCTTACATTAATTTTTATTTGTTTGTCTTTTTCCCGTGTTTAATTAGATATATGCTGTGATTTTCTGTCCTTCAGTAATCCTTAAAATAAATTTCAGTTTTATAACTTTTGCTAGTCAATGTTATCTTGTAGTTTAATTTTATAAATAGTATAATTATATGTATATGGATATATGTTAGGTGTGTATATGGTTTTGTGTATGCATGTATGTGTTAATCGTGTAAGTTCACTATTAAGGTTTATTTTATGTAAGTTGCTTCATATAAGTCTCTTTCTAAGTTTTACAGTAGACATTAAGTTTTGTGTCGTTGTTTCATTTATTTTTATTTTTAAAAAATAAGTGTTATGTTTTATTATCCAAAGTGGTTAAATGTAAGAGAAGGTGATAATACCTTAACTGCGCCACAAAAAAATGAAGATGTCTTATTATTATTATTATTATTATTGTTTCTAATCCATGCCGTTTTCGCTAGATGTTTTGGCAGAGTTCAAGGTTGGGACACGGAGATTTGTTGTGCGCAGCCAGCGAGATCGTTCTACCTCTTTAGTCTATGGTTCTACTGTCTCTGCAAGGCAAGCCGAGTTAGTTATAGGTTGCTCGCGGTATATTCACGCATTTTGAAACAACCCTCTGCAAAATCACCTCGTTTATAAAGTGTTTGATTGTTTTTTTTTTTTATATTTCACGTATCACAAGCGTTTATCTTAATATAGAGGTATGTTATTTTTGGTTGAATTAAAATTTTACTTAAATTTAATTTATAAATTATAATATTACGTTGTAATTAATGCGGATATATACCGAGAGAAATAAAGGTGCGTTGTAATACCTAGTAATTAAAAATGTTCTCATGCAAAATATTACTAACTAGCGATCCGCCTTAGGCTCGCTCGGGTGCGATTTACAAATATGGCGTTGTTTAAGTCTACAGCAAGTATATATACTAAAAACTTAATGCAACTAACATAGGATTAATTCTGCGTTGTTCAAAATGTCGTCGTAAGTGAACCCCTATTATTAATAAAATTTTGAATGACAAAAATTGTTACTCTGAATCATCCTTAAGAGAGGGATGAACCCCCGCATATTTGGGAAATAGTTGTTTGCGCGAATACGCGTATCTCGGTAAATAAATGTTCCGCAAATATGAATTTTTGTCAGAAAAGATAAAAAACAATAATCCCTCATTTTTTTTACTTTTGTCATATTAAGTGTATTCTTGGAGAAAAAAAAATCTCGAAAATGGTCGAATATCGCATATTTAAAGCTGGCCTATGCAGTTTCCTTAAGCGGCAAGAGAAAAGTACAAAGATACGGGCGTAATTTAATCCGCGATCTTTGATCGCGTGTAATAAAACCCCACAGTTACATATCTAGTTTACACAGTAAAGCGTTAAGACGGAAACACTGTACGCCTTGCGCGTAGGAGCGATGAGGCGCTAGGAAATGCGTGTTAGTGTCACCCGTATCGCTCCCTCGCTTCTTGGCCTTGGACGCGGGATTCCCACAGGGGTCCATCCCACTCTCAAAAGATAAACATATGCCGTCGCGAACTTTTTGTAGGTCTTTTTGAGATCTACAATTCTGCAGTACATTAATTTGGTGAATTTCTTATGCTTTTAGCCAGCGTAAGTCATATAAGCGCACGAAAAGCGGCTTTTTCCGGTTTTATTAGAAATCGTCGACATTTATCTACTATCTTGATATTAAATATTAATGTTTTATACACCTAAACCTTCTTCAAGACATTCTCTAAACGATGGTGAAGATCGCATCAAAATCCATCAAGTGGGTTAGAAGCCTTAGCCGAATACATAGACACACGCGGCTGGACGACTTTGTTTTATACACTGTCCAGACGTGAGTGCGTATAAATACGGTACATTGTCGCCTTGGTGTAATTTTCCAGACTCGGTTAAGCTTTGTTTGCACGAGGCGGAGAAACAGCCTGGAAGTAGAACTTCAGAAGGTCTTCAGAAAAGGTTGAAGTAACTTTGAATGGAGTATAGTTACCAACCGGCCCAATACATGCAACAAGACCGCGAGTCCTTACAATAACACGAAAGTACTCAGTGTATCACATTCAGACTCGTTATAGAGGGCGAAAAACATGTGGCTATGAAGTAATGGAAGTTGAAGTAATAAAGGCAAGTTATTGTCATCAAGTTAAAAAGACATAAGGCGCTAATGAAACATCGACGACCATCGCCGGCTATCGCTGATAACTAATCCGCGATCCTAAGCCACTTTGCTTGGATAAATTTTGTAGATTACGTCATGAGAATGTCACTACTTAGACGAACTCATTCCAGAAGCGTAACGAACGGTTATATTTGAGTAGAAAAAATTATCTAGAAGTAATTTTTAAATAGATTGGCCGTTTTCATGAAATTGTCGTTGATAAGGTCAGAAGACCGAAATATATTCAAAACACAGAAAATAAATTAGACACTGGAAAATATATAAGGTTGTCAAACAGACAAAACATAATTTTTCGAGGTATTAAATTTTTTTTTTGTTTCGTGGCATATCAATACCATCATTTAAAAATAACGTTCATGTCATACTTACAATAAATGCCAGAATTTTAACTTTAAATTTTGATTCCGACAAATCTAATGAAGTTATTTAAACACTTAGTTTTATTATATATAATCACCCAAGTTACAAGAATGGCGCGTAGGAATTTATTTGAAATCCTACATTTGTTCACCTGCGAGAAGGGTTTGAATCTAAAAAATTTTTGAAACTTAATCTGAAAAGTTAAAATTGAAATACGGGCGAGTCGCATGGAAATTTTCCAAGCAACATTCCTCGTGGCATTCGAATAACACAAACAATTATTCTGATCATTAAATTAACGTGTAAATGTTGTAAAATTCTGAGATTTATATAAAAATAGTAATATCCAAAAAAAATATCCCTACAACTCGGTCCATTCTGTTTTTGAAAAGTATTTGTCTCTCATCCTTAATTCTTTTTTTGGACTATTGTTTCACATCACAACGGAAAAGAATGGTATATTCTAAACATGTACAAGATAGCTCTAACTTCTTGAATATCCGTAAGGAACTGTATCAGTAGTTGTTGGCGTTAGGGGATTAAAAAGAACTAGTGTACCTTTACGGAATAGAGCTCCGATCTCCGGAATGTGAGTCATATCAACTCCTCAGTATTCTTGTTTGCTCTTGAGAATTTTCTTAGTCTCATTAACAATTCGAATGCTTGAATTATCACTTCAGTGCTGCGAAGGGAAGAAGTTTATGTAACGTTCCGTCGCCACATGGACAGTGCATTTACTCCAGTTGTAAAGAGACCAGACGCTCTTCTGAGCTTCTGGTTAGTTTATCCGAGCCCACCTGAAGACAGCTCGAGTTGACGACTACGGAATCGAAATATGACCGTACAAAAATAGAGTAGGTGTGTTCAACGCGGTTAATTTCTTTCAACCAGTTTATCACTATAATGCACACGCTAGTAAATAAATTCCCTGATATCAAAGAAAAATTAAAGGAGCAATGAATTAAGTTTTTGAAGAAATCTTAGTGACCTTAAGAACGATGGAAAAGGACTAACACACTAATAAAAATATACTAAATACTGTTTGGTTTGTGCTTGTGACGCCACTTCAAAAAAAAAAAAAATGTGTTTCGCAATTTAGACAAAAAATTCTTACCAGTCTTACTGTTTTGGAACACAAAATAATTTGTATTAAAAGCCAAGACTTTTATTAAAATCGTATTGAGGGTCAAACCTTTTTTTTCGATTGATGATATAATTTTCTGTGAAAATGTAACTAAACAAAAGTTATGTGACAGCCATACGTAAGAAAAAAAAGAAAGTAAATACTAACTTTCAATTCAACAATGTTTGAGTAAAAATGAAAAATAGATCCCCGTGTGACAATAATGTATTCAAGTAATTATTGGCAGTTTTTTTTCCCAATTATAACTACCTAATTTTTTGCAAGTCAGTTAGGTTATATTATTCGTGTCTCTAAAAACCTAGAAATTTTTATTAAGGCATGTTCCGATTCATAAATTAAGGCATCAATTAAATTTTTTTATTTGCTGGCTTAAAGAATAAAGATTTTTTTGCTCCCAAATATTATTAATACTATAAAACTGATATATATATATATTTGTATCCTTTTGAATCCATTTCGGGCTTAATTGCTAGATTAATTAATGCAATCATGAGCAAATATAGTTTCTATAAGTTTAGTGGGTTGTAAATGCGTCTATACGAGTGTTGGTTGGTTACGCACGAATAGACTAATAACAAAGACAATAAGGAACAAATACACACACAGTTTTCATAGCGAATTAGTAGCTACTAGTATGGTATTTATATCGTCTCGCCTTGTTGCTCGTTCGTTTGTTTCTCATTTAGTTCCGTTCATTCTAGTAGAACTGTTAACCATATCAATTGATGAAATATTTTAATGTTTATAGATATCTCTTGACAACCGCTAGTATTGTGATGTTTCCGTGTATTTTTTTTTATATCATGCTCTTCGTGTTCTTTGCCGACATGACTCTGCAATGGTGCATGTCCGAAGTTATTTTTCATTGACTCAAGGAGAGTTGTACAAGGGCTGTGTCTAACATGTTGCGTATAGAACAACGTCTTGAAGCTGCGAATATTCGTCGTGAAAGGAACGTGATTATCTCTTGATTTGTTTGCAGTGGCTATGTATGTAGCTAGGTTATATAAATCAACATGTTATTATGATACCTTTCGTCTCAAGTGTCCTTCCAGTTGTTTCCCAAATTTCATCCATATTGCATCGATCTTCGTAGTCGTTTGTCTTCTCGTCAAAACAACAATGAATAGTGTCTCACTTCCTGTAAGAGGACCTCATCCATTGCTGTACTCGAACAGAATAACGCAACACCGAAGAAGAACTGCGAATGGTGGCTAAGTTCTCACAGTTCATCCGCATCTCATAATGGTCCAGTGGCAGCCAGATGATGACAAGACGTCCTGCGTCCAGATGCAACGTTGAGACGCCGTCTTCACATAACACGACTACCACCATCGCGAGTATCACATAGCCAAGAGAAACTGGTAGAATACACCAATTGTCAAAGGCCGTTCACGATAAAGTGAGCACCTTTGAAATCAACCTTAGAAAAAAGTCACTGTCCCTACCTGCCTATATTTTAACGGGCAAAATGAGTGACACGTGTCCAGTAAAGTTGATAATGATGGAGGGCAATGTAGTTCCATATGTTAACGTCGAACAAAAAGTGTTAGGTAACCATTTGCGATATCTTAAATTATTCCTCTCGCTTTCTGAATTTTTTTTTTTAATGTATCGAAGTTTAAAAATTAGCAGATTTGTACAATATTTACTTTTCTAATAATTTCACAATTTCACTTGACCGACGCATGAATAAAGTGATGCGGCCCATGACAATGTTAATTTTTCATAAGGCGGAAGAACACACAACATGTGTACAAGCAGATCTTAAGTAGGGCTTTCAAAAGTGCTCATTTTACCGTGACTAGCCTATACATCTAACTATGCGAAGCTCTAGTAAAGTTATACTTCCAGGCTCTTTCTCCGCCTCATGTAAACGAATCTTAACCAAGTAAAGAAAATTACACCAAACTGAAGACGCACCTCAGTTCTGCGCATGTGCTCACTATGATATTAATTTATAGGCTGTTCACGGTAAAATGAGCACTTTTGAAATCCCTGCTTAAGATCTGCTTGTATGCAAATTGTGTATTCTTCCGCCTTATGCTCAATTAACATTGCCCTGGGCCTCATCACTTTATTCCTGCGTTGGTCAGGTGAAACTGTGAAATCACAAAAGAAAATGTTTTGAAAATCTACAAATTTTTACACTTCGATGCATTAAAAAAAAAAAAAAACAGAAAGTAAAAATAAATAATTTAAGTCATCATGAATGGTTACCCGACTCTTTTTATTCGACGTTAATAAATGGAACTACTTTCCATTCACCGTTACAAATATTACTGGGAGGATGCCACTCAGCCCGTTAAAATATATGCAGGTAGGGACAGTGACTTTTTTCTAAGGTTGTTTTCAAAAGTGCTCACTTTATCGTGGACAGCCTTTACATGAAATCTATTTTCACTAGGCGTTGCCTACACACCTGCTTTCTCACTGTTTTTATTCATATTAACCCGTTCAGTCGCTGTGACTATAAACGAGTACACGTTGCACATAATGGACATTTATGGTGGCAACTGTACTGAATAACGAAGTGTTGGCCGGTGTTTTGAGCAACTGGCTGCTGAGTAATAGGCTGTTCACGGTAAAGTGAGCACTTTTTAAGGCCCTTATAAATTTTTACTTCCACCCAATTTCCATCTTCCTGCTGCTTTTTACTATAACATTGTAGTGTGACCAATAAACACAGTGTATAAATTTCACCACAACCAAAATTTAATGCCTGAGTCTGCAATAAGTTATATTTGTTAGAGGTTAATGCCTTTTTGGAAGGGCCTTAAAAAGTGCTTACTTTATCGTGAATAGCCTATACCTGATTTGTTGAAGTTTCAGCAACCTCTCTGTATATGTCTCTCTCTCTCTCTCTCTCTCTCTCTCTCTCTCTCTCTCTCTCTCTCTCTCTCTCGTTTGTGAATGGTTTTAATGCTGACAACTAACGCTTAGCTCGTCGTTCGTTAGTTACGGGAAGTATGTCCAACACAATTACTGCGCATATTATCAAATTAAACGATCACAACGTTTGAGAACGGAAATTGACTGGGGACCGAATGGGTTAATTATAAACGAAACAATAACATTTATAAAAGAAAATATAAGAGAACGTTTAATTTAAACAAAGATAAGATTACTTCGTGTTGACAGACGTGTGATAAGGCTTGGATTACTTGACACGTCATATATTTGGGGTGATTTTTCCCACAGGTTTGTGTGAGTTTCCCCGCGGGTATGCCATAAGAGACGGGCGGGATGTAGCAGCTTGAGGCGGAGATCTCGCTCCAGGGAGACAGTAAACTCAGTGTAAGGAGCCTCGTCATCCATACGGCAGCTTCTCCAGCAGCTGAGAAGTTAGCGTGCATGTGGTCGCCTGGCTAAATATAGACGGGCGTGTTTACAATGTCTGTGGGTAAACGCCGCGGGCAAGAGCGCCGCCCTTAATGAATAACCTCGCCGCGACACGTCTTCGCCGCTCGACACAGCGCCTGCACTGCGCTGCTCGGGGACACTGGCCTCCTCTCACTCTTCTTACTGATAAGTTTCGTTTTACAGGATGTTCGCAAGACTCTGGCATGTGATTCCTCACATAAATATAGACGAAAAGTGTACATACACACTCTAAATCTGAATCAGTGAGGATTTCACGGTTTTAATCAGTCAAACGTATCTGAGTGATACAACAGTCACTTCAGTGAATTTAGCTGATGAACCAGTGAAACAAAGCAATGTATCCTTCACTGGTGGATTCAGTGACATTTCTCATTTATTCGTCAGTCATTTTTTTTTTCCAGTTTTCTCAGTGGTTTATTTTTTGACTGATGGACCAGTGAGACTTCTGAGCAACCTTCTCCGTCTCTAATTATTTTTGACTGATGTATCAGTGAAACTGCGTGTAAAATGGCCCTTAAACAACTTCTATCGAGTGAAGTAACAACGAAAAAAACGAATCAAACTAATACAAGATACTTTATAAAATGTCTTTCATCTTTCAAAATTGCCATTTTACGAGGTAATATGAACACAAAGTCTTTCATTCCTTTTTTACGTCTTTCATTTCAATTTCAATTTCATGTAATCGTCACAGCGCTCTATTTGAAGTTTTAAATATGATTTAATGTGGCGAAGAGAGTGCACTTATACATACCATTCGTTTTAACAATCCTAACGGTAGGGCCTACAAATCAAACCAAACACGAATAATATGAGCATACAACTTCAAACTACATGAATTCGCAGCGCCACTGTAAGACAAATATTTCCCCCCTCCTCGAAATTTCAACTTGAGTTTGTAGCTCAGGTGGCAAGGCAATGGCCAATATACGGAAGATTCGCGAGTTCATTCCCGGCCACCAGTAGAGTTTTTTTTTTTTTTTTTTTTTTTTTCGAGTTACGGTAAATTGCACAATATAAATAGTAAACTATCGCAAATACGTTCATTTCATGTAATTATTTGCCCACATTCAATAAAAGCAATATTTAATTCGCCACTGCAATCGGCCGTCACTTATTCAATCAGTGAAACCTTTTCACTGAAACAATCAGTGGTTTTCCACCGATTCTAAGTGGAGCCATTTTGACTGATTATAGTGGTTGAACTTCACTGCGAATCAGTGGTTTCCCACTGATTCAAATTTATAGTGCATGCGTAAAAAGAATATGGGCGCATATTACCGGATGTGTAGTACGTAATATATCAAGTAAAAAACATTAACAAACATATGGCCGATTCAGCTTCCCCTGTGCAAAGTTTGCGGGGAGGGGGGGGAGGGCATCCCTACTGCAGACGAAGTGTGCATGCCTGGTACATTTCCTAGTGAGTGCCAAGTGTTCACCATGGGTGTCAACACAACTATGCTGCAGACAGTTCAATGGACGATCGCATATTTACAAATGCGCCGTTCGAATGAGTCCACAACGCTTTGCAGTAGGGTGTCGAGCAGCGGTTACCTCTTTTTTTTTAAACAACCTGTACTGCACATGTAGCATCTAGCCGAACTCGCTCCTTATAGGTGGTACACGCCCGTATATGTCGATGTGAGTGACAGGTTTATTGTAAACAACACGGGACCAAATTTACTTAGACCTCTGGAAATAAGCTGTTCACGGTAAAACGAGCACTTTTCAAAGGCCCGCTTAAGATCTACTTTTAAACACGTTGTGTATTCCACCACCTTATGTAAAATTAACATTGCTATGGGCCTCATAACTTTATTCATGCGTCGGCCAAACAGAACTGTGAAGTTATTAAGAAAGTGAATACTTTACAAAGCTGATCATTTTTACTCTTCGAAACATTAAAAAACAGAAAGTGAAATAATTAACTTTAAGTTATCATAAGGGTTACCTAACACTTTTTATTCGACGTTAAGATGTGGAACTACTTCTCAACTATTGTTGACAACTTTACTGGGCGAATGTCACTCAGTGCGCCCATTAAAATATATGCATGCAGGGGCAGTAACTTTTTTCTAAGGTTCATTTCTAAAGTGCTCACTTTATCGTGAACAGCCTTTAAATGTAGTGTAGCAAGCAATGCGGTTCCACGCACACACGCACACACGGAGGCGTCACACTCACCTCCAGGACGACTGGATACACCTGGATGGCAACCGCCATATTTTCCATAACCTGTTACTTCCTTGGACCCCAACATTACAAAAATACGCAAAAAAAATATTGTTTATTAAAAATAATAAAATATATACAGGATGGATATAAATTCTGCGTACAAACTTCAGCTGCAGGTTAATAACGAAAAGAAGGAGATCCAAAACGTATATACGACCTGTGGTCTAAATCTACTCCCAAGGGCGGTGAATGTCTTTGAAGTTGGACCTGACGCACCAAATATTGGAGAAAATATATAGGATGTATCTCTGCATTTCTGGATAATGTGCAAGTGTAAAATTATCTACAAACTCCACAAAACCTGTCGCTACCAATAAACTAATTCAAGTAAATAATAACGGTTGCATTTCGTAGATAGCGATCGACTTGACATGACGCGGTAGCATATGTGGGATATTATTGATGGTACATGAATCAGCATGTTCCAATTGACGGAAAAG
This sequence comes from Dryococelus australis, assembly GCA_029891345.1. Lineage (NCBI taxonomy): Eukaryota > Metazoa > Arthropoda > Insecta > Phasmatodea > Phasmatidae > Dryococelus > Dryococelus australis. The sequence continues at coordinate 72,167,340 of CM057006.1, read as the reverse complement.
GTTGCCTTGTGTAAACACCCTAACCCCCACTGTTTCCGAGTAATTTGAATTTGAAATCTCAAAAGAATTATGTTCAAAACCTGGCAGGCGGGCAACAAGCATAACACTTTAGAACGATTGGTTGCGAATACCAAGGGAGCAAGATAACAGAGAAGGTACGTAAAAGTGGCATTCGAGAAATGACATATATTACAATAAATCGGAACAGTAGCAAATCATACTACATCTCTCTGTGTGCCATATCCATGGCGAGAGCTTCGAAAGTGCAGAATTAATTTGGGCGTAACAAACATGCGTATTAAAAGAACAAGGGGCACCTCCGTATTACGTGCAATAATGTAGCGTTTACAGTAGTAATCGATAATCGTATGAGAAAATCAATGCCCATGCCACAGTTACCAAAAGTCTCTTCTGTGTAAGAATCGACTTGGGTATGTTTGGTGATCGTGGATGAGATGTACGTTCTAAATCGACCTTGTGAAATGGTTATCATGGCCAACTCGTATACGAGGCTGGTGCGGGTAAAGACCGTTTGTATGCAGGTATTACAACGCGGTTGCGTGAGAGATGGCGTCATATAATTACATGGAGGATTAATTGCCTCTCATAACGGCTTAGAATGTAGGCCGCAACACAACACACCATCGTCAAGTGGAGGATCTTTGGCTTATGTGTCCTGTGATATGTTCAGTCGTTTACTCAGCCGATACGATTGTACTAGTGTTTAGCGGAGTGTGAGTGGAACAGAGGGTTAGTTGGAGTATCGCAAAATGGATCGTTTTACATGTTCCTGAAATGATTGACATACACCTTGTGTATGGGGCTGCGCAGTGCAATAGTAGAGCTGCAGCACGCATGTACAAGGGAAGGTATCCATACAGACTTGTGCCACTTCATTAAACATTCACAGCCACTGATAGGAGGTTTCGCGAACAGGGAAAATTTTCGGTGAGTGAAAGAGTCACGCAGTGTGTTTACGTGATTCACGACGATCATTGTACACTCTGAAACCGAGTGTACCTGTCCCAATACCGTACATATTACAGGTGTACAGGCCTAATGCTGGCCGTTCAAGGTGCGAAAACCTCATTTCGAGGAGGAGGAGGTGCTGCGGAGGTTCTGTGAGTTGCCACCTACCAGCACCCGTCAAGTGGCGCAAGCGGTCAGCACTGGACACATGAATGTGTGGAGAGTTGTGCACGAACAACTGCTCCATTCATTTCGCCGGTAGAAAGTGCACCGTTTGAAGTTTTAAGACTACCCACAACGTTTAGAGTTCGTGCTGCGGTGTTTACAACGATGTTCAGTAGAACCACATTTCCCAAGTATCGCGTTGTTTTTTTTTTTTTTTGTTTAATGTCGAAGCTCGCTTCACAAGAGAATGTGTGTTGACGTCTCATAAAAGTCACGTATGGAGAACGGTGAAAACGCACATGCCCGCAAATACCAAGAGCAATTTGGCGTCAACGTATGGTGTAGTCTTGTAGATAGAAGTTTAATTGAGCCATACATGTTACCCGCTTGCTTGAATGTTGACCGGCACCTCGTGATTTTGGGAAAGGTTTTGCCAGAGTTGCTGGATGACGTTCCACTTAGTATTCGACGAGAAATGTGGCTGCAGCATGACGGCGCACACGTTCGACAGTACCTCGACTGCACGTCTCCAGGTAAATGGACAGGCCACGGTGGGCCGAGGTTATGGCCTGTCAGGTCCCCAGATCTTACACCCGCTCGACTTTTACTTGTGGGTTTGCTATGAAGTGTTCGGTGTACGAGCCCCCAATAGCGTGTCTGGAGGATCTCGTGGACAGAATACATGCAGCGAGGTTGAATGCCGACAGATCAAACACCTCATCAGTGCTCGTTTATAACACAGTATTTCACTTCATTATGTAATAAAGGACAGTGCGAATTTATCTGGCATTCTCTTATTGCAACAACTTATAAATAAATCACTGGTAAACCATAACTATAAATTTGTTAGCTACTTGTCTGAATTTTTTTAATCCTCTCTCCATTATCTTGTCCCTTTGATGTTCGCAAACATTTTTTATCGGGTGTTGTGCGTGTTGCCCGCGTTCCATGTTTTGAACATAATTCTTCAAAAATTTCAGAATCGAATTACTCGGAAATGGTGGGGGTAAGGGTGTGCGTTTACACAAGACAACCTTTTTCGTCAATTGGAACATGCGGATTCATATTAAATAAGATCCCCCATATGCTACCGCGTCATGTCGAATGGCTCGCAATAAAAGCGGTATCCGTTATAATTTAAATTCATTTATGTATTGGCAGCGATAGGTTTTGTGGTGTTTGCAGATAATTTTACACTTACACATTATCAATAAGCGCAGTGTTCCATCTTACATTTTTCCTCCGATATCTGTAGTGATCTGGTGCGTCAGGTCCAAATTCAAAGACTTGTACCGCCCTTGCGAGTCGATTTAGATCATATGCCGTATATAGTTTTCATATTTTTGTTCGTGATTAACTGGCGACCCCAGTTTGTCGGTTGAATTTAGATATATGTTTTATAAAAGTATTTAAAGTGGCAGATTATGAACTACTATTTGTTTAGGGTTTTTGAGTCATATGATATAAAAATAAATAATCCCCTTTAATAAAATTGTAAGTAAACTTCCGTGCAGATGTTTGTTGGAACACCATATTTAGGGGGCGTGGTGTTCCGTGTTGAAAAGTTTATAATTAACCCAGCCTACACAGTAAATGGTCTTTAGAATGTAGTGTTGGAAGATGATACAGTCCTGAGATTTTATCTAATTTCTGAATTAATATTTTATCATCATATCTAAAAATTTGGGGAATATTCAGTTTACTTGATTATTTTGCTAAGAAAAATTTATTAAGTTTGCATACAACATTAAATATTTTGATGAGAACATTTTGAAAGTTTTTACTTTTCAGTATCAAAGGCAAACGAAATCCTTTACGAGCTCCATACAAGTGGAATGGTGGCAAGACGTTGCATGTCTTCATGCAGTGTATTTTTTTTTTTACTATCTACAAATATTTCTTTGCAAGGTAGTAGTCAGAACAAATTTTGTAACACTGCAAGTGAAATGTTATAAATTTTTAACACAGAACCACACGAAACCTTTATAATTAATTATATATCTCCACGACTAATTAGAAATTAAATGTACTGTAATCAGTTTTTAAAATACGCAGTAATATTATCACTTCTAATCGCAAAGCGTAGTAAAATGACATCTAATACCCTTCTGGTAATATGAATATATTTTCCATCTTGTATGGACAAAAGTTTTAGTAAGAACGCAAAAAGTTTTATTTTGTACGTTCTTGATTAGCCATATTAAGAGGATACGTTTGCAGAATCTGAACAACAAAGTCATAGGCATTGAGTTCTAAGATGTGCGGTTTGTATGATAACAATAAGGGCTTGGTCTGTATTTCTGCAAATATCGTGCACCGCAAAAGAGCTAAATACCGCAGTAAACACTCGTAGATGATTTCGTAGGGCTAAGGAGATGAAGGAATGGCATCGAAAGCAATACCAATAGTTAGTTTTAAAAAAAAGTCCAAAAAAGAGGAGGAAAAAAAATTAGTGCGCTCTAGCAAGTTTCTCGAAGTACTGAAGGGCATGATACCATTGCCAGTTTGTTTTTCTGTACGCCTGTTCATCTGCTCCTTACTTTTACCCCCACCGACGTTTTACAATTTTATTTCAAAAGATATTCTACGTTACAAATCCAAATTGACCGTTGGAATTAGCGACTACAATTCCGAATGCGATCTCTGTTTTCTTGCATCTTTTGATTGGAAAATCATTGTAGAACACTGTAGATGGATGGCTTGGCTCTGTCGAAGACAATGTAAATCAGAACTAATTACCAGCTTCACAACGGGGTCAGTGAAGCAATCCACACTTTTTCACGGACTGGAATTAATTTTCATTAATGCCACTTGACTTTCTCTGATACCGTAACTATAATGACGTTTAAGCTGAAAGTCGTTAAGCCTGATCGGCGTTCAGCCTACACGACATTTAGCTTGGATGCATTTAGCCCAAAATCCACAATCTACCTTAAAATCCGAGACAGGCTTTTAGCGCACAGGCGTTTTGTCTAAAAGGCGTTTAGCCTATTGGTGTTTAGTTTGCCTTTTTTTTATGTTCGATTCTTGACTACACATGGTTACCGATTCATATTATTCACATATTACATTTCAGCGCGACTTTCTGAAAGAAAGTTATATAACGTTTGTAGACTTTACGTATACAAATTTGTATGCTAACATGAATTTATTAAAACAAGCTACGGGTTCTGTTTTGCAAAATCGTGCCAAGGCATACGAAAATGTCAAGCTTGTGTTATTTTGAATTTAAAATGAAATTCATTAAAAAATATGGCTGCACTTCTATTTATGTGAAATCTTAAAGAAACGATCTGTGTGCATGAAATTGAACACTATTGTTTCAAAGATACGGTTCTTGACCAGCGTTAGTATCAGAAAATATAATGTCACTTGATATTCATAAATTATAAGTTGACGCATTTCTTTGTCGCAGCATGCGGAACGTCATGCCCAAAGAAGGCGTGCATGATTGTGCATACATTTTCCAACAATTTATTAGTATGAATTATTTAAAGTTTCGTGCTAGTTGTATACGTATTATTGTTCTCATTTACTGATCTGCGTAACAATATCTTTTTAATAAGGTAACTGACGTGAGAAACCACTATTCGGGTTTTGATTTCGATCGATCCGATTATAATTTTTTGCTATGTGAACAGAGAGAGAGAGAGAGAGGATAGATACACCAAAATTTCCTGTATATTTAAGGAATGTTTTACGGAAATTTACAGTGTATATACGTAAAGGCAATCCGTAATGACGAAAAACGGAGTTAAGTCCGTAAATACAAAATACGGAAAGTCTCCGTATTCCCTTTGGCTTCGAGTTACGGGGACGAACAATGCCGATTCTACACGAAGCTTTCTTCGCCACTGTAACAAGATAATCGTCGTTTCTGCGGCAAAGGTTATCCGCGCGAATATGACATATTCCTTCAAACATTAAAAAAAATATTATCAGGTGTCTGTAACATTCGGCAACACTAAAAAATACACTAAATTGAATAGAAACTGCGTTTTTGCTTTTTTCTTTCTAATATAAATGTAAACGTAATACCACAATTTTCAAGTGAGAACTATAGGTAGAATGGAGCCGTGCCTTCATAGCTCAGTGGTAGGGTGGCCGACTTGTAGTCGGAGGGTCGCGAGTTTGCGCCTCGGTGCCTCCGACGTGGCAGGTTTTCAGTTGGCTTGTCGAACTGGGAATTTGTCAACATATCAGTCTTACTTGAGTCCGACAAAAAAACAACCACGCAAACAACGGCAACTACAACAACACTGGAAAAAAAACGATAATATTTGTGGACTGGTAATTTTTTGACTCGGGTTCAAACCCCGCTTTAGTACAAAATATTTTAACTTTTTTAATATCATTTTTACACACGGTACAACACCCACATAACGAAAATAAAAAGACATTTTCACTATCTCTTTTTATTTTAAACGGAAAGTACAGAAAACTAACTTGGAAATTAACGGAGATGTTTCGTGGAATTTACTGAAAGTCCGTTTGAAAATCAACGTGTCCGTAATTTTACGGAGAGTGTACGGACTCTTCTGGATAAATTTTTACCAGCATTTTCAAATGAAGGAATTTTTTTTTTTCAACAGTATGGCGAGATGGATAACTACGCCCTTATCTTTCTGACAACCAGAAATATACAACCCGACTCTATCTTGTCGCAACCTTGAAATTAACGCTTCGTAGCTGACACAAGTAACCAGCGCCAGCTACTGGCTTGTCAAAACATACGTCGTTTTAGACTCCTACACGCTGTGAACGTGGCACCTTGATTACGTACACGGGAAGAGTGTGTGTTTGAAACTCGCGTTTCATAAATACGAATAATAACACAAGTGAACATACGTAACCGCCGGCGTCAACAAATTGATGCGCCAGACGTGAATCAGTTATTCTTAGCTCCTTTGTAATCAAAAAATAAGACCGTTCCGATTCGGCGCAAAAATGAATCGCATGTGATAACGCGCATTGTACAAACTAAAATTAAAAAAAACATGCATATGTTTACATTGTATATCTTAACATACCGTTGTAGGCTGTTCACAGTAAAATTAGCACTTTTGAAACAGCTGCTTAAGATCTACTTGTATATACGTTGTGTGTTATTCCGCCTTGTGTAAAATTAACATTGCCACGGGCCGCATCACTATATTCATGCGTCGGTCAAGTGAAACTGTGAAATAATTATCAAAGTAAATATTGTACAAATCTGCTAATTTTTACACTTCCATGCGTTAAAAAAAAAAAAAAAAAAAAAAACCGGAAAGAGAGAGAAATAATTTAAGATATCACAAGTGGTTACCTAACACTTTTTATTCGACGGTAATATATGGAACTAGTTTCCCCTCCATCGTCACCAACTTTACTGCACCCGTTAAAATACATGCAGGTAGGGGCAGTGACTTTCTCCAAAGATTGATTTCAAAAGTGCTCACTTTATCGTGAACAGCCTTTACCTGAGGCCAACAAGATTTTTGCTACACTGCACTATTGTTCGTGAAGCTCGCCACACAAGAACGCAAAAAATATCGCTAACACCGAATGCGCTCTAAACTCGAATCAGTGGGAAAACCATTGATTCGCAGTGAAATTCATCCTACTCGAATCAGCGAAAATGGCCGCACACAGAATCAGTGAAAAACCACTTATCATTTCGGTGAAAAAATTTCACTGGTCGAATTAGTGACGTGAAACAATTTCACTGATTCAATAAGTGACGACCGACTGTAGCGGTGAATTAAATATTGCATTTATTGAATGTAGCCAAATAATTACGTGAAGTAAACATATGTATGATAGTTTACTATTTATATTGCGCAAGTTATGTAAAAATTATTAGCGGGTGGCCAAGTTTGAACTCGCACACCCTGTACTCTACGACTTGTCGATCGTTACCTTACCATTTGCGCCACCTAGACAACTTAAGAAAACAATGAGGAAAATATATCTTATAGTTCTTTTCGAAATCGCGAATATTTAAATTGCAATTTCCTTGCTTATGGTTTTCGTTTTAATTGGTACCACTAGGATTGTTAAAACGAATATTATATGTAAGTGTACACTCATCACATGTTATGCAGTTTACACCTTCAAACAGAGCTCTGTGTTGATTACATGAAAATAATGAAAGACCTCAAAACGGAATGAAGACTGAATGTATGTGCATAGGTATCACCTCGTAAAATGGTGTTTTGAAAGATGAAATACATTTTAGAAAGAATTTTGTATTTGTTTTATTAGTTTATTAATTGTCAACTCACTTGATACACGCTGTTTAACGGCCATATTCACACGTTGTTTAACTGATCCATCAGTCAAAAACAATCCACTGAAAAATAGTGAAAAAAATGACTGATGAATCAGTGGAAAATGTCACTGAATCAATAAGTGAAGGAAAACTGCAATTTTTTCACTGATTCATCAGTTAAATTCAGTGGAGAGATTGTTGGATCAGTCAAAAACGGTTGACTGATTGAAAAAGTGAAATTCCCACAGACTCAGATTTGGAGTGCGAAGTGTCCACGTAACAAGCAAATAACTAGCTGTCGTCAATAGGTTTTGACAATTTTAAATCGGAAATACGTATTTTAGCCTACTTTCCGAAGGAAATATAGGCTTATGCAATCACATGAATGTCTGTCTGGAATGTATGTTCACCTCTCTCTCCCACCCCAATAACTTTTAAATCCAACAGAATTTCAACAAACTACGTCCACATATTATATTTAGTAATGTCATTTGACTTTTATAGTTTTCACTCACGCCATGCACTAATTTTTAAAATGGCAGTAATTTAAATATTTAGGGAACTATATAATGTATCTGGAAATACTTAACAGATTTCAACCAAATTTGATATGTTGACAGTTCACGATATACGCATTGAACTTAGAAAGCAATGCTGTCATTGATCCGGCATTTTGGAAGATAGTACAACATGAAAATTAAAGGTTTTATGTTACACTTCAATAAGTACCCAAACGATGTCTGCTGAATTTGGCATATAAGTAATATTGTTGTAGGTAATTTTAATATGGTGGCAATATGGGGAATAAAAAATTTGTCAGGGCCATAAAATTACATTAAAAATTACGTTTGTAAAATTTTGCCCTTTTAATAAAAAAATATATGATGTGAAAAGTAATTCGTGCAAAAATTTGTTAGGTACGAAAAGAATACTTTTTATTACCACTTGATTTCGTCTGTCTAAAATAATTTCGCACGCACTGATAAAAGACAGATAAATAATGTGGAGTTTTACGAAGTCTGTTTTGATGACTTTTAGCCAGAATTTAATAATTATTGAGTACAACGGTTAAGAATCTACTGAAGAATCGAGACATTGTTAATAATATATCGTCCAGTGTAAAAAAAAAACAGTAAAAAATTGACGAATATTGTTAACCTAACAGAACAGTCAATATCAAATATGTAATAAATGCACTTAGCGAAAGAACAGCTTTACAATTGCAAATTTAAAATTGGCCTACAATTCTACAGTTTACTGTGATTGTTCTTCCAGTGTCTCGACTGAGGAAGGGGACAAATTCCAGGCCCCGAAACGTCGTGAAGACTTTCAATAATTCTCGTGTTATCATTTTTGTCGTCGTTCTGAGTCCTCTCTTTTGGTTTACCTATAATTTTCTCCGGTTATTTTTGTGGCTCGTGTGTTGTTCGTAGTGTTGAATTATTTTGGTTTATAATCTGATAAGGAATACTTCATCCTGACGGGTGTATCCTTGTGGTATTTCTTTTTTTTTTTTTTTTCGTATTTATATTTTAGTTTATATTTTTCAGATGGGTCCATTGATATTTTTTGTACGGTTTTGTTCACTTATGTGGTGTTTTCGTTTTCGCCATCATGTTGTCTTTTGTTATGGTTTGCTTTAGTTGTATGTTTTCTTGTAATAATAAGTTGTTCGTCTGTCTTTTTGTCGTTTTAATTATATAAATACTACCTTTAACGCGCTGCTTCGCACGCGGCCCCACTACCGGGTACTCTACCCACTGGGCTACTGCGGCCCCACTATAGGGTTCTCTACCCACTGAGCTATTACAGCCCCACTATCGGGTTCTCCACCCACTGAGATATTGCGGCCCCGTTATAAAGTTCTCTACCCATTGTGCTACTGCGACCCCACTATAGGGTTCTCTACCCCACTGAGTTATTGTGGCCCTACTATCGGGTTCTCTACCCCACTGAGTTATTGTGGCCCTACTATCGGGTTCTCTACCCCACTGAGTTATTGTGGCCCTACTATCGGGTTCTCCACCCACTGAGCTACTGCAGCCCCACTATTGGGTTCTCTACCCACTGAGCTACTGCAGCCCCACTGTTGGGTTCTCTACCCACTGAGCTACTGCAGCCCCACTATAGGGTTCTATACCTAGAGTTTCTGCGGCCCCACTATCGGGTTATCTACCTACTGAGCTACTGTGGCCCCACTATTTGGTTCTCTACCCACTGAGGTAGTGCGGCCCCACTATCGGGTTCTCTACGCACTGAGCTACTGCAGCCCCACTATTGGGTTCTCTACCCACTGAGCTACTGCAGCCCCACTATAGGGTTCTATACCTAGAGTTTCTGCGGCCCCACTATCGGGTTATCTACCTACTGAGCTACTGTGGCCCCACTATTTGGTTCTCTACCCACTGAGGTAGTGCGGTTCTTGGGAAGGAATGTAAGACAGCCCATAGACAAAAATAAAGGAGACATTTTTAACAATACTTTTTTATGCAGTATTCCTAAGAAAAGTATAATCCAGTACCTATGTACATCCCTAATCATAATTTTTTTGGAACCGTTTGAGATATTTTCCTGGGATAGAAAGTAGCCTGTGTCACTCTCTGGACCTACAACTATATCTGCGCAAAAAGTCACGTCGAACCGTTGCTCCATTTTGACATGAAAGAAGGACGATCAAACAAACAAACAATCGAACACACTTTCGCATCTATATAGTAGTAAGGATTTGTTTTCTATTGACGAGGAAATATTTTCCTTATTATCAGTCTGTGGTGTTGTAAAAAGGTTTTTTTAGTTTTGTCTTGCTGAGTTCTCTATGTGTGTGTGCTATTTTTATCAAGTCTCATGGTCGGCAATGGATACAGTTCAGTCATACCATCATAATAAAATTTTTTTGAAATATTGTAAAATAACTTTTGCTAAATGTAACATGTTAAAATGCTTTTCGCTCTCCTTGTTTTATTTTCTGTGAATGCTCTTGATTTATCTTATTCATTGTGTGTGATACAGAAACATCAAAACTGTGATTTTGAGACGTTACATGTTGTGTACACAACGATCATTGTCTACGAAGTTTGAACGAGATCCTGTTAAAGGCGTCAAGATATATTGTGTATATTTGATATTTGATTGACATTTCAGATAATACCCCGATAAAAGTGCAATATCTGAGTCAAATGAATTGAAAGCAATTAATAAATCACGCGAACATTACATTTATGATTTTGCAGTACGAATTTAATAATTGAAAATAATCACAATATTTGTTTATATCACCAGAATACCTCAAAGAAATTCCATGGGAATTAACTTTGTTATTCTAACGTAGATTTAATTGAGGTTTACCGATATAATTTAATGATGAATCGGCCATAAGTTCGTGGCCAAAGGCTATTTTCAGGTTCTCATGTCAACTTTAACCGATTAGTTTTTGGGCGATATAATGGCTAAAGAAAGAGTTTTTAAAATACGTTTTAGCTACTTAATATTTTGTGCAAAAGATTTAGTGTCATACTTGGACACGTGCCGTATTTTTGTTTCCGCGCCACATAAATATAGGTGACCGCATAAAGTCACGTACAGACGAGTCACCGACGGAAAGACTGCACGCATTGAGTGTCATGTGCGTTGAGACGGCGAGACGTGCGGTGAACAAGCAAGAGTCGACCTTAGAGACGATGCTTTTCAAGGCGTCGAAAGCACAAAATTGCTGAAAGCAGACAGGCGCCTTAGGAGTTAGTAGTTCGGATATAATTTTCAGTACCCTCGTTGTTTGCGCGTTTCACGTATCTCAGAAAAGAAAGGTCCTGAGAATACGACTTTTTGCCAGAAAAGATCAAAAGTAATTATCTAACCCCGTAAAGTTTCGTTTATTTGATATTAAATTTACTCCAAAAAATCGTGAAAATGGTTTAAAATCCCACTGTTACGGATATCGTTTGCGCAGCGAAGCGTAACAGCGGAAGCGCTGCACGCAGGTTCAGTGTCTTGCGCCTAGAGGCGACGGGGCGCTGGTCGCGCGTGTTATTGTCGCCCGTATCGTTGTGCCTAGGAAGCGAAAATAAAAATCTCGGGGACAGTGTGATTTTAAGAGTGATAAACTGCACTAAAACGGAGCTTGTTAGTGTTTTCAGCAGATGTGTGATGGACGAGGAACTGAAGCCATGTCCGAAATGGCAGATTTTGTTGACACGTGACCCGATTTTGTATACAAAAATGGTGACGTATTTGGTAATTTGATATCTGGTATTATGTATCTAGTGGACGTTAGCAAAATTACAAAATGACAAAATCAGCACCATGTTGGACTTCTCATTTAAAAGACATATGCGAATGCGTGATTAAAACGTTTTTTAAAAACAAGTTAACTGTTCACGAAATACACTAGGCATATTTTAAAAAGCAAACAAGTGTTTTGCTTTGTTTATATATTCCGCAAAAAAATGTTTTTTAGTCTTTATTGCATAATTTATTTTCCTTTTTATTAACATATTCGTAGCATTCAATTGATGATTGTAGAAATATTACGTCCGTTTTAAGCATTCAATTTATAAAGGAATAATTTTCACTGTTAATGTAAAAATGCGTTGCCGCGAGTGTCCAACAAGTGACTGTCGGCCATGTCCGAATTGAAACTTACGAAATAACAAATTTGTCTTTTCGTACACGGCCTAAGATAAGATTCTCGACGCGAGTAAATCTACCAGACAGTCTACCAACGAAATTAAATAATAATAGGGACCAGGGATCAGTCTATTTTAAAATCATATCGAATTCAGTGATTATCCCACTGCATTATCAGTGTCTTATTAACTGAATAACACCCAGTTTGCAGCGCAAATATATAAAATTATTATTTTATTTAGTTTCATTAAAAATTATTTCGTTAATCACTGGTATTATTTGAAACGAAAAACGGAAATTAATGCAGCTAAACGATTTAGCTCATAATTTTTCAGATAACACAGCCGGAAACTAAATATATTGTAACACGGTTAGTAGCCAGACATGACAAGACAAATGAGACCAAACGTTAACAGAAATCGGAACCAAGACATTCTTCACGCTGTTGTCGACTCTCTGTAAAGCAAACGAGGCAGCTGTTTGAGGAAGTATCGCCTTTTGTTTGCTGATTATGCATAAACAAACAATGCAATTCTTCCCAGAAGCTAGTGACAACATAAGCTTTATTAGATTGTCTACAAGAGGCTCAAGGTGATAAGATTCCGACAATAGAGAGACAGACTTCTTAGAACAACGCGATAGTGCATTTCATTACGTATGCCGAAATAAATATACTCTCGCTATCTCCTATCAACACTGGTGCTTAAACTAGACAACACATATAGGTGATCACATTTTTTAAATGTTATCTGCCTACAAAGCATAAAAAATCATATATTTTTTTGGTATATATTAAATGGTATTTCAGCTATGACAGATTTTTTTTCTAACATTGCCCATGACATTTGCAACTGCAAATTATACTGCAATATAGAATTTGCAGTTAAAGTTGTCAAAGCCTGAATTTATTCCTTAAATGTACAAATCTTTCGCTAAAACGTTAATAGACTGTTTCTTGATATTTTATATGTTACGCACCTAAAAACATGCTCGGGACCGTTTTAAAAACAGTGACTAAAAACTAATTTCGAAATATTCAATTATTATACTGCGTAACCCAAAACGAAATTTTTCTGCATACATATATACTGAGCAATTGTAATTGTAATCCCACATTAGAATAATTAATAAAATAGTCCCGCAAAAATGCCTAATGCGTGCCGTATGTCCCGCATTTCTATAATTGTTAAATTCTTAGTATACGCGCACTAGAGATGGGCGTTATCTAACGTAACGGTTATAAAAAACTGTTACAATTTGGTAACACGTTACACAAATAACACGTTCCACAGTTCATACTGCTATTTTTGGAACTGCTTCGATGCCTGACTACTGCGCATGCGTAAAAGTTATTTTCTGGAACGTCTAGCATTGTTTACTTTTCGTAAACTAGCCTAGCATAGGATTATTAGTCAAGGTCAAAAAGGCGCCAGTAATGGGAATTGTTCAGTGCACGCGGCGACACGGAATTGTTAACTTCTGTCTGTGGTGCCCAGTTTCGCTAGAACATTGCTTTGTTCTGATTGGCAATGCCGCCGACCGCGAACAAGCGAAGTCGTTAATTCACGAACGACTTTCAAAAAAGAGTTCCCCTTTTTTTGCAGAAGTGTTTTAACACCTTCTGAAGTACGATGCGATATATGTGATGGGATATTTTCCGTTGCTCAAGGTGGCAAACATGATATACAAAGGCATTTAACATCTGACAAGCAGAAAAATGCGCTGACCGTCGCAAGTACTTCGTGCTGTCGACTTAGTTCCGCCAAGAAAAATACGGCGGTAAAGAAGTAGAGCTTGCAAGAGCCGTAGGTGTGCGGGCTTTACATGCCGTATGTTACAATCAAAATTTCTGATCGATGGAATGCACTTCTAAATTAATTCAAAAAAGTTTTTGAAAAGACGTTTTGCTGCGGGAAAACTAAATGCGAGGCTATGTAAAGAATGCGATAGCGCTGTATTTTTAAATCTTAAGACAGAACTTAATGATGTCCCATTTATCTGTAGATTTACAGATGCTTCAAACCATAAAGACATAAAAATATTTCCAACGCTAGTGCAGTAATTTCGCCCTACAACCGGAATTAACGTCAAAATATTAGATCTCCTAAACGCACCTGGCGAAACCGCAGTTATATATATATATATATATATATATATATATATATATATATATATATATATATATATATATATATATATATATATATATATATGATTCTTTAATGGACATTCTCTGTTTACCAGAGACGAACGCACTTACCGAGCGAGTATTCTTTGCTGATGAATACCATGTGGACATCGAAAAAACCGCCCCTTAAAGTTGAAACGCTACGTGCAGTGTTCGTTGTAAAATTTAATATGGGCAGTTCTGAAAACTTTTATGAAATTCCAAACCCAAACCCAGAATTAATAAAGAAAATGCCACTCATGGGAGAAATATGACTTTAAAAATAAATGAATACTTCAGTAACTTACGTATCTTTCCTAATTTCAGCGAAACCGACACCCTCAGCCATTTACCCTCAATCCCCACCCACATCCACAAGAATGTCCCGCATTGACTTCTAGTAAAGTTGGCAGCCTTAATTATACAACTATTTCCATTGGTCTTCTATTTTAATCGCAAAATTTAAAAATTAATTTCAGTCTGAAGCCAACGCGAGCCAATCATTTCCCGAATAGTTTGCCTTCGTACACAGAAACACACGCGTGCGGGAAATGATATTGACATGCAAAGTTGCGAGCGTAAGAAGATACGGGAAAATGAAATTAATATACGTGACCTTAGTAAAATACATGCATTAACGTGGAGGTTATTATGCCACGCAGCAAGGCCCTCTGGACTGATTTTTGCAACTGTATATACAGAGGTGTGTTTAGGATACAGAGAAGCGAAGCTGCGTATGATCAGCGAGCTGTAACTGTTCCTGCTTGTGGAGGTGTGCCTGTGCCTTGTCGACGTGAAGACGTCTTACTTTTACGCACGTTACGGAGTTTGAACGGGCCCTGATGACTAGCTTGTGTGAAGGGCAGATTGCACCACTGCGACACCAATATCTAGCACTACTGAGTGACGGCCATTGTCTTCCTCCGTCGTGATGCCGCCGGCAGCGATGAATCTCTTCAAGGACGAGCTGGGCCGATTGCCGTAGTCACCATGACAACAGACTCGGGACTCAACTTGGTGGGACAAACCAAGTTACATAGTCGATACAATTTAGGTAGGTAATGATGTTTAATATAAGGAAGTTCGTTCTATTAACACATCTCATATTGTAATTGTAATATTCCATTAAACATAATAATAATCCGGCTCTATTCCAGATATTCTGCTATCGTTCAACACCTGGCTCTACCCTTAGCTATGAGTTCTACTATGATTCACAACCATAAAGTCCCTAAACCTTCTTGTATAGAGTCAACCACAAATCGACTTTATAACAGAGTGAGGTAGGTGTGGACTGAAGAGAATAGAAATATTCGAAAACCAGGAACTGGATCATGAAATGTGACGACACCACGGCATAACAGACACCCTATCAGCATAACAGACACCCTATCAGCATAACAGACACTCTATCAGCATAACAATGACGGGAACTTTCAATTACGTATCGAGAGTTAGTAGAATGTTGGAACACTTCAGCAGGTCTGACATTGTCTGCTTCCACGGTTTCAAGGCGTCTGCTTTGCAGGAAAATTGCGTGCATGTGTTCCTTTGAGGTGGAGGGGGGATTCATTTGAAGACTAAAGCATTGACTCCTCAGGCTACAATGGGCCCACGAACACACCCACATGTAGTGTTTTTGGACGAGACACATTTCAACTCGGGCTACAATGATGGCTGCAAATGCATTCGACGATACCGAGGCGAGCCCGGTCTTCCGTAATGCAGTGTCTAGCATCATACCGCACGAACGATTAGCGTGATGGTCTGGGAAACAATTGTGCATCACAGGCGATCTTGGTCGCTACGAAGCGTGGTCACCCTCGACATCAAATACTATATCAAGGAAGTTGTGGAGGCTGGAGTCGTGCCCTTCTTTCTGCACACACCTGGAGCCACGTTCCTACAGAGCAACCCCCCCAGTCACGTGTCGCCAGAAATATCCAGGCCATCTTCAAAGCGAGACAGTTACTGCTGCTTCCCGGGCCATGTGTCTTCACCCGATATATCACCTATTGAACATGTGTGAGGTATGGTCACTCGACAATAAGCCTGTAGTTCTCAGGTAGTAGCATCCTGGTGGCGATTCCCCAGAACAAACATATGGCTTGTTTGATTCAGCGCCACGGAGTGTAACAGTTCTTAATGCGACTCACATAGGCTTTACGGCGCACTGAGTCTTTTTGCAAGAAATGCTGTTATAATCCTCTGAGTCTTTAATCTTTTGTATGGAATGGTATTAGTAATTTGTTTAATAAAGTTACTTTAATTCTGCTTGTCCCCTTCATGGCGTTGCATTTTTCACAAACCTGAGTATTTTTAACACTGAGCCATTTTATGGGATACCACAAAATTATGTGAGAAACGAAAAGAGGCATACAAGATGTGTGCGTGTTATGACTTCACATGGAAAAGCTCCATATTACGCCATATCACGGTTGTAAAATAAAAAGGAAGGACATTTTTTACAGTAAATTTAGGCTAGATGAAGTGAATGGCATCGTACAGAGCACACAGAGTTTTCTGTCTCGATTTCGTGTTGAGCTTACTAGCGTAGAGTGTGCCTATTTGTGATTGTTCGACGTAAGGAATTATGAGCTTACCGCGATTGGTCAGCAATTCCAGTTTGTGTGTTGTGCTTCACCAAACACCATTAATTACATCTTAAATTTTCTTTGGCTACTTATTACTGCAATTGAAGCACTTTAATAATCCTTCACACGGACCCTAAAAGTCTTTGTTCTTCGGCCATCGATGGTAGGTAGCCTATTCCGTGATGAACCCCAAACTAAATTACGCGAACTTGTCACGAGTTGAATAAATTAACTGTAGAAAATATTTTAAATACAAACTTTTATTTACAAATGCACCAAAAAGAAATAAATAATTATAGTTTTAGTTACATCATATTTATAACTTGTAAAGCGTGGACAAGCAGCAATAATAAACTTTACTAAAATTAATATTTTTATATCAATTTATATTTGGTATATAAAAGCTGGGCGCAATATAAAACGTATACCTCATTAGCATACGCGTAGTACCCACATATCTTGCGTAAGGGTTTTAACTATTCAAAATATAGAATATATACCTCATTTGTGTAATCGTAGTAAGCAAATATCGTGTGTAAGGCTCTTAATTACTCGAAATATAAAACATATACATCATTTATGTAGTCGTAGTAACCACATATCTTGCGTAAGGCTTTTAACTGTTCGCAATATAGAACGTATGTCTCATTGGCGTAAGCGTAGTAAGCACATACCCTGCGTAAGGCTTTTAACTATTCGTAATAGCCCCCCTTTTTACAAGGTGGACTGTTGATCCCGCCAAGGATCATTCCCACACTCCTCATCGTTTTCGGGGTAAACACGAACCTTAATTTTGGGCACAAAGCCCCCCCCCCCTCCCGCGCTAGGCACCGTGCTTCGAGTAGAGCACAGTACGTATCAGTGCTGAACATTCCAGATGTAATAAAGTTCTGTGTAGTGGAGAGAGGGAAACGACACACATTATGAAGGTAGTAACTGAGTGTTGCGATACAGATACTGCAATCGAATGTTTGATCGTATCTCTTGCGAAAGCAACAGAAAAATAATGTGTGATACACAGATATAATCAAAGGTGAGTTTCACGAAAATGAAAACATAGCAACGGAAAGCCGAATGAAAGAATAACAAATAAACATTTTTTTAGGCAAAAAATAACGATAATTGTAGGTATTATTATTATTATTATTATTATTATTATTATTATTATTATTATTATTTGGGGGAGGAGGGTGGTGGTCGGCTACCCTAACTGGCTCCTTTCCCCAAACGGTTCTATCGATCCTCCCTAGCCTCGTTTCCACCCTCCTCGCGATTCTCGCGTAAAGTGTTAAGACAAGGCAAACGGTGAGCGCCGGACAGACACCGTACATACAATCATGGACAGACACCGTACATACAAACAAGTCAAGTTAAATAAAAGTTCGTACAAAGTAACGGATGAAACCCGCGTACCACGATGGAAGTTTCTTTGGAAGGTTATATGTAAGCTTGCATGGCCACTGATTTGGATTACTTTATGGATTATTTATCCGACTGCCGGCCGTTTTCATGGGAATTTTTGTGGTCGACTGAGTGCAAATTCCAGTGGAAAATTCAGCCAATCAAAAGGAAGATGGTAAGTGGTGGCAGAGTGCTCCTGGTGACGACTTTGTAAATTTAAATTTATTTCGTTTTGAGAAACATTTGTAAGGCTACTAAACAAGGGTATAGTAAAAGTAAATAAAATCAGTGAAAATGCAATTTTCCGACGCCCATGAACCGTTAGGCCTGTGCAAAAATTACGGCAAACATCCTTATTTATTTGACAGGAAATTTTCAATTATCAGTGCAAAATATTAAGGCTCTGTGCATCAACGGATGCTCAAGAAATCTTGAGTGAATTCCGTCATAGGACCACAATTTCAGAAGTCGAGTCAAAACAAATGTCCGCTCGTCTGTGTGGCAGCAACAATTACAGTCAATTCGCAGTTTCTTCACACTTTTTGAATTATAACTTTGAAAAATACGCCATGTATGCCCATCACAAGCGTTTTATACCTCTGTTAACACGAAACTATCTGATTTTTCGTTAAATTGAAGTTTTACCCGTATTTCATTTATAAATAATAATAATAATCACTTTATAATAAACACGAATAAAAAAAGTGTGTAAACACGTGTGTTGGCAGCGCCTAGCAAGAAATAGTTCTCGTGTAAAATATCATTACAACTGAGTGCGCACGAATTCGGTGCGACGTCCTTGGTGTAATTTTCTAGATTTAGTTTAGCTTAGTTTGCACGAGGCGGAGGGATATCCTGGAAGTAGAACTTTATCAGGGCTACAGAGAAGTGAGAAGTAACTGCGAATGGATTATATATGGGAATACGACTTTTTATCCAAGAAGGGCGAAACGAAAACTGTTATCTATAGACGCGACTATTTGCATTTGTCCTACTAAATATATTCAAAGAGAAAAATACACTGAAACATTTTTTTGCACTTTTAGAAAAAAATCTTTTCAAACCCGGTTGCCAAGAAAATCGTTTGTAAAACTACAAACAGTTTTTATAGTAAAATCTGCATAATATGTATTTGTAGTATTACAAATGATGTCCTCGTATTGGGCCTACAACTGACATTATTGAGAAGTATACACATAAAATTATATATATTTTTTCTAGAAAACCAGTAATGAATTAATAACGGAGAATAATTTTTTAAAAATTCAAAATATAATTTACGAAAAAAATACGCTTACCCAGCACGGGCACTAACAACCACACCCCCTGTAGGTATACTAGCCCGCACCCTTAATATCAAGACCAACTTGATTTACGATCTTAACTCCTTTTTTTTATAATAAATACATCTGCAACTTCCTACAGAATATAAGGAAGTTATTTGATTATGAATGAGATATTAGTTTCATTCTGAGAGTTATGTGTAGCTGGGAAACATTAACAGTTGATATGTATTGCCGTCAGAGTATGTTGATATTGTCGTTTTATAATGATTGTTTGAACAGTTTGAAGTGGTTTACGATATTCAAACTTGCGATACACTTCTTTTTGCACGTAACTGCACATTACATCACCCATAGTTTTTTTTTGCACATTCAGTTATTATACGGGCTTACACTGTTGAGTGTCCGCCATTTTGCTTAAGCTCGTGGATACGGGTCAGTAAATATCTTGAGGTCTATTACAAACACAGCCCTTGTAGATTTACAAACGAGTACTTTTACAAGGGATAATATTTGTACTGTTACAAATTTTGTCAAATTAACAACTAATTTCTCAGTAAAAATTACTAATTGTTTTTACAAAGTAAAGTGAAATGGGTAAAAATAGCAATTTTATAGCTTTCCTGCGCAGTTTGTTTACAGTAAAGGAGAATAGGATAAAGCAGCGCCTGTATTTCAGTTCAATGGCTTACACTAAGTGTAATATCCTACTGCTACATATCTAATTTGCGAGAAATCCTGCTTTCTGGGAATATAGCAACAATGGGCGTGCTCGTCGCAATACTTCCTTATGGCCAGATTTGGCATTAAGGGTGTTGAGCCCAAAAAATTAATATTTATATATTTGTATCAAACATTGTTCCATTTGTACGCATTAAATGCCATGACATTTTCCTATAGCAACAAAATTTTACACTTTGTATTTTTTTAATAATTTTATGTCAAATACAAACTTTTTCTGTTTATCTGCTGCCATAATAACAAATATTTAAATAGTTGGAACAAATGAAATTTTTTTTTTAAATTTACGTGGGCTGCCGCGTGATATATGTCATCGCCAAATAACTAGCCCTATATATGAAAAAAAAATTGTTTAGATGATTGTTCTTTATTTTTTCTGGCAAAAAATCGTATTCGCATGACATGTATTTGATGAGAGACGCACAAACAGTAAATGTACTGAAAATATGTCCGGAGTAAGTACTAACTCTTAAGGTGAAACAAGCGCACGATGTGTCAGCTGTGCCGCTCTCTCGTCGACACACTATCGCGGTGTCAAGGGACTGTTTGTTGCAGAGGTGGAGTTGATAGAGACACATGACTCTTGCCTTATCGCTGCAGTTACACTCATCGTCAATCAGGAACTGATCGCGTCGACTGCGTACATGGGAGCCATCTGGTGTGCAGACAGTGTTGCCAACTCCTATTTATTGAAAAATACCTATGGACACTGCAAAATTCCCTAGATTCTAAAAGGCTTAGCCAGGAATTTACTACTAGAATAGGGGTTGGTGGGGGTATTACAAATTTATACTTTTGGAAAAGATATTATTAAAGCTATAATATAAACAGTTATTCGTTCAAAAACTTATTTACAGCCAATGTGTTTATATACAGGGACAGAACTACAAAACGCTATAAACCTCCTTCGTGTTCAAAAGAGATTGTAAATTTCTCATATGTGGAAAAATTGAAGATACCAATTTACTTAAGTTTAGTTCGAAATATTATTTACAGATTATTAATATACATAGATGGCGCCACAAGATAAAGTACACATTCTTCATGTTCTTATATTAAAAAAAAATTAATTTTGTAATAAAAACTTTTTTAAATTATTTTATTTTTATTTCTTTGCTGGGAGGCCGGGTTGGGGGGGGGGGTCTCTATACCCCCTCCCTCCTCCGGCTAGGGGCCTGCTAGATTCCTATATAATCAATAGAGAAACATTTATTTCTGTCACTAGTACGAACAGAGAAAGTCGCTAACTCCCTACTTAATCAACAGAAATGTTACGATATGTCGCTAAAATATGTATAAAATATCTATTTCTAGCGAAAAAGACGCCAAATTGGCACCACTGTGCGCGAATGAAATACTGTACACTTAGCATCAGCTGATCTCGCCCTCTTCACCCACCCACTTCTTAATCGACCAACTGTCTCTCTCACTCCGCTGCATATTCGGGGAAGGAAGACAGAGCTAGGCGAGATTGGAGGCGGCCCACGTGCAATATCCCATTTATCTGGCGAACATCCTTTTCCACTTAACCGTTATGCCCTCTCGATCCGCGCACTAAAGCCCAACGATAAATGCCGCACCTTTGATAAGAACCACGTGTTTCAATCGCCTGATCGGTGATCAATAAACCCGGCGGAACAAAGAATCGCTTTCTCATTCGCCACTGCAGCTCAGAACCGCAACTCGTTTAAAGGCTGTTCACGATAAAGTGAGCACTTTTGAAGTCAACCTTAGAAAAAAGTCACTGCCGCTGAGGCATTTAAAACAGGCCACCTTAATAAATCGCCCACTTGTAAAGATAGAAGAAAATGGTCCAGACAAATGTTTGGGGTGAAAGGGGTCATAATGTGACGTTAAGGGTTTGGTGTTACGTCGAGGGGTGAAGGAGTTATGGGGGTCAACTTCGGTATTATAAATGGGATGACATACTTTATTACACACCTCTGAACAGCTCTTCGCAAGATGAATTCAAACATGTGTCACACGTACTATAAATGTGAACATTAAACCACATCGTCCCATTTGACATACCGAAGTTGACTCCCATATTTCCATCACCCCTCGGCGTACAACACACCTATTTATCAACGTCACATTATGGCTCCTTTCATCTCAAACAACGTTTGTCTGAGACATTTTCTTCTATCGTTACAAGTGGCCGATTTATTAAGGTGGCCTGTTTTAAATGTCTAACCGGTATACTTCAACGGGCGCCACTGAGTGACATGCGCCTGGTAAGGTTGGTAACGATGGATGGAACGTAGTTCCATATCTTAACGCCTAATAAAAAGTTTTAGGTGACCATTTGTGATCATTTAAAATATTTATTTCGCTTTCTGTTTATTTAATGCATCAGTGTGTAAAAATTAGCAGATTTATCAAATGATTACTTTCCAAATAATTTCATAGTTTCACTTGACCGACGCGTGAATAAAGTGATGAGGCCCATAACAACGTTAATTTTACATAAGGCGGAAGAATACACAACGTGCATACAAATAGATCTTAAGCAACTGTTTTAAAAGTGCTTGTTTTACCGCGAAAAGCCTATGAGTGTTCTGTTGTAATAATTAATACTTTTATCTCAGCATTAAGTCATGATCTTAGCCTGTGAAACGGAGGAACTCGGGTGGCAAAGAACATAAAAATGTCATAATGGGTCTTTTATTTCGGTTCGGTGTTCCATCAACAGTGGGTCCCATAAGTGACCAAACAAGATGCTGTGTCCACCAAGAGCCAGTTCTGAATAGATGACGGCAAAGAACCGACTAGGAATTACCGAGCGAGGTGGCGCAGTCGTTAAACTTCTGATTCCCATCAAGAAAGCCCCGGGTTCGAATCCGAATCCGGATCCGTTCGTCCTGATTTTGGTTTTCCGTTGTTTCCCCGATACGCATTTCCGGCGAATGCTGGGATGGCTCCTTATTACAACAGGACGTCGCCGATTCCTACCCGGTCCAGCACGATAATAGCCATACTGCGTAAAGGCTGTTCACGATAAAGTGAGCGCTTTTGAAATCAACCTTAGAAAAATGTCACTGCTCCTACCTGCATATATTTTAGCGGGCGCACTGGGTGACATGCGCCCATTAAAGTTGGTAAAGTTGGAAGGAAAGTAATTCCATATATAAACGTCAAATAAAGTGTTATGTAACCATTTGTGATAACTTGAAGTTTTTTTTTTTTTTTTTTCGCTTTATGTTTATTTAATGCACCGGAGTGTAAAATGAACATATTAGTAAAATATATTTTACTTTTCTAATAATGTTACCGTTTCACTTGACTGACGCATGAACAAAGTGATGAGGTCCGTGACAATGTTAATTTTACAAGGTGTAAGAATACGCTACGCCTATACAAGTAGAACTTGAGCAGGGCTTTAAAAAGTGTTCATTTTACCACGAACAGCCTATAGATAATACGTAGGAACATTAGTGTTGGAAAATATCTCTGGAGAACGTATTTTTCAGCATTTTTTTTTCATGGTAACCGATCCAGTAGTTCCCGGTATCTTGTTTATGCGTGCAAAAATATTTTTGATAACAGTGACATTCAAAATGGCGGACTTTTATTTATTCAGTGAGTTAGATGGCCAGAGCATGTTCATCAGCAAGCCAATATTTGTTTAAATCGTTTAAAGGTCCTGTAATTATTTCGTCGAACACTAAAATAATATTACTGAAATTTAAAAATAAAAGTACTCTTTTACAAACATTCTAGGGGGTCGTCCATGCTACTAGTTACCTGGAATTTTTTATTTTTTTTTTTAAGAAATTTGCCTGAGAAAGTACAGATTTATATAGGTCTGTTTGAGTTTCGAGTGACTTCTTTCAACATGGGGCACTAAAAATGTAATTATTTGGTATTTTAATAACACATTATGAAAACTGCAAGAATGCCAAGTCTGAATCAAAACAAGTTATAATATGTGTCACAAAAAATATCAAAGCAACAACTTTGAAAATAAATAACCTATACTTTGCAAATTTCATACTTCAAGATTTTTGTGATTGTAAAATTCGAACGTCAGATTAGTCGGGATTCGTTTCGGTAGGTCCTGGAATACGACATAAAATTTATCTTTATATCTAAAATGGCGCTCTCTTGCAAAAGAGCGGACGAAATATGTAACTACGGTAACTAATGCGTTAATTTAATACTCACTTTAATATCACCAGCGTGCCAATTTTCGTTGCAGGGTTGGCTATAAAATTCACACTAATTAAAATACTTACAATCCCACATTTTGAAAGTAAGCGTATCTGTGGGCAATAGCCATGCAAGTTTAGGTGGACGACCAAAGCACAACTTGCTTATTAAAATTGGTGACAATCAGTTGAGTTTTTTCCGATACATGATGTAAAAGCTTTATTTATTCCAGATTTCGTCATCGCACGAAATGACAAAAAAACGGAAAATGATTAACACCGTTTGATGTTCTCATTGTAGGAACTCAGCCAGCATACTAAGTTTTGTTGATATAGGTATAGTGGTTCGGTAGATACGACGTAGTAACCTACAATATTTATAAAAAAGAAACATTTTTTAAAATAAGCGACACTTTTTAAAAGTGATAAAGTCTAGGTGGCTTATTCAAGTACTACTTGCATGTAGAATTAGATGGAGGTCGGTAGTATCTGAGCTATGATGGTAAAGATTCGATTATTCACGTTGCGCAATCTTCCAAAATGGCCGATTAAGATCGATATAAACTTCTGAAATAAACATCTTCATTCTTTAAAAACAAGAACTGTTGAAACATAAACAAAATATCAATTTGTAATGATATCAATATTGAAATACCAAATGCATTTTTGTAAAAATAAACTACTTGTTTATCACATTTCACTTCACTATAACGCAACATTTTATTCATTGTATGGTTTTATGATATAGGCTAATAGCAAAGTAAACTAAAGTGTACACATAGTAAAATACTGAGCAGCTGCTGAACAGCCGTGACTTTTGTAGGGCATCGCGATTTGTAAAACGGATATTTCGATAACGTTAACAGTAATTATAAAAAACTATTTTCCTTTTTCATTTGCCGAAACCTTCTACGGCATTAATTTGATAGTCGAGCAATCGAGGAGATACATATTAATCAACTGCACTAGAAATTTTCAGAAAATGAGACGTGAAACAATTTGTAATTAAAGTGTCCTCAGCTTAGCAGGCATGAATCTAACTCAGACTCTTCAAATGCCAGTTAAGTGTTCAACTACACTGCCAGATTTCCTCCACGTCATCTGCTTGACACTCTAATTTTTTTTTTTCAGCAGTTGCAGCTGATCATTTGTTGACTATCATATTTTGTGTCAATAGGTTTATTAGTTTAGCCAATTAAACTGTACAAATTATTGGTGATAATAATTTCAGCAGTTATTTGCGTATTTAAGAACTACGGAAACAAATATTCATTTATTTCAAACAAACATATTCCTTCGTTTATGGAAGAGTTTATTCTCTTTATGATGAATTGAGCCTGGGATGTGTAAAAGTAACTATATTTAAAACTGCCATACTCGTTAACCGGTTCAGACCCTCTTTAATTTACGGTCTTCGGTGTTGCAAACAAACATTTTTATGATGCTTGCTGTACTTAAGTGGACACGGCACCTGTTTAGTTGCCACAGCCAATGAGCTGTAGGCTGTGTTCGGCTACAGTCATATGAACAAATCGTGACTTAGACCAGTAAGACGGTTTCCGAATCATAAAGCTTCGCAGTGTGCAGTACATGTCGAAAATTACCTGAAGGCCGTCCACAATAAAGTGAGCACTTTTGAAAACAACATTAGAAATAGTCACTGCCTCTGCCTGTATATATTTTAACGGAGCACTGGGTGTGACATGCGCCCAGTAAAGTTGGTAACGATGGATGGAGATTACTTCCGTTTCTTAACGTCGATTAAAAAGTGTTAGGTAACCGTTTGTATTAACTTAAATTATTTCATTCGCTTTCCGTTTTTTCTTTAACGCATCGAAGTGTAAAAATGAGCAGATTTGTAGAAGATTTACTTTTCTAATAATTCTACATTTTCACTCGACCTACGCGTGAATAAAGTGATGAGGCCCATAGTAATGCTAATTTCACATAATGCAGAAGAATACACAGCGTACGCACAAGTAGATCTTGAACAGGGCTTTCGAAATTGCTCGTTTTACCGCGAACAGCCCATACACGCGCGTGAATATAGAACAGTGTACACTGGGCCGGAATGGGTTAAGTACCGTCACACAGTGGAAATCCCGAAGCCCTTTCCAAATGTCGGACCGGTATTACTTGCCACTTCGCCCATGACTACTTCCACGACAAATGGTTTAAGAGAATTGCCACTGAGTCGTCTTTACGACGCACTTAACCCCGTATTGTAGCACCTGGACCTCCTTTCTTTCTCGGAAGGGGGTGGTGGGGGGAGCTATGTTTAGCTCTGATGAAAACGCTTCGGTAGCTTGTGCGACCCTTAAATCGTTAATTCACGCCTTCAGAGCGCATGCACAGCACGAAGAATTCATCGAAACGAAGCCCCGAAACTGGCCGGAATTTCTCCAATCGGCCCGGGACAAAAATCGCTCGCTTTTGACTAAACTAGTTCGCGCTAGCAACGCGCAAGTCATTCTACTCTCAGACATTCACGAGTTCACATATTTTTACATGTCTTACTACCCCTTAGTCGCTCGCCACAGTACATTACTCACGATCTCAAGTATTCTAACGTTTATTTAACAATAATCCTTAAGATATTATGTAATATTACTGCAACAACTACAGAGAAATTAAACTTTCGCGTAACTTAACTTCGCCACTACAAGTCACAAATTAATTATAAAAATCCTCGCCCCTCCAACTATGGGAAAGCAACTTTTATCGTCATTTTAACTTCATTTGGCTAATAACCTCCGCTTCTTATACCAAACTGTCGCTGGCTCTCTCACAGGGAGCTCGCGGCAGTACCTCACAACTCCTGAACTATAACATTCCGCGCTGATTCATTCAATTAACTTCACCGCTCTCCTTTATCCCGTACAGGCAGGGTAAAGGAGAGCAAGACTCATTTTTGGAAACAGCTCCCAGGCACTACCCTGAGAATCCTGTACAGTAATGTTTGCTCCACAGCATTAAAATATTTTTGATGGGTGTGTAGGGTGGAGGGGGTTAACTTCACTTTCCCTCCACAAGCTAACTGATAACCGTCTGGGTGGCCAAGATCCCTCACAAGGGACCGATCCACCCTCGCGCTGACGGAGTAGCGTTCCAGTGACGTAAAACGGAGGCGGCAGCTTGTGTGGCTGTTGGTCCTAAGACACTTGCTTCGACTACCGTCGTCATTTCTTAAACAAGATCACTCAAATGTAATTTGATTATTTCTATCCGTTCGCGCGAGCCATTTATACTCCAAATACCGTTTTCTGGACCGTATTTTTCCAAACTGTTGTATCTTTATGATATACACAGCACGGAGTTTTTGGAAGTTTTCTGGAGAACTGCAGGATGCACCAAAATATTTCCATGACCTCATGGACAGATATATAGGTAACTGGGTTCATTTTATGGAACTTAGTTTGATAGAGGTCTTGGTGAGAGTCAAATCGTCGCATCAGGTGACAGTACCTGGCATAAATATTATGGAGACGTCGGTCGTGGGTCCCGCAGAAGCGCCATCGAGTTCTTCAGATGGGACACGTCTAGCAACAGAGCCACCATCGCCATCTTCAGGCATGACGTCTACAGGACCATCTACTTCTTTGGTTGAAACGTCTTCAGTGGGGTCGACTGAAACTTCGGACGAACTGACAGCATCATTTCTTACTGCAAAATCTGTTTCTTTGGCTGTACCATCCGTTATTTGGGTGATATGTCTCCTGTAGAGTTCGGGAAGTCGCCTGTATCACCACCACCAGAGAAAACTTATCCCTGCAGTTACTGCGATAAGGTATTTTCACATCAACACACCGCACCGTACCATGAATTTCGTGGATGTATGAACAATCCCAACTACATTAAATATCTGTGCTTATGGCGAGTGTCGCTTTTCTACCGTAGCGACACTTACTGTAAACA
The DNA here is from genome assembly GCA_029891345.1 of Dryococelus australis. Taxonomy (NCBI): domain Eukaryota; kingdom Metazoa; phylum Arthropoda; class Insecta; order Phasmatodea; family Phasmatidae; genus Dryococelus; species Dryococelus australis. The sequence goes on along the minus strand of CM057006.1, from coordinate 72,139,084 downwards.
TGTTAACAAATTTAAACTGCTGGTCTCATCGATGACTCTGTGCTCGACCTGCAACAGAAAGTTCTTGCAACCTCCGTCGGAGCAGTGATAGAATGTTATTTCGATCATATGACTCAACTACCGAAATCTGCTGCGACCAGTATGTACGACGAACCTGGCTCCTCATCTCCAGGAGAAACATCTCTTTCCACGAAGACATCTTCATCCATGGTTCCTGCTCTTTCCGATGTGACGACAGCTAAACCATCTGGGGCCGCTAGTGTATGATCTACGGAACTTTCAGTGGCATATCGGTGTCGCTTCTGCTGCAAGGACTTTGCTTCCAAGCTTACTGCACAGTGGCGCGAAGTTCTCGAGTGCCCGAATAGTTGGTTTCGTATTTAACGAATTAGAACTGAAGGCAATGTTCATACGGATGCAGACGAACATGAAATAATTTGTAGTAGAAAAAATCAATAAATAATTTCAGTATTATAACCCTAAATCTTTTCTTCCTCTGTTATAAACTTATTCCGATAAAATAATAACTATGATGCAATTATTGGCTAATCGCTATGGTTATAAAGGGCTTAAAAATACATTTCTTGAGCTATAAATGATGCTTGCGAACTGAATTTCATGAGCCTGGCCCAAAGAAAACGCAATATATTATCACATATGTCTACAAATATTCGGACTCAACTGAAAAGAAAATACGAGCTCAATGATACATCGCTTATCTTCAAATGTACTTAAAATACAGACAATAATAAATTTACTATGAATTTTTGTAAACAAAATATCCTATTTGGAATAGTTCTTAAGGTTATCGTGATTGAGGGTATGCATTAAAATAATAATACAATGGTTATAAGATAACGTATATATATATATATATATATATATATATATATATATATATATATATATATATATATATATGGCATGCATACTAAACAAAAACAAAATCAAATATTGGTGTGCGAAAATGTGCTATGATCGGTTTTTATGACTGGGTGGCATGGTGAGAGGGGGGTTATGACATTACATGATCCTCAATTTTTAAAATTTTGTGGACCAAGTGTTAGAGAGGGTGGTGAGGGGTGGGTGAGGGGGTGGGGTGGTGGGGAGGTCGAGTGGCTGAGGGGCGGGTGAGGTGGTGAGGATGGTGAGTGAGTGAAGATATTTGGATGGCTCTTAACATCGAGTTCTTGAGAACCGATGAGGGTGATTCAGGTGTGTATGGAGCAGCGCCGGAATAGGGGGGACGGGGGAAACGGGAGATCCCCACTATTCCCACATATGAAAATCCGTAGTCACCCGGCCGGGGATTGAACCCGGATCGCCTTGGAGAGAGGCGAGCAGGCTATCCGCTCAGCCACCGCGGCCCTCGATGAGGGTGGTGAGGGTATGCGTGAACGTTGAGTGGGTGAGGGTGATGATGGCAAGAGTAGGTGGGTGTTGGTGTCAGGTGAGGGGATGAGCAGTGGTGAGTGCTAAACTCTACAAATTTTTTTGTTACACGTTTTTTGAGTTGGAGGAGGGGTGTTGGTAATGTGTGTGATGGTACTGAGTTTTGATTATGGGGGGGGGGGTAGGGGTGTAGGGGCATACTTCTTAAATCCAATATGTTTGTCATGACATTGGTTTACATAATAGTTATGACTTTACGATCGCATGCGCCTTAAAAATACGAGCCCGGGGATATAAAACACTAAATACTTACACCTTTAAATTTCTTAATTATAAAAATATATCTAAATTAAAATTAAAAATAACAATTTTTAAAATAATTTAAATTTTTTGTCTCCTCAGATTCATCATTGTGGCTGATGTTCGGGGTACCTCAGCCACAGTGAGGTATCAGTCAGCCACATTGAGGAGCAATCAATTTTTTTTCACAAATTTTGGGAAATTTAGGAAGGTCGAGGAAAAAGAAAGAAACATTTGATGGGGGTGGGGGGAACGTGATTTTTGGGGAAAATGAATAATTTTGGAAGTAATTTCTGGGGTAAATAAGTGATTTTGTTGATGACATGGAATCGAGCCCTGGCCATTACGCCTACCAAGATGGCTGAAAATTCCTACTTCCTATCCCTGAACCCTGTCCCAAAACCGACTAGTATAGACTACCCCGCAACAGTAGTAAATAATCCATACAGTTTGCCAGGAAAAAAAATTTAACACGTATTTTCGGGTGTAAAAATAGTAAACTGATAAATTAGCGAGAAATATGGACCAAACCAATATAGATTTAATGGAGTGAAAAGGACATAATGCGCATATTCTCGTCACTGATGCTACAGCAATAGAAGTGCACGCTCTGACTGAAGTAAAGGCCTTGACTCCTTTGTGTTATTTCGTCTCTCAAGACCTCGCTGCTAAGAGCAGCTCGAATCTCTTCGCTCGGTCACTCAATTACTCTTTGTGTTATTGATAAATCAAAGTTAACTTCGAAATTAAACATTAGAAGCTGACAACATTTAATTTTCTTAAGGCACCGCAGTAATGATAAGAGGTGAGTATGTCTTTTAAAACTTAGTTGCAAGAATTGAAAGTAGCTCAAAAACGCGTAGAGCATCGAGTGATTAAAATAAAGGACTCGCGATCATGATAATAGAAGGAGATCTTGAAGTGATACAAAATCAACAACGCAGTCTTCATGTTCCTGAATTTACACACAGGAAAATCTTCACCACGACTTGAACATAAACAGATATTAAAATTTGTGTGCTGGTCCCAATTTGTTAATAAGATTGATCGACAGGAAATAAGAATGTTGTCCTGTAGAGCGCTTAAAAGCCAGTCGTTTACATTCTCACAGCGAAAACACATGTAATTAATTTTTTTAATGCAATTAGATGAAATAAAAACTGCAAAAATTATTTTATTCACATAGTCTTTTTAAAATTAATATACAAACGAATACGTTCATCACTGTTGACCATGTGACTTCGACATCTGTACTGGCGTGGGGTAGTTCAACATTGGGTACGTAAGCAGAAGACGAAAAATCGGCCTACCTCAATGTTTGGGACACTGAGATAGTATGTGTGTGTTCGCGTGGCTTGTTATTCTGCTAGTTTAGCGCTGTTTCTGCTTGTTGCCGCTCGTGTGTTGTTCGGGTGGCGGTAACAGTTGCTGTTTGTGCTATAGAAACAGCTATTTCTGCTCTTCTTCGACGAGGAAGGTGAAAAAAAAAAAATGGCCGCCAAAATAAAATTACAAACGCCGAAGTGTCTTGGATTGTGAAAAAGGATTTTCATTTTAGGCAGATTGATGAAGAGAAGATGTTTGGGTATACGGTGAGAAGTTCACAGCGATACTAACTTAGTAATGAAAACAATTAAGACACATTTATCTTCGAAAGTAAGCTATCTTGAGAAGCAAAAATTTCAACACTCGTAAATTACACCGCGGCAGTTATGATTATCGATATTTTTTAAATAAAATTTGTTTATTTATTCCCGATGTACTAGTGCGCAGCTGTTCGTCGTTCGTGTCGTTCTGCCGAGAGTAACTTCTGTTCTTGTTGCTTTGCGACTCGTGAGAATTATCACTTGCTCTCAGATGGTAGAGAAAGCATACCAGCGAACAGACCTTATAACTGCGCAGCTGGCATGCACACTCAGCCTCAAATTCTCTCTCTCTCTCTCTCTCTGTACGCTTGTGTGTCGCGCCAAGAGTAGCACGGATGCTGGGGCATCTCAAGCTGTGGCTTGGATCACAGAGCAAGTAAGGAGACAAGAACGGACACATCCATGTTGTAACGATCTTCTTATTTTGAAGTATTTTTCAGGGGGGGGGGTGGGTGGGTGGCGAGTGCCTGTATTAATACCAACAGCAGACACGCGTTACGAAAAATAATCACATAAAAATTTGTTTAAAATTATTATTTTGTGATAAACACGCTTCATGTAAGTAGTTAATAATCACGTTGTGTTCAATGTTTAATGAAATAGCTTATTTACAAATTTTTTTTAAGGCTATTGCCAATAGCATTTACAGTATGTTTACAGCTTGTGTTATTCTTGAAAGGCTCTAGAACGAAGTTTTAAAATTACTTAATTAGAACCTACTTGACTAACACCAATCATTTTCCGAATGCTGTTTTCAGCAATAATTAAATATATACTACCTGTGCTGTTTGTGTTAGCTCTGTCTTTTAATTGTTATTTAAGTTACCTCCAAATGTGACCAACAGAATATAATAAATCTTGCACAAGCAGTGCAAAAAACGGATTAAATATTTCTAATCGCTTTAGTAAGTTATTAAATCAGCACATGTAGGTTAAATCAGTATGTTTGAGATACAGAAGACTCGTAGTAGTTTTGACTCAAAACCGATCCGTTCCATAATAGCATCAATTATAGTGGTAAGATGTCGTATGTTGGTGTTTCCACAGGCACTAACTTCAAATAACGCGAGATTGTAAGCCCTGTCTAGTGTGTCCCCCCTGGCTTGGATCACCACGACCCGACGGGCTGTTTCCTTCAGCTCGCACGACTACGTGAGTGGCGACAATGCGGCGAGATCAGGGAAACAAACAAATGAGCGGGTATTCCTGGAACGCTGGGAAACCCGAGGACACTTGCTTGGCACAGCTCTCCAATCCAGCCTGCTCCGTGCGCCAGATAGGAATCCAAGCTACTCGTAACGCAAAAACCAAAGGAAAAATCGAGCAAAAATCACGTGGCAAGTGTTACTTAGAAAGTGCGTCTTCACACCTTGCAAAGTGTCATATTTAAATATATTTCAATAATAGTTTGAGGGAGTGTTTTGTACTACTTAACTGAAAAAAAAAATGGAGTATAGGCACTTCTGTGGCTCTAGCTACTTTTTCCTTTCAGCCATATCTTATCCTTTAACTACCTTTTCAAATAAATATTGCCATGCAAGTAATAAACACAGTGCGTATGTTCCTCCACGCTCGGAAGTAAACGTCCAAGGCTAAAATAACATTTATTTAATTACTTTTGTTCCAAATGGGGGCCGCGGTGGCCGAGCCGTTAGCCCACTCGCCTCCCACCAAGGCGAACCGGGTTCAATCCCCGTGCCGGACGATGCCGTTGGCCGGCGGGTTTTCTCGGGTATCTCCCGTTTCCCCCGCCCTTCCATTCCGGCGCTTCTCCATACTCACCTCAATCACCCTCATCGGCTCTCAGGACCTCGCTGTTAAGAGCCGCCCAGATCTCTTCACTTCACTTCACACTTTATTCCAAATGTGATGGATTTCAAAAGTGCTCACTTTACCGTGAATAGCCTATAAAATTATTTATTATAGGCTGTAGCAGCGGGATCGCCTGGCACGATTCATTTCCACGTGCGAATATCCGAGAGCGACCTCGCCGGGAATCAAACCAGGTCGTCCTTGCTGGCAGGCAAACAAGAACGTCAGCCGCTTTGCCAACCGCTGCGGTGACAGCGCTACGGCCATGTGTGAGAGACCGCGATAGAGCGCGATTTAATACTATGTACCTAATTATTTATTTTTCTTTGACAGCAGCTTTCGCTTCGACCTCGTTCCTCGAAGTGATACATGACTAGTTTTACGAATGGCGAGCTTGGTTATTTTCGCATACACAAGAAAACATATTTTGCACCACAACTTCTAGAGAACAAATATTACAATGCGTATTTCTTATGCGATTCTTAGAAATGTTTTCGTTAAACGGGCTAGGTGCGTGACACTCCCAGATATTGTCTTTAATTTTTCCCGAAGTGTTTGTTGATTGAGGGGTTCACGGACTTGCAAACAGTTGGGAACAGAAATGTAACAAGACATGACAACTGTTGTCGAACGCTGTTATTGGAGGTCGCACATCCGTGGATCATCGACAAGGAAATGGGAGCTACCACCATATAACACTATGTGTTTGTTGATTGAGGGGTTCACGGACTTGCAAACAGTTGGGAACAGAAATGTAACAAGACATGACAACTGTTGCCGAACGCTGTTATTGGAGGTCGCACATCCGTGGATCATCGACAAGGAAATGGGAGCTACCACCATATAACACTATGCATTTGGCACCTTCGGCCGCAAGCAAGGGGACACATGCCTTCCCCGAAGAAAAAATACCTTTAAACATTCAATAGAATTGTCAGTAATAAAGAATTTTAAGTCAGTTGAAAACGAAAGGAGGATAAAGTAAGTGGTCTCACAGCACGTGTTGAATACTGACCACTTGTGGTGTACCTTGACAGAGAAACACACGTACATTCGCCGCATGGGTGACGCCTTACAACACTATGCCAGTAGAAATGGAAAGAGAATAGCAAACCTATAAAAATAAACCTCTATGAGAAGCTGTAATATTTGGCGGCATGGCGAGTCTTCAACGTAAAATAATTAATCACCGAGACATTATTTGCCAAGCATGTCGCCTTATTTCATTTTCACGAAACCCCACAAACTCCCACTGCATTACCTATAAATTTATTAAAGAATACTGAAATATAATATTTACCGTGAGTAGACAAAACGCAATTTCTTATGGTCTAATACTCCAATCTTCGTATTATACACTACTGCTATTAATCCAGCCTTTTGAGATATTTTCAATGTATTTGAAGCTTGTGTTTAGAACGATATGGCATTGGTTTAGAAAATACTGTCGTCCTCTACATATCAATACTCTATGAAATTGTTTGTATATTTACATCAATGCACAGGCGTATTGAAAAAGCACGATTTGTAAAGCTTTTCGTTTCCCCACGCATACATGTTAGCTTTCTTACATTTGATAAGGAAAAAGTCGAATGCGTAATTTCCCAACTCCTTATAAGTAGTAACATTCCTATATTATCGGCTTGATTGTGGTAATTTCCCGAAATTCTCATAGCTTAAAATCTTTCATTGCACTTTAGGAAGTTTACTGAGATATTTGTTTACAGTAATGGAAGTCCTCTATTAGCCGTTGTTTCCCTGTCACGTTCAAGTTAAATGATTAATGAACTTACTGTGCGAAGTTACATATTCTGGACATCGTGACTGGAAAGCTGAACGCCTTATTGACTACGAGCTTATTAAATACGGAATTTAAAACTGCAGACCATGGCCTGTAAAGTGCATCTTCTGTTTCTCCACACTTTTCAAATCAAACCTTTGAAAACTCATCCTACGTTGGTCGTGTTTGTGTCTTGTCACGTATTACAAGCGTTCTATTCTTGTGTTAACATTAAAGTACCGTAAGTTCTGGTTAAATTGAACTTTTACTTATATGTTGTACATACAATAAAATATTTCATTTATAATATTGAAAAAATTGTGTGTTGGTAATGCCTAGTAAGAAACAGTGCTTATGTAAGGTATTATTACATTGAGTGCAGATGAATTCGGTGCGTTGTCCTTTTTGTGTAATTTTCTAGAGTCGGTTAAGCTTTGTTTGCACGAGGCGGAGGAATATCATGGAAGTAGAACTTTAGCAAGGCTTCAGAAAAGTTGGAAGTTACTGTGAGCATCATATAGTAAGGAACCATTATGGAATTCGTCATTGGAGTGATTAAAAAAAACTATCGAAAAAAAAATTCTGTGTTTGGCTGTGTTGGGGACACGGTCGTTTGTTTTGCGTGAATACGTCTACGCTGGCGCGCTCGGACGCCTTAATGTATTTGTTATGTTCACGGCACCGCTCACTCGATCATATGGGGTTTCATGGCTATCACTGGATTGATTTTGATATGCTCTATCCAACCGCATACGATTTCTGTACTTCGACTTGGCTTTTTGACGAGTATATGCCGACAATGTGTTAAGTTTTCTTAATTTTTTACATTAAACTCACACAATTTCACCATAGCCACGCTACACAAATATTTTTATACACCCAATTGATTGATATTGACGAGAGCTGTCGATGGAAACTCAAACGTCGTAGCTTCTCCTAGTCAAAAGTTATACTACGCGGTAGTTACGAGACGCGAAGAAACTAACTCCCCCTTCCGTGCGAGCTTTGCTACGCAGTCCTCACTCAAAGTACCATATTCTTTGATCCTTTGGCAATCAAGTTGTGTAATTGAATTCTTAATGTAGACGATAGATTCGGAGCTGTATCCCCCGAGTATGTTATCGTCGGATTTTCTGGATTTCCTCCCACCACAGTCGCCAATTTAAAGACGTGTTCACTTCAAAATTAATTCGCGGAATTATTTCGAATGCAAGTCCGGCGTGTTAACCGCTGCGCCGTCTTCCCTGCCAGGAACAGTTTTCACACTGACTGACACATGTGGAGGAGAAGTCAGTCGAAGAACGCGAGCCGGCGACGAAACAAACACACGTCGGTGATGGCAGCAAGGGACCTCGTCCCAAACAAACGGCTGTTGGAAACCTGACGGTTTGAGGCGCGCACAATACTGCTTGTGTTAAGAGAAAGGCGTGTGAGAACTCCCGAGCTCTATTTCCAAGCCACTTGACCCCGGCTAAGCGTAGAAAATGTTTTCTTTGCGTTCTGCCGAAATAGATATAGGCTGTTAACTGTAAAATGAGCACTTTTGAAAACCCTGCTGAAGATCTACTTGAATGCACGCTGTGTATTTTTCCGCCTTATGTAAAATTAGCATTGCTATTGACCTTATAACTGTATTCATGCGTCGGCAAAGAAAACTTCAAATTATTAGAAGAGTATATATTATACATATCGGCTCATTTTTACACTTAGATGCATTAAAAAAAAACAGAAAGCGAAAGTAATAATTTAAGTTATCGCAAATGGTTACCTAAAACTTTTATTCCACGTTAAGGTATAGCACTATTTTCCATCCATCGTTACCAACTTTTCTGGGCAAATGTCACTCACTACGTCTGTTTTAATATGTGCTTTCAGGGGCAGTGACATTTTTCTAAGGTTCATTTCTAAAGTGCTCATTTGATCGTGAACAGCCTTTATTGGTCATCCTCACAATGACCAGTTTGACTCATGGTCACACATTTATAAAGCTGTTCAAGTTCATTTCATTTCTCGTGTGAGGCACTCAACTGAGGTCCAGTGTTATCGTAGACACGTCTCGAATGTTTTTAATGTTGACCCAATCTAAGGTTACTTCTGCTGCAGGTTCCGAAGTTCAATGTTAGAATTCTGGTAAAGTACACATTCTCGCCACTAGGTAAGTGCCAGTGTCCCAGTTGTATCAAATTTTATCAATTTTCTGTGTTAAAAGAGGATGATTGCAATAATCATAAATTAAATAAAAATATTTCTCTCTTATAATTTACGTAGCCAAAAATTCTAATTAATAGTTACATTTTGGGACACTTGTGCACCCATCGGGGATATTTTCCCTTTGTCAATCTCTCCCATAAGAAATGTTGTTTTGTTTCTAACCTAAGTAGAAATAACATCACCCTATCGTTCTATGGTATAATCGTAAATACGAATGCGACCTTCATGCCTCTATCCTATGTTAAGTAGCCTTTACCGGTAGCTAAAAATGATTGTGGAATTCGTTTAAGCCCTTTTTTAATTTAGAAAACATGCGCATTAGAGACAGAAATAGAAAAGAGGAAACACCGTTTGGACGTAAAAATAAATTAAGTACTGTCCTTACACAGGCTGACCTTTCTGCGGCACAATCAGTTGGCATGCCTCCGGTCTGTGGCACGGGTGGTTCTGGGTTCGAATCATAGGTAAGGCCTTACCTTAGTTTAAAGGCCTTACACGATTGAAAACTTTAACATTTGACTTTACGATCTGACTTTATGTTTGCTTTCCGACATCTTGTTTCTTATGGAGCTTGGCGTAATAGGACTGTCAAATGTAAAGTCAAGCAGCCATTTTGCCGAGAATCTAACAGAGGTTATGTGGAAAGTGCGTTATTTTAATCTCGGTGTATTAAACAAAGCTCGTCTTATGACAAACAAATATAATGTGAAATGGAAATATATGAATTTACATATTTTAATGAAGTAAACAAATAAGTTTTTTGCTTTGAAATAAACTTTTAATATAAATTTTAAGCATATTTCTTAAAAAGATACTTAAAATTCATTCCTGGATAAATTCATAATTATTTTCATAACAAGATACATATTTTTACGAAGCTGGCAGAACCGATGTTCAATTGTCTGATCTCTGACTTTACAATAGTGTTGTGTATTGGTGGTTTCGTCAGAGGAAAGGAAATGTAATGTCAACTGCTAAAGTTTTCTATTGTGTAAGAAGCTTAAGTTAGGCTAAGGCTTTTTTGTAAGCCGTCCCCTGATAAGCGTTCATGCATAACACCGGAGAAAGTTAATAAGCCCTTTACAATTAATCAATCAATCCGCACACAGACGCAGCTCGAAAAATTTGAACAGTTTTCATACGACAAATATACCAATGAAGCTCTTCTTTATCTTCGGGGTCGAGGGTAGAAAACATTCTACTTCGGCGATCCAGTTTCGATTCCTGGAGAGGCCGCGTACAGATTTTCGTTACCGGGAAAATATGGCGGGTGTTGCTGTTTACGATGGGTTTTCTCGGTGCACTTCCTGTTTCCCCCGCTCTGGCTTTCCGTCACCGTTCTACCCTAGTGTCTAATAACGTGCCATGGGATACTTGAAGGCTTTACCTGGCCGGCGCATGAAGCGAATTGAAGAAGTAAGGTAGAAACCACGTGATATAAACGGTCGGATATTTTGTATAGGTAGTTCACGGTAATACGACCACTTTTGAAAGCCTTGCTTAAGATCTACTTGTATGCACGTTGTGTGTTCTTCCGCCTTATGTAAAATTGCCATTGCCATGGGCCTCACCACTTCCTTTATGCGTCGGTTAAGTGAAACTGTAAAATTATTATAAAAGTAAATATCTTAAAAATCAGCGGATTTTTACACTTCGAGGCATTAATAAAACAGAACGCGAATGAAATAATTTGAGTTTTCACAGTTGGTTTCCTAAAACATTTTTTTTGACGTTAAGACCATGGAGTTAATAGATGATGTGGAGTGACAACAGCCTATCTTCTCCACGTTCATCAAGTGAAGCCGATGCCTTATCTGACTTCTTTCGACTGTGCATGCGCAAACCGATTGTTTACGCCTGCCGCCATATTATGAGTGGCAAAAGTTACACAGTAAGCAATGTAAAAAAATGCACCTTTTTTTGCCACTACTAGCCCTGTCCTTGTCTTTCATTTTCGGCTTCACTTTCGTGTCTCTGTTTCCACTACATAGACTAATACCTCCAAGGTTAAGACACGGAACTTCTTTCCCATCCATCGTAACCAACTTTACAGGGCACATGTCACTCAGTGCGCACTTTAAAATATATGCAGGTAGGAGCAGTGACTTTTTCTAAGATTGATTTCAAAAGTGCTCACTTTACCGAGATCAGACTTTAGCAGTTCTTAACACGAAGAGCATTTACGAAAAGTTTCGTGTTCAAAGACAAGTTCCATGTTCTCTCATTTAAACTATCTGGATATTTTTTTTTTGCGTAAAAATGGCTAAAATTGCAATTTTAAAATCTCTTTCAACAGCTAAATTTTCTACACAGAAAATTTAGACTTATCGTTGGACACCCATTATACTTTTTTATTAGTGTACCATAAAATTATAGGGCCATCTCTCACAGTCTCGTTGACCTGAGGCGCTGACGGAGAGACGGCACGCCGTCTGAATGCTTTACGCGTAGAGGCGATGAGGCAAGTGTTAGTGGGCAATAGTCGTCCTTATAGCTCACACGTTTCGAAGCCTTGAAAGTACAAAATAACTCCAGGCAGGCAGAATCCTCACGTATACAGGCTATTCAAGATAAAGTGAGCACTTTTCGAATCCCTCTCATTAATAATAATTGCCAATAAATATATTTTATTGTAGCCTTAGACATTAACTGTCGAGTGCGGTGAAATAGACACACTGTGTTTATTACTTACAAGGCAATATTTATTTTTAAAAAGTTGCGGCAGGATAAAAAAAAATAGCTGACAGGAAAAAAGTAACTAGGGTCTAAAAGTGCTCACTTTACCGTGAACAGCCTATACATAAGTCGCACAGCACCTTCTACTGCACAAGCAAGCAGAATGACGTCATTATAATGATTTAAGTGCTGTCCGTACGCAGACACCGCTAACAAAAAAAAAGTGAATAGTTTCCTATTGGTAGGACTACCACAGCCTGGCTGCTAACTGGCGGACGGCGTGCCAATAGAAAATATTTCGAAGCACGAATTAGCCAATCAGGCATAAGCCCCGTTTCCAGACCCTCGTGCAGACAATCAACCAACATGGTGACAAAATCGATAGCTCCTCTGGTGGCGAAATCTAGATTTAATACACTAGTATTACCTAGGTGATGAGAAAGTAAACAAATGACAAACGAAAAAATTAATATGGTGGGTGGAGCGCATTTGACAGAATGAGTCAGGGTAAGGGGATAGTGTAGGGCAATGCCAAATAAAATGAGAAACATTGTTGGCCAGTCGAACGAATATGAGTAATCGACCAATGAAAAGCACTATTGGGAGGGGGAGCGAACACAAGTAATCAACCAACGAGAAACATTGGTGGAGGAAGTGCAGGGAAACCGACTAATTAACCAATGAGAAACATTGTCGAGGGCCAGTCTTCTGTTGGACGTAGTGCTGAGGGAACCTCCGTAAATGTAGGTTTTTTTAAATAAACTTTTTTATGAATTTTTTAAATAAAATTTAAATAATTTTTTAAATAAATTTGTGATAATTTATGAATGTTTTAAAAATATTTTAAAGATTTTTCGTTAGAATGTTTTGGTACAAAGGAGCAAATCTGTAAAATATTTTCGTTTCTAATAATTTCAGTTTCACTCGACCGACGCATGAATAAAGTGATGAGGCCCATGACAATGTTAATCGTAAATAAGGCGTAAGAATACACAACGTACATACAGGTAGATCTTAAGTAGGGCTTTCAAAAGTGCTCATGTCACCGTGAATAGCCAGTATCGTAGTATCGTCACAGGTAATAATCAAGTGCCGGACGGGTTTTAGACTCATGCACGCATAATGTTGCAAGAAGACAATATGGCGGGTTTAACTCTAGACGATACTGGTATGATTAAGTAAAGGCGGACACGCCCAGTGAACTGCAGTGAAGCGTTGCTAACCAGGCCAGGCGAAGAATCCAAAAACACATTGCAGTTTTTCAAATATAGCACAGAAGCGCCATCGGATCTCTCATGCTGGCAGCACAGTATTTAGGGCAACTATGCCACCAGAAACTGTATAATACTTGGCAGCATCTTGTTCGTGATCTGTCTGTGGACCCACGCCAAGAAGAACTCTCATAACGTAAAATGGCGTGCCGCTCGTCGCTTCCCGTCTCAACATTCAAGTCGCGTTCTAATTCATTTCGAGTTCTGACGTGAACACGTCTTTAAATTTGCAACCACAGTGGGAGGCAATCCAGAAAATCCGATGATAACAAAATCGGCGGATACAGTTTGGCATTCCAGCTCCGAAACTTTCGTTTACATTCAAAATTCAACTACACCACTCGATTGCCAAAGGATCAAAGAATATGTTACGTTGAGTGAGGACTGCGAAGCAACATGCGTGAGGTAGGGGGGGGGGGGGGACGCCGCAATTTTGAGTTCGTTTCGCCGCGTCTCATAATTTCCGCGTAGTATAACTTTTGACTAGGAGAAGCTACGACGCTCGTTTGAGTTTCAATCGGCAGCTCTCGTCAAGATCAATAGATTGCGCATATAAAAACATTTGTGTCTCGTGGTTATGGTGAAATTGCATGAGTTTAATGTAAGAAATAATAAATCTTAACAAAATGTCGGCTTACATTCGTCATAAAGCCAAGTCGAAATACAGAGATCGTACACAGTTGGAAAGAGCACCTCAAAAGCAATCCAGTGATACCCATAAAACCCCATATGATCAAGGAAGCGGTGCCGGGAACGTAAACATCAAGGCGTCCGAGCGCGTCAACGTAGACGTATTCACGCAAAACAAACGGCCGTGTCACCAACACAGCCAAGCCCATTTTTTGTTTTCCGTAATTCGTATTTTGAATTTTGTAAGGTTTAGTCGGAGCACCATGGCATTCAACTGTTTAGCACTCCATGCTGCTAATATTTTGATGCTATCATGATTCCAAAATTAAAAGTCGACAAAGTCTTGAAATAAAGGGTAGTTTTCCCAGAAGTGGTAAGAGGGCCGTTTAAAATTTAAAATTAACAAATTAAAACAAATATGATGTGAAATTGTTACTTTAGAAATATTTCTTAGTCATAAAAAGAACTTTTAATAATATCTCAACAACTTATGTTAGTAATTATTGCGAGTACAGTGTGTTTACTCCAATAATCTCGCCTGTGTGTGTATTTAAAAGTTTCAAACAGGCACAACTAAGATGTCTGTGGTTTGATAATTTGTATTTTGTAATTTCTCAGCTTCGAAGATTACACCGGTATTATTCAGGTTAGTCAGATACTGTAGTTGATTAGGACCTCCCTTTCCAAAAGTTTTTATTTGTTTTATCTCATAATAATTTTATTAAAGCTCTGTTCAGTCTTAGTAAATAATATCAGTCTAATTTACAAAACCCTTCTCTTGTCTAGTAATAAAAACCCAAACCTTCCCTAGACCCTACTAAAAAATATAAAATTCATAACAATACAATGTGACTAACGATGTAGCAATCACAGTTCACGACATATATGATTAAAAATAGTTTGATGTTTGAAATGAGACAGGGAGCTTTATATACAGTGATTGGTGTAAGCCAATGCCAGAAAAAAAAACTGTAAATTAGAGAACAAAGAAAAACTTCACTCTTTTATAAGGTCAAAATTCGCGAATTTTGGGTAAGAACTACACCTTTTCACACGCTAATGATTAGAGGTCCGGTAATTTCGCTTCTACATTGACATGTAGACCAGAGTCCACAGTCATTTGGAAAATCTAGCCTCGGATGCTTGTTCATTGGAAGTTGCACGACATAGCGGCCAGTTTACGTCGGAGCAGATACCGCTGGATACAGTACTTGTTTACTTGCAGGCTGTTATTGAATACGAATTCGCCAGGACATGTCTTATAAATTCTCGTTCACTTGAAGAAAAAAAAAAACCTTCTGAAATGTACCCCACACGTGTATGAAATTATAGTGCGCACTCAAACAAATATGCGAAATGTTCGGGTCTCTGCTAATAATACTATTTCCATGAAACCAATTTATGATGGAGTGAGATATTGAAGCTATATAAATCAAACGATTATATATTACTGGGTTTTACACAATTTTACATTCAAAACGGTTATTTGAATAACAAAACGTTTCGTAAAATTTTTAGAAATATGTCAATAATGGCGAGAAAATAAATTCCTGGGGTATAAATGGAGTGTATGTGACAATTTGTTCCATGCATTTTGTTTAAAAAGCGATAACGTATTCATACTACAACTTAAAAAATACAGTGAAATACTATTCGAATTATTACGGTTTACAACGATTTTTTTTCGTATATATGAAATTTTAATGACTTAATTGGACCATAAACTTGAATGTGATATGTAATTATATTAGTTTTATAAACGTTTACTAAAATCTGTTCAAACGTATTACAAAATACTTTAATAAATTGTCAAATTGCCATTTTCTGTAATTATTTTCTATGGACGTACATGCTCCTTTAACAATTTTCGGTAGAAAAAAAAAACAGAAATTTGTTTCCCGTATAAACATGAGTCATATTGAGTAATAACGCAACTTCTTGGAAAACACTACACCACCACGGGGACCCCCCCCCCCTTTTCTCTCTCTCTCTCTCTCTCTCTCTCTCTCTCTCTATATATATATATATATATATATATATATATATATATATATATATATATATATATATATATATATATATATATATATATATATATATATATGCCTAACAAAATACTACGTTTGAAAATACTACGTGATGAACAAGTGTTTATTAAAGTAGTGCCGCTCTAACTTAGAACTAGGGCCAGATTATTTCGCGAGTTCGACCATCTGTACTCTGGACTCGACAACCCTCTGTATACTTTAGCGTCATCTCTCTCCGCATTGGCTGCTGCTTCAGTGATCGGTCAATTTTACTCAAGACCAGGTGGCACGGGATGTGATCCTTGTTCTGGAATAGATTACCTTCTAGCCCGTGTTCCCTTTGCAAACTTAAGAGCTTCGCGTATTAAACAAACTCGTTTTCAGGTTACATAATTCCTTACCACTACCTCTCATTCACTTGATTCGAAGCAGGGAGGACTTTGACTTTCTAACTCTTTACGTCACAGTGTTATGTAAATGAAACGTTATATGCACGGGAGATGACGCTAGATGTTCAGGCAAGGTTCCGTAGTTTTAAAAGCTGCTGGCAGTATCATCAAGAAGAAACAATTTTGAATTGGCTGTCATACTGGTAAAGTCCCAAACCAAAACTTGATTGCGAAACACAGAACTATACACCGGGTGTGTTAAGGCTTGTGAATAGCAAATCATTTTAAGTCTCAACTTGCCTTAAAATGATTTCGATGTCCGGTCTCTACTTAAAGACTTGTAACTTTTCCCAGTGTTAGACGGCTTTCTGCAAGGAATCTCCGCGAATAAGTTAAGGAGGAATGGAAGTCATTCTAGGTAGCGGTAATATGTCATAGGGTCAGGGTCATGGGTCAAGGTCAAGGTTACCTCGAACCAAAATGGCCGCCGACCGACCGTAATGACAGAGCATGAACGATGCCTGGCGCCTGTGCCGGGTGCCGTTATGACAGACTCATATAAATTTCTCTACTGAGTAATTTTCTGTCTTCCAGCACCTTTTAATGTTTAAAACTGTAATCGAATTAAGAATTTTATTAGACTTTGTTTGCGGTGGCAATTAAATTCAACCACGGTGAAATAAATACTATTCTTTGTTATAGGCTATTCACGGTAAAATGAGCATATTTGAAAATCCTGCTGAAAATCTACTTGTATGCACGTTGTGTATTCTTCCGCCTTATGTATGAATGTAAGGTTAACATTGCCCTGGGACTCATCACTTTACTCTTGCAAAATTTTTTGCAAAATAAATATCCAATTAATTTACTAATTTTTAAACTTTGATGCATTAAAAAATAAAAGGAAAGCGAAAGAAATAATTTAAGTTATCATAAATGGTTGCGTAACACTATTTATTGGACGTTAAGATACGGAACTACTTCCCATCCATCGTTACCAACTTTACTGCGTACATGTCACTCAGTGCGCCTGTTGAAATAATACTGCCCTATAATGAGCATAGGAATGAAGGGATTCCATAAGAGTTTACTTAAATTATGAATGTAACTCAGATACACAAATGCTATCAAACATCAAAAACATTCTCTTGAATGGAATCCCGCGGGAGCGTCAGGGTTACAGTGGCTGCATTTTCCTCTTCGAAGGACGGCGTATCAGACTCCAAATCCAGACAAGTTCATCTCGAGTGTCGTAACAGGAGAATGTCGATCGCTTGTTTTCGATCCGCTCGCGTCGAAAGCGAGTATCGCTAATCTCGGGCGGGGATCGACTAGAAGCCAGCTATGGTAGAGGATGGCACGCCCAGTCGGTGGTAAACACGCGTGTGTCGGCGACCTTGGCAACTCATCAGCCGCAGCAGTCAGAGACCCCTTGTGTTCGTTCTGCAGACTCGACTTACGCCCGGTTGCACCAACATCTTTCTCGATCCGAGATCGAATGATCCTAGTTCCGAACCAGGATCCAGTTTGATATTCGTTCCAATGTAAAACTGTTGCACCAACGAAATTGCACGAGTCTGGATTTCCGATTCGTCGATCTAGGTTCCAGAGTGAGAGATCGAGTTTAAGTGTGAGACAAATTTTGCTATTGGTTCGTAATATATGACGTCATGGAAGCAGGCGTATTTTTCACTATAGATAGAACTAGATGTGCGATCTTTGATTAGTTTTAAGTTAATTATTGTTGTACGAATTTTACTGAATATTAGTCAGTTGCGTATAATGTTGTTTTAATTTCTAAAGAAAACAATCGAACTAAGTTCTATCTGTTGACGTATTTTCAAACTGCACTTGTCGACGACGATAGCTGATCTCGGATCGAGATTTCGAACCGCCAATTTCGGCGGTTAGAAATGAACTTCATCTCGATCTCCAGTCCAGCTCTAAGCTCGAATGGTGCAATAGTTTTCTGTGTCGATCTTAGATCCGATCGTGGATCGAGTTTCGAACCGCGATGGTGCAACCGGGCATTAGTAATTGCGATCGTATTACGTGCATCTGGCTGAGGCTGACCCTTCAACTCAATCACTCTCTCCCTTCACAGCGAGCAATCTGCTCAACTAGATGATTCAAGTTCGTGGACGAGGATCGGCACAGCTGGGATGGCTGCACAGTTGTCAGATTACGCCCTGACACTTTTCGAATCAAACTTTTGAAAACTCACCCCATGTGTGATGTAACATTTCTCAAATGTTACAAATCAAAAACGTTTTATACTTTTGTGTATAGGCTATTCACGGAGGAATGAGCAGTTTTGAAAGCCGTCTCATTTGGAATAAGAGTCGATAAATACATTTTATTTTAGCCTTGGACGTAAACTTCCGAGTGTGGTGGAATATGCATGCTGTGTTTATTACTTACATGCAATATATATTTAAAAAGGTGGCTGAAAGGAAAAAAGTAACTAGGGCCTCAAAAGTGCTCACTTTACCGTGAACACCATATACACAAAATAACTTATTCTTGGTTAAATAGAACTTGTACCAAAATTTTGTATACAAATTATAATATTTCGTTTATAAGGAAGATGAATTTAAACCATGACGAAAATAGGTGCGTTGGTAATATCTAGTTATAAAAAGTTCTTATGTAAAATATTATTAGAGTGAATACCCAAGAATGCGGTATGTTGCCCCCTTGGTGTAATTAATTTTCCAGACTAGGTTAAGCTTTGTTTGCACGAGGCGGAATAATGTCATGGAAGTAGAACTTCAACAGGGCTTCCTGAAAGTTGGAATTAACCGTGAATGGAGTATAACCATTATGTCACACATTAATTTCTGAGTTTAAAGTGTTGCATAGTCACGTAATTTTTTGTTACTATTTTTGGCATGACAACTGACTCTTCCCGCTTATTACAATTTTGTGGAGAGTTTGAAGTCTGGACGACTGCTGCTGGTCATCAAATAATTAATTATTTTACACTTGGATAAAACTCCATTCAACTTGTATACATTACTTATACACACTCTTCCCTCGCAAGAAAAAATGTAGAGTGCATAGTTCTTGTATCACGGCGCTATAATCACAATTTTAATGTTCTTTCTTCGGTCCTAGAAATACAATTAATGAAATCATTTACATAACATTTAACAAGGTCATGCTTTAATTTATTTTAAATTACGGTTAGTACCATTTATTTTACGAAGTATCATAAAATGCTGAAAAGCAAAATTTTCGCTACCTAACAATTTTCAAAATCAATTATTCGTAGAGAAGATCATCGGCACTGAGTTTTGCAGTGCACTGTACAGGAGAGAGAGGAAACTTACTGAGTTTCGCAGTGCACTGTACAGGAGAGAGAGGAAACTTACTGAGTTTCGCAGTGCACTGTACAGGAGAGAGAGGAAACTTACTGAGTTTCGCAGTGCACTGTACAGGAGAGAGAGGAAACTCACTGAGTTTCGCAGTGCACTGTACAGGAGAGAGAGAGGAAACTCACTGAGTTTCGCAGTGCACTGTACAGGAGAGAGAGGAAACTCACTGAGTTTCGCAGTGCACTGTACAGGAGAGAGAGGAAACTCACTGAGTTTCGCAGTGCACTGTACAGGAGAGAGAGGAAACTCACTGAGTTTCGCAGTGCACTGTACAGGAGAGAGAGGAAACTCACTGAGTTTCGCAGTGCACTGTACAGGAGAGAGAGGAAACTCACTGAGTTTCGCAGTGCACTGTACAGGAGAGAGAGGAAACTCACTGAGTTTCGCAGTGCACTGTACAGAGAGAGAGGAAACTCACTGAGTTTCGCAGTGCACTGTACAGGAGAGAGAGGAAACTTACTGAGTTTCGCAGTGCACTGTACAGGAGAGAGAGGAAACTTACTGAGTTTCGCAGTGCACTGTACAGGAGAGAGAGAAAACTCACTGAGTTTCGCAGTGCACTGTACAGGAGAGAGAGGAAACGTATTAGTTTCGCACGTGCACTGTACAGGAGAGAGAGGAAACTTACTGAGTTTCGCAGTGCACTGTACAGGAGAGAGAGGAAACTTACTGAGTTTCGCAGTGCACTGTACAGGAGAGAGAGAAAACTCACTGAGTTTCTCAGTGCACTGTACAGGAGAGAGAGGAAACTTTTCTGTGATACGCGACGCGTATACGATCGTGTGCACTGCAATTGAGTGAATACAGGGGCTGAGCTGAGCTCTGCCTTCACAGTACACTGTAAAAAAATTCTTTATATTCACGGGAAACTTAATGGCTTAGCAAATATACAACAAAGTCCGTAACGACGAAATACGAAATAAGTAGATGAAAAACAATACCTACCGCCAGAGATATGAACAATAAACTATTGCAGTTAGAACTACTTTTAGTTTGTGAGATTAATGAAAAAGAGTACGTTAAAATAAATAGTTCATTGCAGTGAAAAGTAAATTTATAAAACATTTAGAAGAGGATGAGCAGGAAAGTAAAGTTCGTTATTTCCAAATAGGCTATGCTTCCTACATTTGGACTAGTTTGTACGTATCTTCTTGCACTAGTGTAAAACATTTTTGTAGCACTGTAGATAAAGTCGGCTAAATGTCACAAAAACTTGGTGTGGAAAATGTGGTACTAACGTTTAATTTTCAAAAAGCAAGTGTTTTTTACTTAAAGTTTATTATGATATTGAGCTACCGGTACATAAAAAGTTTATATGTTTTTTCTGAAATAACCTGTAGTAAATGTACAATATTTATGTTGCACAGTTACTATAGAATATCCCGCAAATAGTTTGCAAAGAACTGTTTGTAACAGTTAAGGAAAATTTTACTGACTATAAAAGATAAAATGCTATAGATTTAATAAGTGTGATTCGTGTGCCAAACAAGCAAGAGGTTACTTAATGGTAATTTTTTTACCGTTAAACCTAGTCTTTTTCTCTGACGTACGTTACATATGATTAAATTAAAATTAATATTAATATTACCACTACACTTTTATAAAAACATTGATACGCGAAAGTCATCTTTCTGATAGGCTCATAACAATGCCTTAATGTTCATGATACAATAGAAGTGACTACGAATAGTGTTTTTTCTCCTTCAAAAGTTCCTTTTAAAACATTTTTGTTAACCATGAATTACATTTGCATAATTTGTTGTTCGTATATGAGAATTCGTACTTTAATTGCAAATGAGTAAAAGCAGGAGGGCTATTGAGGCTGAAAAACACGGGAACAAATAAAAGTGTTTCTATTGATAATAAATTGCGAATCTAACGGATAAATATTTCAAAAGGGGCTGCCCTCGTTTTGCGTGGTTGGTCGGCCTTCGCTCGTTAGGAAATTCAGTTTTACTGCACTTGCCTTGAAAATGAAGAGTCGGTGTCCTCATATTTTCAAGGATCCCTGCTTTTTCTTTTTTCACAGGCATACACTCTTGCGAGACTAAAACACGGCGCCATTTATTAAGTTAGGATGACGTTTTTGAGATACATGGAATGAGCTCGATGGCCTCCTAGTACTGGATCGATATTGCATTTGAAATGTCATGAATTGAGAACAGGTCGACTCGTTATCTCACCCCACTTGGTTTATGCAAATGTTACAGTAACTCATAACATTTATCACGTAAACCTCTCTTACCTTTAGACTAGGTCAATTTAAATGCCAAGTGGGGCTGAATAACACTTGCAACTTGAGGACAGCGCACGCATATATCTAGTGGCATTAAGGTCCCCGCCTACCTGTAACTTCGTTCCGCATTTGATGCCGAGAAGTGCGGGACCGTCAAGGGCGACACTACCATGCACATTAGGTGCCCCATCGCCACTAAGTGCAAGGCTCTTAACTGACGTGCAGTGTTCTCGTCGCTCTGCGTGTACCTGTGAGACTTACAGCAGCGACATGTTCTTTTATTTGTGGAAAGTCTGTTGTTTAGTATGTATCTTACGCGTATATTTTAAGATACAACACTTTGGAAAAGCTGTTTTTAGCCATTTTTGAGTACTCAGAAATAGTGCTTACAATCTGCGTGACATCTTCAAAGCAATAAACAGCCTTCGTCTGTAGTGTGCGTTCTTTTCCTAAATCTGCACATTGGCACACGTTTAGTAGTTTTACAAATAAACGTGAATTACTAAAAAGACATCGTAGCTCTAATGTGTATCTCTAATAACATTTGCTTAATTTTGTGCTACTAATTCTTCGGATCGTTGCTACTTGGCCAGTAAACAAGAAAACGAAATATATCTAACTTTAAAAATATTGTAATATTTTACTGCAAACTGTAGTTTACTACTTCATATTCCTTCTGAATATTGTCAATTTTGACTTAAAAGCACTATCAACATAACCGACGTACTACTCATTCAATATCGTGGCACCAAAATGTAAAATTCACATTGTGCAAATAGGAATTGTTAGACCTAACGCAGTTAAAGATCCAGTTAGAAGGGAGCCCTTAAAGACAAACCAGAAGTGGATTGCACATCTCCATGATTAAAGTAACACAGTTCTGTTGGCTTCTTTATTTCATTATCACCGCTTTCCTATTGGCCCACAGTTCATCGAACACTATATTTTAATGCACATTTCCCATCATTGGCTAAGGGCCGCGGTGGTATAGTGGTTAGACTACTCACTTCACACCAAGGCGAACCGGGTTCGATTCACGGCGGGTTCACCCCCGATTTTCGCACGTGGGAATCTTGCCGGATGATATCGCTGGTAAGAGAATTTCCTCAGGGACCTCCCGTTTCTCCCGCATTTGCATTCCGGCGCTGCTCCACATCATCTCGCCTCATCCTCATCGGCTCTCAAGACCTCGATGTAAGAGCCGCCCATATCTCTTCACTCACTCACATTAAGTGCCTGGTTGACTAATTACCAATGTTTGTGGCCTTAGGCATGTGGCAGGTTTTACAATCCCAAATATTTAACGTTACTTCACTTAAGAAAATTAATTTTAAATAAATTTTGCCGTTGTTGCAAGATACGGATACACATAACTGTAAACCGTGCGTGTATTTTCCTTAAAGAACGAAAAAAATTATTAATGGCGGTGTATAGCCATCTTAACTTTCTATTATTCCTTGAAAGTTGAATTAATAGATTCATTTACTTAAGTCATCAAGGCCTCGTTCGGTTACTGGGTATGCTGAGAAGCCCAGACTTTAAAATTAATTTTTTTAGAATCATAGCTGCAATGAAATTAATCTTTTGAAGTTGTATTCCAATTTTTATTTTATTTTGTAATTAAAGACGAATATCTGATATTACTAGGATGACGATCAGTAGTAACACTTGATATTCAGCCAATTATTTTTCTATTTTTGGTTACAGGATGTAGAACCAACCTCTTTGCTGTGAATCAAGGCTTGCGTGCGTTTGTGTAGTGTATTCGCCATAAGTCTGCAAGTCATTTTTCAATTAATAATTTTTATCAAATTTAACACAATTTTGCCTGTTTATATTTAATTTTTGGAAACAGTATGTTGACATTTGTATTCCCTAACTGATGTAGTTCGCAATGACACTGAAGTACTTTCCCGGCCAAAAAAAATTTAATGCTAACATAAAATTCTTTTTTCAATCTTCAGAAGTGTCATGTAGAATAAACCTTGTGAATTAAAATCGCTTATCTTAATTTTAAATATGTATCAATTTCTCACTTTTTTTAATCCCTGCTTAAATAAGTTAGCTGCCTGACAATTTAATAATACCTACGAAATTGAGACGATTTTTCTTCAAAGTTAAACTGTCACACAAAAACAATTTTACTGGAACTACAGTACGAGTCCAAAACAAAACAGATAATATGTAATTTTAAAATTAATTTTATTACTTTAAAGTTTAATTCTTGGGTACCTCGAGCATTTACATTGATGCATAATGACATGACTTTAACGGCGTATATGCATAACAGTAATACATTAGATTTACTACAACAATGACTCAGTTTTTTGAAAGGGGTTGAAAAACTAGTACTTAAACTTAGAATTTAATTATTTGCATATATACTAACATTAAAATTATCGACTGCCTACCTACTACACAAGAAACAAAGTTGAATTTTATTTACTGTTTAAAAAATTCAGTCTCAAAAGATTTATAACAGGGAAGTCCAAGTCCGAACAGTATGTTAAAAATTTTGGTTTTGAAATCCAGTAAAAATAATTTCATTTAATGTATCCAAGTTAGTCAAGGATGGTTCATACGACATAATTATTTTATGTAACTGGCCTGATGAAGAAAATGTGGTCCTGAAGTAGAGGCCGTGGGTTGTTTTTCCAAATATCGCCAGTCTTTTCTTATTAACTCGTTCTCAATTTAGTCAGAACCTCAGTTACACAAGATAAATTCAAGTTAAAGTGCTGCTTGGAAAATCCACCTCTGGTGCAACTAGATTTGAGAATTACAGAATTATGCTAGCATTAAAAATGCGTTCCGTTATCTAACCTGAAGTATATTTTCAAGGTCATATGTTTGATCCTGACTTGCCACAATCGGGGCAGTCTTAACAAGCGGATTTCCATTTGCATTAAAGGTGAATGTTGATGCTTTTTCTTAAAACTACCTCTTAATTTCCTACCAATTGGGTTAATGTAATTAATGTGGCTGGGCAACATTTAACTGAGCAGTTGGAAGATCCAGTTCATTGTATTCTTCTAACTGATTTTCTTATCACTCATTGAAGTAAATTAAATGATAAAAAATAAATTGATGTTACAAATATTAATAACCCCGTGCACATAATTAAGTGTACATTTTCACTCAAGTGAATTCGCAAAATTGTTACGAGAGTAAATATGTTACTGTTTACTAGTTCTCAATTAATGCACGTAAAACTAAAATTACATTATTTTACTTTTCATTGCTAAGTTCTTGAAAGGTATAATTTAAGAATGTCAATAAATACGATAACATTGGCATTTGTAGGAAAGCTCTCACCACACACAACAATTATTTTAGAAACTAGGTGCTGGAACATGTAACCAATTTTAAATATTTGAGTCATGGCGTAACATTAAAAGAAAATATTTTGAATAGCCGAAACATCTGAGTGACTATTCGGCTAGCTCTTGACGGGAAAATTAGAAAAGGAGAGACTGTTTCAAGTCGTAACTAGCTTTCTATTTGCGGCTTCGTCCGCGTATAGGAACTACACCAAGCAGCTATCGACTTCCTTTGCCGAAGGACCTCTGTGTACACCACATTAGCGGTTATGCCCTCCGGTGCTAGGGTTTTCAACTTGTTGGTTGAGGTTACTTTGAAGCAGGCCACTTATAGCTGTCCATGTGAGTGAGAAGAAGGCCTCCCTCAATTTCATCCCTGACATCTTTAGCCACTGCCCTGGGCCTTATTTCTAGTCGTAGCGTTGAGGAGATTGAATGCAAGGTATGCGCCCAATGCACATCCATCTTTAGCCACTGCCCTGGGCCTTATTTCTAGTCGTAGCGTTGAGGAGATTGAATGCAAGGTATGCGCCCCATGCACATCCAGTGGAGAGTTTGGCCTCAATGACATATTTCGCCAAGCCTACACTTGGGGCCTGGTGCTACTGTAACGTCTTGGCAGGTTAACGTTTGCCAGGAACATTACTGGAGTCCCAAACTTGAGGAGAAATTTGGTGATAAGCCATGAGGGTAGAGGCTGTTGATGAGCTCCACATTGTCTGCATCATCAATTTCTACAAATGTTTCTACAGATTTGTACTACCCCTTCGAACATCTAACGCTAATTATTTATCTGATTTATCACATTGCTAACATTGCTCAATCATCGTAATGTCTTTCTCTAGACCGTATTTTTCAACTATTTGTTTGTAAATTTTTACTATACAGACTGTAGATTGGATAAACTGATCTTTGTGTCCTGAGCATTTCTGGTATCGATGCTACTGGAATATATTCTAGTTATATTTGTGAACACGAGCTCTGATATTTGAAACCCATATATAAACAAACGTACTCGGTATTGTATTAACACGCGATTTTATTTTGCAATTATTTAGGCGAATCAATAGTTTTCGCTCTGGCAGTTCTATTTGCAAGAAAACAATTAAATGCTGCAAGACGAAGACTGATTGTTGCTCATCTGGAATGGGGATTCTATCTCAATTCACTCTCCTGTCTGAATTAAGTACGAAATTATTAACTTCAATATAAAATGGGATTTAAACGCTGTTATATAATCTCACAAAGAAAGAAAAGAACATAGCGCGATATATCACACTAATCAAGCAATTTATGAAAATTAGAGATTTAATTAATTATTTATTCTGTTCAGTACTGACACCGTTGTAAATGTAAGGGAAATGAAAATTTTTGTTTTATAGTAAGAAATAGGTTTCCTTTATATTTAAATTTTCATAGTTTGTAAGTTCTATTAAAATATTTTCGTTTGAAATTTACAGAAATGGGAACGATGAAATTTGGATAAAACATGATCGAAAAAACATTTTACCCCTTTTCCCGTTTTTAGAGGTTTGAATATCTTAAAATCTGGGAAATTTGTTTTTAGGTATTTATGCAGCCAACCTCTGGAAGCAAAGATCATACCGATATTCATTGTAATTAATGAGTTATTTAAGGATTTCTCAAAAATAATTTTAAACCCTTTTCACCTTATTAGGCATTGAATATCGGGTAATCATAAAATTAATTTTGATGTATTTTCATGGCCAGCCTTTTTAAATAAAGAGCTTTACTATATGTTATTAGCTTAATGAGCTACAGAGAAGTAATCTAAATTATATTTCACCCCTTTTCACTCTCTTGGGTCTCAAGTTAAAACAAATCATAAAATAAATTTTTAGGAATTTATGTAGCTTATCGTTTTAGGCAAAACCCGTAAGATATATTTTCTCGTTAATAAACTATCGAGGAGTCCTGGGAAACTCGTTTTACCCCTTTGTACTTCCTTACGAGATTAATTTAAAAAGTTCATCACATTCTTTTTTTTTTTTTAGACATTCTTAGTATATAAGTAATTTTTTTAAAGCACAGAGTGTAACACTTTATCACTGGGTTTGTAAGGAGTCCTATAAAATACCTTTTACCCCTTTGTACCCCATTAGATGTGGAAATAAAAAAAAAACTGAACTACTTTTTAATAGTTTTTCGTAGGCTATATTAGAAACTAACAGCTCAACAACATCTTATGATGTTAAAGAGCAATTGAGGAATCATCTAAAATAAGTTTATGCTCCTTTTCATTCCCCGGGGGGTTGAATTTTAAAACAATGTAACAATTAGTTTATGCTCCTTTTCATTCCCCGGGGGGTTGAATTTTAAAACAATGTAGCAATTAGTTTATGCTCCTTTTCATTCCCCGGGGGGTTGAATTTTAAAACAATATAACAATTAGTTTATGCTCCTTTTCATTCCCCGGGGGGTTGAATTTTAAAACAATGTAAGAATTAGTTTATGCTCCTTTTCATTCCCCGTGGGGTTGAATTTTAAAACAATGTAACAATTAGTTTATGCTCCTTTTCATTCCCCGGGGGGTTGAATTTTAAAACAATGTAACAATTAGTTTATGCTCCTTTTCATTCCCCGGGGGGTTGAATTTTAAAACAATGTAACAATTAGTTTATGCTCCTTTTCATTACCCGGGGGGTTGAATTTTAAAACAATATAACAATTAGTTTTTAGATATTTGTAAAGGCAACCTTTAGAAGTTAAGTGGACAATGATATCTTGTTGGGCTTATGAGCTACTGCGTAGTCCTCGAAAACACGTAACATCTGTTTTAACCCTCCCAGAAATTGAATTAAAAAGAATTATGTAATTAATTTTTACGTATTTGCATAGCCTACTTGTTCACGGTAAGAGCATAACGATATCCCATCGGGTAAATGAGCTATTGAAGAGTTCTCGAAAACACGTTTTACCCATTTTCTCCCTCTTATGGATCGAATTTTAAAAAAATCCTTGCTTATTGGGTGCCTGCACTCAAAGGGGAAGACATCCCTAAATTATTATGTTTTTGCGAACATTGGTTTGTGCTGTGCGTTGATGAGTGTGTCAGCCATTCGGTCGGGTCACCTCAGTTTGTACATAGAGATGGTAGCCACTATTTAAAACATAACATGTGCAGTTACATGTAGATATGTTTTTTTAATGATTTAGTTCAAAAGTGCGAAGTTAACCGAACATTTTAATTTACTCATCATTGAGTGGCTTGAAAATTTAATTTACGCGTTGAGTGGCTTATAGTCTGGGACAACACTGCTAATTCCATTTCGACGTGGTTCAAAGTTACAATGTTACACGAGTCTTAAATTTCTAAGATAATTTTTATGAGTTGACATGTACAAATGAGAATGTAACTTTTATTTTTATTTGTGTACTGGATAAACATACATTTTCAGGATGGAAGTTACAATTGTAAATATTTTCAAGATGATTGCTGGCTTTTGCGACCATAATTACGATGTATGTTTTGGCTGCTTGGCTGGAGTAGCACTCGCAGGGGCTGTGATAACCGACGTTTTGCAGTAAATGGCATTGATACACGAAGATGCTCTTATACAGATAAGCTCAGAGAATCTTATCTGTGACTGTTTGCCAGGTGTCCAGTTATAAACTGTTTAACGCGGTTCAACGGCTTGGTCTGTATTCTGTATGAATTTAACAGACAAGGATCCTCAGGTGTTAATTACATATACATTCAGTTTTGGTACTCGCAGAGTGTTTCATGAAAACTATTAAGACACTAGAATGTGATTCTCTGCCCCGTTCAGGGGTTGGCTGAAGCAGGAACCAACCAGGAAAGACTTACTCTAATTCGCAGGCCTTGACAGACAATCACAGATGAGAAATTCTGCGATGTACTAATAAATGACTTTCTGAGGACCTGGAAACATTTGATCGAGCGAAGTAACGCAATGTTAACCAACTGAACCCGCATCCTCTAGGACACGGGTTCGAATCACATCCGACTAACTTGACTTCGATTTCCCATGGCCTATCCATACTCCATTCCTGCTCCTCTGAGCAACTTTCTCCGTTTCTAACGAACTCGCTGTTGGTGAGAAGTCAAGCCCTACCTATTTACCTAATCATGCTTGCGAGATCATACGACGGAAAGTCGGTTACTGAGGCAATTCGATTCAAATCGAGCCCAGAGTCCAAGCCAGTAACTATTAATAATTTTTGTTAGAAGCACTTAGTTTTGCAAGCAGAATTATTGAAAATGTATTGCTAGCTAGTTCCGACAGCCTGTCGTGAGCAATATGGTGAAGTACTATGTGGTGTGAATGCGTGTGTGTACAAAGGGGGTGCGAGTGGTGCAGTTGCACCCACATTGCATCATGTCATTAGGAAAATAAAAAATAAAATTTTGCCAATTTAGCATTTTCAGTGGAATTTTTACAATGCAACTAAATTTAAAATGGATTCATTGTAGCCTTTAATAATGGCGGTGTAAATATTTTTAAATATATTACAAATTGTATTTTTATTCTCTTGAAAGTGTATCTTCATTTTGAGGGTTGTGCCTCCGTTACCGAACCTTGCGGCGCCTGGCTATGGTTGACAGCACTGTGCGGTGCGTGACGCAGGGCCGGTAGCTTCAGGACAGTCTGCTTCCTGCGGTACAACGCCCGTGTTTTGATAGTTAGTTCTGCCATCGTATAGAGAGGAGTACCAGATGAAGTAGCGAGGTGTTGTATGTGTGTGTGTTGACAGCACTGTGCGGTGCGTGACGCAGGGCAGCCGGCAGCAGCGAGAGAACCGTCGCTTCCTCTGGTACAACTTGTACTCGTGGTCGCTAGCGGCGCTCGTGGTGATAGTGACCTGGGCCGTCGACTACGCCGGAGACGCCATCCCGCTGCAGATAAGGCCGCTCATCGGCAACGACACCTGCTTCTACAGTAGTGAGTACCAACCTCGCCTTCACCTACCTGGGGTCTGCAATAAGTTAGTCCTTAGTCTGATTGCCTCTCACCAAGGCGAACCCTGTGTCGTTCCCGGCCGTGCCACTCCCTGATTTTGACATGTGGGAATCTTGCCGGGCGATGTCGTTGGTCGGTGGTTAGTCTTGAGGATCTCCCGTTTCTCCCGCCCTGTCATTCCGGCACTCCTCCATACTCACATAAAGCACTGCCATCTGCTCTCAAGAACCTCAACGTTAAGAGCTAATGAAATATCTCCACTCCACTATTCAACTTGTAAATAATGTCTACAATTTGAACGGTGTTTCGTACAAATAAAAATATCAGTTTTTTTACTAGCGCCTTTAACTGTCACATAACCTGCGACCAACTCCACACTAAGAAAAATGATTTGTTGAACGAAGCAAAGGTTGTTCAGGGCAACAAAACTATTTGATTTCTGTAACTATTCGT
Organism: Dryococelus australis; assembly: GCA_029891345.1. Classification (NCBI taxonomy): domain Eukaryota; kingdom Metazoa; phylum Arthropoda; class Insecta; order Phasmatodea; family Phasmatidae; genus Dryococelus; species Dryococelus australis. The sequence goes on along the minus strand of CM057006.1, from coordinate 72,108,621 downwards.
AATATTTTGTTATTCAAAACAAATTGCTTGGTGCAAGTAAACATTTTTTGACTCTACATACATTTAACAGTTTCGTTTATTATAAAGAAGAGTGAAATACCGCATAGTTTTGAAGACGAGCCATTTTATTCCGAACGCTACGCCCCAGCAATGTCAGCTAAAGTGATTAATGTAGAAATGAGAGTATTTATAAACGCATATATTTCAAATATAGTACAACGTAAGTAAATAAATATTTTGTATTTTAAAGCTTTATTTCTTAGTTTCGTGGCGAACTTGTTTCATTGGGATGTTTTCAACGTTTCTAAGCACCGATAAGTGCACTAACAAACACTGTAACTATGCTTATTGTAACAAAAATTTCAAACAAACTCTTGAACTAGAGTTTTGAACGAAAGCCTTCAATAAGTGGCCAAGCAAATATAAACAGTTTGGTCAACTTGTTATTTAGTTGACAATTTAAACATTTTTTTGGTAACCATAGAGTTTTAAGGTTTATCGAGTGTGTATTTGGTTGGATCAACAAAAGTACATTTTTCGCTTTCCAAGTTTTTTTTACTCAACAAAATATTTCTGGAGCTACTAAATATATGTTTGGCCCTATACAAACAAATACTTTGATTTCTGGGCCAAACCTTTCTCTCAGTGCAAGTTAGCTAAGTACTAACGTATAGAGGTAATATTAACCTCTTCATGCATGAATTGTTTACCCGGTGTAAAAACTAATTTGACATTTGTGTTCTCAAAAATAGTTTTTACAAATAAAAACACACGTGTTGATTAAAAAAAAAATATTTCTAGACAAAAATACCCATTTTTTATTGGGGAGCAAGATCTCACACATACGAAAAATTAGCTCATAAAAATCTATTGGCATCACCTAATGCCACAAAATCGATATTCTCAGGTATCTGTGACAACTTTCACTGTGAAACATATAGGCAACTGTGACTTGTAATAGTGTACATTTACAACAAATATAAATATAATAATTTAATATTCTAAGGTACACAGCCAGTAAACTTAAGGTTTGTCTCGGAACTTGGTGCTTTATAAACGTACACCTAAGTCGCAGGAAGTGACGGTGTATCACTGTAAATAGGCAAACTGCATTTTCCGAAAACACTTCAGTGTAAGTTCCTGGGAGTCTATTTAAAACTCATGAACCTCAGTATATTTTAATCCATGGCTTGAAAAGACTCAACTTACAATCGTTTATTAGAGAAAAGATGATGTGTGTTTTTTTTAAGCTCTTTTACCTGTGTGCATTGCTAAACATTGGGAGAACTAACTGAAAAGCACGTAAGTATTACAGTTCTGAATAAATTTATTTGCAGTGTAAAATTAGTTTCAAACATCTTTATGGCAATATCTGCTGTTTCGTGGATTTAAACAACATCTAATTCAAAGTAACCAAAACTTAATGGAAATTTTGTGCAAAAAAATATAGCGAGAACGTACAGAAACGCGGTCTGTGACTGGTATAAGTGGATAATGCTTCTCGTTTTTAATACATGCAGAACGTCTGTTAATGGGACCGAACATTGCCGAGGAAACGTTACTGTAAATAAATTTCTGGTAAACTTCTTAAACTGTAATGGAAGTTTTCAACCTGTACACTGTATTGCAATAACACCACACATCAAGGCCGTAGTCATAAAGTTATTTTGGGAAGGGGGGTGGGGGAAGTTGCAGATGCAGACTTTTACTTATTCAATTTTTGGTTTAAGTGTTTTATTCGGCAAAGTTGACAAAATATCCCCTAATTGGAAGTTACCACCATTTTCCGTCTAAAAATAACTGCTATATGAAAACAAATTTCAATCGTCATTTTAAGGTACATATAAACATGGTTGTGACATTGTCATAATTATTGGTACATACATACATACATCATTACACGGCACTATGAAGCATAACAAATACCGTGAATTTATAATTTTTCATTACTGTAAATGTCTTCGATATTTACAACATAACATTATTTTACAGTATGATAGCTAATATGGAGAAAAACCAGTGAATATCATAGGTATAAGGAATGGAGCAACAGTTTAGTTTAAAAAATGGGAAGCAATCAACAACTTTAGTTTGTCACAAACTGTATCTTAGTTTCACCGTTTGTTCTTAAATTGTTTTTACAGTTTAATGATGCAAATACTTGTAATGCAAGAGCAAGTGCTGTAACAATTTGAGGTGAACTTAAATATATCATTCTTAAAACACCAAATAAAAAGCAATAATTTAAACTTCTTTCTCTTTGACGAGAAGGCCGTAGCCACGACAGGTGCACATTTTACTGCATTAACAGAATGGACAAAGTAGCTCATCACAAATATGCTCTGTCGCTCTTTAGCAAGGTCAACCCACAAGAAATCAAACACAGAACTCTCGATATAGAACTCATTACCTTTAACAATTGGTGGAACTACTACTACGGTAAATTATAATCTTCGAGCCTTCTTCGATGCAAACAAGTCTATAACTATAACTTCCTCTGTGTTGATGTTCATCCGCCGATGGATTGAAATTAATGCCAAGCCAGTCAATCTCTCCTGGCTCGGGGAGTTTCGACTTTCGAAGATACGTTTTAAGACGTTTCATTGTCGAAAATGTCCTTTCAGGAGTAGAAGTCGAAAATGTCCTTTCAGGAGTAGAAGTCGAAAATGTCCTTTCAGGAGTAGAAGTCGAATCTGCTAGTGTAACTAAAATTTTTAAAAGTTTGTGGATATTTGGAAAGAGATCCTTATTACACTCTCCAAGGGCTTCGATTGCATAAATCGGGCGATCAGTCTCAGGCTGTGTCGCCACTTTAGTAATTCGGCTTCTAAAGAGTCCCAATCTAAAAATTTCCGATAAAGATCAAAGTGACCTTCCTTGAAATTATATTCCCATTTGCTGCATACAGAGGGAATCAAACTGTAGAGGGATGTGAGTATAGATCTATGATTCTTGAACCTTGATTCCAGCTGATCAATAAAGTCATCTAATAGAGGAATCATGATAGTTATCCTAAAATAGGTTCCTGGATCTCCTGCATTGACATTTGCTCAGTGTTTCTGTCGTGACACAATTCTTGGAACCGTTATTTCCTCATCTAAAGCTCTAAGCAAATCTTGTGCAGCTTTGAAAATTGTTGCAAATTTTGAGTCCATGTTTGTGTAAATGTCTTTATTAAATGTGTCTATAGTTAGCTCAACATGCTGTAAGGCAGTTACGAATTCGCACGCAGGAGATTGCAATAACCGGCAAAGGGTTACTGTGAATGAAAATAGCACATTGCCGCAACATAAACATATGAAAAAATTACTGGCTACAATTGACCTTACAAAATACGTCGCTTTTGATGAAGTTTCCGAGTCCATGTCAGTCCTTAGTTCCTTCAGTGTATCAACAATTGCTTTGAAAATTTCCTTAAATGTTATCAGTCTATCGTGGTTTTAAACCCAACGGGTTTCGCACATTGCTGTTAAGGCTTCTCCATTTGGTTCCAGGGAAGTTTTTTTTTATGTGTTTCTTCAAGAAAGCTGTACGCTTAGACGATGACCTGAGGCTGACAAATTGATCAGAAGGCTCGTGCTGAATTGAAATAATACAAATGCACAATCATTAGCATGTGCACAGTTGAGATCTGACATTTATTTAGATACAACTTCATAAATTAATGACTTAAGTATTTCACGAAAAATTTCGGGGGTGGGGGAGCAAACCCTGATGACACCCCCCCCCCCCCCACCACTGGCTACGGCCTTGCCCCATATCAAGCTGCAGATAAGGAATGTTTAGTGTCGCTACTATACACAGTTTGGAATTTCCCTATACATTTGACAGTTTACTCAGCATATGTAGAAAAGTTACATTGAATGTATAGGGGAAGACATTTCCATTCCTGCTTTCTTACTAAGCGTATACACTGGTATTGTAGATTTCCAAATAATTTCTTAGAGTGATGCGTTATTAGCTGAATACCATTTGAAATTGCTCATTTTTGTGACTTAGAGTCATTTCACACCTTTTACACTGTTGCATGGACGCTAATGATAGAAATCACTTATGACATCACTACGTCAGAAGAATCGGGCAGGGAAGTGTTTGTGGTCTCTATGTATAACAATAGGGACTGAATTCCTGTATCGCCGTCGATGTACCAGCCTCGAACACAAGTTACTCTTTTATTTACATTCCTAATACTCGTTGTAACTTAAATATGTGAAAATTAATTGCTAATTAAAAGAAACATAAATTATCGAGAACCAACAACAAGTTTTCATAAAGTTTGGCAGATTTATAAAAAAAAAACAATTAAATCAGAACATTTTCCAAGAAATAAGGATAAGTTACTTTTCGTCTGCACTCTTTATTTCCTTTAGTGATGTCGTTTTGACACTGTGTTTTATGTAAAGCCTAAATATGCTTTAAGTTGCTATGTTACTGGACACTCTTCATTTCGCAAAACTAAAACTAAAATACTGTCTGTTTTATTTATTATACTTATCTCAAGTATGTTTCCTCCCAATGAAATATGAATAGGCATGCTTGCCCTGGTATTTATTTTACTCGGCTTTATTTTTTTAACAAAACTTTGTTGGTTGTCGATAAGTAAATCAGTGTTTGACATTTGATTAATTAAACAATATGTAGCATAGATCCCTATAATTTTTTTAAGCATAGTTTACTCCATGGCTTATACACAAAAAACAGGTTTTGGTTGGTGATTTGCCACCCGAAAGTTTATATCACATTTTCCTTTATGGCGAGTATAACTTAATCCTATGAATCTTTGCGCTAAGTATTCACGTTGAAACATGTTTCCGTACTGCGTTTTGTGCCACAGATTTAATGCATTATCTGAACCAAATAAGCTCAAAACGTAAACATAATTCAGTTCGCTGTTTCAACTCTCTTTGAATTCGACAACTTAACTAACAATAATTTTTCGAACAAGTGGCTGATTTAAACTACGCACAACTTTACTTGTCATATTAATAAAAGCACAAATCTCACCCACCTTAATAATGCGGTACTAATACTGTGATATTAGTAGAGACCTGAAGAATTCGCGGATTCATTTTGGGACACGCTAGAATGCAAACACGTGTCTTTATGTAACTTTAGCTATTAGTCCACTCGGTGCTCGACACTTCCTGGAGAAGACTGGCCCAATTAGAGCCGCCCACTGTGACAGCAGACAACCAATATGCATTTGATATCTGCATATTTGTACATACGACTATAGAGTCTATCCTACAGGTCATTGAACTCGCAAATTTTTCAGGTCTCTAGATATTAGCCAACTACTAACTAGTTTAGTGCAAGTGTTACTATGCATAACACACATGTGACCGGAAACAGCCATTTTAAAGTCATGCCTTTCATGGATTTATTTCAGAATTGCTATTTTTTTCTAACTTGTTCATTGTTATTTGATTATTTCAGGGAGCAGTGATGTAGATATTCTTCCTTCCAATTGTGCACACTTCCGCAACTAAAATTTAACGCTGCCAAACACTTATGCCTAGGGACCTGCATAATTGGCGTTGTTTTGTAGATGTAGACTAAACTTCAAGATGTTGCCTGCTTGTTAGACTTCCGCGATTGGGCGATAACATGTGTGGCACGTCCCAAGGTCAGTTCTGACCAATAGCAAAGGCTCTACGGTTGAGAAAACACTCTCCAGCAACGCTATCATACAGGTAACTGACGCCAGTAACCAATGTAATCGCAAATTCCTCTTACGTTGGTATAGCACATGCAGTGAAGTCTATTATGCTCTATAATAACGCGAATTTTGCACGTCTCTACATACTAAGAAATAATTCGGAAATTTACCATACCAGTGTATTCGCGTAGTGAGAAAGCGGATATCGTAATTTTTTTTCCCTATGCATTCATTGTAGCGTTCTAACATTTGCTCAGGAAACAGTCAAATGCGTAGGGAAATTCCCAATTTTACATAATAGCGAAGCTAAACATTCCTGTATCTTAACTCTGCAGCTTGATGTGTGGTATTATCATCATACAGTGTATAGGTTAGAGACTTCCATTACAGTTTAGGAAATTTACCAGAAGATTTTTTACAGTGTACTTATGCCTAATGCTGGGTTCATATAGTTACGAAGAGTACGACAAGACACGAAGAAAATGCCGACAACACGAAAAAAAAAAAAAAAAAAAATTTTCAACGCGACCTGTTTGAATTTACAACACGATCACAGATTAAGCAACGACATGGAGACGAAGTTGCGTGACAGTTAGTTAGCTGCAGGCGAACCCATTCTCTGATTGGCGGCGCGAAGCTCTGGGAAAAAACCTTACGTCTGACTGGCTGTCGCACGCTGCGGAAGGTTCCCTATTGGTTTGCGCTGCCGGCTGGCGAGTGTGTCATGAGGCGCTGATTGTCGAACTGAGTTCCGACACGACACATCACTCGCTAGTGGCGTCATTTCAGTGGAGTTCGCGGTATTGTCAGCTGTTTCACGTCTGTGGCTCTACAATTCACCCGAAGGTTAGGATTCTACACTGTAAAAAATTGTTTGGTAAACTTCCTAAACTGTAATGGAAGTTTATAAAGTGGGGCCTTAATGGCTCAGTGGATAGTACTATATTAAGTGGGGCCGCAGTAGCCAAGTGGATAGAGAAATATTAAATGGGACCGCAGTCGCTTCAATGTTGAGTTAATTTCGCATAATATCATTATTATATCAATGCAATATTTTTCTCAGCCTTTGTATGATAACCACGTTTTTTAATATGGTAACTGTTCTAGCCCCGTGACAATACAAAAAAAAAAGGTCACGGGCTGGGTCCCATAGTAGTTTACTATTTATATTGCGCATTTTACCGTAATTTAAAAAAGAAAAAAATCTTTTCAGAGTCAGCCAGGAGTGAACTCAAACACCCTTCGACACTGAGCTATTACCTTACCATCTGCGCTATCACTCAGTAGAAATAATGCGAAAAAAAAATATATGTTTTATATTGTCGCGCGAAATCGTAAAGATTTAAATTGTATGCTCTTACTTTTCGTTTTTGGTTTGATTGCTACCGTTCGGACTGTTAAAACGAATAGTGCCTTTATGTGAGTGCGCTCTTTTCATGACATTATATTCAGTTTAAAACTTCAAACAGAGCGCTGTGACGGTTAGACCCTACATGAAAACGAAATGAATGACGTGTGTTCCTATTACCTTATAGAATGGCGTTTTGAACGACGAAATACATTTTTGGAAGCATCTTGTATTGTTTTTATTAGTTTATTCGTTTTTATTTCCCTTGACGCGCGTTATTTAACGGCCATTTTTACACACTGTTTAACTGATCCATCAGTCAAAAATAAACCACTGAGTAAACAGTGAAGAGAATGACTGATTAATCAGTGGAAAATGTCACTGAATCAATAAGTGAATGAAATATTGCATTTTTTCACTGATTCATCAGTTAAATTCACTGAAGTGACTGTTGAATCAGTTAGAAACGGTTGACTGATTGAAACAGTGAAATTCTCACTGATTCAGATTTAGAGTGTATACTGAATCCTAAGGGCGGGACATGTATTTCAAGTTGTACTTGAAACACTAACTTATTACAACTACTGGAGACAGAACACCGAGTGTCTGGATAGTGTACAAAGTTAATTGTGACATCCTGCATTGATAATCCATCTTTTTAATCCCAAGCATGCTACAGTGTCATGGATATTAAATCGAAATATGGGTAATAACGGTGATTATTTCCGTGAAATAATTAGATGACAGCGACAGGTAGACAGGTGTTTACACGTCTTCGTTCCGTTGCAGTTTATCTAAACACTCAACTTTCCTTTTTTTATTTTTTTAAATTATCCAATATTTGTACAAAACTGGTGTTTCAGGTCCAACATTAATAGCGTGTACAGCCATTAGGTTTCACCTTAGACCACGATTAGTATATATATTTATCCTTTTTCCGTGATTAACATGCATACATCCTGCAGATATCACGTGGTAGCCCCACGATGTACAAATATTAATTTTGTGAGTTCAATCCAGTAGGGGGAAATAATTTTTCACTTGTTAAATGTACTTTTTTTTTTTCTGTGCCTAAAGTTAGTATAACTTTTTAGCTTGGAAACTCTGCGAACCCAGTTGTCGCGATGCACGACACGACAGATGCAGAAATCTCTGCCGACCCGAAACTTCGGGTCGTGCGGCAAGTTTTTGTCGGGTTGACGTCAGATGCGTCTTGCATTTGATTGGCTGTTCGGTTATAATTGCATTAGACTTGTCGTTTCGTGCTTGTCGCAGCTTTGCGATTCCGGCATAATCACTAGTTTACGTGTCGTTGAAAAGACACTAAGGATTTTTTGTAAACATAAATATAAAATAATGGAGTAAGGCAGTGGCGTGTGGTGGGATATTTCAAGGTGATCTGGTGCTTTCTCAGTGCTGTACATTCTCGGTGCACGCACCAGGAGCCAGTAACCACCGTGCAGCTTGGGAAACGGAATATATTTCGATCATTCACAACGAGGAGGCAAGGGGCCCATTACACTCGTCCTCTGGCGTCAGCTGCCTAACTACTCTTTAGTGGCGGAAGTGTAAACTAGCAAGCAACAGGGTACAGCACAGAGCTAACGTCAGTTCACCTTGCAACAGTTCACCACACGCCACTGGAGAGAGGTACAGCCAGAAGGTAACTTGCCCTGACATATCTGAAGCTACTCTACGTTGTTGCACAGAAAACACTGATTGTAAAGCTGCTACGTTAAAAGTGCAGGCTAATTGATACAGTTTTTCTCAATAACGTAAAAACTCCCAGAACTGAGCTATTAAGTAAAAAAATAAGCACTGTCTGAAAGTCATAGCTGTACCTATAGCAATTTTGAAATATATAATTTCAGTGTTTGAGCTTCGCAATATTGTGACGGTGGCAAAGAGATTTCATAAGTTCTACATATACAACCATAGAAAACATCACATTCTGTATAAAACAGTTTCTTTATTTTTCCAGTTATAGCAAAAGAAAATAAATGGATTTATGTAGACAAATTATACTTACGAATAAACATTAATTTGTGGTACTGCGTTTTTTTTTCGTTCACTATCAACTTGTACCTATATACTTTAAAATTATCATTTTATGTCACGTGCAATTACAGGCAAATATTTTTGAATTTTTTTTTTCTCGAAAGGGCTTAACCGCAGTCCCGGTATGTTAAAGTCGTTCATATCACGGTAATACATTCAACAGCCAAAGGGGCAATAATTTTAAAATTTTGGAAATTTCCAGAAATCAGAATACTCTCTTGGCGGTCACATAACACACAACAGTCATGGAAATTTGTTGATTTACTCGGAGGCAGTCCAGAGCGTAAGAGAAGCCGTGATTCAATGCCACAAGTAAAATAAACACGTCGCTCTTTGATATCTGGCTGGTTACCAACCTCTCAGGCAGGCTTTCGGGCTGTTATTGCCAACCTGACAATTGTATATTCTTTGGAGCTGCCCGCTAACAAAATCGCCTGCCAAATTACTGCTGATAAAAAATTTTTTTCTTTAAACAATTCCTTTATAACTTGTGAGAGTGATTCTTGCGAAACACTGTGATCTCCGGAGTGAACTCCAACGTTATACTCGTACACACAACACAGTAGTAGTAAATTTCCTGTAATAAATGTGGTGCATGTTGTGAAGGACATTGTATAAACCCAAGATGGCGGGGTTCGTTTACCCTTAACTGCAAATTATTTACAAGATTTCTCTAACCATTTAAGTTGACAGTATGCATTTCTGAAAATATGCCAGATCCTTTCCGGCAGTGTACATCCTAAATCTGAATCAGTGAGAATGTCACTGTTTCAATCAGTCAGAAGTATCCGACTAATTCAACAGTCACTTCAGTGAATTTAACTGATGAATCAGTGAAAAAATTCCAGATTTACTTCACACTTTGATTCAGTGACATTTTCCACTGATTAATCAGTAAATTTTTTTCGCAGTTTACTCAGTGGTTTATTTTTGACTGATGGATCAGTTAAACAGCGTGTAAAAATGGCCGTTAAACAACGTGTATCGAGTGAAATATAAACTAATAAAACCAATACAAAATACTTTCTAAAATGTGTTTCGTCTTTCAAAACGTCATTTTACGAGTGAACACGCAACACTCAGCCTTTCATTCCGTTTTTACATATTTCATTTCGTTTTCATGTAATCGCCACATCACTCTGTTTGAAGGTATAAACTGCATACAATGTGACGAAGAGGGGGCACCGATAATTACTATTCGTTTTAACAATCCTAACAGTACCAATTAAACCAAAAACGAAAAACAAGGGCATAAAAATTTAAACCTTCGCGATTTCTATACAAACTATAAGACGCGTATTTTTCTTCGTCTTCTTCAACTTACCGCGGTAGAGCAAATGGCTATGGCCTGTCTCCATAGCTCAGGGGAAGGGTGGCCGACCTATAGAAGTGGGGTTGTGAGTTCGCGCCACGACCCCTCCGTGGCAGGTCCTCAGTTCGCTTGTCCCACAAAGAATCTGCCAACAAGTCGGTCTAACTTGAACTTGACAACGTCATTTCAATAAAATTACAACAACGACGACAAGAAAAAACGATGGTATGTTAGCGGCTCAAAATCAATGAGATATGGATTTAATCCCGGACAACTGCATTTCCCCCCCCCCCTCTTTTTTCTTAAATTACGATAAATTACAAAATATAGATAGAAAACTATCGTAAGTAGCCCAAGTATTCTTGACGTAATTATTTAGCTGCATTCAATAAAAAGCAATATTTAATTCACCACTGCAGACGGCCCGTCACTTACCCAATTAGTGAAATTATTTTACATCACTAAATGGAGCCATTTTCGTTCGAATCCCAGCGAGATTCGAACGAAGATCATTAGCGCCCGAGTACTATATCGTAGAAATCTCAGCGAAAGCGACAACTGATGTGAACTGAATGTTTTAGAATAAATAAGTTACAATTTAAATGCGGGACAGCGTACGTGAATAAAAATTTCAAGATTTACAGCTTTATTTTTTTAGTTTACTGTTGAATATATATATATATATATATATATATATATATATATATATATATATATATATATTAGATTTTTGTAGCATTATTAAGCATAAACAGAGACACTATCAAACACAGTTACTATCCAAATTGTCACTAAAATTACGAACTTTCGAGCAGTTTTTTCGAACCAAGGCAATTAAATGATTAGCCAAGCAAGTATATGCAGGTAAATCCACTAAATATTTTATTTCGTTGACAGTTTTTTTGGCCCAAAGCAGACGTTATGCATATTCAAGCATGTACTTTTATAGAGAAAAATATTTTCGTTTACGTTCCCAAAAAAACAGACACTGTTTTAGTAACTGAAACCATTGTATAGGCTGTTCTCGCTAAAGTGGGTACTTTTGATAGTCTTGCTTAAGATCCACTTGTATGCACGTTTGTGTATCCTTCCGCCGTATGTAAAATTAACATTGCCATGGGCCTCATCACTTCTTTCATGCTTCGGCCAAGTGAAACTGTGAATATATATATATATATATATATATATATATATATATATATATATATATATATATATATATATATATATATATATATATAGAGTTGGCCGTCCTCGGTCTGTGCACACTTTTCGGCTTGAGAAAGTGATACGTCAGAACATCAACGACACTAGTACACGCTCCTTAGCGCACCAAATGGCTGTGTCCCATTCCCATTCAACTGTGTGTGACGTACTGTAGGTAAATAGGCGCCATCACAACCGCTGGCAGAAATTACTAGGCATTCAGCGAAAATACGTATTCACACCCCAATTTCCACAGACTCATATCTACCGTAATTTTCCGTTTAGGTATATGGTGTCCTATATATTTTCGACTTTCAGTTTTTATATATTATATATATATCACCTTATTCGTCATAAAGGTGCTTTGGTGGAAAATTGATTTCTATGTTTTATTGTCATGATGTTAATATTGGAATATTTATGTTTAATTTGGTTTATTGGCCTATTATCAACGTTGACGGACTGTTAAGCATTTTTAAAAATGATTATTTGTATTGTATCGCACGACAATAACTCAGGAGGTATTTTCTCTAGAAGGTTGTCGTTTGTCTTGAATTAAAGCTGACAAATACGTTGCAAAGACCGAGTGCATTGGTTGCTATAACATATTTGAATAATGCTCAAGGAGATAAGGATTGCAGTGCTAAAGGATTTCTAATGGTTCGTCCATTTAATTTTAATTTTCTTTTCCTTTGCGATTTTTGGAGGAAAAAAACTACACTTTCTTGCACATGTTGTTTCATATAATCTCAGGAATGGCTTCAGCTAAAACTTCGAAATTTATACCACCTATGTGTTACATTATAGTGCTAATGTGGATATATATTGGCGGTAGTAAGAAAAATGACTTCACCATAAAAATCAAAACTTATTAAATTATAGAAAAATACACTATTTTAATTTTTCTACTTATTATTGTATTCTCATGATAATGTATTATTAACCCTTCGAGGACGGCACAAATTTCCTGCCACTGAAGACAAGGTTGAAGTGAATGCCTCTAGTCTCCACTACAGAAATCTCAGTTGTGTCGGTCTGCATTTCCACTTACCATCGACCTATTGGTTCTGGTTACACCGGGAACGCCTACTGTACTCTGTAACGTTTATTATTGGCTGACCGTCGGCAAATGAGGTAGTGCGTTAACTATGCGTCTGTTAACATGTTGTAACAGATGTAACAGGTCATAGCTACAATCCATCGTGTAGATTTGAGAATTTATTGAAAGCAGCAGTTTTATTCTTACGATCTGAAGTGTTGACTAGTTTTAATTGTTTACTTGGAAACTAAAACATTGTAAGAGCGCGAGTTTTCTCTGCGAGAGCGAAGAAATGCCCGTATAAACGTAGCCCCGGTTATATTTCGCATCTAGAGGAAAAGGGATATGAGTTTGTTAAATTTAACACTGGCAGCCTAAGCCTTCCACACTGTCCTTGGGCATGTGTAAACCTGTACAGACCTCGGAGTGTTAAACGCACAAATGAGTGCAGAGATAAATAATGATACAGGCTATTCACGGTAAAGTGAGAACTTTCGGAAGCCCTCTCATTTGGAATAATAGTCAATAAATATATGTTATTTTAGCCTTAGGCGTGGATTTCCGAGTACTGTGGAATATGTACACTGTGTTTATTACTTACATGCCTATATTTATTGTAAAAGAAGGTTAAATAATAAGAAATAGCTGAAAGGAAAAAGTAACTAGGGCTTCAAAATTGCTCATTTTACCGTGACCAGCCTACATCAGGAATGTGGAGACGCCTACATACGTGGCAGTCCGGGAGGTCATCATGGGCGCGCGCGAGTCTAGTGCCCGGTTGCACCAACATCTTCCCCGACCCGAGATCAAATGATCCTAGTTCCGAACACAGATCCGATCCTAGTTCCAATGTAAAAGTGTTGCACTAACAAAATTTCATTATTCTGGATCTCCGATTCGTCGATCACGGTTCTAAAGTGAGATATCGAGATTAAGTATGAGACAAATTTTGCTATTGGTCCGTAATTTATGACGTCATGGAAGTGGGCGTATTTTTCACTATAGGTAGAACGAGATGCGCGATGTTTTATCTTTTTTAAGTGAATTATTGTTGTAGGAATTTTACCGGATAATATTCAAGTGCGTATAATGTTGTTTTATTTTCCCAAGAAAACAATCGAACATAGTTCTATCTGTTGGCGTATTTTCAAACTACATTGGTTGACGATGGCTGCTGATCTCGGATCGAAATTTCGAACAGCCAATATCGGCGATTCGAAATTAACTTCATCTCGATCTCCAGTCCAGCCCTGGACTCGAATTGTGCAACAGTTTTCAGTGTCGAGCTTAGATCCGATCTCGGACCGAGTATCGAACCCCAGATGGTGCAACCGGGCACGTAGGTGGACTGTCGCGGCCTGCTGGACGAGTGGGAGGGGGGGGGGGGTGCGGATCTTGCGACGACGTCGTCGTACCGGAAGCACGCTCTGAGAAGTAGTGCTTGTGTACTTTACAGCTCCGGAGGATCACTTCCTGCGGGCCGGCTGGCACTCGTCTGGCAGCTTGTTTGACGTGCTGCGCCCTCGTCTCCCCCTCCACCGGGGCATACCACGGCGTCGACGTGGGCGTCTATACGTCGCGACCAACACGTCGGCCTTTCCGTGTTCTGCGTGCGCATGAAGCCATTATGGCTAGCGAAATGTCAACAGAACTGTCAGAGACACGCGATGCAGACAGTGACGGGAAATGTTTCATTTTCGTTTACGTTCCCAAAAAAAACAGACACTGTTTTAGTAACTGGAACCATTGTATAGGCTGTTCTCGCTAAAGTGGGTACTTTTGATAGTCCTGCTTAAGATCCACTTGTATGCACGTTTGTGTATCCTTCCGCCGTGTGTAAAATTAACATTGCCATGGGCCTCATCATTTCTTTCATGCTTCGGCCAAGTGAAACTGTGAAATTATCAGAAAAGTTAATATTTAACAAACCTGCTCATTTGTACACTTCGGTGCGTTAAACAAACACAGAAAACAAAGAAATAATTTCAGTTATAACAAATGGTTGCTTAACACTTTTTATCCTACGTTAAGATATGGAACTACTTTCAATCCATCGTTACCAAGTTTAAAGGGCGGATGCCATTCAGTTAGCTTATTAAAATGTATGCAGGCGGGGCAGTGAATATTTTTCTAAGGTTTATTTGAAAAGTGCTCACTTTATCGTGAACAGTCTTTATCTGCATATATTTTAACGAGCACGATGAGTGACATATGCCCAGTAATGTTGGCAACGATGGAGGGAAAGTAGTTCCTTATCTTAATGTCGAATATGTATTGTTAGGTGTTCATTCGTGATAACCTAAGTCATTTCTATCGATTACTGGGTGTTTTTTTTTTTTTTTTTTTTTTACGAAGAGTAAAAATGAGCAGATTTGTCAAACATTTACTTTTACAATAATTCCACAGTTTCACTTGACCGACGCATAAATAAAGTGACGAGGCTCATGGCAATGTTAGTTTTACACGAGGCGGAAGAATACGCAGTGTGCATACAAGCAGATCTTAAGTAGGGCTTTCAAAAGTGTTCATTTTTACCGTGAACAGCCTATAGCTACTGAAATGCCAACATAACTTTCAGAGACACGTGATTAAGACAGCGACGGGAAATGTTCCATTTTCGTTTACATTTCCAAAAACAGATACTATTTTAGTAAACAAAATCACTGTAACTTAAATTAACCCAAGCTGCTTTGCAACTCAGCTGGAGAAAAGACCAACTTCGCTGACCACAGTTTTGTAAAGATTAACACGTTCGGCCACATGTTTATTAGTGAACTTTCATGTTGCGGTCTTATACTATTTTGATGCGCGATACATTTTTATCGAATGTGCTTTTTGCACTGCGTGTTCGGCGATAGTATAATTGATCATTAATAAACGAGGATTGCAGAAACTTTTTCATATCATAATGCCCTCTGCAAGGAAGACACGCAAACAAATGGACATTGATTTCTTGCTGCACACAGTACCCGGCATAAGTATTTTTCATATCATAATGCCCTCTGCAAGGAAGACACTCAAACAAATGGGCATTGATTTCTTGCTGCACACAGTACCCGGCATAAGTATTTTTCATATCATAATGCCCTCTGCAAGGAAGACACTCAAACAAATGGGCATTGATTTCTTGCTGCACACAGTACCCGGCATAAGTATTTTTCATATCATAATGCCCTCTGCAAGGAAGACACTTAAACAAATGGGCATTGATTTCTTGCTGCACACAGTACCCGGCATAAGTATTCTTCATCCACGATCAAGTGAATGGTAACTTAACTGGTTAAAGTATGTTTATAAATATAAAGTTTACAAACAAACGTTGTGGTCGTTCTTATCTTATGTGAGATTACGTTTGTGTATTTGAAACATTGACCTTGGGTAATTTAAAAGTTTGTTAATTTTTTTGAGGATAACGAAGATGAAATTGTTGATTAAATCAACAGACTTCAGTTGTTCAAGAATAGGCCAAATTTATTTTTTAAGTGAATGATGGCGAAATTTTTCTAACATTTTGTTCAATCAAAACAAATGTTCTGATTATTCTTGAAAATTCAAAAAATAAAAATACCAGAAGTTAAATTATTAAGTTTCTGAGCTATTTAAAGACGTGTTTTAAGTGGCTCAGGCAGACTCGTACTTAACTTGAGATATAGCACAAAAACTTAATTTTCATTTTTGTCGTTATAGTTCAAAATTATCATTAAAAAATTTATGTGCACAATGCTTCTAATTGATACTGAGAGGTTACAAAGTTTGGTTGAATTTGGTTCAATAGTTTATTAAGTATGACAGACTTATCTAAATTGTTTGAATGGCTAACACTTTTAAAATCATATTACAACTCTACTGAAATCATGTAAGTTTGCATGGCCTCGTGTGGCTCTACTGGTGTGCGAAATTTGATGGAATCTAGTTAAATGGTTCCGGAAATATGCCACGTGTTCCATCTTCTCACAAGGCGCTATTTGACAAAAAGCCGGCAGAAGATTAATTTTCTGTACGTATAATTGATGCTTCTAAGTGTTACTGTTAGAGTACTATATTTTTTTTTTTAATTTTTGTGGAATTGTTTACTAATTATAACATTATAATCTAAATTACTTTTTTTAACGCCATCACAGCAAAGGCTTGCCCCCACCTCAAACGAGTTAATTTATATGTTTTACCGTAGTTTAAACTTGCTTGTAAGAGTTAGCGTGAATAGGTGTTTTGGTCCCCGAGATGTAGCATGCAAAATCAAGGTTTTCGCGTGAAGATTTTCACAAATTTCAGGCAATTAGTTTGCGTACTAGTACATTCGATAATTGCTGTAGGTACTATCAGTATATAACATTCATAGGACATATGGCATACGAAGCAAATATATACTCATGGCTGTTATTTTTTAAAAGTGTGTGACTACCTCCTTAAGTCATATACATTTAAATGAAATAGAAAAAAAAAAATGTATTTTGTCGCATAAATCTAGTGATAACTTTCCAATTTTTCTCCCAACACAGCATATAAAATCTTAATATTTGCATGTGGTGCTATCTTCCAAAACGAGGGAGAAAAGATTGTGTGTGTGTGTGTTAGCTCGTTTGATGCTGGCAAATTTTGGTTATAATTGGGTTCATACTTTCATAGATATAGCAAACTAAGAACAGATGTTTATACAGCTACCTTTCTGAAAATAAGCGTCTGGCACACTGAACACATTTAAAATTAATATGGCCAACCATAGTAAAACTTATTTGCCAAACTCGGTAGGAATCGTATGATTGTTTTCATAGTTCCGAAATAAAAACTTTGGTTCTATCTTAGAAAATGGCGGAGAAATGAGATTCTTTATTGACATATTTCGTGGTTGTAATGATTACTGTAAACATAAAGAGTTAAGTTGAAGTTCGTTTTGTAGTTTCATAGATATAGCTCACTAGTTTAAAATGTTTATTTGGCTGCAATTTCGAATGCAAGTGTGTGATCCACTAAAAACATGACAGTTTACATGGCAAGTCGTAGTGCTACTAGACTGACAAATCTGGTAGGAATATGTTGGAGTATTCCGAATACAAGTGTGTAATCCACTAAAAACATGACAGTTTACATGGCATGTCGTAGTGCTACTAGACTGACAAATCTGGTAGGAATATGTTGGAGTATTCCGAAGATGTGTGACATTAAAATGTTATTTATTCATGTGCGTCTATCTTACAGAATGTTGGACAAAAGGGACTCTGCATACACGTTTGTTATTTTTAATAGGTTTAGTTATATTATAATCTAATCTAAAATGCCCGTATAGCCACCATTTTGAAAACAAATGTCTTACCCACTTAAAACCTACCCATTCACATCTTCTGCCTGTTTGCCAAATTTAGTAGGGATAGGTTAATTAACCCCCCCCCCCCTCCCCCGAGATTTGACATTAAACAAATGTATTTCTTTATGTGGTGCCACGTTGCAAAATATTAGACGAAGGTAGCTATTTGTTGGCTTATATGAAGCTTCTTATATAGACATATATATACTTTTATCATACAAAATTTATTTGAAATCGGCCAAACAGTATGTTAGATATTCCAAATAAACCTAAAATATTGGAACGCCTGCCATTTTGAAAATTAGTGACTTATTGATTTAAACTGCATATGTTTACATAGCTAACCATGTAAATACTCTCGTGTCATATTTGACGAGTATTGGTTAGCGCAGTTTTAGAAATATAAAGGAAAATCTTTATTTAAGGTAGTGCTAGCTTCAAAAATGGCCGAGCAACAACAAAAAAATGTTTTAATCTATGCTTACACGACGCACTCTCAACACAAAAAATTTGGTTTAAATCGTCGGTTAATTGGTTTCCGAAATATGGCATATGTCCTTAAATTTAAAAAATGCTGCTATATTGCAACTAAGCGCCCGGCGGGGTCGAAAAGTATAAAATTTGAATGTATACTATACGTACACAGATGTTCCTAGGTTTTTAGGAGCACACACACACACACACACACACACACACACACATGAACGTGTTCCCATAAGTGGTTCTTTTGGAATGTAGGTTTAAAACGTTGTAATGTGCTAGAAAAAAACTTCTGTCAGTTTAAAGCCCCTAATACCTTATTATTATCAATTTACTTTGTTTCGAGAAACGTCCCATTTTACGCAGTGTATAATCAAACTCAACACTAATGGAGGAGGGAGAGCGCGGGCACACTAAGAAATAGTTCGAAAATTTACCTCACCAGTGTTTAGGAATGATATCAAAACAGTTATGGTGAAGTTTTTCCTTATTCACACGAGGTAGCGCTACTGAACAAGTATATGTAACAGCCAAATGGTTAGTGTCATTACAGGCTGTTCACGATAAAGTGAGCACTTTTTAATGCCATAACAATAGGCACTAACCGCTAATAAATACATCTTATTGCAGCCTAATGCATTAAATTTTCACGGTGGTGAAATGTATACACTGTGGTGTTTATTCGTCACATTGCAATGTTTATATTGAGAAGCAGCAAGAAGATGGAAATTTTGTGGAAGTAAATATTTAGAAGGGCCTTAAAAAGGTGCTCACTTCACCGTGAGCAGCCTATACCAAATCTATATAGTAGCCGTGCTAAGTAAACTTTCCCTTATTTGTACACTAAAGTGGGGTAACTATCACATGCTGGGACGTTTACCAGGAAAATGTCGTACTGTATTCTCCTGTCATCCACGTAGACATCCATGTGTGGAGGGTCGGGGACTTGGTGTGGAGGGTCGGGGACTTGGTGTGGGGTACCACAGTCCTAACTATGATCCGTGCTCCTCCAAACCCACGATGATAACTGGGTGGCATCGCAAGTAACCATATTAGCCACAAACAAATGTTTCGAACAATAAGTTTTCACCTGTACCTAAATGTACTATCTACTGTGCGTGCGTGTCGCGGAGTTCGTGAAAGTTCAACACAACATGTCACGTGTGATATTGCGAAGCGAAAAGTAGGATTATGCGAATGAGATTTTTTTTTTTTTTTTTTTTCGCGAAACGAAAACGGAAATATGTTAAGAACTTTCACGAAACCGAAATTAGATGGAAAATAATTTCACAAGATCTTATTTTTAACACAATTATAACGAATTCCGTAAGATTTGAGAGAGTTATTCACTATAACAAATTCGCTCTAAAACCGAATATAAAATTTGGAAGGTATGGAGTATTCGTCACAGGGCGGTTTTTCCTATATTTAAATTTCAATTTTATAAAGATATTTTACTTATAAATGACGAAAACAAACATGATGATTTACAAAGGAAAATTTTCTGTAAAGGTGGACTAAATGCACATTCGTGAAACACCCAATTATTGATCGAAATCGAAGATTTTAGTTTTTTTTTACCAGTGTTGACAACCAAAACGAAGATGGTAATTATAACTTTTCGATTTCGTTTCCGTATACTGTATATCCGCACCGCCCTAGTATAAAGTGATTTTAAAATAGTTCATTATTTTTTTTTTAGAATTGTTTGATACCAAATACTACTTTATGTTTCTGCGTTATTCATATGCACAAGATTTGACTATCTGTTTTAAAGGTTAGAAATGGTTATGATATTCATTCTGATTGTGTAAATACACCTTGACGTATTGTAAAAAGGAACATCAAGGTTTTATTTTCAGTATAATATTAATAATATAAGTACAAACCAAATTATGTAATTATGTGTAAAGTGCATTAAGAGAAACGTCAGCATAATATTGGGTTCTATAGAGAGAAAATATATTTATTTTCCCCAACAAATTATTTTGTTGCGTAAACAAATCTTAAAAAGAACTAAAGTAATTCTATTCATATAATAAAATACGTTTTTGAATAAACAAAATCTCTGTGTTTAGCATAAAGAAATTAGACTCTCAACAAATTATTTTGTTGAATCAACTGTATATAATTGTTTGGCCACTCATTTGATGCCTTCATTCGAAAATACAATTCGAGATGTTATTTGCTTTTGTTTGTGACAATTAGGATAGTAACGGTGCCTGTTAGTGCATTTGTTGATACTTAGTAATGGTATAAACATCTTAGTAAATCAAGTTCAACAGGAAACTAAAAAGGCAAGCTGTAAAACTTGAAATATTTATCCACCCAAAGTGTCCATTTTTGAAATGTGTATATTAAAATACATTACAACTTCATCTGTAGCCGTTATAGCCGAGTTTGATAAGGCGAAGCGCTCCAGCGTAGATGATCCAGGTCCTGATCTCGATCACTCTTTCAGATTCTTTTCCCATTAAGCCGAAACTGTTTGATACACTCACATCCAAAGAGATATTTGGTTCCACTAATAGATTCTTCGTTTGGTGAAACCAAATAACAACAAAATAATTCAGGTACAGTTCAACAAAATATTCCATTGCCCAGACACAAATAAGTAGTTCGGTCGTACCGAACCTTTTTTTAATTCAACAAAACTTGTTTCTCAGTGTGCGCCACCGATCTGGGCTGCGAGAGGCTCTGGGTTTGAATCCCGGGTAAGGCACGAATGTTACTTTAAGTTAGGTTATACGTTAGTCTGTAAGCCGTCCACTGTTAAGCTTACAAGCATAAAACCGGGGGGGGGGGGGGACGTTAAAAAAAAAAACCCCTATACAGTACAATACTTACGCCGAAGTGTGAGCTCCATTGTCGAGTTGGAGGACATCGTCTCGTTAAAGACTGTTCACTATAAAGTGAGCACTTTTGAAGTCAACCTTAGAAAAAGTCACTGCCCCTGTCTGCGTATATTTTAACGCGCGCACTGAGTGACATGAGCCCAGTAAAGTTGGTAATGATGGATAGAAAGTAGTTCCATATCTTAACCTTGAATAAAAAATGTTAGGTTACCATTTGTGATAACTTAAATTATTCCTTTCACATTCTGTTTTATATTTAATGCACTGAAGTATAAAAATAACCAGATTTGTAACATATTTGCTTTTATAATAAATCCACTGTTTCACTTGATTGACGCACGAATAAAGTGATAAGGTCGATGGCAATGTTAATTTTACATAAGGTGGAATAATACACAACGTGCATACAAGTAGATCTTAAGGTTCGGCCTCACCCGCCATGTTGAATTTTCCTATTATATGCCGTAACTTCCTTTTCAGTGAAATAACCAAATATTTGTTACTATAGCATTATCACAATTCAAATTTAGTCATCAAACTTCATCCACATGTGATATGGTGATTGTAAAATGTCATTACTCTTGTTTGTAATTCTCGGAAAAAATACGACTACATAACGAATTTTCAGAATTTATTTTTGTACTTCAACGTAACGTATATTGCCGTGATTGTATAGTAGCAGTTTCGTAATAAGTGTCGGCATACAACTGAAATAAGCTGGAACCAATAATTCAAGATGGCGCGTGAGGCCGAGCCTTAAGCAGGGCTTTCGTAAGTGATAACTTGAGGGTGAACAGTGTACAGGGGAGCGTGCGTTGTGTGTGCAGACAAGGCGGACGGCCAGAAAGTATTCTTCGAGCTGCCTGTGATGGCGCTCACCATCGTCAACATCGCGTTCTTCGTGCTGACGGCGAGGAACTGCTACAAAGTCAAGGCCGAGCTGCAGCGGCTGCAGAGCAAGGAGGGCGAGCGAGGCAAACGCCGCTTCGAGGCCAACAAGAACAGGCGAGTGGCGCCCGACTCATAACGGCTCGCGAAGCAGGATTCGCGCGCTCACGCTGGAACTGGGGGGACCAGAACTGCCAATCAGAAAGCCGCCCTCGGTTTCCGCGCGAGTCGCGCAGGAGAGGAGAGACGTGCTCACGCCGGTATCTTCTGCTCGCGGAAAGAGCAGTCTTCGCCGATATGTCCCGGAGGTCAACTGGTTCGCATATTTCACACTACCAATGTCTTGTGTGATCGACGTGTACAGATGCAAATGTATAGAACAGTTCAATGTGCGTATTTATAGCGAGACACGTGAATGTAAACGTTGATTTTATTCAACATGTGTATTAAATAAACGCATGTTTTAAAATGAACCGAAAAGTAGCGCTAAAGCTTAAATTTTTATGGGCGTAAAAATAAAATTACCATATTTTGAAAAACAATTAGTAAACAAGTCGCACTGTGATGGAATTAATAAACTAGAGTAGAAAGACGACAGCAGCTCGTTTGTAATCTATAATTTGTTTTAGAATCTTGGCGTTACAAATCACGAATTCAACAGCAGAATGGATACGAAGAAAATATGCTTGCATGTGAACAATCATTGGTTCTGCCTGCTCTGTCTATTTGGCGTGATAGGCGCACATGTGAATTCGGCTTTATAGTCGGGTTAACAACAGGAAGATTTTTATATATATGCTGTTCACGGTAAAGTGAGCACTTTTTTTAAGGCCCTACTAAATTTTTCCTTTCAATTAATTTCTACTCTTTCCGCCAATTCTAAATGTAAATATTGTAATATAACTAATAAACACAGTCTATATATTTCATCACTCTCGATAGTTAACGTCTGGGACTGCAATAAAATATATTTATTAGGGGTTAATGCATTTTGGGAGTGCCTTAAAAGGTGCTCACTTTATCGTGAACAACCTTTACCTACAGGTAACATGTCGGCAAGTGAAACTGTATTTAACTGAAATAAAACATAACTCTTTTGTTTAACCGTAACTCTAAAGGCGTAAACAGCGTATGTAGGAGTGTATGTGTATGCAGTAGAGCTCGTGTGTAAAGATAGCATGCGTAATGAAGAAGGTCATGGTAGCGTGGATGGCTGGAAAATATATTTTAGTCTGGTAAATATGTACACGCAACATAGGCCTTTATTTAAAGACGGCCAAAATGTTACAGAATAAAGCCCCTGGCAAGCTCTGCTAGCTTTCTTAGTCGTCTGACCCCATTTCCCTAAGCATGTTTACATTCCGTTCGGTTCTGTAACCGCAGTGTATGTCGTCATCGTTAACTCTTCTGCACGACTACCCAAACTAAAAACATTAGGTTCTTTCGAAATGAAACTATTTTCAAGGCGTCCATATTTTAATTAAATTTAATTGGCACTTCATAAACGTTTGGAAATTAAGTAGGGAAATCATTATTTTCAACAGGCTTGCATAGTATGTAATTTGCTTTCATAATATAAAACGAACTATAGTCCATCCCCCATTGGAAGCATCTTTCTCGGAGTCCTGCTAAATATCTACTTGCAGGCCCTGTTTCGTATCCTTTCGCCCAATGTAAACAAACATTGCCGTGTGACTGACATGTAGCATATGTCAAACTCAATGTTTACATGCCATTGTGTGTGTATACGTGTTCGTATACTTTTGCTACACCTAAAAATAACCATTGAAATGTGACGTCTACTTTTATACTTATCAAATGTGTTGTTTACTTTTTACAGCTTTTCAAAGAATTCTGTTCCTAAAACCATTTCGTACGAATATTCACAGTTTAGGCCTCTAACATTATTTAGGTCAGCTTTATGACGATTTAAAAATGCCTGAATTAACGATAGTTCTTACGGTTACGTTACAGTAACATATTTGTTCTCCACGACATAGCACACTACACGTAATGCACGTTAATATTTTGCCGCGACTGTGTTAAACACTGTTACAACTGCGGGGCAATGAACTGTAGTATTTAACTTTTTGTTATTGATATGTCTTGGGTTATTTCTTTAAACGGACTGCCTCAGTTCGAGTAACGAAGGGACAGCCAGTCCAACGAAAAAGCGACATTAAAATCAAGCACGCAACTCGTGTTCTCATTTTTTGTTATAGAAACTTGAAATATAGCGGTGAACATGCACACAAATAGGCCTACCGTCACTTTTATTCCGCTCATATTTATATCTATTGCTACTTACTGTGTATTAGGTTTATTGAAATTTATTGGGGCTGGGCTTGGTTTTTTTGTTGATTGGCGGTAAATCACGTTACACCACTGTGTTTCAAACACCCATCAGGGCAAAGGTACAACGTTGTGATAAATAAACAGACGTGGGTGTAAATAAATAACTTTGCCATAAAAACAGTTCACATTTCCAATGTATAAATAGTTAATATCAAATATTTAAAATCGCGCATATACAGGGCCAGCGTATCGACCACGATGCACAAAGGCACGCCATTTCACAGACGTAATGATCAACGAAACACACGTCACAGTATATTTATTACTGCCGTGGAAAAATAGATTTATCACAACATCGTAATTTGCCTAGGTAGGTTTAATAAGCACAACGTCTACAAACGTGATGTTGTAATTTGAAGTATTTTTCGTAGTAAGTATAATTTACGCTTCGTTTGACAAAAAGCAACACGCCATGTCATGGCTCGCCACGTCTGCCAACTTCACTTTGTTTCTGCCCCGCCATCGTATCTAAATATATTAAAATAAGTATTTAATCATTACAATCTCTTTTCAGTTGTAAAGTACAAATTCAAAAATCATTATTTTGCTTTAATAAGTATGAAATATGCTAAAATTGAAAACATGTACAATTTTTCGTGTACTATCGAAGTGAAACTTCCCGAGTGCGAAAGAGACAAAGACTGATAGAGAGCGCCAAGCCTCGCTCAGCCAGCAGACAGTTGCTTCAAAGTTTCTCTCGTTCGATAAAACAACACCGTACCATTACGGCCTACTCACGATATTTCCCGCTGTTATTTTAAACTGTAAAAATGAGATATGTTGCCATCAGCGCTACCTAAATTCAAATATTTCAATAGGCACCGTTTAAGTTACAAATAGTATGCTAAAAAACCAGGTTAAAATAACATTTTAACTGGGAACTATTTCTTACCGCCCGTTGCCAACACGTCAAGTTATAAAATATATTAAGGTAAAGTTTAATTTATTCAATAATACAGTGCTCTAAAGTTAACCATAGTGTTATATATATATGTGGAATACATGTAATTGAAAAAACAGGTTGACATGTTATGCCTGGAGTGTTTTTTCAAAGGTTGATTTTCATAAGTCGCTTCCAATCGGGAATGGACTATAGTTATGTATATAACTGCTAATGAAGGCCCTGCTATGTTGGGGGTGCAGTGGTCTTGACGCCCAAGTATAACACTAACACAACTAAGGTTTAATGTTTACCTGTACGTCAAGTTTAGTCATTTGACACTCGAGCGATGTGTTTGACACTACGATAATATTTCATGGACATATTTCCACAGTGTGCTACTTGTCTAACGCCCTTGCCAATCAATATAGACCCTACACAGCCTTTTATATATTAACAGTAGATTAACCTGAGCAGCCCCGAAGGGGCAGCTCAGCCTAACTTAATTCACAATACTTCAATTGAAAAAAAATTAGGATATTATAGGTTAGCATAGACTTAACCTCTCATCCCAGCCAGTTGCTAGCAGACTTGGCCCTGAGTTGCAGCTGATTACAAGGCCGTCTCTGCCGAGAGGTAGAGGTTTGCAGCGTCGTGTGGTTCGATACTTCAATTGGTGAGAGAACTTCCCGTAATTATAACTATTTTCTCCCTCCCCCTCCCCCCCACTTATCGAATCTCAGTGCACTCTCAGCATACGTCCGTAGACATGCTCTGTCACAGCCTATGGCTACAGAGACTGGTCGCTGTAAGGTAGCACAGCATTATTTTAGATACATGTGTCCCCGAGGACATATGCTACTATAGCCTATAATTAGGCTATTAATATAGGCCAATTAGGCTATCTTAAAATGTCTTTCATCCACAGGTACATACCGTATTTTAATGTTCTAGTAAAAACCAGTAAGAGCCAGCCCTGCTGACACTTACTGGCAGCTCACTTACTATCCTTTAGTTTTCAGGTTCATAGAAGAGATCTGGGGTAGAGGCCCAATAGCGCCACTCCCCTCACCAGAGAGGCGCCCAAACACCTCTCTGTTTACTGCCGGCACCAAGTCAAAATAAACAAATCTCCCGCCTCCTCTCTACCAGTATTTCCAACCCTATTAACTAAGAGCATGTTTTCCATACACTCTGTCTCCTGTAGCTTTCTATTTAATTAAATTTAATTTAATGCATGCAACAATTCGTGCATTTGAACTTCTCTGTTGCAAGGGTTTTTACGTCTCTCTTGATGGTTTTTCCCTTGCTCTTCATAGTTAAGACTAGCTCTAAGTACACTTAGGGAGGTAGTCATGGCCCCAAAGTGCAGGCCACGGATGCCCAATCCCTCATTGCCGCGATGCATGTCTCCTTGCATGATTTTCCTAGTAGGCGTAAGGGGTTAGCCCTGAGACGCAATAAAATCCCGTCCTGCCTTCGGGCCTTAACTTCACATAACACTTAGAGTAAGGTAGTATAGAAAAAACTTGGCTAACGCAATGAAGATAAAAATTTTTAACAGACAGATCCTCTATATTTTATAATGTAGGTAAATTAACCTTTACCTTTATGGCATACAGGCTAGTATGCACGAGTGGTAATGGACTCGTACGGTGACTTTCGTAGTTTAAGACTCTTTGGGATTACGAGGTCCGTAAATAGAATTGCGGGTTAATTCATGGGATTTATTTATACGCCATTTAAATACGTTAGTTTCATTTAATGTATTTAAATATGTTATGTCAGCCGTCGCCAACTGGTCTTACAGCACCAGAGTAGGGAATCTGGGGGAAAAAAAAAAAAAAACAATGACAGTAAAATTAACAATAATTTATTTTTTCGTGCATGTGTATGTCCGACACGTATCATCCACGCATTTGCCTATCCACTTAATTACGCAACTGATATATTCTTTAGTTATACACATTTTTTCATTATATATATATATATCTACTGTATACATACATACTTCCGTGGAGCGAAGAATACTTTGTATGTTTTACTTGTGTTGTGGGTGATCTATCAATACTTTTTTTTTTTTAAAGGCACAACATTACTTTAAATTAGTTACAGATTTCTATTCATTTTAAGATAACTGCCTAGAAGATTATAAACAGATAAAACTGAAGTCTATATGTGTACCTTCAACCATACCACTTAACCATTTAAATTTACATTTCCTAAATTTTATCAATGCAGCATTCGGACCTATGAGTTTGGTGCAACGTAAATATACAAGAAAGGCATATGAATAAAAATTAACACTTTAAGGGCTATGCTTGAGTGTGGATGAGGAAACGGTACTGTTTATTTATTTATTTATTCGTTGTTCAAGGATAAATACGAGGAATACGATATTCACTGTTTCACTTACGTTGATCAGCATTCTACAACCATAGTGCGCGCCATAAAATATTAAATTTCTCGAGTAAAATAATAATAATTGCGAATTTGAGTATATTAACTCATTGGATTGTAAATATTTTACATGTGTAAAGCTAGATGACTGGAGACCGTTCAACACCAAGATCCATTAGTTCAAGGTCAGCCAAAAATGAAAGCTGTACAAAAAAAAAAGAATGTATTGCCGGATGGTATAACAATAGGGCTGTGGTAACACGGGCCAATGTGGTGTAGTGGTTAGGCCACTCGTCTCCTACCAACGGCGAACAGGGTTCGCTTCCTGGCATAGTCGCTTCCCGGCATAGTCGCTTCCCGTATTTTCGCACTTGTGAATCGTGCCGCCGGTCGGCTGGTTTTATTCGGGGATCTCCCGTTTCCCCTGCCCTTACACTCATGTGCTGCTCCGTACTCACCTCACTTCATCCGCATTGGCTCTCAAGACCTCGATGTCAAGAGCTACCCAAAACCCTCCACTCAACTACACGGATAAATAATACTGACGTTAATGTAGTGGGGGATACAAGTAACTTGCTTCTATGGTATATTCGCAGTTTCTTCACACTTTCTAATCAAACCTTTAAAAAATACCCCTATGAAACACGTGTTTGGTTGATTCCTTAAATATACCGTTTATCATATGCCCTTTATAATTCTCTTAATACAGCAGGAGCTTATTTTGAGATAAATTAAACTTTTACTTCGATTTTATTCATAAGTTTTAATATTCCGTTTATAATTAATTATAACCCATGTAGCAAACTACATATGACCTATTGATGGTTTACAGTCGGATGCCAAGCTTGCAAACAGTTGGCCAACGGCTGGCATGCACCATTGCTAGTCCTGGAGTGGCACCACTAACTAGCCATACTCTGTCCATAATTGGCCCAGGCGTGGTGAACACAAATAGCCAATGTGCTTACAACAGCAATAGCCCAACGATGTACCATTCCACAGCCATCAAATTGCCTACTCGTGGCTAGCCATGCTTTCGCCATATTTATAACAGAATTTCTTAAAAATAATTACTTACACCATCACTACCTACTTTTCTTTGTTTAAAATTTCCTTTATTTCACTACTAAGCATAATACATGACACGGAAATCTTATGCATACCAGAGGAGAAGAGGGGGCGTGAACCTATAACCCTTATATTGACAGCCGAGCATGCTAACCATTACTCCACGGTGTATTCTTGCGGCTATATTAACTAATTTAGAATATAATTTGATTTCAATTATTAACAAACACTAATATGATATAAATTACTTCAGCTATTCCATAGCATTAAAATTTACAGTGCAAACAAATCAGTTTTTAAAAAGATGTAGAGAAAAACAAAATATATATATATATATATACACACACACACACACACACACACACACATATATATATATATATATAATATATATATATATATATATATATATATATAGAGAGAGAGAGAGAGAGAGAGAGAGAGAGAGAGAGAGAGAGAGAGAGAGAGAGAGAGAGAGAGAGAGAGAGAGAGAGAGAGAGAGAGAGAGAGAGAGAGAAATCTTCCTACATGAATCGCGATATTAACCCAAAAACTTGCATGTAATGTAATCTTTCGTAATATTTATGTCACCTGGATTATATTCATCTGTTTTTAAATGCAGTCGCACCTAGTACGGTATTTACAGTAATTTGATACATACATTTCCATTACTATATCGGTACAAATAACCTTCTCACTGTATAGTATGTTCTATAATTATATTAAACACACGTGCGTGTAGTTTGAAGAAGCTATCTGCGACTAGTGGGAGCCATAAAAAAATCCCATAATAAACCAAATTGCCTCAGAAATGGTCCATCGATGTACCACTTAACAGTCATCAAATGGCCTATAGATGGCCACCCATCCTTTTACCAGCTATAAGTATAGGTTATGTGCGTCAATTGCTGGAATACAGTTGGTAAGCCATTTATGGGCCATTAATAGGACACCTTCTATCAACCATCAGTTTCATCTCCACAACATTCCATCAGAGGACCATAAATGGAATGCCAAGTGGCCTGCTGCCAGCAGTTTGCCATAGCTGGGCCAGTTGTGTAGACCCATAAGTTTTCTGGGCCAGCAGTAATCCAACAATGCCATCAGTAAAACTACAGACGGCCAACTGTGGCTTGCTACATGGGAATAAAACCAGAGAGAAAAGGTGACTTGGGAATGCCTACTAAGTAATGGTTCCTATGAAAAAAATATTATTACATTTAGTACGCACGAATGCGGTGCGTTGTCTGGTTGGTGTAAATTTTCTTGACTGGGTTAAGATTTGCCTGCATGAGGTGGACGAATATGCTGAAAGTAGAACCTCAGCAGGGCTTCACAAAATATGGAAGTAACCGTGAATGGACTATAGCTTGTCTTCAATGCCAGAAAGTAGTCCCTGCCATGAAAGTGCTTCGAATTTGGTATTGGTTTACTTGTAACTAAGTCAAGCTATTTTTCACGACCTTACGACTGCCAGTGGTCTCTGGGTTCCCATTTACAGCCGTCTTATTGCTTCACACAACACTGGACCCGCCTGCTTCACTGTACAGCGTGCATTACTGGCCGGCTCTCTGCCAGTATGCCGCCGAGTTGAAAGCGACCCAGTGAAATGTTATTTCCTACGTAGCGTAATACACAATACATAATGTTCCTTTGAATAGTTCAGACTTTGAGTGCGGCTAACATAACGTCACGCTGTAGCGAAGCTTCTATTTAAAGAGCGCGGGTGCAGTAATGTTGCGGCGAACTCAGTTAAATCCAGGAGACGTAATAATAAGTCGGTATGACTCAAAGTGTTTACGATAAGTTTGAAGTATTTCGAACATACTCCATTTCTACATTATGTCGTCACAGAAACCAAGTCTGAGATATGAAACAAACACGAAAAACGAGCCAAGAATGGCTGGAGTCGAAATATGCATAAATAAAACGTGTAGTAAATCCCACAAGGAATTCTGTCCGATAAATAAGAAAACATAAAAAAAAAAAAAAAACCGAGAAACCCATGGACAACACATCGATGACGACACAGACGAAACACAGTAGGTTTTCTTAGATGAGCTTGTCGCGACGTTTCCGGAGCTGACATATGCTCCCGTCTTCAGGCGAACTAAAAGTGAAAAAAATTCTTCCCCCCCCCCTCTTTTTCTTTGTTTGAAGCACCTGTCCCTTATGGCCGCGATCTCCAGAAGGCAGAAGGTCATCAGCAGACAAGCTGCCAAATATCCTTAATGAGTATGAGAATACAAACAGCCCTGCCTCTAGTTTGTGGGACGTTTGTGACCAGCAAACTGGCTGGCCTTCCTTGACATGTGTAGACTGACAGGACCCAGCCATTAGCTCCTCCCGGTGGGAAGGGGGAAGGGGGGAGCGTCCACTTGACAGCAGGACAGCTAATCACCCTGTAACGGCGAATAATAAATATGAAAACTGGATTTTTTTCTAACCTACCTTAAAACTAAGAGGAGGGTTGGAGATCCTGCGTAAGGATAGCCGCTAAGTACATCTCAGGACTGTGCTCCAAACGCCTAGGCATACAGGGAAGATTCTAACTACAAGGACACATGCTAGCGGCTTTACTGGGATTGGGAAAACATGGCCGCAATTGGGAACATGTTTATTTTCCATGCTAACCTAATTGTACAAAGGGAGGAGGGAAAACCGGCACAGACATCGTAAAAATACTTCGTCAGAAAAGAAATGCAAGATTGCATGTAATTTATGAAGTGGAAAGATATTTCAACTAGAATAGAGGATGGTATGGGGTAATCTTTATTAAAAGGTGTTTGAAACACTAAAAGGGAAAGATAGGTCATTTGGTCACCGTTGGTGTTGTTGTTGAATGTGATCAGAGCTGTGGGAAGTACAACTTTGGTGGCGTGCGCGACTGTGTACGCCCCCTCCTCCGTGTCTGCAGTAGACACCTGAAACAAAAATAAGGAAAAGAAGGGATGGGGGAATGGATACTCCCTGGGTGGACAGCCTGCCACGAGCGTAGGTGCATAGCGGCGCACCAGAGAACACTTTCGCATTATCAGTTGGTAATTGCAGTCGGCCATTACATGGTGTATCATCACCCTCCCCCTCCCTTTACACGTTCAAAGCAAACGACTCCCGTGTATAGCACGAGAAACTGTAACTTCTTTACCTTGAATTGAATTGTCTTCATTATCATCAAGGTACTGTATCTTGAAGGCTTGAGGTGCAATCTCAGTCTTTTTATTTCTCGCAGTGCCGGGAAACTGAACCCTGATTGGCTGTCGTCTCGACCAATGGTCATGCATGTTGGCAGAAAACTGGAAACATAAGATTGCCTATATATTGCTTAGACACCTTCTTCTTGCACAGCCAATGGCAGTCAAGCTCTGTACTGATTGACTACGCATCTAAGAGTATTTGTTACATACTATTATCCTCGTCAGATGTGTAATATGTGACATAATTTGTTTTTCAGACTGATAACGACCGCCAAACTCTTCGTGGTGATGGGAGTGACGTGGGTGATGGAGTTCATCGGGAGCGTGTGCTCTCCACAAAACGCCCTGTGGATCCCAGCGGACATAGCGAACTCCTTACAGGTAAATCCTCTTCACGCTTAACTGAGGATTTTTTAAATGAACCTTTGCAAAATGTCAGTGCTCCTACCTGCGTGCACTTTTACGGGAACTCAAACTGTCATGAACCCCATAAAGTTGGCAACGACTGAGGGCAAGCATTCCCATTTCTTAACATGGAATTATAAGTACTAGGTTGACATTTGCGAATACTATAATTATAATCCATTCGAGGTTACTTCCAACTTTTCTGAAGCCCTGCTAAATTTTTACTTCCAGAATATTCCTCTGCCTCATGCAAACCAAGCTTAACTGAGACTAGAAAATTAGACCAAAGTGACAACACACCGCATTCATGCGCACTGACTTTAATAATATTTTGCTTCAGAACTTTTTATTACTAGGCGTTAACAACATACCTATATTCTCTCTGTCTTTATTTACAAGAATTATTAGTTGAATATGATAATTTATTGACAAAATATAAGTAAAAGTTCAATTTAATAAAAAATAAATCACTTTTATTTTAACAAGTATAGAACTCTTGTGATATATATATAATATTTATAAAACAACTCAAGACGTCATACATGGGGGGATTTTTCAAAGGTTTGGTTCAAAAAGGGTGAAGGAAATGTGAATAGACAATAGTCTTTTTCAGCGATAGGATGTATTTCTGCACACGTGTTATTATTACTGTAATTACCGAATGGGTTTTGATAATGCGGTAGCATGTCGGACTCTCCTTTGGAAGGAGGTGCGTTTTTCTTCAGGCCGGCTGCACTGGTGGTAGTATTTCTCCACAAAGTGGTTTTCCCACCCCCACTCCATGGTGGTGCAGTTCCTCCATATACACCCTCCCAATTATTTACCCTGTAATGGCTTGTAAATAGCTGCAGAGCGCTAGGCGTGTATATTATATAAATATCAATGGAAACAATTTTCTGATATTCTTTCTGAGATGTAATGGAAGTTTTTAACCTATGTATTATATGGGATATTAACCACACTTCAGGCTGAAAATCTAGAAAAGCATTTTATTCACGCAGGTGGCAACTTCTCTATATTTTTTACTGCTTCCTGAGGAAATGTAGAAACGCTACCATTGATGCATGGGCAAAAATCTCAACCACTCGCTCTTTTTCACCAAGTGTATACACAGACGTTGTAAAGTTCCAAATAATTTTTTAGAGTGAATAAAAATTTAACTGTGTTGCAGGGGGTGTTAATCTTCTGCATCTTTGTGCTGAAGAGGAAGGTGCTGAAGAAACTGGGGCAGAGGTTGAGCGTGAAGACGTGCCTTCAGCGGGGTCGAACAGTGGACCATCGCGCCGCAGCCGGCTCCCAGAGCTATGATCTGTGGCGCATGCGCAAGATCTCCAGCAACTCCACCTTGTACACCAACTCGACGATGCTTCTGCCCAGCAGCATTGCTAGCGGCAGGAACAAGTGATGCACCTGCGTCCTTCGTTGTTGATGCTTTGCCCTGCACAATCTGGAGTACTTCCATTCGTCCTGTCTGTTCGCCCAACACGTAGAGGGAAAAAGACTTAGCGCCCGGAGTGCGCAGTTGCCACTCTGCGTGTCTCAACATTGTACTGCATTTCTGCCAATACGACTGTGTTAAACGAAGTGAATAGGATTTGAGGTTAGAACACTTTGTATGTAAACAAGTGCTTTGAGGTGTTTCCATACTTTCTCTACCTAAGTTTTAGTGCAACTAGATTAGATGGAAATTGTTAAAAATGATTCATTCATATAGAAGGACTTTACTCTTGAATATTAAGTTACAAACATGTTCAACACTGTTGGCCATGTGGCTTAAACAGTTATATTGGGGTGGGGTATGTCAATTTTGGATACATGCACAGAAGACGAAAATCGGTGTATCTTGTCTTTGGTGTATTGCCCAACTGCCCCCCCCCCCCACACACACACCAACGCACATACACACAAAAAACGTCATTCACATGCACTGAAGAGGTTTGGGTGATATCCCTGGAGAGTCTTTCCAATGTGTTCGTCCGAGAAGTTGGAACATTCAATTGTCGTTCTCGCGCGACAAAGACTAAATCTGTCAAGCGATGTTGCGAAGTATCACCTTCGGAGTGATGTCTCCTGGTGTGTCAGGCGTATTTCCATTCGTCCTGTAATTTTGGTTCGCCTACTTCCTCATTACGCCATTCCTGAATCGTGTGACGGTGGTTAGGTTGACAATTCCAAAAGGTCCTAAAAGACAACGACGCGAATCTTGGCATTTTCTTTCGAGAAGTAATCGTTTACAAGATATCATTTTCACATAGTGATGGTAACATTCGCTTTTTAAGACTGATATTCTTTTGGCCACGATAAATTGTAAAATTTGCAGTGGCTTTGGAAATTTCCCAGAATAGTATCTAGAGTATCCTTAGGCCTATTCAATAAGAGAGGCCAGACATTGGTTTCCAGCCGAGTGCACTATAAACCTGAATGTGTGACCCAACCTAATGAAAATAAGTCACTGAAAGCTCGTTAAGAATTTTCATTCTGGTTATCATATCAGTATAATTAACTGCGACCCAGTGCTTTTGCAGTATTTTGATTCATATAAATTCTCGAGGAAACATCGTTAAATTAATGCAATTCAGCCCCTCCAGTAATCTAATAACTGCCAATAATTTCCAATGGAAATCCATTTCTCTGGTTTACTGATTTGGGGGTAATGTTTGTAGGTTTGTTGATATAGAGTATAGAAACAATCGCTCCTCGAAAACATAATTCCTTTATTGTGTAATGTTTTGGATGAAGTCTCCAAATGTGCCAGTTGAACTGATGACAGTCTTGCCACTTTGCATCCAAGAAGTAAGAACTTTTCTGATGTAGTGAAGAGTATCGTAAATTCTTAATGGCAAGCTGTGGACTCTAAGAAGTAGTGAGTTTTGTATGGCGGGTTAGGAAATATTTTGGTCTTTGAGTGTTTTCATTTAAGCACATGTCTCGGTAATCCTTTGTAATGTTGGAGTTTGGTGGTGATACCAATGTTAAACATTTTCAGTCCTATTTAACATTGGAATATGAACTGATATGGCCTCAGATAATCGAGAAACGATATTAAAACCATTGGCTTATTGTGTCGCTCACACTCAAACTTTTTCTAAATGTATTAGTTAACTGCAAAATGTGCACTTTGCTTATCTACAAATCAAAGTTTGTAAATTAAGTACTGTATTTTATAAACCAATAACTATTGCATAAGTAGATATATTTTGCATTTAACATAAAACATCAAGATTTTTTCATACTTGAAAACGAAATTAGGTAATTTTTTATCATACTCTTTTACTATTGTAAGATTAAGCACGTGCATTTCTCAGATTTTTTAAATATACTTAGCAGTGTTCCATATTGTGAAATTATTGGTATGTGCTTCTTGAAGTTAGTTAAAAAGTTCGTTAAATTTGTGTTAAAAACTGAATCTTTTTAATAATTAAATCTGCTGTAGTTTGTTTTTGAAGTTTATCCCGTATAAGTTCTAATAGAAAATACATATACTATGAAAGTTTCTGGTGTATGCACGCTTAAGAGCATGGTTATTTTCTTACAGGCTTATCAGTATACTGTAAATCTAATTGAATAGACTACAATATTAAATTGTTTTTATAGAATAATTTTCTAGATATTCATGTTAGTGTACACGCATTTTTAAAGACAAACATATCTTAACACTTCTGGGAGAAGAAACATGTTTAAATTATCAAAATAATTTATTTGTTGTCAAAATAGTTTTGTAACATTATGGCATTAATTCAGTATTGTTGACAAAGTATGTGTGGTGTAAAATTGTTGCATGTTTGTCATATTTTAATAAGTGTCTCTAGTACAATTCATATTCCGTACATACGGAAGTTCTAGTCAAATTTTAAATATGTAATTTACATAATAAATAATTAATTGATCTTTTTACCTTATTTCATTTTTGTATTCTCTCTGTATATGAAATATCTGTGTAAATTTATGTAATGTTCAAAAAATAAATGTCGAATTCACATACACTATTCTGTAAATGAATTGTATATTCCATTACCTAATGGCTCGACAATTGTAGGTATATTTTGGATAGGCATATAATGAGAATCATTCAAATGGCGCAAATATATATCCTGTAAAAAAAATTCTAAATTTAATTAATTTTGTTAGAATATTGATTGTTAGCACGGTTATAATTTATAAATTTTTTCATACAAGTATATGTTCTTCACGTTTATAAACACCCATATTTTCAAAAGCACTTTATTACTTTTAGAAGAAAGTGGTGAATTCCAGTATACCAGATTATACTATTCTTCATAATAGCGATGTACTGAAACCATAATTTTTCAAACACTGGATACTGTGGAAGTAAATGTGGTTAAGTCATTCACTTCTATGCTATACTATATCACTATACTGTTGATGAAAAAGAGTGACACACTATTTCAAATTTCACAAAACACTTTTGTTTCAAACCACTTTTACTCCTTTCTCGATTTTACTCACTTTTTCAATTGTGAACTGTCTATGGCATCATCCAAAACTTAATAATTTTCCACGTTCAGTGTATCACATTTTTTGATTCAGTCAAACAGATTCAATGAATGCACCTAAGACCA
This sequence comes from Dryococelus australis, assembly GCA_029891345.1. Classification (NCBI taxonomy): domain Eukaryota; kingdom Metazoa; phylum Arthropoda; class Insecta; order Phasmatodea; family Phasmatidae; genus Dryococelus; species Dryococelus australis. The sequence continues at coordinate 72,071,589 of CM057006.1, read as the reverse complement.
TTACACAATTTTTTTTTTTAATCTAAGTGTAACTGTCAAGTTTCGGCTGCAAGTAGTTACTACAGATGTAGACGTACACATTAGGATTTTCATTAAAATATTAATGACGCGAGGTGGCTATTGAATAGCACCGATATATTGTATGTTAGGGATGAACCACTGTGTACTATTCTCATATACAACTGAACTATTTTTTGCAAGACACAGTTTAAATAAATTGTATAGCATAACTAATTTATTTCTAGAATATTTTTTTGAAATCTCTATAAACTACAGATTTTAAAATTTGTATTCCTCTTTGCCTTTTGTGTTTTATTTTGTCACAATATAGCTTATGGGAATATCAAAATGCCAGACATTTCAGCAGTAATTTGTTTTGAAATTAATAACCACATTTATTTATGAATATTATAAATTTTCACATTAAAGTGTATTCTTAAAACATTAATTAATAATTCCTATACTGGGAATTTCATGATTTCAATTAAGAAATTAATTTTGAAAATATTGCCTAGATAATCATAGACTATGTGATACTGTGAATTTTATGTAGTAAAAATTAACTAAAAATTAATTTGTACAATTTTGGCTACTGTAGATATTATAAGTTATGCATACAGGTATATTTGTATATCAAGTCTCTGCTTTCCAAGTATTAATTGCAAAATACATTGTAAATTATTTTAGTTCAAGTATAATTTTTATGCTTTATCAAGCACATGAACAGTTATTGATTTCATTTGGTTCAACTGTCTTATCAGACATAGTATATAAATCAGTAGCTACTTGAAATATTTAAATTGTTATTACAAGTTACATTCAGGTTGTACTTCTTTAAAAAACGCATAAGGTATTATTTTTTTCATTAAAGTAATGCTGCTATAAATATGAGTAAAACGGGAGTTATTTAAAACAAAATATATGTTTTAATAATTGTTACTTTGTTGCAAGTACAGTAAATGATACAAGTAAAATCAAACTGTGATTTGAAACAAATTTTTATTATGAATTACTGAGATGATGTATTTTACACAAATATCAATACTACTGCCCCTTCCGTAAGCATGAATGTTACATATTTCAATGCACCTAAAATTTTCGTTAAAATAAGTGATATTAGGAGAAAAATCTCATATTCAGAAGATATATAAAAACCTGTTTCCTAACAAATTACACATTTTTTTTTAATTTTTGTCTGTCACAAAATTTTTTTGTCGGAGTATTAAAAAGTTATATTTCCGAAATAAAATAATATAAATATTTGTTAAGACGACATAAGGATAGCAACCAACATTTAAAACTGTGCATGTTAAAACAAAAAGTGTAAGTTTGTTTTTTCACAGTGTTCCACCAAAATCAACATATTAAAAGTAATTACCTCAAACATTTGTATAATCAATGAAACATTAACTCCAGCAGGATACTGATAACCTTTGCAGAAAGATAATACATTGTTTAGATTTTGGTAGCATATTCAAAAAAAATATTTCCCTGTAATTAAAAAACCTAAATATTCACTGCAAAGTTATTTATTATAAATTCCTTTCTCCTGAGAATGGCCATAATGAAAATATTTCATGCATTAAATTTACTAAATATCCCACAGGAAATATCCTTGATGAATGAGTGGCAGGATTATATCTCATTCAAATTGACTTCAAGCGAGGGGAAAAATTAACTAAAAGAAATAAAACTTAAGTAAAGTTCAGTAATGATTATGTTCCTCTTACAGATAAAACATGGAAACTCACTTAGGGATGTTACTAAAAAATTATGCATACTAAAGAAGAAAATTTACTAACACAAGACAAAATATCAGTACTGAAACTTTCAGTGTCACAAATGTTGTTCATTGTGAGTACAGTATTAATAGTGGCACATTCAGGAAAATAGTGAATTTTAAAAACTACAAATTAAACATCTTGTGAGATAGATGAGTAATTTAAAAAAAAAAATCTATGCAGTGTTATTTTGACCGAAGAACAAAGGATATCACTGTGCTGTGCTCACAGTCAAAAACCCTCAGGATTGTCAAGGCAGGCTGCACACTCCAAGTCGACGAACAAACCACTCTCATTGTTGAAGTTCACAAAAACGCCGGATCAGTGGAATTTGTCGTCTCGCAGGAAATCCAAAAGCCCGTAATACTATGACACTTCCTTCAGGCTTCACCAGCAACAATGTGTTGCAGATCATGGTCAATGTAAGGTACACATGGGCGACAAAAACTGTGTGATGATCAACTGGGAACTTTACCTCGATGACATAGTTCCACCAAATTCTCAAAGAAGTGGTCAACCACAAACTCAACGAAGAAATGTTACATCAGTTGAAGAAAGTTCTTGACGAACACGGTGGTGCTTTCAGATTTGGTGGCACTCTTCGACAAACGAGAACCATACAGCATGAAATATGGCTAAATACAACTGCCCCAGTCTACAACAGACCATACAGGGTGTACGAGAAATACTAATGTCTCATCACGGATTAACTGGAAGAAATGGAACAACAAGGAATGGTCGAGCCCTCCGATTCCCCATTCAACTGTCACATGGCATTGGTTCCTAAGAAGAATGGGCAACTGCGATTCTTGCATAAACTACAAGGCGATGAATGATTTCACTCTCCCCATTGCTCCGCCAGCCATCAACCTAGCACACACTTCGCGCGACATAGGGAAGCAAAGATTTTCAGTGCCCTAGACATGCAGTTGGGGTACTGTAAAATCGTTGTATACCCAAATAGCCAAAAATGCACTGCATTCAAAAGCACAGACGGAGAAGCCCTCCAATTCCGAGCCATGCCCTTTGGGCTCAAAAACGCTCCTGTAACTTTTCAATGGCTCATATCAGCAGAGGTACTGACAGGGTACATTGGGCAATTCTGCTTAGTTTACATTGATGATGTCGTAGTCTAATCGAAGCACTGGGAGAATCCCCAAAGTCATATTCAAAGGGTACTAGAGCACCTGTAAAACGACGGTATGACAGCGAAACTCTCGAAGAGTCACTTTCGGAAGACTTTAATCGATTACCTAGGTCATATCGTCTCACCCGAAGGCAACTTCCTGCAAGCCAACTCGATATGAGCAATCCAAGAAGCAGATGAACCGGCAACAAAGAAGCAACTAGGCCATTTTCTTGGCCTGTGGAACAGGATTGAGATTTTGTGGCCATCATCGTCAGTCACATGGCACTGCTGCACTCATTGTTAGAGAAGGATGCCCAGTGGCAATGGGGAGCTGAACATCGCGACACCTTTCAAGCTCTTAAGAACAGCTTCAACCAAATCAAGCAACTTCATAGGCCATAAGGAGATGTATCCCTGATCCTACAGACTGACACTTGCCAGAATGGCCTCGGTCCTGTCCTCTACCAAGAAGACCCTATGACCACCCACTAGTGGTCGCATATACCAGCACAAGGCTCAACACCACAGAAAAGAAATACCACATCAACGATTAATAATGCCTATCTGTTATCTGGCCCATCTGGAAATACTGTTATTATCTAGAAGGCACCCACTTCATTCTGAGAATTGACATCAAAACCCTCTGGTGACTACAAGAGTCCAGATACAACGAAACCAAACTCGGGCGGCAGGACTTGTTCCTTAATGAATTCGACTTCGAAGTGCAGCACTGTCCGGGCGAAACCATCGACCTTCCATATACCCTATCTCGCCAGCCGGAACTTGGCGACGATGACAAAGAGGATGAAGAATAGGAATGTACCATGCCTCCTCAGCCTCCAGAACACAGACAAGAAGATCAAATCAAACTACTGGAACTGCAGATTAGCCAAAGCCACATAGAGCGCCACCAACAACAAGACCCGCTTTTCTAAGATCTCCTATGGAAGCATCCTTAGTGGTTTGAACTACTAGATGAAATTATCTGTTCTCACCAAAATCAACCTGAAGCCAAGTCCAAAATTTGGGTACCCAAGGATCTACTTGCTGACATCTGCAGCCATCATGACCACCCCAAAGCAGAACCCCCAAGCACCCAAGAAACACTAGCTGACATAAGTGTATGCTACATATGAGAAGGCATGAGCAGGGATGTCTGTCACTACGTCCATAGCTGCACGACATGCTGCAGGGGGAAAGCCTACCCCATGTGACAACCAACGGCCAAACCTAGACAACCACACACCCCATGGATGCGCATTGCTGCCAATTAATGGGGTCCTATCTTTGAAGTACTAGGAGAAATCGCTATCTATTATTAGTGATGGACCCATTTTCAAAATAGGTTCCCCTTGCCAAGCCAAGAAACCCACCACATCATCAGAACATTCAACACAGGAATTTTCCTGTGCTGATGTTATACACAATATATTCTCACTGACAATGGGAACCAATTTCCAAGAAGGAAGTTGTGGACAGGCTGCAATGAGTGGGGAGCTGAGACCTGGACAACTCCCCCCTACCACCCACAAGCCAACCCCACTGAGTGGAAGAACCAGGAGCTCAAGAAAACCCTCCATCTCAGTGTGGGAAATGGCCACAAGTATTGGTATAGATACATCCCCAGAATTATTTTAACCCTGCGACAATGCACTACCGAGGTGATTAACTCTAGCCCCAGCTAACTCCTTCTGGGCCAAACACTCTAATACCCAGGGAATTGCCCATGGGAATATACATCAACCGAAATGCCTCGTCCTGAAGACATACAATTATCTGCCCTGGCCTGCACAAACAATGCAAAGTATGCCCAAGAGGCTTACATACAAAATAGATACCTCCAACCACATACTGGCATCCGAGCCTTTGGAATTAGATAAGCAATCCCATTGTGCAGCCACTCACTCAGCAAGACCAGCCAACAGTTCAGTGTGGATTTGGCCGAAAAGTGGGAGGGTCCATACAAAATCGTAGGATGTCAAAAAAATGTATACTGCACATAGGATCACTGTAGATGTATCCAAAAAGCCACGAGGGGAAAAATAAAGGCCCTTTCCCAGATATGTGATTGATCCAGAAGCACACACCACCACCTCAATGAGCTCCAAAATGCCGGATGCCATGAACGAGCTTGCAACAATCGCCGCTCCAGAGGCATGTCAAACACTCTTAGAGAGCAAGAATTAAAAACACAAACCAACTATGAAGCCAGCTACTCCATGCTGACACAAGTGGAGTTCCCGAAACCCAAGGCAGCAGAATCGTTACTGATGCTGCCCTCAACTCAAAAAAATTTATACGCAAGTACGCCAACTGGCCCAGAAAGTGGATGCCTTGCGCCAGCGAAATCTCTTGGTGAAGTTCATTGGATCATGAGCCATGTAAAAAATTACAGCCACCAAGCCCAATCGAAGAGGAATATGAAGAACCTACTGTCGTCGAGACAGTGTGGTGCCCAGAACCACCACCTCGACAGACAACACCAGCACCACTGTCTCTAGCGAGCAAATACTGTGAGAAGACTGCAGTGCCAGACGATGTCACAGCCACGACCAAAATGTAGTCTACCACAAGAAGGGCCCCTACCAGAACTTCCAGCCAAGACAAGGCCTCTTTGAAGGCCCTTCTTCAGCCACGATTTACCTGGACAGTGCAGCTACCCAGCCAGTCGAAATGCCACCCAGGGCAGAGACCCGCCAGCAACCAGGTTTCAGCTCCACCCAGTGCCGAGGCCGACTCCCAGACCCCGCTTCATGGACGTGAAGAGGAGCCACTAACCAACACTGTCAAGACGGAGGTCCCTACCAGGCCACTTTCTCAAGCAAACTCAGTCGGAGGAGTAAGCGAAGAAGGTCATCCACTGCCCATACAACTTACATGATCTTGGTGTCACCCGATGCCGAGGGTGAGCCACCAGCACAACTTCCTGGATAAGGGAAGGTACAATCCACCAGTACCGATGCGACAGGGATCCCGTGATGACCACTGTTTCTGGTACAACCAGTTGGAGGGACAGCAGAAGACCGCCAGTCATAGAGCATGCCATAGACAGTCGCTGAGGACCAGGTATCGCCTGACACCCGGGCCTAGACTACAGATCAGCCTGCTCCATGAGAGGATGTGACCACTTGCTACAAAGTCTTGGTGACACTGGATGTCCAGGTCGATCCGCTTGCACAGTTTCCCAGATGAGGGGAAGAGACCCACAGTGATCCTGCCATCAAGCTAGAGGCCAACCCTTGGATTCCGGCTCCGGCACCTGCAGCCGAGGAGGTGGTAGAGCCACCTGTACCATCACCAGTGTCAGCCACCCATGCAGCAGATGAGTACAACGATGCAGCCGAAAATCGTCCGCCAGCACCTGGTCAGTCCGCGAATATTGCCGGGGACGATCCTTACACGACGGCCGACCCTACACAACGAGTGCAGCTGTCCCGTGCCTACCAGGCCAACTCAGTGCCAGGCTTGTATCGAGAAGATGCCTGGAGGCCCAACGTCCTCTTCACCTGGACATAGCCACAGCAGGCAACATTACGTAAGCAGGGGCGACCACCGAAGAAGAGATCGCCGAAACATAGAGTGAAAGTGCCACACACGAACAGACTTAAACTTTGATAGCAGTCAATATACTATCCATCATTTGCTAAGTTGGTAAATAATTATCGCCATTGTACATCATTCAGTGGTCAGTGCAGTTACATAATGAAGAACAATTCTGTATGCTTAAATTAAGTGCAATGCTCTAATCTAACCAGCCTTCTTACATCTGTATCAGCTGTTAAAATTCCTCCCAATAGGCTCAGTGAAATTAGGTAACTTGATAGTGCAGAATAATGGCCGTCCGAGCAATTCATAAAGTTTTACCTGAACACTTTGGACACCCCCTAGTCCAAGTAATTTGTAACAATTGTTAAGAAGACATCACGTGTGTAAAAATATGTGAAGTCAGCGAGTTTCTTGTTGAAAATAAAATAGACATCAAATCGTCAAAAATTTCGAAGTATTGTTGAAAGCAATTTTTAAAGACTCTAAAAATTTCAATTTGCTTTGTATAGAATAGCGTCAAGATAATTATTATACATTTCCTTAGCATTGTGTAAAATAAATTTTTTATTCTCTAAAGTAACTCAAGTTCAATTTTATGTTGTACATAATTTTTGATTTCTTAATAATTCATTTCTTATTTAGTGCAGAATCACTTCAAGAAACGTCAAGAATTTCTGATTATGGTGTAAATTATCACGAGCATTTTTTTTACTAGTTATCATACTTTTCATTATGTAGAATCCCTCAAGAGATCACAGACGAAATAGAGACAATCTAAACCAGAAAGTTTGTGATAGGAAGTTTTCAGAATGTAATATAATATCCAGTGTCTTGTTTGATTTGAAGAGTTTTTTTCTGTGCACTCTATCTCTTTTATATGTACAGTGATGGTTGTATGCATTGTTGATTAGTTAACTTCACTTGCCACACACTCGTTTTGCAAAGATTAGCTAGTCGGCTGAGACAACGGAAGTTCTCAGTTTGACTAAACCCCTCGGCTTTCTACTAAACGTAACTTTTCCTGCTGTGCGACATAGTGCTGCCACAGCAGTATATCTAGCTAACACATGCCTTTACGAGTGAGGCTTTTGGCAATAAAATATTTATTTATTTATTCAATATTAATTGCTATCATTATTTAATTCTCCCTAAGGGTCGAATTTATTCCATGCGCCATCCCATTGTCTTGCCTTTCTTTCCGCAGATTAAATTATGTAATGCTTACTGTATTCACCTAGGCCGTAGGGCGACACACTTTAAAAAACGAAGGCCCCAAAGACAGTCACCAGATACCCCTCGCGACACTTACCTTACACAATAAATAGAATACACCGAGTCTACTCGCAGCCTGACACAGCTATGCAACACAGAGAGAGAACACCTTTCACAATGCAACAGATGAAGAGACAGCATTTTCTAGACCATCTAGCACTTCATGAGTGGGTTAGCGCCATTCACATAGCCAGCCAGCCACATTACTCCGAAGCCGAGCACAGAGAAGAAACGAACAGACCAGAGACAATTACAGAAGTCGATGAAAAGAGACAAAAATTGTTCTTGAGGGAACAGTCTTACATTTCCACAAAATAATTTATTTCTCTTCTCGTTCCTTCGCCCAGATGAGTCTAAGTCGAAATCGTAATTTTTGGGGTGAATATAGGGAAGGGGAGGGAATCGATGCATGATACCTTTTTCAACCATGAATAATCGAGTTCAACTTCTCAGTGTGCATGCCGTTGCCACTCGATTTGAAGGAGTTTAATTGTTGTCACACATGATGAGACCTAATAAAATCTACTGTTTCACCACTGCAATGAGCAGACGTTCCAGCCTGAAGATGGCACTGTTCACCAGCCGGGCGACCGAAGCTATGCATCGAGATTATCCAAGTACTCTTAGTGCGCCACCAGATGGCCCTACTAGTACGATCGCCAAGACATCAACCTGGATCCAGTGCCGGCCGGTGGTGTCATGCCAAGAGTATCTATGTCATGTCCTCTATCTCTCCAACTACAGCTAGGGTGTGCCGGCCAGAGAATAAATAGCGAGCTGCATCCCCTGTAAGTCAGTCTGTTCTGTCCCTTCGCCCCGCTGCCTTGTACCGAAGAATTCATCGACTCCCCTCCTTGCCTTCACCATGCTCTTGGCGACAAAGGCTACTCCTCTACCCATGTATTCACCACACTCCTGGTGCCGAAGACTCCAACTGCTCTATCCATCCTTTCCAGTCAATGTCTATGTCGTTAAATACTAGACACTGCCGGCCCCTTCAGGGCAACATAGTAGAGTAGTCCAGTTCAGTTATTCTCATAATGCTTGTCTACCTATCCCTTGTTAGCCTAGGAAACTGGTCGCCAACACCTGTCTCACATATGGTTAAGCTTCCATCATAAGATCCAGCTGTAAGGAGGTAGTAGAACACCACCATTGTGTATTTGTCACTGGAATAAACACAGTTTTATCCTCTTAAGAGTATTCATCCAGTAGCTAAGCACCTTTTCCTATAAACATCAATCCCATCAGAGGGACAGCAGGTGACCGTGAGACTTTGCTATAACTGCTACACCCATTAGTAGAGTACAAAAACGGATCTTAGACGTCCATCTTGTCTACACATCACAGTACTAGAGCAGTAGAGTCCCGACATGGGTACTATCTCTCTTGGGGTCAACTTGATGGCTTGGTGCTTGCTCTCTCCACCGTGCTTCTGGTGCCAGAGGGGGCATTCCTTGAGTTGAGATGACTGGTCCTCAGGAGAGGCTCACACACACACACATCGAGGCCGGCAGTCAGTGTGACCTGACTCTCAGTAACCACTGCTTTTCTTATAATCGATATGGGGAAGGGGATACCACATTATGTGATCACAGGTGATACGTATTTCGACACCTGTATGGAATACAGTGTCACCTGCACCACTTCTATGAGTTTGGATAGTAGTGCTCTCTCTCTCAGACCCCATGCCATACTCTTTCCGCAGTGGTAACAATAAGAGGGTAAAACGAGCTGAGACAATCTCTAAATACCAGCCAGAGCCTAGCCCAATCACCACTGGACTCGAGCACCTCAGTTCCCAGGAGCAAACAGAATCTCTTCAACAGAGACCGACTACAGTCGACTCCAAGCTACGCCTCTTCGAGCCACCCACCCAGTTTACAAGCGACACACACCTAGTAGTAGCTACCTACTTGAGTGGACAGAATAGGTTGCTCGGCCTTGATTATTTTGTGGTTTTTTGGGTGAATGCTGTACCCTCAGTCTACACCTGCGGCAAACAGCACCAACGAGCCCTTGCGCAGCCACACACCATACACCGAAGCTCACCTCAGCGTAGCACAATCAGAAACATCGCAAGCTCAAAAGGTCAAACTTTGCGCAAGTATACTGGTCAAGGAAATCCCACCAAAGTGCAAAATTGTCCTGGCCACACCAGATTTCATACCCTGCAGAAAAACCACACAGCCGGTTTTATATTTTGGATGCGCTCCAGTACCACATAAGTACCTGATCCATCCCGGATGCATCTGGCCTAGTTTCAACCAAAAGCACTAGGCATAGTGACGTGCCTTCTGTAGCCACAGGACTTTATGCGTCAAAATATAGAAGTTAATGTGTTGCAAATAAAAACTCGGAATGTGACTTTCTGTTTGAAAAGCTTTGTTGTATTAATGTCAGGTGGTCGCGAGTTTTCTCTAACAGCATGAGTCCTTTTTCAGTTGTGTACAACGCGATGCAGTGAATGGTTACCATTCTATCAGAAAAATCACCCCGACTTACCACAATCCCACTGACGAGACAGGCGAGATTCAGCTCGACTATGTGTGGTTCCAGTTCCGAGATCACGATCTGAGTCCCAGACACGCAGAACAATATCGGCTCGAAGAACATCCAGAAGATTTCGAATGCTGTGTTAACTGGATTTTGAAAAATAAGCATGGAAAAAATAATATTTTACTCTAGCATTTTTATAGCCCTAATGATCCTGTCATTAATTTCTGCTCTGTACCAGAATCCATGACCCAATACATCACCACAATTTAAGTCATATTTCTTAAAAGTAAATCTTTAAATTCATTCGACCTGAACCCATTCGGACAGTGTACACAATTGTGTACATTATGCACACATAAGTAATTTTCGGCATACTGCATACTGCAAGGCTCAATGAACAATGATCTTACCTATGAGTAAATAATTCGCAAACCATCTTACTGTTCTATGTCATAATTAGTTCATATAACTGTATCTGAACCTATAGCATACAGTTCATTGGCTATGACAACGAAATAAGTGTTGTGTCGAATTAAGTATAGTTCACATGACAAAATGCTTTGTTTACAACACCTGGAACCGCAAATTAAAGTGAGTCTGAAAGGGTTAAAACATCAGCAATTTTCATATAGCACGGGTTTTTTCAGATGAACAAGTGATAACACAGTAAAATCATTGATGTGACACCACTTTCAGTATTTAATTGAAATTTTATTTTCTAGTATTTACTCACTTGCCTAGTGTTGAAGAATAATACGCAGCTCTAAAGTAAACATGAAGTGAAAGTTTTTTTGAATATCAGTAATACAATTTCATTGCAAAAGTTTGCCAATTGCTAGCGAACGTTTGTCATATATTTCTTACAACACTAGTAGTCAAGAACATATATAGGAGGAATAATATCATAGCAAGATTAACTACATAGTAATCCAAATGTTTTTGAATACTTAAAGTGAGGAAACAGTGATAATATTACTTAGTAGAAAATATTACGAAAATTTAAGTAGTTTTGAGTCACAACTTGGTACGTAATTATATATGTAGTAAATAAAGGAGTCGGCTTAAAAAAATGGCATTTGGCTGCCTAGTATGTGTCTGTACGTATACATAAAAGGTAAAGCCAGATATATACGCAACCAGCACAGCTTTCGAATGATATATGACATTATGCGATATGTTGTTTGTGGAGAGGAGATATTTGGGCATCTCTTTAACATCGGGGTCTTCAGAGCCGATGAGTGTGAAGCAAGGCATGGAGCAGCATAGGAAGGCAAGGGCGGAGGTAACGGGATATTCTCGAGAAAACTCGCCTACACACGTCATCGTCCGGTACGATTCCCCCTTGTGAAAATCCGGGAAGCGACTCTGCCGGGAATCGAAACCGGTTCTCCTTCGTGGGAGATGTGTAGTAGTCTGACCAATACACCACCACGGCCACTACATGGATGTTGTCGACGTACTATGACACTGAATTGCTGTGTTTCCATAAATCAGCTAACAAACGAAAAACTCTTATTTTCGACCACTCTACTACAGAAATTAGCGCAAGAACAAGCAGAAGGACCCTAATCAGTGAGGGAAGAACAGATGTCGGTATGTGCTATTCCTGAGATAATCTTATTTATTTCATAATGTAGACTTATAAAGTGTTTCAGTGAACGACGACCATTTATACTATGTTACGTATCCTCGGCGCCATGCATGCTAAAATACCACACTTGTGTGGTTGATGAAGACAGATCGATCTTAGCTCACATCCAACCTCCAGCATGACAATGTATGATGAAGAAACCGGAAGCCAAGTGCTTCGGAGTGTCCGATGTAGTGTGTGTGTGTAAATTTGTGTGGTTCTCAGGGAGTAAATACTAGAAACAGTAGCGACTTTCAAGGTCAGCACAGTAGATTCCGAACTTACTATCACATATAATAATGTCCAAATGTCTGTATGGAAAAAATATCAAGATAAAGATGACTAGCTGAACTACATGACGCTGCTTGGGTGTAACTGAGCAATGAGAGGCACACGTTTATGTTTTCGGAGTTCAATTAGGGGCAGGAGATAATAAAGGGCACCTTTTAGAAATTTCCAGCCCAATGGGTCGCTGTAGTCAGTTTTGGACTATACGTTATTTAAGTTGGGTACTGAAGGGTGTAAAATCGAAACACATGAAACCATTTTAGGTGTTTCGGGTCCAGTGTCGGGCCGAGCCTATTTTGGTATAGGTACACAGTACTTTTTAATGGTTGCCGAAGGATATCCCTACCAAATTATGGTCTCTCGGTCCATCAAGTAATAAATTATTGTATAGATAACAATATATATATTGTATAGATAACTATATATATATATATATATATATATATATATATAGCTTGAGTGTAGCATTACTTTGTGAATTACCAGGGTTTCCTGTTTTTTGGGAAATGTTCACAAGCAGGCAAGAATTTAATGTTGTTACATGCTCGCTGCTTCGCTTTGCTTGCGAGAGAGAAAATGTTTGAAAGTCACACATGTAACCCGAGAGCAGGCGGCGAAGACAAAGACAAGCTTACACAGGCTTGCCGCCGTACGTGGTGCCACGATAAATCTTTTGCGGCTCGCGCACTCCTGAACTTCAGGTGATAGAATTGTTGTGTTTATGTGAAGAACATTCTGGTTTTGATCGTCCCTGCCTCTCTTAGCGTGACTCGGGGTGCGAGGAATATTCCAGATCTTGGCTGCTGATACTATGAAAGCACGCCGGGCCTCCGATACGAGAGTTTTAGGAGTGTTGGCTTGCTTGCGCAACCTTGAACGATAGACGACGAACGAGAAGAGCAGCGGGTGGCAAAAGAACTGACCAGCAGGAGGAAAATCTGCGATTGCGTGCACCGATGCAGTGAAGAGTGCATATGTCAGGCTGACTATTATACTGGATGCATGAGTGAAATACATTTTTAATGATGACAAAAGACTGACCGAACATTTGTTGATGAGTGTGAGTTAATTGGCTAGTATCAAACAGAGATATTGAAAACTTTAATTAGAGTTGAGATCGACATTAAAAACTGCACGTATTGAGATATAAAAGAATTGTAATTTTAGAGATAGATATATTAATGATGCAAATAATAGCCGCGCGAATAAATTTAAATAAAATTTAGTATTTTTATTTTTACTAAGACTTCCATCATTTATGAATTTGGAGACACGCCTCTAGCATCTTTTAACAAAGCCTTCTATACACAGCCACAACTTTATTTTAATTACTGGTCGCGTTTTTTTTGTTAAGACATTTTATAATGATTCTACGCCGATTATAACTACGTTACTACGATTCCAAACGTCTGTGATATATGGCCAGACAGCTGAGACGCGTATCATTTAAAGTCAGCTAATCCATGAGAGTAGATTTGAACTAAACTGTTTTGATGTATGCTCACATAAGGCATTAACGTATAGAAGATTGTTCCTAGCTGCACCGACAGAAATATATTGTTGCAGATACCAAAAAAACTTTCCTTGAAAATTACTTGTTTACAATAAAAAACTAATGAACTAATGAACTTGACCAAGCTGTTACTCCAAATATCTGCATTTAACACTTTGAGACAAATAAATCATTAAAAATAATTTTTTGAGTCAAATAATTTTTGGTTGTATATACTATATGTTCAACTAATCAATTTGGTTAGCATACATATTATAAACACCATGGCAGAATTACGCGAATATCTTGTTTGAAGTGAATAAGTATTGGTTTACCTGGGATAATCTGATGTCTATTATTAAATGATCTGTTGAGGTAACAACATCAGCTTGGTCCCGCAGTGACAGTTATTTGGTTGGCTGTAGAATAATAGGGTCATGTGGCAGACATGTTCAATTCTGATAGTTGGGCATCATCCTGTGTCCAATTACGGGCCACTTATCACAAAATGACTGACAGAATTTCGTATGTGGCATGCAAGAAACATCAGTGAAACACCCACAGGCATCTTAGAGTATGTAAATAACGCGTGGCTGATGTATGCCAAAGAGTATGATTATAAGATCATGTTTGCGCATAAAGCACTCATGTGGTAGAATGGTTAATTTCTGATAGTTGGGCATCATCATGTGGGAAATTGTGGGCCATTTAACACAAAATGACTGACTTAATTTTATATATATGGCGCACAAGCAAATGTCTGTGAAACACCCACAGGCATCTTAGAATACGTAGAGAATGTGTGGGTGATGTTTGCCAAAGAGTACATACTGTCTTTTGTGGTATGCCATCTGTTCCTTATTACTGAGGAAACATGATCAGCAAGCTTATGTTCCATTTATGGCATACCGACTAAATGTTGTTGTGCAGTAGCAAATAGCATATGCGTATTCAATTTATTTTACATTTAATGTATATGCGAGGTAAAATGATCACGTAGAATTTCTAGTACTAGTGAAAAATAGTTTTTAGACCAGAAACCTGCTAAGCATAACATGCAAAAAAAATCATTATTTAGCATTTTAAATTCTACCTGAAAGTTGTCCGAAACTAAAATACTAGTCTTTTAAACAAAACACATAAATCCCAGTATTGACTCAGGTACTAACATAGTCTATATAGCTAAGCTAATAATACTTTATGTATGTGAAGTAAGTATCTAGATTTACTTAAAAGGTTTTATATGCAGGGACGGCCCGAGACATTTTTCTAGTGTAAGCGAACAATATTTTGGCGTCCCTTCCATTCCCTCCCCCCCCCCCCCCCCCAACCTGATAGAGGAGGTATGGGCGTTTCCTTCCCGCAACCGCCCGGAAGAATTTGAAAATGAAGGCTTCGGAAATAGATTTTTTAGGTGTAATTTTACTTAAATATAAGGGTTAAAGGCTGTTCACGATAAGTGAGCACTTTATAAATATACCTTAGAAAAATGTCACTGCTCCTACTTGCATGCATTGTAATGGGCGCACTGAGTGGCATGCGCCCAGTAAAGTTGGCAACGGAGGGAAAGTAGTTCCATATCTTAACGGTAGAATAAAAGTGTTAGGTAACCATTTGTGATAACTTAAAATTATTTATTTCGCTTTCTGTTAATTTTAATGTGTCGGAAGTGTACAAATGAGCGGATTTGTAATATTTATTTTTGTGGTAATTTCACAGTTTCATTTGACCGACGCTTAAAAAAGTGATGAGGCCTATGAAAATGTTAATTTTACATAAGGCGGAAGAATACGCTACGTTTGTATAAGAAGATCTTAAGCAGGGCTTTCAAAAGTGCTCGTTTTACCATGAACAGCCTATATCAGTAATGATATACACACAAGTTTTTTAATAAAATAAATCATGATACTTGGAGAATTTTACAAACTTGCATTAATATAAACTACATAAATCTAAAAAATACACTTAGGCCTATGTAAAATTTAAAATGACAGAAAGGATATCAAATTCAATTAATACAACCACAAGTCAGTTTACAAAAAATCGAGGCAAAGCTTAACAACATAAACCATTACATCATTAGAAACAGATTTTTCTGGCTTTAATTTTTGCGAACTCATTGAGTATGAGATCTGTGTCCATTTCATTTAGCAAGTCATTTTCAATGGTCATTGTTACCAGTCCACTTAAACGTTCTTGGGACAAAGTTGATCTTAAATAAGTTTCTATTTGTTTCAACTTAGAAAAACTTCTTTTACCACTGGCCACTGAAAATGGGAGCGTCAGAAGGATTCTCAAAGTAACACAAATGTTTGGGAAAGGTGTCCATATAACAATGTTTTGTTAAGAACGACAAGGCTTTAGCTGGAGAGCTTCCAGAGGGCAGCATTGGTGCAAAAATTTGCTGCTCATCAAACAGTTCAATTCCGTTTATATAACATTCTTCTCCATCACTTAGAACACTGTGAAGATGAGTACAGACATCCTTCAGCTCATTCGTATACCGTGTCTGCAGATTTTCAATGTCATAAAGAAATTTGAAACTCTTGCTGTGGTTCTCCATGAGTTCGAACCTCTCTTTAAGCGAGGATATTGCTGTGTCAAGCACAGAAAATAAGAAATTATCTTTGAACGACATTCTCCCAGCCTTAACAATTTCATCTTCAATCTCAGAGGAGAAATCCTTTTTTATTTTCCTTGGACGTACTTGGGTTTCTTTACCAAACTCGGCAGCAACACCGACTCTTTCTGCAAGTTCTTTTGCATTCGTGATGATGTTAGTGAGGCCTTCTTCTGATCTCATATTCTCTAATCTCTGTTCACTTTTAACGAGATCCATTGAGTTTTGCAGGTCAGATGTGACTTTTTGCAAAGCCTTACTCACCGTGTTTATTTTAAACAGAATCTTGTACCAAGTTACTAAACAGCACAGAAACTTGAAACTTTGTAGTTTCTTTGCCATTCCTAAAGCAGTTTTCCTGCCAAATGCATCGATTCTCATGTATTGAGAGGCTTCATACACGGCATCGTAAATCTCCTCAATATGATATCTCAGAGGCAATCAGGCTTCAATATTTCTCTTCCACCTAGTATTGCTGAGAGTTTCACTGTAAGAGTTGATGTGGTTTCACCAAAATATTCCATCGAAGAGTTGAACTTGAGAAGAAGTTAAAGATTTGTTGAATAATACCAAAATAGTCTTCTGCAATAGGGCTAGACAGGGCGGCATCGTTAACCACTAGATTAAGCGAGTGGTTTCCACATGGCATAAAAAATACTCGAGAATTCAAATCAAGTAGCCTTTTCTGAACTCCAGCATCCTTTCCTTTCGTGTTGAAGCCATTATCATATCCCAGGTCTCTCATGTTCTTCTAAGGGATGTTTAGTCTAGATAGCTCATTGAGTAAAGTTTGTGTGAGGCCTTCACCTGTAGAATCTGTGACAGGTACGAAACCTAAAAAATGTTTGTTGATTGACACTTCCTCATTTGCTACATATTTAACAAATCTCAAAACTAATGTGATTTGTTCAGTGTGGCTTGCACCAGTACAGTCCAATATTATGGAATAATATGTTGCCTGTTTTAGATCATTTAAAATCTGGTCTTGGATCTTAGTGGACAAGAGACTAATAAGATCATTTTGTATATTTTTACTCAAATAGTGAACATGTGTCCCTTCAGAAGTAACTCTTCTCACATGTTCAGCCATGACAACATCGAATTTGGCAATATATTCAAGTTTGAAAAAAATTACTATTGTTACGTTGGAAAAGAGTCTCGTTTGTTCCTTGAAAGGCTAATCCTTGAGTCCCTAAAAATTGGACAATACAAAGTAAACATTTTAGAACTTGGTTCCAATGTTCCGTTTCAGCTCGGATAATTCTTTAATTTTCTTTGTCAATCGTTTTATCCTAACGTAAACGTACGGTCAGTTCACACCAAGATTGACAATTTTTGATATGATTAGGAGACTTCTTATGACTGATCAAAACTTTGTCAAGTTTTGCCAATCTGAATATCCTTGGTCTCCAGGAAGAGATGAATTTTCATTTCCTAAGACTTTGCAGGCAAAACAAAACACTGCATTTCTTAGTATTGAATAGAGTAACCAGATCCTGAGAATGTTTTCCCCACTGCAAAGTTTCCTTGTGTAATAATGTGAAGAAAACTTCCTACCTTTAGCATCATTGGGAAACTCTATGTCTTTGACTTGCACAGGTCCTCGCTCAACAAGAATTTTTCGCACCCCATCTGTGATTTTGGATAGCCACTCTCCACAGTCAGGTGATAGTAGTGCCGATGACGTGCCTCTGGTCAGTTTCAAAAATAAAAAATTAATCTTTTTGCTTTACACTCCGATTCGCAACAATGCAAGCAACATAAGCCAGAGGGCAGTAAAAATATAAAAAAATATAAACAAAGAAACAAAAGAATACAAAATGAAATAAATACCACTTCACCTGTAACACACCATCTGCCGACAGATAAACAAATTAGTCCAATTATTTTTATGAAGTAAATATTTTGGATATCAAAAGTTAAAAGATAGTACACAAATATAAAATGTAGAAGGAATATTTGACCAAACATCGTGATTATATGAAACCTAAATAAAGAATAATGGAAAAATAGTGATAAACTATATTTAACTGATTTTGTGATGAAGTCTTAACATTTTCTTAAAAATTACAGTCTATTTTACCCTATTAACTATACTTCTGGGGTTTCAAAAAAACAAGTCAAATATAAGAAAAATTTCAAGATCTGATAAAATCTTTCAGATAATACTACATTGTTTATGATTTTTCTTATTGTGTTGCATATTTCAACCCGTGGCCAAAAAAAACTATGATTAAATGTGGCCCTCGTCAAAACAAAGTTTGGAGACACCTGGCCTAGAAGAAAAAGGAGTACTTCTGACTCGGGCTTTAGGATTTTAACCATGCATTGGACCATTTTTGGTCACAAACAAGAAAAATGAATATTGCAGCAATGGTATAAAGTACTCGACTAACCGATAAGTTACTTTTCCTGGAAGTATCCGTCAAGCAAAACATCCATTAATCAAATCATGTTTCACTATAACAATGTTAATAATTTATACATAATAAATGACATACTTTGGAAAATAACAATTAGAGGACAATTTATTTAGAGACATAAAAAATTAGACCGTAAAAAAAAAGAAAACAAAATAAGAAGTGATTATTTTACTTATTTGTACTTACATATTACTGCGGTGTAAATGAAATCAACTTACAATTTCAGTGGTTTGTTGGCATCTTGATGGCCCAGTCACAACCTCAGACTTTGACAACTCTTCAACAACGGTTTCGTTTACAGGTTACTCGTCCGATTTAGTTAAGGAAGTTGGAGCTGAAAAAAACCTTTGCAAAGCTTTTGATTGCTTTACATCTTCTTTTACATGCTGTAATTTCCTTTTGCGGTTAAATGACACCGATGGTTTTAACACTGGACATAATTTTAATTTTAAAAATAAATACAAGAATACAAACAGGAAACTGTTAACAGGACACAACATACATGTAATTGTAACCACACTAAAACGACTGATTCGAACTGCACCGTCCACGCATTAGTTCGAAAATGGCGCTTCAAGCAAACAGTAGACGAGTTCATTCCCACACTCATGAAGATGGCAGACGCCATGCATGATTCACAGATGAGTTCATTTTACCCAAAGAGAGGTACCTATCGTATGCTCTGCATCACATGTGAGTTGGCCACTTTATTTCTTTTATACTTTAAGTTATGGGCTATTGTTATTGGGAGGACTTATTAACTGTGCATATGATTTATATTTTCTACGTTTTGTTGTATTTAATGAAACTATTTCTGATTTCTGCGCCTTCTGGGTCTATATTGTTTGAGGGCATGGAGGGCGCCTTCGGCACCCCTCCCCCTCTTGCCAGGTGCCCTACGCGACCGTGTACTTCGCTTACACCAAGGATCGGCCGTATGTTTATGAGTACGTAGTAGAGTAGTTGATAGAATACTTGACTGTAGACGAAAGATTTGTGACATCTATTCCCGGTATTTCCAAAGATTTTTTCTAATTGTGAAATAAAGCTGACTATAACACATATGAATATGGTAAATACATCAATTTTTTGGGGATTTGACACAATTATTTTTTGGTTTTGAAAATGCATGGCAAGCTGCATCTATGTGGGCCACAAGTGGCCAATAGCTGGGCCATAAGTGGCTTACCAACAATTGGCTAACGACATGTGGTTTACTTACGACAGGTCAGAAGTAGATAGCTGGAAGTGGCCCACTTGTGGCTAATTTATGGGCAACTCTTGTTTTGCCAGACATCTGCTGACAGTTAAATATCTGTATGTGGCAAAGGAGTAAACACATCATACCACAGTCATCATTCATCATGTGTGCCACATGCATCTGCATGTGGGCTGCTTTTTCACAATCAGATCTGCACATGTGGGCCAACAATATTTTGCTACTTGGGTAGTTTCCCTTATACAAAAATCCTGAGCCCCTGAACCAGAAAACCTGCCAAAATTTCACTGCTTAAAGTTTTATGTAAAAATTTCTTTTCTGAATTTTCAGTAACATTTCCTGCCCAACTGCAATGGGAACATCAAGGACAACTGCAAACGGACCAACAACAATGTTTAGATGCCTTCCATACACCTTCCAGACAAATGGGACACTGTGCCATGTGGCTTGGCGAAAGGGCACATAAACAACAAGGTAGTCGCCATTTGACCTATATGACGATGCACGTGCAAGAGATCAGACATATTGGGAGGCGAGGTGATGTCAATCCACCCACCACCTCCTCAGCACTGGACAAAGGAGGGTGCACTCCACAACCCCTCCCTTGCCCTGCTACAGCGACAACAACAGCTGAGGGATATGAATTGCAGGCAGCAGGTCATGTGAGATGTGCTCAATCCACATACCCTGCTTTCCCATAGGTTCATTCCAACCCCTTAATGGGTGCAGAGGGGTCAGCCTCATTAGGGGAAGACTCTGCTTCCATCCAACACCATGCCGTGGATTCATGCCGAGCATATGTTCGTGTTTACCACGGCTGGCCAGAAGCAAGTGAGTGCGCCGGAACCACTATGTCTTCAGTGCTTGCGCCCCATCCCACAGGATGTCGTGGACAAGTACGAACTGGTGCTCAACACTGTTGTTGTGACCGAAAGCCCAGCTTAACCCTCAGCCACATGGAGAGCAACAGTAAGTGGAAAAACAGTGGTAGTTAAATAGATAACCAAACATTCCAATAAACCAGTGCAACATTCGGACAATCAGAAAATCAATGTATACCCAATTACAACCAATCTAAAGGTGTACCAATTGAATGTTTGCAGGCCAATGGGCGATGACACATTGTTGCATGCTTTGCCAGCAACAATATTATCATGAGTGTCTAAACGCGAGCAAAACTGCAACCGTAATGGGACAGCAAAGCAGTGCAAAAGGGAAACCATAAACAACTCTCTGCAATTGGGACAATTTCCTCACAGGACTTGATTAAAAGATAACAATCTGTAGCAAAGCAGACTGTCAGGAAGGTGAAGGCAGTGATAGTACACAATGTCGTATTTATGAAGCAAGGATGCACGAGCCATATCTGAATAACAGTGAGAGTCTGACAATGAGAGGAGAAGGATTCAAGTGTCACCACTGCATAGCAGCGGCCGATGTAAACAACCAGCTGTTACATGCCCACAATGTGCATGTGATGCATGTTAGCAAAAACACCGTGCATGCCCAGGCAACACTGAAACTTCCAGCTTTTTCTGCAACAACTCTCTCATTCCTACAATATGCTCCCTATTTCCCACAAGTACTGGCCTTTTATTCGACACCAATAATCCCATCAGTTATGCCAACAGGCACCATGCTATACCCTTCTGCCCAGCCCTCGATGACATTCCCATAAAGCAGCTACGGACCAGCAGCTGCCAGCAACTGGCTACAGGACAGAGGAAGGCAACTGTAAACCATTGCAAATGAGACCAATCTACCGCAAAACCGACTGCTAACACCACACCAGCAAAATTTAAAACACTGCTAACCGTAGCTGGAACAGCAATGAAGACCCAGCCCCCTTCTTAAATGACTGCACATATCGCTTAAAATGTACAGTATGTTTGAAGAAGATTTGGCTAGCTGTGTCAGAGCGCAACTCCACAGAGAAGTGCGCTCTTGGTGGCACTCACTAAACCATTACGGATTGCAATGGGACTAATATTTCCAGTCATTCCATTGCCACTTCAAAGGAGCTTTCACATCACTCCAGGTGCAGAATGAGCTCACACTGGAAGAGCAGCAGGTGAATATATCATTGACGTAATTCATCACATGGAAAATTCACTTGGTTCGCCGATTCCACCCACACCTGCCTGAACAGGAGGTACTTGATGTAGTGGCTGAGACTGTACATCCCAAACTTCGTGCCATGTTGATACTGTTTTCAAACAGTACCTTGAATTAACTTATGTGTGCAGCGATCATCCTCGAGCGTAACCCGTGACAGCCACACTGTGATCCGGGTGCTGCACGATGGTGGTACTAGCATGTGAGTGGAAATAGGAAGGGACAAAGTGAAAGTCTAAGTGGAACCAATTCGAAATATTTCGGCCAACACCAGGACAAAATTTATAACTAAAATTCCGCACCCCACAGTAATCAAAACCAGAGTTCTAACAATCAAAAGGATAATAGCACCGTGATCAGTGCGGAAAATAAAAATCACAAATGGAGTACAACCCAACCACTACTGCGACCATATCGATACTGTGATGGTGAAGTGTATCACTGGCACAGTAAGTGCTCCAACAACCAGCATCTGAATCACACCAAAGAAAACGCAAGCAGCCAGCAGGGAAACAGGAAGCAGGTGTAAAAGGGCCAGATGCTCCCGACACCCCAATCCCATTACAACAACTGGATATGACACCACAACAAGATCTCATGAATTAGGTTAGTAGCAGCAAGTCACAATTTATTCACATACTTGTTATTGACAACGGTCAAGATTGTCATGAGCTGACTGACACTGCAGCTATAGTTAATTTTCTGCAAATGCCTTTTTTGAATACCAAAGATGTCAGACTTCTAACCACTCTATTGGATTAGCCACTAACAAGTACAGCAGTACACCACTATGGCAGGCCATGGTGATAGCTTACCCACTGTATCCTTAGGAGGAATCGATAAGACATACAGCCAGAATATCAGGTCGCCTTTCAGTGATTACTCAATGAATGTAGGTATGTTTTTACCTAGCATGACGCCTTATGTTAAACGACAGTCTTGGAACACAAGATCCTGCTTATGGAAGAAGGGCCTATATGCACACTACCATGGAGCTATCTGCGACACTAGGAACGTATTATTCGGCAACAAATCAATGAAATGCTTAACGATGGTGTAATGTAACTCGGAAATTATGCTCGCACCGAAAAAAGATGGTACCTGGAGATTCTGTTTGGATTCCAGACCGATCAATCAGGTGAGCATGAAGAACAAGCTTAGCTTACTCGGCCAAGCAAAAATTATTACCTCACTAGACCTGAAAAGTGGGTACTGGCAAGTACCTGTTAAGTTAGAGGGACGGGGAAAGACAGTTTTAACGGCCTGCGACATAAGACAATTCCGGTTTTGTAGAATGCCATTTGTGCTCACGTGCGCACAGTCCAACTTCCAGGCAATGGTATTCCAATCTGGAGTAGCTTAGGCTAATTGATGAGTATACAGCTCCAATCATGTGACAAAAACTCAGAAAATTTTTCAGACTGAACAAATGGCTCCAGGAACAAGTGTCATCACAATACTGCTGATGGACTTATTGTTGCCACAATGGCGTTTCCAATGGAACAGATATACTGATGAAGCATTCGTGGAAATCAAACAAAAATTCAGGTGTTCCTGACCTAGCCAAGGTATAACCCTATCCGGCATTTATAACTGCAAACTGGTGTCAGTCAAGAAGGCTAAGGGCCGTGTTATACTAGTGCAGTGACGATGGGGACCACCATGTCATTGATTTTGCCAGTGTCAGACTTGCCACAACAGATCTGCGATATAACATTAACGACTGAAAATACTTGGCGTCGTCTGGGCCATTAAGAAATATATGGCCTATCTCGAATACCAGAAATGTAAGCTGCGCACTGACAGTTTGTGCCTCATGTGGCTGCGCACCAAACAGGAGGTGATGAGTAAGCTAACCAGGTGGCCACTACTCCTACAGGCCTACAAAAGCATTGTTGAATATGTTCCAGTAAAAGAAAATCAGTTGGCATATTTTCTATAGTGATCTCTCAGTGCTGACATCATAGTCCAAGACGATGCGGAGTGGAAGGATATAATGCCACCGATTGCACAAGAACCATTGCAAGAATTGAACATAAAACAATTGGACATTGTAAATAATAATATCTTGGTTAGTGAACTGTACCGCGAAGGCACAGTTAGGAAATGAACTCACACAGCCTAAGATATACATGTGTGCATAATACACAGTTGTTTGTTGGTGCATGATTGACAGCCACTTGCAGAGTTGTCTACCAAGCGATTCTCAGAAATGGTGGTTGTTGGTTCCACCGTTTGCAAGGGAGAAATTGTTAGTGTACACACACAGTAGCAATGTAGCCGGACACCCAAGAATTGATATGATCATACATAATGCAAGGAAGAATTTTTCTGGCCCGGCCTTATCAAGCAGGCATGCCAACACAAATTCAACAGTGTACTAAATGTAATTTGTTCAAGGAGAGACATGCAGACATAGTTCAACAACAGCTGTGCTTACTTTAGAAACAATTTGAAACTGTTTGCTGGACCTTAGCCGGGGGGAAACAATTTGTAATCGTCACCGACAATTTCTCGAAAAGGGTGGAAGCGTATCTGGCAAGCAGTACACACAGAAAACATAGTACGAGTGTTGAGTGAGGCCTTTTTCCTTAGAGGGAGGTACCTGAATGATCTCCTGACTGATAACAGGACCGAAGTTGCGGGAAAATATAGTGAGAGAAGTGTACCAGGTAGGAGGTGAGGCACAACAAGATGACTATATATCATCCACCTGCGTCCCCAAGGAACACCGCAATCAGGAGTTAAGGGTGCAAATTCAGCTCTATGTGGGCAAATAGCAGACCACGTGGGCCAACTATCTGTCCGCCATATTGTTTAGCCTTCAGCAGTGTGTGAACACCGGCACCCACAGGCAAAACACTTGAATATGTGCTTTTGGGGCACAAACTTCACCTGCTTGGCGAGGCCAACTGCCCACGGGTGGGGGAATGCAGCAACCTCGCCAGCTGTGACACTTGGCGAGACCGTCGCCATCAACAGCAGCATGAGGTGCGCCGACACCAAAAAGAACACACTGCCAAGTAGCTGCCGACCAGCACATGGCCACAATCAACATTGCAAGTAGGGCAGATGATAAAGGTGAGTGCTCACCTGCAGTCCGCCGCCGGCAGAAACTTCTGCGCAGGCTTCGCAGCGAGATGGAGCAGGCCGCACAGTATCACCAAGAGCTACAGAACCACCACCAACTTGGTCCGACATGGGAGGAGAGGTATCAGGAGTGCATCGGTACGACATCCAGCTATTGCTGGGTGACATTGCCGATGAAACCGCACCATGCACTCTGACGCCCCACGACAGCAATAATAATATGCACCTCCAGCAGAGGGGTCAACAACAGCGGGCATTGTTGTGATGACACCCGACACAGCAGTGTCCACCAGAGGTCATCATAATGGCGGTCCGGGTGTCAGGGACAGCGAAGTGCCACCAGATGCCACCATATCGACAACAACTGCACCCCAGAGACCACCGCAAGAAGAGGAGTTATCACCCCTGCTGATCCATGGCAGTGACACCGCAGTCGAGCATCCCCAAGGAAAGTACCATGCCAGCACCTCCAGCACATATGTCACCTGCTGGGGCAAGAAACTCGACATCGCCCAGCACAACTGATGCCATGCAGAGCACATCTGACGACTAGCCCAGGTGTCACTGTTGACACGGCACATACAAGTACCGCCATTCAGCCACCCGCACCCTGAATGGCACTGGATCTTCCAGTGGAAAAACTATCTGCAGGTGCCACGATGCCCGTAATCTTGGCACCACCAACACCAGAGGGGTTGGTGGTGCCGCATGTGGCCGTGAGCTGCTTCCACACTGTCGTTCTCGGCAGCTGTAAAAAAGGAGTGGGGTAAACAGTGCACATATGTTACTTTTATTCTCTCTCTGCCCTATTTCATAATATTGGCTACATCAGTGTGTGCATTTTCTTGGCAAACGTGCCGTTCAGTACATGCTGTTGCAGTCGAACAAGGCTGTTACACAACTGGCAAATGCTGCAATTCCTTCTTCAATTGAAGGGTGGATTCCAAGTGGCCGCTGGCTTGGTGTTCTGTGCTGGTAGGGTCTCGTGCTATTGAAGTAGTGGCGTCATCTGCTGGGGATACACTCCAGTGTGTGTTTTATACAACTTTGCAACTGCCATACCCACTACAAGGTGAAGAATAAGGGCAAGCGAGCTGAATTGGGCTGCGCCCATGTCAAGAGTGTTTTACCTATAATGTAGAAAGTGTTATTAATTCCTAATATTTGTAATTTTGACATTCTGTGTACTGATGGTATCAATCTTTGTTTGACCTATTTTGCGTAGTTCTATCGCAATTGTGGAAGGCTCAAAAATGTCATGTACACTGTATGGGCCATGGTATTTTAAATTTAATGCTTTTTGCCTGGTGCGAGACTTCGGCCAGACAAATTGGCCGAACTTAATGTCATTTGGCCGGAATTTTGTATCGAATATGGCATTTTGTTTTTGTTGACACTCAAGTAAGTTAATGCAGGCTTGTTCTCTGGGTTCCTTTAATTGCTGGCACCAGTAATCGGCATGTGGTGAATACTTGTGTGTTATTACATGACATGGTTGCACTGATTCTACTCCATGTAGGAGAAAAATGTTGAAAATGTTGTACTTCTGTTCACAGTTGAATTAGTTGAAAATAATGTATTGTACATATCTGTCCCAGTGTGCTTGGTCTTCGTTTGCGCAGGCTGTGAGCTGTTGCGAGAGAATCTTGTTCACTTATTCTGTTAATCCGTTACATGCTGGATTGTAAGCAGTAGTTTGGAGTCTTTTAAACTGTATTTTTCGGAAAAGTTCGTTCATAATGTCGTTATTAAATTATGTTCCCTGTCGGTAAGAATTGATTTGGGGCAGCCGTGTTGCAGAATAACATCCTTAATGGAATTCGCGCATGTGATAGCGTCAGTACTTTTTACCCGATGGGCGACTGCGTAGCATGTGAAAAACTAGGTCATTACCAATATGTACTCATTTCCTGATGCAGTTGTTTGTAACTGGCCTTTCGCATCGATACCCCAGGAGTGTAAATGGGGGGGGGGGGGCGGAATTGGTGTCATGCGACCAATAAGTTTTTGATTCGTGTGTTTAACTTTTTGGCATGTGGGGCAGTTTTTAATGTATTCTTTAACATCTTTGGACATAGTGTCCCAGTAGCATTGATTTTTTATTTTGGGTAAAGTTTTATATTGCCCGAAATGTCCTCCACCTAATAAGGCACTGTGGTGTGCCGTTATTATTTCGGGTAAATAGTATTGTGGTACTAGTGTTAATTGCTTTTCGCTTGTTGGGGTACGTGATTTTGTATAAATTTCTTCATTTCCAGTAACACCATAATGCCTGACCAACTGGAGGTACTTGGATGTGGCCTTTTCCGGTTCAGTGAGGGCTAATTTAAATTGTGTTATGTGTGGGTCGTTGACATT
The DNA here is from genome assembly GCA_029891345.1 of Dryococelus australis. NCBI lineage: Eukaryota > Metazoa > Arthropoda > Insecta > Phasmatodea > Phasmatidae > Dryococelus > Dryococelus australis. Next base: position 72,044,127 of record CM057006.1, on the reverse strand, counting down.
TTCCTCTAGGAAGGGGGATGTGGGAGTTTGTGTGATTGGCATGAGTAGTAATTGCGTGTCGTCCTCGACCTTTATGTACTCTTGTTCGTGGATGTATACATGGTGGTAGTATGGTGTGTTATTATTAGTTGTAATTATTATTTGACAATTTAAACATGGATCTAGAAATGTGGATTTGATTTGGTTTTCATTTCCTTGGATGGCTATTTCTATTTGACTTGGTATAACTGTGTTATAATCTTTGTGATTGCCTGTAGTGGGAGGTATTCTTCGTTTATTACCAACTTTGCTATGCGGGCTTTATCCGTAGTGTGGAGGTCTTGTTTTATTAAAGGTTTTATTTCAGTCCAGTGGTTTGTAATGAATTTTGTAATTTTATTTTTGACTTCATTTTCCTTGCCTTGATTTTGTAGTAATGTCCTGGCTAAGGCTTTATGGAATGACGAATATGTCAGGAATTCCTTATTTATAATATAAGTGTTGTTGTTTACTGTTATTGGTGTAGTGTCAGCTGTACCTGATGTTGAGAGTCTACTTCATAACATCTGCTAATGTATTAAGTTTTCCTTTGATTATTCGATCTTCAAAATCGTATTCACTTAGGGCTATCACAAGTTTCTGGATACACACGTTATGTTCTGCCATATTTTTCAAGTAACGGAGACTAACATGGTTGGTCTCTATTATAAATTTTCTCTCGTACAGATATTGTTTAAAGTAAATGACAAAATACTTGATTGCTGATAGCTCTCGTTCCGTAGCCGGCCATTTTTTATTCGTTAAGCGATAGTTTTTTGGACGCGAATGCTATGATGGTACGGCCATTAGTTCCCAGAACTTCCTGCATTAGGACGGCGCCTCTCGCAGTTTGGGAGGCATCACAAGCCAGAACGGTGTGTCTGTGTTCGTCAAACTTTGATAGTATTGGTGTTTAAGTAAAGCCGATTTTAATATGTCGAACGCCTGTTGTTCGTGTAGTGTCAATTTAAATCTTGTGGTTTCCTTTTGATAACTCTGTTAGCGGCTCTGCGAGTTGGGTGTAATTGAGTATGTATCGTCTTAGATAGGACGTGAGTCCGAGGAATGTTTTTAATTGTTTCACGTTTTTCGTTGGATCCATTTGTTGTATGGTTACAATTTTCTCGGGATCTGTTTGAATCCCTGTCGGCGTAATATAATGTCCTAGAATTTTTATTTCTTGCTGTGCAAAGTTGCCTTTCTTAGAGTTTATCTTTACTTTGTATTTACATAATCTTTCCATGACTTTTTGAATATTTTCAAGGTGTTCATTAAAGGTGTTCCCTGTGAAAAAAATGTCGTCGATATAAGCGACGGCTGTGTTCCAACTAGTATATGTATAATGGGGATCCTGGCTCACTCCTTATTTTCATCAAAATATCGAGTTTTTTTGCTCCAAAATCAAGGTTTTTCAGTCTAAATTTAGGCTATAAATTTTTTTAAAAAAGGAGCTCTCAAAAACCAACAAAATTTTCAATTTTTTTTCAAAATCGTCGTGCCGGATTTGCGATAGTTAAAAAACAGCAAAATTATGCAAAAATCAAGTAACTTTCTCGTTTTTCAAGCAATTTCCATGTTTTCTAGAAATGCTAATTTTGCAAGTGAGTAATCTAAATCTTATGAAAATCATTTCAAATTGAGCTTTTCGACAGATCCAAAAATATTTTTTCTTTATAACATTTATATCTTATAAATAATCGTACTAGTAAAAATCAAAATGAATGAACTTTCAGACACAGATCACGAATCTGGTTATGAGTCTCCAGAGAATTACATTGTACTTTTAAATGTAGAATACAAAGAAGATTTCGATTACGAGGGACTTCTACTTCCAGATTACGAGGGATTTCCAATTGTAGATCACTTATCTGATTCAGATGTATATGGTTATAATTCATATGATTGAGCTGGTTTATAACATTTAGATGGAGAATACGAAGTTGAGTTCGATGGCGATGAATTTCCAATTGCATATTACATATCTGATTTCGATTACGAGGGATTTCGAACTGCAGATTACGTATATGACTGTGATGAATCTTATTACAACGAATGCAGATAATGAATCTGATTGAGAAACGAAATAAATTTTGATAAATTCGATGAAATAATCATTATCGAAGTTCTACTAATTTTTTAAAAACTTCTTCTATTTGCTCTAGATTTTAACCAATTTCTCGAAGTTCGTATTTATCGTCAACGTTTTCTAAGAGTGATAATTGTAAGTTTTGTAAATTTGAATGAAATTTGTAAACTAACTCTCTAACTTCATCAGAGACATTATCATTTAATTTTTAGGAAGGTGGCTCCCAATTATCTCCATCTTTAAAAAAGGTTTGTCATACTGCAAGGTAACAAAGGTATTTGTATTTACAAAGAAAAATTTTTGTTACAAGTATGATAATGGTTTTTAATTTGGTGAAACAATTCATCTATATTTCTAAAAAATCGTAAAAGTTTTAAATGTAACCACTAAACTATGAGTCTAAAATATTGTATTAAATTATCGAAACAATTTGTTAATTCCTCCAATTAATAATATTAAAAAATTGTATATCTTCAGTAAATTCTTTCTTTCAAATAACCGTAAGTAAGATTCCTCCGACTAATTAAATCACATATGGTAACTACTTCGACATCTTTATTAAAATCAACACAAATTCTTATATTTGTTTTTTCTTTAACTACGGTTGTTTTTCTGTATGAAAAATCAATAACATATAAGAGTCTTCGCCCCAAAATGAATAGTAATTAATATCACCATCAAAGTTCACAGTTAGTTTATAATAAAGTTCATTATTCCTATAGCCGGTACCTAGTTTGGTTTTTTAATTTCTAAAACCATTATAAGCAAGAAATTGTTTAAGATAAATACAGTTTGCAATGTCTAGATACCAGTTTTCTTTTGGAAAAATTTCATTTCTACCATTTTTAACATAAATATTTCTTACACTACAAAGATCAAACATAGTAGTGTGTTTATGATGTTTAGCACAATTTTTCTATTAAATTGAAAACCTACAGTTACAAAATCAGGCATATCAAATTGAAAATTATTAAACTGATATTTTATATTAATAATTAAAAACATTTCCAGCAGGGACTTCTTTTTCTAAAAATTGCCAATAATCAAAACTAATAGGTATTTTTGGATCTTTATATATATATATATATATATATATATATATATATATATATATATATATATATATATATATATATATATATATATATATATATATGTATAGTGCAATGGTGGTGTTAGATTCATATTAAACAATAGGCCACATAATTTATTATGTCTTTTCAATACCAATTTTACTAGGATCAGGATGATGTTTCGTAACTTTATCATATTTTTTTCTAAAGTTTCATAAAGAAATAAACAGTTGTTATCAGATGAATTACGAAAAAAAAAGTAATCTTATAACCACCTTTCCAATAAACTTCATTGTTATCACTAATAAAACCTAACAGATATCTGAGAAAATTGATTATTTCATTTTTTTATTAGTAGAAATAGTTTTAACCACTTTTGTTATATCACTAGAAACAGATTTATCTTGATATAGATTATCAACACTAGTAAATTATAAATAATTTTCTTCACTAGTCGATCTTAATAAATAATTCATCATTGTTGTTGTTATACTCGGATTATAAACAGCTTTAATAATATTTCCATGTTTTGAGATTTCTATTCTTGAAAATTGGAAAGGAAAAAAGTTTGAACAAACATCAATATTGGCTTCTTCATTATGTATTGGATCAGCTCCAACCTTATCTCTCTTTTGTAATTTACATCGCTCATAAACATCAGCGTCATTTGGAAAAGAAAACCCATCACCTATAGGAATATCAAATTAGATTCTATTATTGTAAACATTTAAATTCCCCTTAATTTGATCAGTTGGGGGAAAAGTGTGCCTCTCAAAACTCTCAATATTTTTATAACTCATTTATGATTTAAAAATTTATATATAAATGGCAGAATCAAAGGGAGATTGCGTATTTAAATTACTCAATGAAAGATATAAAAAATAAATAAAAGGCATCATGAAAAATATAATGAAAAAAATAAGAACAAAAACTGCCATTAATTTCCGAATTACGAAATATTGGTAAAAAAGCAGAAAAAGTAAGTAAAGAAATCAAAAACTTTACGACAACACTAGTTCCTGTAGTAGCAAAACATTTAGATTATCCACCAACACCAATTGAAACATCATTTGAAAGAGAATTGTTCTCAGAACAAAAAATTAATTTGGAAGAGCAAATGGCAATTGTACCATTGAAACATTTACCACATGCAGCGTCTGAATCTACTATAAATCTCGGAACAGAATTTGCAAAAAGAAATAATGTTATTGATGAAAAATTTGGTTTTCGTGGAGTTAGGCAAAATTTTTCCATTGGTGATACAAAAGTAACGACAAATAATGATACACTATATGGTATGGATAAAGAATGTACACTATCTAACGAAAAGTAATTGGGCACCTGTCCACAATGTTTGTTTGGGTTGTCATCCCATTAGAATCTCGTAGGGCCACCTCTTGCGGCTATAACGGCAGCCACCCTGTCTGGCATGCTCTCTACGAGTGTTTGCAGTACATTCACGGGGATTCGTAGTCATTCCTCTTGCAACCATTCCATGAGTTGAGCAATGAATTTTGGCCGTGGCTGACGAACCCTCACAAGACGATTTAATTCGTCCCAAATATGTTTTATAGGGTTGAAGTCAGGGCTCTGAGCGAGCCAGTCCAATCGGCAAACATTGTTGTCGGCGTACCACTGCATAGTAGCCCTTGAAACATGGCACCTGGCATTGTCATCCTAGAAGTAACACAGGTCCATTCCATAAAAACGCCACAATGTCGGGAGCATTTCATTATCCAGACGGTTACAATAGGCCTCTGTGTTCATGCTCCCACGGACAAACACCAGCGGTTCTACGCCGAAGGCCATGAAACACAAGTCAACAGATGTACTGAATTACCTATCTTCACGGGTGCCCAATTACTTTTTGGTAGATAGTGTAAATTAACAACAGAACTTTGTAATTTGTTAATAGAAAATTTATCAGAAGCTCTTGCGGGTAAATTTTATGATGATGATTATGAAAATTATTCAGAAATCGTTAAAACAACCAATACTGCATTCCAACAATATAATCCTATAAAAATGTAGCTTCGAGTGGAGATTGGAAATACGAAAATATAATTGGACCAATTATCATAACTATATAAAAGAATAACATTCAGAATCAGCACCAAACACACCCGAAAGAATTTCTCCAAGAACTCCTACATATGGAGAAGATATAAAAAACGCAATAGTTTGCATATAAGAATATGTTTGTATGGATGGTGTTAGAAATTGGTTGATAGATTATTAGTCATTCATGGCGAAGAAAATGCTGGATATAAAAGTTTTTACAATGAAAAAGTAAACATAATTAATTTGCTAAACAATAAATTTTCTGATTTGTTGTTTGTAATCCAAAAGGAATTCCTTATCTTATAAAAGCTTTAAATGTAACTTCACACTCATTTTGGACTTCTAAATACATTATAAATTGGACATTATACAATTTAAATTTACACGAAATGCATTTGCGTGGTTATAATTATTCTGGACCATTTACAAAATTAGATGAAAGATTGGGAAGAGGCGATACAAGAATAAATAAGTAAGATGAAACATGCAAATATATCTATATTGCTTATAGAGACCATAACGATTTAAAATCTAGACATGAAGCTGATACAGTTTTACAAAACAAACCTAAATAAATCATGTTAGATGAAAATACTTCGATCGGAGAAAAAATTTCTTCTGCTGCCATTGCCGCAACAGTGTTTACAGAAAGAATATTATCTTGGGGAATTAAAATGATTGATTAAATATACATATTTCTTATACTTATTAATGAAGTTAACAAATATAGCTTTCGATATTCCCTTTGGGGAATTAAAATATCTGGGTGTAGATAAAATTTTAACAGATGATCAAATTGCGAGAAAAAATAAAATTTTGAAAGAAGGCAAAAGTTTCAAATTAACTTTATCATTGCCAACAGTCAAAAATATGACCAAAGGATAATCTGGAAGTGGTTTAAATCATGGAGGAATTATTCCCACCGTACTTGCTGCTTTAGGGACACTCAGTGGTTTAATAGGAGCAGACAGTTCAATTTCTGGTACTGTTGATCAAGCTAAAAAATAAAAAAAGATTTAGAACAACGTAGTCACAATTTGGCAATGAAAAATAAAGCAGGAAGTGATTTAGTTACAAAAAAGAGGGGGAGACAAAAAAATTGAATATATTACTGATATCTAATATTGATATTGTAAAATATGTAAAGCTATTAAATATTACATATAAAAAATTGCATAAATGTTTATATGATTGACGAAATACCAAAACACATGTACAAAAATGAATGTGCTGTCGTTAATTTCGACATTTCGGTATATCCCAGAGCCCATTGGGTATGCTATTTTAAAGAAAATAACGATATTTAATATTTTGATTTAATTGGAGGCAATATTCCTAATAATTTATTTAATATTTCAAAAACAGAAATGTTTTTTACAATGATGATATAATTCAGAATTTTTATTCAGTTACCTGCGGACACCTATGTTTAATTGTTTTCACCTGTTTCGAGAGGATTTAAGTTTAACAATATAATTTATATGTTATCAATTGATAGTTATATTTGGGAAACCATTAATCAAATATGTAAATAAAATGTTTGACACTAGTTCTTACGCATTAAAATTATATGAAAATTCACAATGCAATTCGAGTGTTTCTACTTTACAAAGTAAACTAACGAATTGCTTTGATTTTACAAAATCTTATATTTCTTTTTTATGATGTAGAATTGTTAATATGGCTGATCCTATAGATGGAAAAGATGCAGTCAATAAAAGATTTTTTGTTATATATATAGAAGATTGTGCATTAAAAAAACGATGTAGATTCAAAATACAGCAATATTATTTCTGATTATGTACTAAAAATGATGCAGATTCAAAATACAGTAATATTATTTCTGTTCATGCATTAAAAACATATGTAGATTCAAAATACAATATTATTGTCACTGCTTTATAAAACCAACTTAGTAAAATTTCTGTTTACACAAAAGATTATGTTTCTATTAAAAATCGTAGAATTAATTATATGGCTGATCCTGCAGATGGTAAAGATGCAGTCAATAAAATATATTTCGTCAAAGAAATAGCTACAAAATTACAAAATTAAAACAAATCAGTATTGAATTTTTGTGATACACTTTTTAACTCGGAAATTGGAAAATGTAAGGATACATTTTATTTACCTGCAAAGTGGAATAAAAGTAAAAATAATTTTCACTTCGATAATAATACAATTTTCTTTACTTTTTTCATGGATTGTAATGTTTAAAAAATAATTACTGTTATTCCCAATTTACATGACGATACTGTGAATGTTATTAAGGGATCTCAATACATATATTATAGTGAGCCTTTTGATTTTAACATAGATGATACTTTAACTTTCAAAATAAAAAAATTTAAAATATCTGAATACAATGACCACAATAGTATTCATAAAATATAAATTTAATTTTTTTTAATTTTTAATTATTAAATGGGGGCAACTAGGTTTCGGCAGCTCCAGATGCCTAATAGTTGGTGCTAGAAGTGCAGGGTTACTAAAAATAATAATATAAAACAAAAAATACTAAAAATGTACGATTAGTACAAAAATTAAATGTTCTGTATGTAATTTTAATAAATCAAAATAAAAAAAGTTTGCCCAATCTAAGAGAAGGTATAATCGATTAATTATATAAAACAGTGAGAATATTTTTTTCCAGAAGAAAAGTAATGTCATATAGAATCGAGGATTTGTGGCAAATTGATCTTGTTGATATGTATACTGGCAATTTGAAAGGCATATCGCATATCAATAATGGATACAAGTATACTATAACAACTATCAATGTTTTTTTCTAAATCTGCAATTGCTATACCAATTAAAGACAAAACAGGAAAAAATATAACAAATACTTAAGAATCTATGTTGATGGAAAGGAAACTGCACAATATATGAAGCGACAATGGGTTCGAATTTTATAATAAAACATTTAAAGAACTTGCAAAAATATAATAACAATCATTATACTTCTTTTAGTGAATTGAAATCAAGGTTTGTAGAAATATTTAATCGAACTTCGAAAAATATAATGTGGAAGAAATTTGCCTTAAATGGAAACTATATATGGACAAATATACTAGGCGATTTGGTGAAAGAATACAACAAAACAAAACACAGAACTATCGGTATGAAATCCATTGATGTTAATAAGGCAAATTAAAAAAAATTTCATGCAAACAAATTTTGTAGACATGCTTACTAAACCAAAATACAAATATACCAAACGAGAAGTAATAGAAGGCTGTTTTTATGTATTCGAAATTATGAAAACAGACTATCCCAATGAATGTTTGGTCGAAAAAGTTTTTAAAATTAAAGGCGATAAAATTTATGTAAAATGGTTAGGTTTTGATAATTCGCACAACTCTTGGATTAATAAAACAGCTGTTGTATAAAATTTAAATGTTTTTTTATAATTATCTAATTCAAAATGCAAAAACATAATACACATTGTTTTAACAGTTTTTTTAACATTCGTATTAACTCTCATTTTTATGTTCATACATTCCTTTCTGCATTCGTTTTAACGTAAATATGCTTGCAAACATTTTAAAATTTAATAAAGTCTTTGATTTTATTCCTGTACTTTCCATCATTCGATTTTCTGCTCATATATAATATTATGAAGCCATAATCTTCTTCCCAACAGTCTGTACAAATCTGTTTACATTTGTCATAACACATGTCTCCACCAAAAAAATCATTATAGATATGTTTTAAATTAGTATCATCTTGTCTAAATATACACAGAAAATTAGTGTGGTCTCGAACCAACTATTTTGGAATTTTTTGAAAATTCCTGAGCTAAATAGAAAACATCAATTTTTGGTGTCGTCCTCTTCTAAAATAATCCCTAATGATGTCTTGATTTTCTAAAATTACATAATCGAATATAACCAGTGATTCATCTTCACATTGATCTAAAGGGACTATTTTCTCAGTATTATTAAAAACGTTTGCCAGTTTTTCTTTGACTTCTAATTTTTTTAATGCTGCAGCCAAATAATTTTGCAACTGAATATATTTGGGCTGACTTAAGCTTTTCGAGCAAACATACGGTTTATTAAAATTTAGCCTACCTGAATTATAAATAAAATTAATCATCGAATCAGTTTTTACAATATTACTAGGACCAAAAATTAAGGGCCTTTTTTTCTTAATTTCAGATTTTTTTCGGAAATTAATACACCGATGCCCCAATCAACTTTACGCAGCATAGGCTGCTGTAGCTGTCACTTTTTCATTTATAACAATAATTTTTTCATATAAAAGGATAATAAAGTATTTCAATTGACATATAATAATTCCACAATGAAGAAGAAGCTTCATTATATAATCGTCCATAGTGAAAAATCGATTGCAAAAGTCAGTTTTGAAACAAAACTTTTGACTCCAAATATAGACAATAATACCATAATGACCATTGAAAAAATGAGTGTTGTTGATAAAAATGAAGTTATTAGTATCTATAGGGGCCATACGATATTGAATTTTAAAAAAAGCTATAGATTATATTGATCCATTTTCAACAAACAAAATTGAGTTAAGATCTGATAATGTGAAAAATAGAATATCAATTAAATCTAAGTTTGATGTTAAACTTGATGATATTCTTGGTTTTGATAGAAATATTACTATTGAACAAGACAAAGTTGTTGTGGGCACGATATTGCTTAATTTTAATCCATATAAAACAATCAATATCCACTGTAAGTTGGCATACAGTATTTTCATAAGATATGATGTACATAATTATTTAGAAACTGATATAATTGCTGGTTTTCCACCTAAAACTATGTTTGGCTTTAAAGATTACATTAGCTACGAGTCTCCATGTCCTATTTGGTATAAAATAAACAATGAAAGTTTTAACTGTTTTGTCTTAGAAATTAGAGACGAGAATGGTAAATTGATTCATTTTGATGGTGCTGATATCGATATTGTATTAGCAGCTAAAAACTTAAGAATCCCTGTTTCGATTACCATTTGGAACTGTATCTATTTTATTTTCTAGGATAATTCTCTTGTCATCATGAGGACTTAAAGCTATTTTATTAATTTCTACCATATAAATTTAATGCTTTTCGCTTCTTATTAGTTTGGTTGTTCTATATTGTATTTCCTCTTTAATCAAACAATTATTATAGTCATCAAATTATATTATCTTATAGACTACATATTTCTTTACTCCTTTAGATTTTTCTTTATCATCAACTCTATGTACATACATTTTTGCTCTTAAACCAACAAATTCTTTCATTATTTTGCCATTACATTCGTCGTTCATTTTTAAAAATGTTTTACTTATTTGAGGCATTATATATAAAAATAAATATATATATATAATTTTTGTGTAATCACTATGTCAATTCTTCTATCATTGCTGTCATGTATTTGTAAAAATCTTCTGTTTTATGTTATAAATGTACGAATTGGTAACTTGATAACAAAATTAAATTCTATTGCCATATTTATTTATTTTTTACTTTGTTAAACACTTATAGAGCATAACAGGACTAAATGAAGGAAAGGAGAACGATACATGCCATTAAAAAAACAAGAAAGTGAGGACATACAAATTCCAGAGTCAATACAAATATATTGAAGCTCATCTATACATTATCACCAAGAACAACAACTTTGCAACTTAATTTGAAAAATATCTGCAAATGTCTGTTGCTTGCTACCAATTGGTGAACATGGGGAAGGAGAGAACACACACTCACTGGAGCAAAAAGAGAAAAACCACAATATCAATATATCCTGAGAAATCACCTAACCTGAATAAACACTTGTGAAATCCCATTAAAAAAAGGTAAAATGACTCTCTGAGTAAAGCAAGCACCAGTGCCACTTTAAAAGTAAAAGTATGTCTGATAACTCACTAAAAATTACGAGGAATACTAACTTCACGAATACCATTGGGAAGGAGCAAAAACCCTCATTACATTTAACCATGAGCATAAAGCACGCCATAAAATATCCACTAAACTCCTTGGCATTAAAATTCGAATGGCAAATCGTAGTCCAACAGACCATTCCTACAGCATGCCAAAAATGGAGGGATCCACATCTTAAAAAACATTCCCATAAAATACAATATTGAAAATTCACTCAAGTCAAACAGTGAAGAAACACTTCCCTACAAAATTCCATATACACAAAAATCGTTAAAAAAACACTACTAAAAAGTAAAACCCTACCCCCGGTATAACAACAACTACGATCATTGCAATACTTAAATTGTGTACTCATTACGCAAAAACACATCTAGCATGCTGAAGCCCCGATAGACATGATCTATTTGGTCAGCCCGCGCAACTCGTTGAGGAACACTGCACACTTACCTCGGGCTGGGGACGAACATTTATACACCAAAACATGGCTCGGGAACGTTAAGGAGGCGGTGGGAAATGCGAAGAGGCATATGGAAGGTGCTAGCGTGTGCGAGACTGAACTCGTTGCCAGTGGTAGCCAACAGACAGTGCTCGGCCATGCCAGGTGCGCCACGTGCCTATCTTCAGTATAACTCAACGCTTGGAAGCATTCGAACGTGTACAACCCTGGAGGGGGATGGCGACAGAGAAAAACAAAGTACCTTTTTCTGCAGCAAAAATATTGCCTCTTTAAATAGTAGCCAGTCTTCAAACAAAATAACAGTTTATTAATCTAGGCTACCAAATACAGGTGTGGCAAATAACCAAGCAGACCTGCTAACCAAGTTCATTAACATCATGTAGTTCTGCAAACATACCAACCCAATAATAGCAGCATTTAATCGTACTCCAGAAAATTGTAGGCATCACACATTTCACCAGCTGGCGGGACAAAAAGTAAATCGTTTCAGGAAGGAGAGTCTTTGGTAGAACATGAGTATTCACAAAATTGCTTGATTTTGCTGATTGACCTGCATGTCAGACTTGAAGCAGGGCTTCAATCCTCCCACACACTGGAAGAGAGCTGCACGGGTCTCTTCTCCAAACTCGGAGAAGCTGATGGATGAGGCCCACAGTAGAACACAGCCGATGACGAAGAAAGAGTGTCTAGGTCCTCAATGTATCTTCTGCCCTTTTACTCCAGTTACTCTCTCAGGGTGGAAAGGAATACGGAAAACTGGAAAAGGACTAGGAAGGAGATGTCCGCCCAAACTAACCTACCAAAACTTTTAATAAAGTCTGCTTGTGTTTCTTCACCAGAAAAGAAATATGAGGATGATATCCTTTGCCTACTAGTCCATAAAAAACAACTACTGCTTGTAGTTTAATCCTTTAGGGGCAAATTAAAAATACATATATTCAGCGAACCTCTTACAAATTGAAAATTTTAATAACAATACTTGTAGTACCTTAATTCCAAAATACATTTCCAATACAGTATGAACCCTCCCCTAGTGGTGACAGTGCTTCTCTTCAGGGCGTGTGGGCTGGCCGATCTTCCAATGGCTGATGAAAAATGTTAATATTTGAGACATGGCTATTTAAAAACTTGTTTGTTGCTGGGTCCTGCATCAACACTGATATTGGAGTAAGAAAAATAACAATGCAATATGGGCCATCGTACTTGAGGCCTAATTTTGCTGAGAAGGAATCAACCTTTCAAGATAAATGATGATTCTTTACAAGAACTAAATCACCAACCTTGTAAGAAACAGGATTATATTGCTCGTCCTGTGCCCTATGCATATGTCGTTAATATTCCTTGAGATGCTTGGTAGCATTCTCCCAGACTTAATTTCGCTCCCCTACATCTACATCAAAATGTAAGCCCCAGGCATTAAGAAGAGGATGCAATAATCTCCGACCAAAGAACACTTCTTGCAGCGTCAACCTTGTAGCAGCATTTATACAAGAATTCAAGGCCAACATTATGACATGGATCTCTTTATCCCAATATGTGTGAACATCATGATGAAAGGCAACAAGTGCAGCCTTAATGGTACGATTATACCACTCTGCCATATTATCTTGAGGGTGATAAGGGGTTGTATGGACCAAACAAACTCCCCAAGAAAAAGCTAGATTTGATAACTTGGTGGAAGTAAAGTTTCTCGCATTATCAGTAACAACTTTGGCAGGTGAACTAAAATAACAAAACACTTGTTCCTGCAAGGCATTGCAAACAGTAGTGGCATTCTGTTATATCATGGGGAATAACAAAACAATCTTTGAAAATCCACCAACCAAAACCAAGAAATAATTAAAACCCTTCTTAGATCTAGAGAGAGGGACAAACACAGCTATATAGACTCTTTCCCATACATAACTATGTGGTGTACTACTAAACTGTCCTTGGGCTTTACTATTAGGGGCGTTTACCTGCTGGCACAAAGCACACTGTTTCATCCAATCTCTGATTTCTGATTTCATTTCTGGCCAAAAAAAATGTTGTTCAATATGCTGCAAAGTGAGTTCTTGCCCCCAATGAGCATCCAAATAAGAGTTATGGAAAAAATCAAACACCATTGGCCTCGCTGCCTTGGGTACATAGGTCTTGAAAATGCCCTTACGTGAAGCTTTACCAATAATCTCCTTCTTCACAATAAAACCAGTGAGTTCACCTAACTGGATTTGATGCCACAACTCCGCACATTCATAATCCTTTTTCTGCCAAACCTTAATCTTCAAATAAGCTGGCAGAATTTGCTTCAGAACATTTACCTGCTCCTGAATTTCTCCATCACACACAAACTCGTCAGGGTCAAACATTATAGACAAACTGTCCGCTACACAATTGTTTTTTTCCTTTACATGAACTATATCAAGTGAAAAATTACTAAGGTGTTCGATCCAACTGCCTAATTTATCCAAAGGTTTCTTGGGATTCCAAAGCCACTCTAAGGCTTGGTTGTCTTCACACAGCATAAAACGAGTACACTCTAGATAATCGGAAAATTTCTCAGCCCCAAATACACAAGCAAGAGCTTCCTTTTTATAGGCCGAGTACTTTCCTTCGGCGGATGTTAATAGCCGACTAGCATGAGTAATGGGAAAAACAACATCCTCATACTTTTGGGACAAAACAGTGCCTACTGCAGGGAGCTTGCATCTACATACACTACAAACTTATGGTCAAAATCAGCCAATCTTAACACTGGTGGTGAGGTCAAGTAAGTTTTTATTATCACCAAAGCCACCACTTGCTCGTCTCTCCCCAAAAACTATTGGCCCTTATGTTTCAAAATATTAAGGGGTTCGGCCAATTCGGGAAGAGATGGAATAAATCTGGCATAGTAGCCTATCATGCCCAAAAAACACCTTACACCACGTAAGTTCTTCGGACAAGGAAAGGAAAGCACACAGCTAATATGATCAGAGTCCAACAGCAACTTTCCTTCACTCAGAATAAATCCCAACAGCCTCACATGCCGGCTACACCAGCTGATTTTCCCTGGATTCACAGTCAATCCTGCTTCCAAAAGCTTCTGTAGGACTAACATGACATGTTCCCAGTGCAACTCCTTAGTCTCACTGTAGATGACAATATTATCCAAATAGTTGAAAACAAATTCAGCTTTATATGGCAGCAAGTTAGTCTCTAAAGCACGAGAAAGTGCCTGGGCCCTAAACGAAACACCAAAATGGACTCTGGTCCATTCAAAAACTCCCCAAGGAGTAACAAATGTAAGAAATATTCGTGCTTCACAATCTTTCACCTGCATGTGCATGTCTACACGGTGGAACAACTGTCTCAGCGAGCTCATTGTTTTCGAACTATCAGCTGATAATACATAAGGCAGGTACTGCGGCTGCACATGATCAATAATGGTCTCTACAAACTCAGATTCCCTATATGGCAAACCTAAGGTCTCTACCAGACATTATATTTTGCCTAAATATTTCAACAAAGTATCTCCTGGCAGTTGATTATGTTGGAGAAACAAGCATTGTAAATAGTCATTAATATGTTCACTATCAAAAATTTAAGTACTTCTTAACTGCAGTGCCCTAAGGTGAGCCCAATTCTCTAGATCTAATGATAATATGTTGTAGCTCACTAAGAACATGAACCACTAAAAAGCAGAAAATATATTGCAAAGAAAAGGTCTGCGATTTTACTATTAAAGTAACTTGTTGTAGAAACTTTACCACTTCGACCGTAGCACAACCACAAAGAGTAGGAATATGACCCGAAATTCTTCCTACATGTTAACTGGCTACAGAGTGAAGTATACCAACATTGGGAGAAAATGCATATGACTCATCACTAACTTCATTCTCACCAGAAGTAGGGTCCCGCACCAAACCACGACCTAAAGTCATCAACTCATCCAAAGTCGCTTCCTGCTGCAAGTCTCAAATATGAAGTTGTTGAAGCAGCTGCATAAGAGTCTCTTTGGACAGTTGCTGCAACCAGGTGGTACTTTTAAACATTTTCAAATCAATAGTTAATTTCCACTCAATATCAAACAAAGCATACAAAGGCCAACAGAATGTATTTAACTCTGCCTTGAGAAGAGTGGCGCAGTCTTATGTTACGCCCCTGTAGGGCATAGCAGGGCTAAAGGAAGGGGAGGAGAAGGACGCACACCATTAAAAAAAATAAAGAAAGCATGGACACACAAATTCCAAAATCAATACAAATATATTGAAGCCCATCTATACATTATCACCAAGAACAACAACTTTACAACTTAATTTGAAAAATACCAGTAAATTTCTGTTGCTTGCTACTAATTGGTGAGAATGGGGAAGGAGAGAACAGACATACACTGGAACAAAGAGAAAAACAACAATATTAATATATCCTGAATAAACACATGTGAAATTCAATTAAAAAAGGTAAAATGACTCCCTGAGTAAAGCAAGCACCATTACAACTTTAATGCCTGATGATTAGCTAAAAAGTACAACAAGGAATGCTAATTTCAAGGATACCATTGGGAAGGAGCAAAAACCCTCATTACACTTAACCATGAGCATAAAGGCACGCCATAAAATATACACCAAACTCTTTGGCATTAAAAATTCTATTGGCAAATCGTAGTCCAACAGACCGTTCCTAAAGCAAGCCTAAAAAAAAAGGAAGAATCCACCTCTTAAAAAACATTCCCATAAAATACCATATTGAAAATTCACACAAGCCAAACAGTGAAGAAACACTTCCCTACAAAATTCCATATACGCAAAAATCGCTAAAAAACACTCTTTGATGGAAGCTCTGTTTCTTCAAATTTCTTCCAAATGTGCATATAATCTTACAGATAGACAACCTTTTTGCTAACTAAATCTACTTTAACTTTTGGAAAATGCTTTCGTGTATTTTTCAGTTGATCTTTAGTGAAATTAGACGATAATTTGTCCAAACTACTTGCCATAAATTTAAGTGTGTCTATAAATCTCATCTTTAAATTTTCTGTTGCTTCCGCAAAGCTAATACACCTTTCTTCGTTATTTGCAATTAAATCTATATCTTTTTCATCATAACCTAGCTGTTTAATAAATAAATGAGCATCATAGCCAGCTAAATTATGAAAATGAATTGGTACAAAACTGGGCAATTTTAATAGTAGATTGCAATTATTACATACTGTGCATTTTTAGATCTATTATATAACTCGTTTTCTTCTTTTGTAAGCAGTCGCATTGGTTCAATTTGTGAATATATTTCCCTGGTACTTTCTACTTCCCTTTATATTGAATGTATATAAACTTTATGAGCATTTGGTCCTCTATACAGTACTGGTGGCTTATAATCACCATAAGCAGCTACAATATAATAGCAAAATCCAGAAGCTTCGTGTAATTGATAGTTCATAGAATATAAATCATCATTTAGCTTTAAATCAATGTTATTTATTTGATCATTAGTAAGATGATATCTTCCTTTAAGTATCTCCTTATAAATACCATTATCAATATCATCTTCAGTTAAAATTGTATATATTTTTGAATAATTTAAATTTATTAATTTCTTTTGGAATTGGCTTGGTTGTTGATATTTTCTTTGAAATGTATTCAAAATCGGCATATATTGCGAAAGGACCTTCATTGTATGTTTGTAATTTTTAAATAATATTTTCTCCCCTTTCGAAGTTATATTGACTCTTTACTGAATCATTTTTAGAGCAGTCTTCTGATGTTCACTTAATTTATCTTGAGAATAAAAGAATAGAAGACACATATCACATATATAAGCTTTACATTTATGAAGATCTTTTTGCATTGAAAGAAGTTTCGAAAAATATTTTATCCAACAATAATGCGAATTTTGCGAAGCTGTGTCTGCTTTATAATCTTTAAAATAAAGTGAATTTATCTGCTTATCCTTTTTACTTTTTGTAAACTTAAGTGGATAAACTGTGGGGTGCTTACCTTCAATAGAGTATACATTTATAGATACATCAATTTGTTGTTCGATTTTTGGCATATCTTCAATTTTAATAGGATAATTATATTTATCTACTATTGTGTCCATATTAAGGCCTACATTTTTATATTTAGTTACTCTGAGTTTTTGTCGGCTAGAAACAGTGCAGATTTTATTGTCCAAAGAAAGCATTTTTGATAATCATTTTTAACATTTATGCATGCTTTATTATTTTTAATAACTTTGTGTAATTCTATATATGATGAGTGATTTGATGGATTATAATTATTTATAGCTAATTGTATTCCAATTATTCTATTTAATGTCAAGTCTCAGTCTCTTCTTTGAAATTCAGATAACTGTGTAGTTATTTCTTGTATTATGAATTTATAAATCCTTTTAATATCTAATTCATTTAATGCTGTATAGTTAGGTGATTGAAATGTAAATAGTTCTACTTGATTATTATCTTGCTTATGGCAATTAGCATATTATTTCATACTGGTTTTTATCCCTCTAAATATTCTAAGATTATTGTGTATTATATGAAAAACCATATTTTTACTGAAGTCAAAAAAATGAATAGACTGTACTAAATTAAAGGTATTTTCAATGTTATATGTTGATATCCTACTTTTAAAAGCTTTATTAACTAAGTACTTTTTGCTGATTCTTCTATTTCTTCTGTTAACAAATATATAATTATAGAATACAAATATTTCTTTTAATTCTTTTCTAACTTTGGGATATAATTCGTTGATATCGGCACCAGTCAAAGGCAAATTTGTCAAATTATTCTTTGTTATCAATCCAGGTATCCTCTTGATTTTATTTCTAGGCTTGTCAAATATGTTGATACAACAAGGGAATACTTCGTTTAATTCATTTCTATCTTCTTTATATAGTTCACTGATATCAGGATCAGCTAAAGGCAAATTTGTAAAATTGTTCTTTGTTGTCCATTTTGATATCCTCTTACTTTTATTTCTAGGTTGTATGAATAGATTATTAGAGAATGGATTTTTTTCTTCAATTTATTTCTATCTTTGGGATATAATTCCTTGATATTGGCATCAGTTGAATGTAAATTTGCAAAGTTTCTCTCTCTTTCTGCATGCATAATAGCTCTAATCAATTAGTCTTTTCATAATCTGTGCCGATATTTAATTTCAAAATATATACCTATAATTCTCAACCCCCTCGCTGTCCTAGTGCTCAACTCAACTGTTAGATTGTTTGTCGCCATAATTCTTTATTTATAAAAAATAAAGATTAATAAAGTACTAACAAAATAAAGATAATTGGAAAACTCGAAATGTGTTTAAATTATTGGTAAACTGTATTTAACTTCTTGTTAAGATGATAATTCTTATGATATTCATTAAAACATGTTTTACTTATATTTGCATGTTTGCCTTTAGTAGTTTTATTAGGAGAAAATAATTTTATAGATTTATTCTCATGAAACACTTTACATGTCTTTGTTGGGTAATTATCATGTTGATTTTCGTTTCGAATATTTAATGCTGTATTGTGTAATGTACTATCTCTGTGTTTTTTGAGAGATACATTATAAACATATTATCCACATTCACACATTATTTTCTCTTTTTTTAAACTCATAACGTCTGTTAGCAGATTCCCTATATCGTTTTTACAGATGTTAAAATGTTTATCTTTTATGTGTTTATGTGGTGCAAAACTTTTTATGTTTAATGCTTTGCCACACTTTTTACATTGCTTGCATGTGTTATTATTTTTCATTTCGAGTATATTTTCCATTGTATTTATTAAGAAAATAATTATATAAAGATAATTTTTTTTTTTGCATTCCTAGAGAACATGAAAATTGCTTAACAAATGAGAAATTTACTTGATTTTTGCATAATATTTCTTGTTTTTACCTTGTGCCACATCCTGCATGCTTATGTTGCGTACTTGAAAAATTTGCTTGTTTTTTTTTTTTTTGCTTAAAATTGAATGATTTTGGCTTATTTGCGTGTTATTGAGAGATTCTTTTTAAAAAAAATTAGAGGCTACATTTAGCCTCAAAACCTGGATTTTGGAGCAAAATCCTTGATATTTCGATGAAAATAAGGGGTGAGCCAGGATCCCCATTATACATCTACTCCAGTGGAGTGATCCTAGCATGATGTCTACAAAATTTTGGAAGTGATTTAGGCTTGTGGAGAGACCCATTGTCATACAAGCGTACGTGTAGAGGCCAATTCTGTCAATGCTAAATACAAGCTTTTCTCTATCCTGCTTGAATACGGGGATGGCATAAAATCCGCTGATCATGTCGATGGAAGATATTTATTTTGAATTTTGTAGAGTATTGATAATGTCCTCAGTCCTTGGAATGGGATATTGGATTTTTTTTTAAAGTGTTGATTCAAAAGTCTAAAATCCATTATAAATCTTATGCCGTCTTGGCATTTCTGGATAAGAAGACTTGGTGCACAGTAAGGGGATTCTGACAGAGTAGAATTTGAGCATGTAGCATGTCCTGTATTTGTTCGAGTACTTGCTAATTCATTTTAGGGTTTATTCTATATGCCCATTCATTTATTAGTTTATCTGTTGTGAGTTCAGGTTTATTTCGTGATTATTTGTTTCTATGAGTTTTGTAATCATACTGGCGAATCTGTCGTAGTATTGTTCTAATACATTCTGTAGTTGTCTCTGTTCTGGTGGTAGTGCCGTATTTATCTTGCCAGATGTAGTGTTCTTTGTTAGTTCATCGTGTGCCACTATTTTACTTATGTATTGTTCAATACAAATAATCATCTCGGGTGCAATTGTGTTTGTATTAATTGGTATCTCATTAATTTTGTTGTTATTAGACATGTGTATGTCCTCTTTAGACAGTACTGGCACAACATCACATTTTTTCATGAAATCGACTCCGAGTATTATGTCTAATTTAAGGTGCAGTGTGGATAAATATTTAGGGAAATCGATATAGTTCGTGGTTCCCACAAATGTGAATGTTTCTGTTACTGGTTCCCGTTTATGAATGTTAACAAATGTGGATGCAATGCATGCTCGGTAGCAGCCTGTGTCTAATAGTGCATTATATGTTTGCCACTGAGCCGGACAAGGACATGTGGCATGGACGTCTTGACGTATGTAGCGCGGCACTCGTTGTTGGCGGCCAGTGTGTCTTGTTTGTGTGTAAAGTGTGTGTGAGGCCTGTGGCTCAGATTGCGCTTACACTTGTCATCATCGCCGATTGGTTCCTTGTTTGTGTTTAGTGTTTTGTCGCTTCCCGCTCGCAGTAATTTTATTTGTATTGTGCCAATCGTAATGCGCTGTTTAAATCTGTGGAAGTTCGCTGCAATACTGTGTGGAAATCTTGGTTTTTATTGGGGAATAATGGGCAATCCGCGACTTAGTGTCCTGTGTACATACAGAGCATGCACTTGAAGGCAGTCTGCGATCGGGGCCCAATGAAGGCCAGACGCACACCTCTGACATCATGTTTGTGCTGACTTGTGCATTCTTTGCTGGCCGTCTGCTGGGGGGGGGGGGGGGACACCGTTTCCGCATGTAACCTCATTTTGGGATTTTTATCGGTGCATCGTGGTGTTTGAAACTTTGTTTGTCCTTGTAGGTGTCGTTTTTTCTCTTACCTCGTTTTTCTGACCCATTTTTGATTTCTCTTAATGTGATGCGCGAAGTGGATTTATTATGAAATTTACTTGTTTGTAGCCTCTGCAAACTCGCGGTTTGAACCTGATGTTCTTGGACAAACTTTTCTCTTTTCACATAAAATCTGGCGATTTCCACATATGACCTGTTCTGTATGTACTTCAAAAATAATGCTTGGCATGCATTGATGACATGTTTTACCGTCTCTTCTGGAGTGGTAATTTTGTCTGTGTACCTTTGTCTGTTCGTTTTGCTCCTCATGCCTTGCTCCTTATTGCGTTGTTTTCCTTAAGGGGTCTGCATACATACATACTCATACTGGTGTTTGTAGGGTGGGTTTCTGCAGTGTCCCCTTTTGTGAGCCCATTTTAATGGTATGTTGGGCTCCGCCCTGACATGAAGTGACATGATTTTGTGGGTGGGGTGTCTGTGTTGTTTTTTGAAATGTGTCTTGGTGTGTTCGGAAGTAATTTCGTGGAGCTCTCTTGGTATTTTTATGATTCGGCTCTTGTTTTAAGGTGACTAACTGAACCTTAAGTGATTGAATTTCGTCCTTGAGTTTAGTGTTTTCTGTAAGTTTTGTCTGGTCTTTCATGAGTTTGTTGTAACGGCGGATTCCTAACTCGATGTTCCATAAATTGTTAAGAAGTGGTTGCAGTGTGTCATTTTGCAATGCCGTTATCTTGTCAGCTACAGTAGGTAATAGAGATAGCCAAATCATCTTTAAAAACTCTTCCTCTGACAAGTTCGGATTACATGTCTTTTGCAAAAGGTCAGATCCTCCACATGAGCCTGGCAACTTTGTCCCAGTTTTTGTTTTGTACTGTAAAGCAATTGTGTATATTACTGTTTCGTCAATAGGCGTGAAAAGTGATTTCAGTATTGCTTCAATAGCTTGCCATGTTATCTCTCCTGGGTAGGTGTAGTATACGTTTTCGTATGCCTGCTTAACAGTGCCTTGTAGATAGAATGTTAGGCGTCTGCATTTTATGATTTCAGTCTACCCATTCATTTCGCTCGCTGTGTTGTAAATATCTATAAAGTCGTGAACATTTTCCTTATTTTCCCCTGAGAATGTTGGGATGTTTTGTGAGTGCTTTATTACATACTGTGTTTGGTGTTGTGTGTGTGTGTTGTGGGTGTCATTCACATATTGGTGTTCAGTGTTGTCATTAATGCTGGTATAGTCGTGTTCTGTTGTTTCTGTGTTAGTACTCAAAATTGAAATTAAAAATGGCGCTGTTGTCTGCAGTGCTTTGAGCAGCTGGGGCCTGAGATAGCCGCTTGTGCTAGCCTCGTATGTGTTGTGTACAATGTTGATGTATGGGTGAGGTGTGTTCTAAGTCTATTAAATCTGTGGTCTCACTGGTCAACTGAGCCCTTATTTGCTAAGATTTTTGTTGTGAGCTTTTTGCCTTACTTGTGTCAAGTGTTACTGTTTTTACTAATTCCCTTATTGCTTTGGACACAGAATTACTTTGTTTGCTTATGTTTGCATTTTAGTGTAATATGGTTTGGTGTTCTGAAGGCATATTGCACGTGGCCTTATAAATTAACATGCACACACAAAGCTCTTAGGAAATTGAATTCCCACTTCGCTCAAGCCCTTGTGGGAATTTGCGTTTAGCAAATAAAATGGTCCGAAAGGCAGCACCGTGTTTGTCTCATGCATCAACTTAAAAGTGAAAGCACATACTCTACTCTACGAAAAAATGGGCGACTGTATGGCCACATGTCTTGCGACACTGCAGTTTCTGCTCGCATGCTCTCGTGTGGCCGCAATTTTTGCTAGTAACTATACACCTTGGCTTTGAATGACTACTTCCAATTTCACTACTAATCAAGTTAGAATGCCTCTAAGGCAATAATTTCTAAAACATATAATCAGTGCTCCTATGGTGCTTAAAAATGACCTTCGCTTGTCTCGAACTTCGCATGCCCTACGTCACCGTATCGTAATTATAATTACCCTTGTATCGTAGTCGTCTATGATGAGGCTCTCTCCACAGCGGTCGCAGCAGACATCGATCGCGAAACAAGGAGTGGTGGTCCTCTCGGCAGGTGACTCTCGGGCAGGGACTTCGGCATCTGGCACAAGATGGCGCATCGTGCCACCATTGTCCCAGTCTTATATACCAGTGTCCCAACCTCGTACTCATTCCCCCAGTATTTGTTAACACAAACAGCAGGCTCGGCTAGCCGAGGTCACCCTGCACCTCGCACCAGCTTTCCTCTTACCAATGCTTGCTGGGGGCAACTGCAGCAGTATGGTTATTAGTTGGGTCTTGACCAGCAGCACTAGGCAGTTACTAGCCATGAGGTAGTTGATTGGGAGTAATTACCGGTATGCATGGGTCTAGTTGTCTCTGATTATCAAAATAGTCTAATCTTGGCTGCTCCCTATAGCCTGCCTGCATAGAATTGTACACAGCTTGTGTGTTAGGTGGCCAATGCACTAACTGTAGTGTCTTCACATCTCTCCTCTGTGTCGCCCTTTCTTTTTTACATTGCTGGTAAGTGCTTGCTTCTGCGGGCTTGGCAGAATCTCGTGGAAGTGTTTGTTGACCTCTCGCCGATTGCGGTGGTTCGGATGCCTTAGGCAACTCTGTGCTACTTTCCTCTCATTGCCTTTCCTCCTCCGAACTATTATTCCTTTCCTGGCTGTCTCGATAGTACCTATTCCGCCTTGTATTGCGCCGGGAATAATACTACTGTCTCCGGAATGGATGCAGCCCATTCCTTTAACTGGAATATTGGTGTATATGATAGGGCCCATAATAGTCTGCTTGATACATCTGCACCCGTGGATGCTGACCATGTCTGCCATTACCCCTATACTGTTTTTGCGGGTGGCCTTGATAAAGTGGTGGGATTCCTTCTACATGCGCAGCTTTCTCGCCTTGTTTCTCGCTTTGTGTTCATTGCAAACAGTCTATTTGGTCGATGGCCAATAAACCTTCATTAAAAGTCACTAAATCATTATCCATACGACCAGCCCAACAATTTTTTTATTGTTCACAGAAAGGGGTCAAATGCATAGATATTTCATAAAGATCGGATAGGTGGTTTTCTAGGCTTCTGCCCTTTCCAGGAAAAAACTTCTCTGTGTGTAGTTTGGCCCTTAAGTTCCCCTGCACTGTTGTGCTTCATAAATACTCAACAAATTTTGTTTTAAATTCTGAAAAATCGGTAATACTGTTGCATACTACCTCCCACCAGTAATATGCTTTTGAGGTGAGGGATAAATTAAGGCAGCACAACATATCGCTGTCTGCCAGGCCAAATAACACAGCACACTCTTTGAATTCAATGAGAAAACTTATAGTAGTTGCAACAGCAGGTGCGCTGAGCATTGGATTAGCTATTTCTGGTTGTGTGGTTCTGGAATTCCGTAGTTGAATTTTCTCATTGGTGATTTCGTTGGCGACTAATTGAAAGTTGTACGCCTGCAATTAATTGTGTCACTTGATCTACTTTGTCCTCCATGCTGGAGATTTTATGCTCGAATGCTCCCTCTACCTGAGCTACGCGGGTTTCTACACAGCTGTTTACTGACTCAAATTTACATGTCACAGCTTCCTCTATTACTGTGCGATCAGGTGGAGGAACTGGCAGTTGCTCGATTTTATTCAGGCAACGTTATACTTCGCAGGCCTGCTCAGTACAGTTGGCATTCACAAATTCTATCTCCTCCCTGGCCGCTGTTACATACTGAAGGATTGTAATCAAATCCGCTGTAACCTGGTAAAGGTTAGCGTTTATGTCCTCCTTTAATTCAACTACTTGTCGCTGCACTAGATTGCTGTGGATTTGCAGCTGGTGTGCCATACTGTGGCATTCTCCTTCTTAATTTTTCTTTAATTACTTTACTAGCAATTAATTTTTTTGCAAAGCCCCTTTCCACCATTTTTATTTGTTTCTTTTCCGAAAATATAATTTTGTTTCTGTCTATAAACAAAAGTTGCTTTAATGTGAACTCTATATTGTATATTCTGATGAAAACATTATGTCTTACTTTTTATAATGTCTTTTAAATGCTGCAAGTGACGTTGAAGTTGTTATGTATTCCATGCATTTGTATCGATCTCGTAGGTACATGTTTGGTGTACCTAAATTTCGCAAATATAGAGGGCACCACTTAAATTAAAGTTTTAACTTTCGTTAGAATTTTTTCAAAGCTGTTTAACTCTGTTTAAAGAAAAGTCTGAAAAATTAAGTCAGACAACAATTTGTTTTTCAAAATATTAAGTTTTAAAGAAACATTATTTTTTTGTTACTTTCCATGTTCTTTTATATTCCCGCATGGTCGTTCGATATTTATGTATATCAATAGATCATATCGTGACTGTTGGAACTCTTCCGAGAAGATCATAGCTGAAAGAAATTGCTGATTTTTTCACAAGCAACATTTAGTTTGTTATTTTCAACTTGGTTCAACTTTCAATGTTATGTTAAAGTAAATTACTTCCTACGACCGCTAAGGGGAGTGCTATTGTTGGAGTTTGTGTTCGTGTCTCCCGATAAATGTTTGTGGCAAAGACAGTTGATTTTAAATATTGTATTTCGTGTTTTGAAACTTTAGTGCGCTCGTCGGTGTGGGCGACCATTCCCTGCACCATGATTACTTCTTGAAGGCAGCTGCTGCCTGTCCCATGTCCGTTTTGGTTTGGGTGATGAGTCTAGACCGTGCACGGTGTGTTGGAGTTTCTGGACCGCAATTTGCAGCATTCTGTCAGAATATCTTTTGGTTTTTTGCATGCAGCCTTGCTAATTTTCAACATGTAGTGGAACCCGATGTTTTGGTGATTTCTTTCGGAACTGTTCCAACATTAGCTGCTACTGGGACTTATCCACAGTTTTTTTTTTTCACCATGGAATTTTACTTTTTATAAAATCTGTTTGTGTACCAAAAAAAATAGAAAAACAAATCATGTGAGAAACTTTACTTTTATGGTGTTAGGGCAATGATCTCTGAATTATCTCTTTCTCAAATCTTGGGTGCACCCCTTAAATAAATTTTTTTAAATGGAACTAAAAAAAAAAAAATTAATTAATGAAAATACTCGTCGTTTATGAATTACATGTTTTATATATATGTTGTTGCGATTTCGTGCTTTGCACTTGTGCATTCGAAAAAATAATTATTTTTAATGGGCAATAAATATATTAACTTAAGTCATGCTTTTATTTCTGCTAACCAATCAAAGAGACAAGATTACCCCTTTTATGCACTCAAATTATTGAGTTTTAATGACCTCTTTTAGATTAATATATAAATATATAACTGATTATTTATGTTTTGTGTCAAAAGAAAAGCAAATTCAAGGCCATAATTAAATTTTGACATCTATTTGCTGGTTAATGTGGGCGGCAAGGCATACAACGGAATGTGATCCAGAGGAAAATATGGTTAGAAGGTATTATTTTGTTTGGAGACTGGGCTTTTTTTACTAACTGGTGGTTGTTGCACTGAGAGGTCGCACTTGCAGCAGGTTATTTTTTCATTCCACGTTAGCCTCTGGGACTTCTTGGGGTTAGGGTTGGAACCTTTCAGTTGGGCCAATTTGTGTGCTTTTGACATAGCTGTTATTTTAAGGGCTCTTATCACATGTGCAAGGAGGTTGGTGCAATTTTTGTGGTAGCACTGAGTGTGCTTCACTTCCATTGAGGCCACTTAATATTATGAGTGAATTTTCTGCTTGTGTGAACCTTTGGTTTTTTCAACACCCTCCCCCCCCCCCCCATTTTTTTCCCTCTTCTGACTCGAGTACTCACAATTGTGAGTGTTTAGGTTAGGTTTTGTGTAATTCGATTGTGATGTATTTCGGGTATTTTGTGCTTGTTTTCGCTTTTTTTTTTTCAAAATGTCGGGCAACATAGTACCTGATGTTTGTTGAAAGATGAATTGGTATTTGAACTCAATGTATGTGGTATTCAGCCCAACGACCTTAAAGTAGCTAACTTGAGAAAGACTTTGCACGGGACTGTAAATGAAAATTTGCCTGTAGGTCCCATACAGTTTACCGACAGTGAGCTCAAGATTGAATGTGAAACTTGCATATACCAGAATTTCCCTTTTATGGAATTGATTGAAAACTTAGAGTATGAGCAAAATGTTTTACCATTTTATAGAACCAAGCAAAGGCTCGCTCACCTGGACTAGCAAGCAAATAATTTGTTGACTTCTTCTCATGAGTCCCTATCTGGGATGCAGGTTGCAGCCCTGCAAAATGTTGTGCAACAAATTTCTGCGCTTGTAGAAACAGTAAATATAGCTGAAAGTAGGTTGCATGTGGTTCCTACCACAGAGCAGGAACAAACTGTGGCTCATGTATCTGATCAGCTTAGTGTTCTTAACCTTCAAGGCCCTTCCACAACCACAACTCAAAATAAAACTGTAGGTCTACCCCCAGCTGTTACCCAACATATTTCCACACCCACACCCTCGCTCATTAATCTTGGTGCTGGTATTCCTACAAATATGTCTCGCGCTGTGCCAACTTTTGGCCCCACTTCCACTTCTATTTTTGTACCCAGAGTGAATATTACTCATACTGTGTACCCAAACATGTACCTGGTACCCTCAACTGTTTTTGGGGAAATACCTCACCCACTTGAACGTACACTAAAATACATACCCATTACTATTGTATTAGATGTAACAAAATTTCTAGATTTTTGAAAATTATAGTCTGCTAACATCAGAGCAATTCTGTACCTGGACCCCAGTTGATAGAAGTTATTTTTCCATTTATCCAGAGTTCTCTCAGTGAACGCACACAAGCCATAATTCAAAGTTTTAGTATTGATGAATATTATGAAAGTATTGTAAATTTTTTTTATCCCCACTAGACTATCGACAGAGTTGCGTTTAAAGCACTTTAACCGTTTGCAAGGTCCTTATGAGTTATTATCTGTCTAAATTAGTACACCAAGGAAGCTTCTAGTGTACTTAGGTTGTCCCTGACTGAACTGGAAGTGGCGGACAATATTTTAGAAAAACTTGCACCACAGTAACGCACACATTTAGTTTTCACACCGAAACCGACTAATTTTGCAGGACTGGATAAGATGTGTATCCACTCACAGAATATCAGGTATGTTGATCAAAGGCATGAAAAGCAAGATTTTCAGATTAAGAGGAATTAATTTTAAAAGCAACTTTGACACAAGTCAGGTGCGTTTTCAGTACAACATAAATCAGGTGATACTAGAAGTAAAGGAGAAATATCTGTGTATCAGGGTAAGGACACTGAGAATGAAAAAAACTGAAACTGTACAAGCTGAGGTAGGTAACCAAGCCTTTCCTCCCCCTCCCTCTAGTACTCATGATCCACCCACTTGTTTTTTTTTTGTAAAAGGGTTGGGCATGTCGTTGCCAATTGTTTTAAGTTAAAACACTTGTCTCTCAAGGAGGACAAGTAAGCGACCGTCCTCGTTTTTATTGCAGATCAAATGATGTTTCTTACGATGCTCACATTTCTTCCAGAGTGGCCATTTGTAACATTTTTCCGACGGTTGTTTGGGAAATCTTAATGAAAGTGAGTACCCTAGTAATTTGAAATTGTGCCGTGTTCATTTCCTAAATGTTGTCGGTGTACAGAGAGGAATTACCCTTTACGTAGAATTAAGTGTGGGTTCTTTGACAGTTAACACTCTCGTGGACTCAGGTTCTGCATGCACAATAATTTTAAAAAGTTTTTTTTTTTAATCTGCAAAAATTAAGCCTCATAAAGTTGATCGAAGAGAACCATTTTAAATCTTTTACTGCTTCTAAAACGCCATTGCCTATTTATTTTTGTGCAGTAATTAAAATAAAAATTTCGCGTTTCACATGGATGGTACAATGTCTCGTTGCAGGCGAGCTAAGACTAGATTTTGTCATTGGTGCTGATTTTATGGGAAAGACTGATCTTGTTCTAGATTTCCAAGAGAAACATCTTTTCTTCAAATTTGCCCTAAAAGAGAGAATTCTTTTGCAGGTAACCAAGTAGCTAACACCGCCATTGAAATTTATAGTGATGAGGAAAAGAAAGCATTATCAAATCCTTTTGCTCATTTGCCGGTGTCAGAACAAAATAAAATTCAGGATTTGTGTAGCAAATTTCCTAGTGTGTTAACTCCAGAGTTAGGCCTCACCAAACTGCTGGAGTACGAAATTAAATTGCTTAATAAGGAACCGGTAAAAAGCCAACCATACTGTTTGGTCCCTCCTAAAATGAAGTTATTAAGATCACAGGTTCAGGACCTGATTGATAAATGGGTCATTAAACAATTTATGTCACAGTATGCTAGTCCTGCTTTCCTTGTCCCCAAGTCTAATGGCAATCAATGTTTGGTCATAGATTATTGTGAAGTAAACAAAAAAATTGAGATTGAATCTGTGCCATTATCTGATTTGCATTCAGCGTTTCATTGGTTTAGTAAGTCAAAAATATTTACCACTATTGAATTAAATACTGCATATCCTCAGATACCTTTCAATAAAGAATCCAAGCTCATAACTAGTTTTTGTGTGCCATGGAATTTATATCAATTTACACTTGTACCTTTTGGTTTGGCAACAGGCGCCCAAGTGTTCACCAGGTTCCTGGACCAAATTTTCCATGACATAAAATTTCAGTTCGTGTATAATTATCTTAATTATTTAGTGGTTTATTCAGAAAATTTTGACCAACATTTAGATCATTTAGAAGGAGTGTTTTCATGTTTGAAAAGGCAGGATTAAATGAGAATCCTTCTAAGGTTAAATTTGCTGTACTTGAAATTTCAGTTTTAGGCCCCAAGATTTCTAGTCAAGATATTTCCATTGATCCCGAGAGAACTAAATCTGTTAGAAATTTCCCTCAACCTAGGGATGCTAAGGAAATAGCCAGTTTCATTGGCATGGTACAGTTTTTTGGAAAGTTCATCCCTGGTTTAGCAGAAAAGTTTGCACCCTCAATCAGTTACATAAAAAGAATTCCAAATTTGAATAGGGTAAAGACCAGCAAAAGGCTTTCGAGGCCCTGAAATGTGATATTACAAACCATCCAATGTTACGCATGGCAGATTTTTCGAAATGGTTTATTTTGTAGACAGATGCCTCAAGTTTGGCTGTCGGGGCAGTTCTTTTGCAAGAAATAAATGGGGCATGTCAGCCCATAGTTTTCGCTTCGAGAACCTTAACCCCTCAGGAAAGGAACTCATCCACTACATTATGAGTTTGGCCGTAGTTTTTGATGTAGCTACAATCAGAGAATATCTTGAACACACAGAATTCTTATTAGAAACAGGTAATCAGGCTTTATCTTGGTTGTAGGGTCACCCACGTCAATTGGGCAAAATGGGACATTGGGTGATAAGAATTTCTTCTTTATAATTTAAGGTACAACACATCAAAGGTACACAAAATGTTGTAGCAGATGCGCTCTCGCACATATTTGAAGGACCCAAACCTCTGGAAGAATCCGAGAATTCAATAACATGTATCCTTCTGACTGAATTCCCTTTGGAATTTGAAAACATTAAAAGTTATCACGAGGAAGACCCCAGATTCAAAGTTTTTATTCAGGATTTACAGGCACTAATAGAACAAAAACCATATTCTTTATCTAAAGGTGTCCAATTTTGCAAATCTCGTGGCAACAAGAAACTTATAGTTTTACCCAATATTTTTAAACCCATGGTCTTTGAATATTTCCATTCTTCTCCTGTAGGTGGACACCTAGGTATTTACAAAACTATTAAATCCATTAGAGGACATTTTATTTGGAAAAGAATGATTGTAGAAATTGCAGAGAGAGTAAAAATGTGTACCTTGTGTGCTATGAGTAAACCAGAACGAAATTCTCACTTAAATTTTCTTAGTTCTGAAGTAGCCGAGAGGCCTATGCAGAAGTTGTTCATTGATTTTGTGGGACCTTTGCCATGTAGTAAAACTGGTCATAATATGTTGCTGGTCTGTGGATATGCATTCTCCAAATTTGTGTGGTTGATACCCTTGAGAAGAGCAACTATGTTGACGACAATACATGCCCTTCAGGCTAATATTTTCAGAATTTTGATGTTCCTTCCTCCACTGTTTCCGATAATGGTCCTCAGTTTATTTCAAAACCTTTTAAACATATGTGTCTCTCTTTCGGAATCGAACATATCACTCTGTCTCCGTATAATCCACCCCCCTCACATGCGGAGCGTTATAATAGGAACCCCCGTTCAGATTTGATTGCTTTCCATGCGAAGGACCAGATGAACTGGGATAGGAATTTCCATTGGCTCCATATGGCATTTAATTATGCTCGTCACAAGGCTCACAAATCTACACCTTTTAAGTTAATGTATACATTCTTACCAAACAACCCATTGGCTAATTTGTGGGAATTAAGTAACTTAATCCCTGATGACGTCAGTAACATAAAGGAAGTTTGGGGTTCTGCCCTCAAAAATTTTGAAGTCTGCTCATGAGAATACATTTGAGCGATATAATAATAAAAGGAATCAAAACCCTTTTGTAATAGGTGAGTTTGTGCTGTTGAAATCTCATCCTATTAGCAAGGCTATTGATAAGAGGATGGCTAAGTTATCTTTCCGTTGGACTGGGCCATTTTGGATCCAGCGGTTTTTGACACCAGTAACTGTCAGTCTGGTTCGACCCTAAAACTTAAGATCATGTTATGTGCTCAGACATCTCCCATTTAAAGGAATTTCATGCTCAAGATGCTACTTAGTTTCTTGCGACAGTGTTAGGGTACTACAGGCCCTACCTGCCATTAACTGTCTAGATTCCTTGGAGCACTCCGTTTTGTTAAAAATCTTATGTTGTACCCAGACTCGATCTTGTTAAAGGACTGATCACCTTTTTGCCAGAATCCTCTTAGTGTCTTCTTTATATTCTTGTATTAGGCCTATACATAAAAATCCATTGTACTAGTTTATAAGTGGTTTGTAACACAATTTGTAATATACATTTTATTGATGTTATGTATAATAATATTTTGGAATTTGTAAGATTTTTCTCCCTAAACTGTGATGTTTTTTGGGCAATTTTAGCATTGCTAGTGCTGGGTTAATAAATGTGGTTAATTCCTTTTCCAATTTTGTGATATTGGTTTTGTAATGGTAGCTGGTTACTTATTTGGAAGGTTTCACCTTCTTTGTTTTAGTCTGCATCTTCAGTATCTCGGTGGAAGTATCTTGAGCGTTCGGGACTTCACCATGTTCCCACTTTGTTTCAGCTTCAAGTTCGGGCCATTGTTCTTTTCTGCAGTCAAGGTAACTAACCTTAGTACTGGTGGTATTTTTGTGAAAGAAGATGAAATTCTCTTTTCGGACAGTTTTTTTTTCAATTGGCCTAACTTTTGATCTCCTGGAGTTGCAAGAAGAATCAATTCAGCTAGACACATTGATTCAATCAGTGATTTCATTGCACGGAGAAGTTAGCGAGACTCATGGTGTAAATGCTACTTTCGACCAAAATTTTCAGTACACCTTTGGTCAGTTAGAACAAAGTGTGTTGGACTTTAAGACTTAAATTACTACCCTAACTTCCCTCCTTCCTTCTGCATCATGGCAGAAAAGAGGAATTTTGAACTTTGGTGGGGAAATTTTCAAGACTTTGTTTCGCACGTTGGATTCAGAAGACCGTGCTATTTTGGAAGAATAGGTTGAATTCTATTTCTGATAAACATAATGATATTGCTAATAATATGGAAAATCATATTATTGTAATTAAAAATCTGGAAGACCATGTGTTGAATAATACTAAGAACATACATATGTTAGCATCCAATCATTTGAACCATTGCCAGGCTTTATATAAGACTTTAAATAAGACAGTACAAGAGTTGGTGGGCAGAATGATGATAATGAGTTTCAGAATTTATTTAAATGCTATGTTGATAAGGGTTAGCGAAGCTTTGGTTAGTACCAGAATTGAACTTTTTGA
Source organism: Dryococelus australis (assembly GCA_029891345.1). Lineage (NCBI taxonomy): Eukaryota > Metazoa > Arthropoda > Insecta > Phasmatodea > Phasmatidae > Dryococelus > Dryococelus australis. Next base: position 72,011,009 of record CM057006.1, on the reverse strand, counting down.
TTTAAAAATGCGATTGAAACCAGTATCCATGGAAAGTTAAGCTCTGCCTTTCTAAATGAAGTCACTTTTTATTAATTTTTTGAACAAAATTCAACATTTAATTACCTTGCCATTGTATATGGTAGCACCAGTTTCACAAGAGAATCTCCACATTTTCTATGGATTAAGCACTGTTTAGGCTGTAATTTTTGGAACATCACAAGTTGTGGCAGTTAATGTACCCCTTGCTAACAAATATAGATTATTTGAACATTACGGTCTTTTCCCTATCCCTTTCTTGTATCCTAATTTGAACCGGTACCATTTGCTGTGTCTTAATGACAATTTGATTGCTAGCCCAGATAGAAAACTTTTCGCCTCTGTACCTTCTAAATTGTTAGATGATTGTAAGATGCATGTTATGACCCTTTGCCCATCTGTTTTTCCATTTTTTGATACACATGTGATATTCTGTGAGATTAATTAATTTTTAGGTAGATACTACATGGATCTGTGTGACAAATCTTTAGTCAGGTTAAGGCTTCCTTTTTTCAGAAAACTAATTCCCTTTGGCTTTTTGCTACTGAGTCCCCAATCGCTACAACTTTCCTTTGCTGGCCCACCTTAGAAGCTTTACCCCCATTTCACTCTTTATTTGAATGGATCAGGATCCATTTATAATGCTAGTCATTGTGACATCGTTAGTCCTTTCTTCAAAAGTTTTGGCTCTGTAAGCTCTTCCATGAATTTAAACCTTTCATTTCCTATGGTTCATGTACCCAAACTCCCTACCAATTTCTCTTCGCTACATTTTGGCAAATTACCAAATTTTCCCCCAAATGAATCATTTATTGAATATTTGGATAGTATCCTTTCTTCTCAGCCTAGTGGTGTTGATTTTCATTTTATCCTCAGACTTCAGAATTAAAAAAATCCAATTCCTGCTGAAATCACTTTAAATGTTTCCTCTTTAGTGGTTCCCAGTGTATTGGTGCTTTGTGCCTTGATTTGTGCCTGTGGTTTATGTTATGTTCTTATCGCAGACCACAGCCTACTCCTTCTAATCCTCCTGTACCCTCCACCGAGTTATCTGAAAGAATTGTAGTGGTAAACTTATCTCCCCGCCCTGCAGAAACAATGGGCTTAGTAAATTTTAGGTTAGGTGTGTGAATTTAACTTTTGATAGTGTTATGTGAATCTTTTTTTTTGGGTAGTTCACCATCGTAGGAGTAGTTCCACTTGTGACTGTTGGAACTCTTCCGACAAGATGGCAGCTGAAAGAATTAGCTGACTCTGTCTCCTTCATTTTTTCACAAGCAACATGTAATTCGTTATTTTAAACTTGCTTCAACTTTCAATGTTATGTTAATGTAAATTACTTCCTATGACCGCTAAGGTGAGTGCTTTTGTTGGCGTTTCTGTTCGTGTCTCCCGATAAATGTTCCATGCTCGTGTGGTAGTGTTGCCAGATCACCATGGCTGGCCAAATGCATTACGGTGCGCTGGTGCCACTGTGTCTATGTTAAAAACCACAGGATGTGGTAGACAGATACGAAATGGGGACCCGATTTTGCAAGTGCGATCGAAAGACCAGCCTGATAAGCAACTGCGTCGCGAGCATCCGCAGAGAATTGAAAGTGACAGAACATTCGGACCGTATCAACAACGCCCAAAGTTTACCCCAGTTATATTTGTGCAGAAGATTGTTATGCACAGTATCGGGAACCACACCAAGCACGTGTACATGGTGCAATATGCACGTGTACCAAGAATGCATGAGCCCCACAAAGTTATAAACATTGCAATCGGATTGTGGTTCATTTGCGACGAGTGCATTGGATAGTAGAAACCGACCATGATCACTAACATTTCAACCGACTTACTCACGGGCAACCAGCCTGGTGATTCAGTGTGCCAAACAGAAGACAGCACGGGAAACGATATGCAAACAATGCAAACGGACGGAGATTGCATCACCATGATAAATATGGTATGTCATGTCGAGAGTGAAGGAACAGACAAAAAGGTAACGAAAGCTGAGGTAGTACACTGCAAGGTCGAGGATGTCTGTTACCACACGTCACCTACGGGCGGGGACCCTGTGACAGCTGTCAATCATCCAGCACCACATAGCTAGTGCTCGCAACTACTGGCAACCATAACACTGTTACCTCTACCACTCCCACCTATGGCACCTTACCTACCGCAATTTTTCACGTACCAACCAACACCCGTATTTCCACAACAAATACCCAGCATATTCCCCACGTCTTTTCTGGCACCGACACCTCTAACGTCTTTTCCCGCCAATAGCTATGGGCTGCAACCTGCATCTAGGTGGCAAACAGAGAGGGAATAGCAATGAGAAGCAAAACAAGACAGACACAGCCCAGACACCACCAGTAACCCGAAACAAACACCAACATTTACTGGCATGGCAAGTGAAGATCCTAGTTTCTGAAAAAAGTGCACGTCGCGTCTGAAACGCTATGGGGTGAATGAAGATGGGTGGGCCATTTTCATTGGCTGCCAATTGCAAGGAGAAGCAGGGAAGTGGTGGGACGCTGTCAAACACTATGGCATGCAGTAGGAAGAGTACATACAGCTTTTCAGTGCCAATATGGAAGTGTGTTTACATTCCTACAAACGCAAAGCAAGTTACTCTGGCAGGAGCAATAGCCTGGTAAACAACAACCAATGTTCATTATGCAAAAGGCATATCTGATCAAGTGAGTCCACCTGTAACTGTCAGATCCCAAGGCACTGGAAATCATTGCCGAGACTGCCTTACCAGAGTACAAAGCTGCCCTACTACCCTTTTTAAACAGCAATATGGTGGAGGTTCTCAAGACTGTTATAATTCTGGAACGAAATCGGAACTCATCACGTTGTGAGAACAGGACCGCACGATGGAGAAACAAACAAAACAGGAGTGATAACACGAAACGGGGCCAGGCCGATCGTACCGCGAAACAGTTCGTGAGCAAACTGGAATGGGACAGTGCACGTGTGAGCAGTGAAAACATTCCGCACTGTGGTGATAAGCAAAGTGAGAGTGCGTGCAGGAACGCTGGGCAAAGATGCGTGCGGTTCGACAAGAGCAAGCCACCCGCGAACCCGTGTCGCTACTGTCGGTCCGCGATTGTTTTCCACTGGCAAAGTGCATGCCCCAACAACCGCACCTGGATAACTGCAAAGGGCCCGTACCAAGAGGGCAGGTAAATGGCCTGAAGTTTCTTTTGCCCCGGTCACATCAACAAAAACAGGCAAAACACCGCAGCAGGCATTCATTCAGCAAGTGAGTGGGTATCACGCAAAATTTATTCGCTTCCTTGTGAACATGGATGGTCCACCCTGTCCTGCGCTAATTGATACGGCTGCATTACAAAACTTTGTGCAGCTGCGTTTCGTGAATCCCAGTGACAAAACATGTAGAAATCCCGTAGTTAAGCTCGCTACTGGGCAAGTCAATAACAGAGGATGCAATATTAGACGTGCCTTGGTTACATGAACATAATACTGTAGTAGAACCAGCGGCTAGGAGAATTCATTTCGGTTCAAAAGAGCAGTGCACAGTGTACACTCTAGAGCGGGAAGTTCCTAGTGATTTACCCCCAGTATCATTAAAGGAATTCGATCATGAGATTCTGCGACAAACCAGGCAGCATTCCAGCATATACTAATAGAGAGAAGGGAGGTTTTCCCAATACCAGCGCGCTCAGAAGACTGAATGTAACCGAACATGAAGGGCCGATATACGCAGGGCCATGCAGTTACATGCAACATCAAACCAAAATAATTTGGGAGCAAGTTAAAGAGATGCTAGCAGACGCACAGGAAATATAACTCGGCTATCACATTAGCGCCTAAGAAAGGCATGATTTAGTGTTTCTATGTGGATTTCCATATGCTCAACCAAGTCACATGTAACAATCTGCCACCTTATATCAGTGTAAAAGACACACAACACTCGGCAAAGCAACGGTAATGACGTCACAAGACCACATAAGAGGATATTGCCAAATTCCCGTCAAACAGGAAGACAGGGAGAAAATCACATTCACGACACCTGACCAGCGGCGATTTCATTTTTGTGCGATGCTTTTTGGCCTCAAAGGAGCATCCACTACCTTTCAGTCAATGATAGTCCATGTACTGGATGGGTTTATCGGCGACTTTACGCTAGCGTACCTGGATAATGTTATTATTTAGCGGAACAGTTGGGAGGAGCACATATGTAACGTTTTAGGTACTAGAGAAGCTCGCAATATATGGGCTTACCTGCGCCGCAAATAAATGCCATTTGGGTAAAAGCAAGATGGAATTTTTTAGGGCACATTGTAGACGAGGACGGATTCACACATAACCATAACAGTTGAACTTAATAGAGAACCACCTGGCACCACGCACACGCAAACAGCTCGGCAAGTTTTTTGGCTTAGTTAATTGTTTGATGGAGTTCATTCAAGATTTCTGCAGTAATTACTGCCCCTTTCACAGATCTAATTTCGCCCCAGAGTTGGTGTGTGTGTGTGTATGGGGAGAAGCAGAATAAAATTAATTCCGAGCAATAAAGAAAAGTTTCCGATATTGCCCCAAACTAGCACCTTACAAGCCATGCAAACACCTTTACGTGCAGATGTACGTAAGTCAGGAGGGCTGGGTGCCTTATGTATCAATGCGTGGAAGATGGCATGAGGCGAGTAATCGAATTCGCCAGCGCAAAATTGGGTCAAGTACAGCGCAGATACGATGTAAACGAGCAGGAAATGTTGGCAGTAGTGTGGGTGGTGAAAAGTACCAGCCCTATTTGGAATACAAAAGTTTCATGTTGCGAACAGACAACAGGTGCCTCGTTTGGCTACATGAGATGAAAGAAGCCCGCAGTTAACTCAACTGGTGGGCATTGCTCCTACGGTCCTATTATTTCATGGTAGAGCAGGTCCCCGGGAAGGAGAATCAACTGGCAGACACATTGTCCCATGCACCTGATGCAAGCATAGTGGTTACAGACTACGCAGAATGGGATGAAGTTGTCCCCCCCCCCCCCAATGCACGATTTATTCCATGATGTGCAAGTGAACAAGGTACGAGCTGTGGATGGTGATATCCCTCTAGAGTCGCTGTACCGGGAAATAGTCGAGGCACAAGGCTGCTGTGCTGTAATGAGAGAGAAAGGAGAAATGGGCAAGAGAGACCATGGAACAGTGGTGTGTGATGGAAGGGAGGTTGGAAATATGCACGGCAAACAACAACACGAAATGGTGTCTTTTTGTACCAGCAACCTGTAGGGTGAAAGTTTTGGTTCATACACACACATGTATCATAGTAGGGCACCCAGATGCACAGCAGACGATCCGAAATGTCAGACAACATTTCTTCTGGGCAGGACTCTCGCACGATGTACGAAAATACGTGCGAAAATGTGCTATGTGCCAAACATTCAAATCACGCAGGACAGATGGGGTACAGCAGCAACAGCCATGCCTACCGAAACAACCATCGAAAATATAAGCCTGGACCTAATAGGGCTGTACTCCCGTACCTCCAACTGGAAAAAGTTTATCCTGGTCGCCAACGACAACTTCTCGCAGTGGGTGGAGGCCTATGAAATAAGCAGTGCAAGAGTTACCAACATCGTACAAGTACTGGAGCAAGAATTTTTCCCCTCTGGGGCTACCCCAAGCAAGTGCTAATGGACAGCGGGCACAGTTCATCGGAAGAAAATGGTAAGCAAAGTGCATCCAGTGGGGGTGCAACACTTGAAGACAGTGGTGTACCACCCCAGAGCCAACCCCATGGAGCGCCACAACCAGCCACTGAAGGTACAACTGAGGCTCCATTTGGGTAAGCTACAAACCAGCTGGGCAGACCACCTGCCTGGTAACCTCTTCACCCTCGGCCGATGTGTGAACAGACCAGTCACCTGCATACGCCCCGGTGGGCCAAAAAATCCAAGCTTCCCAGCGAATGGAAGTGCCCACGCAACAGCATTAGCGAGAGTATGGAGGACCCCACTGTAAGATGAAATGGGAGGTGGCAGAGAGACAGAGAGCAGAGAGAGAAGGAAGAAAGGTGCATGGCTGGGTGGGTCCCGACGAGCAACCGGATCCCCCTACACTCGAACGAGGACAATTAGTGTATGTGAAAGTGCATTTGCAGTCAGCAGCCTGCCAAAACTTCTGCTCCGGGCTCGCTGCGCGATGGACAGGCCCGAACCAGATTATCAAATGGCTAAGACCAACCATCTACCTGCTCCAAGTGGGAAGAAGGACGAGCAAGTATCACTGAGATGCCATACGCCTGTCCACACGGAGACGTCTGGGGCGAAAAGGCCATTGGAAACATCGCCCACGACATCGCAACACCTGCCGAGCCCAGATAACAAGGGAGTGAGGAGGAGAGTGGGGCGGGACCTCCCGCAGGAGGTCCCCCACCAGATGACACCATGTTTCCGACACCAGACGAGGCCACATCTCCAAGGTGCCTGGATAATAAGGCCCAGATGACTGAGGGCACTTCGAAATAAGAGAGGAGATGCATGCACCGCACAAAGGAGGCGTACGAGATCTGGAGGCTCACAAGACCTGGAGGCTCAGCGAGAACTCCAGGGGAGGACAAGTACAGAGGGTTGGCCAGTACCTGCCCCAAGACCACCAGCAGTGGGTGCCCAAGGCACGACGTCACCCGGTGCATTGGCGCCAGTCAGGGCGCATCCGACGTCCAGCTCTGCGGAGATAGATGGCGCAGCAGCTACCAGTGCAACCCGAAGAGATCCGGAACTGCAACCAATGGTGACACTTCTGGGAGGGGGTCCCTCAGGAGACGACATGACGCCCGTTAATGGGACGCTGATCGCCGAGGAGGATAGCACGACAAAAGATGAAATGGTGCCAACACCAGCTGGGGAATCACCCAAGGGTGACTCCAACAGCCCATTAGTTGTTAGTCCGCTTAGCTACCGGCAGCGATGTGGGGTTGTGCACAAGAACGGCATCAGTGGCAGCGACGACAGAGGATCGTGCGACTCATACGAGGTTAGTCACTCAGCATGCACGGGTGTGGGCACGGGACCACCATGGCGATGGCAAGAACATGCAGAACAATGGCAGCATCCATCAGTTCTAGAATGTAGGTGGCTTGTAAGAAGCCCCTACGTGCTGCGTACATGACAGGCAGACACAAGGAGTTGTGTCTGTCATCAGTGGCATGTGCGGCTGCAAACGGACTTGCGAGGGGGGAGGGCGTTTGATGTGTGCCCACATGACCCCTTCCCCCTTAACCCATTTGCCCACCGCACGAGGTTCCATAATGCAGTGTGTGTGTGGCACTCTACAAGAGCAATTGCAGTGCAGTGTGGCAAGAAACGATGCAGGTGCAGAGCAGAGAGAGCACGACCACGTACGTGTGGCGCAGGAAACCGGAAAGTAGACCCTGTTATTTAATTTGTCCAATAAAAGGGCAAGTTAAGTTCACGCAAGGGGGCGCGACTATTAAAGATGTCTGCCCAGATCCCTCAGTGGTTTCGAAGTGTATTTTTTTATTTTCTATAATGTTCATTCTCGTGTCTTTCATATCCACATCATCCATGCAGCACAATGTTTTGGTATATAGAATAATATTTACAGGGTTGATTTTAGAAGCAGTATGTACCAATGGGCACACAGGGTACGTGTCCGATATGCAAATGTTGTGTGCAAGGAAGTAGTGCAGCATGGAGTGCCAACATGCCAAAATTGCCGGCATGCTGCGTGGAGAAAGTCAGTAGTCGTTCGTCTTTGCGAAGGGTGTGATGCGTTCAGCCGGGGCTCTTGTCTCGCGCACTCATGCAGTCATCACCAAGTTGGACTAATTATTTCACAGCACTAATTACTTTAGCATACCATAACATTTTTCGTACTTCAGCTGTCCGAGATTCCACCGCACCTCGCACCTACCCATAGTTTTAAATTGTACTTAAATTATTTCATGTGACCACGTGTCTTTTGGACAGTATTACCCGAGCAGATCGGTTCGTAAGCAGCGCCAAATGTAAGTTTTTTCGACCGGAATGTAATCAGGTACTGAATAAATTGCGACAGTGACGAGTTACCACATGTGGTTTATTTCCAGACGCCGCAAGGCATTTAACGTATGGGCCTTCCCTCGCCAATTTTCACAAAATATAACTTACTGTGCAAATATGATTGAAATGGTCACGAGTCTGCTTAATAAGTGGGCATGCAGGGAGCCCAGATATCCCAAAACACAACAAGTAAGGGAGTTATTCAGTCAGTATTAATTTGTATTCTACGAGGAGACAACTCCACTTTGAGGATTTGCCGAAGTCGTCGGCCGAACGACCCTGAGGAACGAGTCCACAGCTGCTCTCCGACTTCATGATACTGTCAACCCGACAATATCTGGCGCTCTGGATAATTATCTCCACCGAGGTTCTAAAACTATAGTCACCGCTCCTCATGTAACCAATATCCTTACCTTGGCACTAGTTTCCAGCCTCCTGTGCATTAGACAAATGTTAGTTGGTCAAAATATTTTTCTCTACCATGTTTTAGTGGCTGGGTAATAACTCTTAAGGCAATGAAACCTTTATTTATATTTTATTTCGTTTTATATTTCACTGCTAGCTTTTTTTATATATAGGCCTAGTAATGTTCTGTAATTTGTCATCATTTCCCTAGTTAAGCAATATTTTATTTATCTTTTCAGCTTGTCTAATTTTTATATGTAGCTTTCAACTTGTAAATTTTCATAGTTTAGAAAGAATTGTTTTTTGACACATCGTATACCATTCATGTATGGTCTTTTGGATAAATAAACTTTAAACTTGAATTATTTTTCCTAGAATTAATGGCATTTTACCCTATACAATGGCTATTACTATACTTGTATATGATTCAATGGAATCTTATCTATTTACTACCTATATCCACAGTTGACAATGTTGGGGACACCACTGTAGTTTTTGGGTTACTTCCTAGATTAGATATCGGGGTAGTACATAATACTACAAAAATAATCATGTCCATAACAGACCGATTCAATTCAAACTAACTAACATACTAACTTCGAACAATACCAAAAGTAAGAAGAAATACTTTTGTCCAACTTGAGCTCATATAGCCTTATTAGCAGAAATAACAAATGAACAATGAAATAATATCCAGGACCAATGTGACAAAATTATTAGGAGTACACATTCCTAAACATATAAATTGGAAACCCCATACACTAATTAGGGGCCGTGGTGATGCAGTGGTCAGACTTCTCTGCTGCCATCTAGGCGAACTAGGTTCAAGTCCTAGAGGGTTTGCTCCCAGATTTTCGTATATACGAATCATGTCGGACTATGTCGCTGGTCGACAGGTTTTCTCAAGGTATCCCCCCCCCCTACTTGGTATTCCAGTGCTGCTCCATACTCGCCATGTTTCACATTCATCAGCTCTCAATACATCAATGTTAATAGACACCCAAATATCTCTACTCCATCCGCTAAAAATAATGTTAAATTCCTTTATGTATTTATGCCTTACAGTCTCGTTAGGTTATTTCACAATTGTGAGCTTTATACCCTTTGTAAATGTATGATTGTGATATTTAAGTACCAGTAATGTAATTTATTGATAAAGTATGAGTATAAATACTCTAATTGTTAATGATAATGCCACAACATGCCTTTTTTGGGAGATTACAGACTGCCTACCTGATCCATTTAAACATGTACAAATAGCATACAGGCGAATAATATAGGAAATTTTATATTGATGCTGTATGATTTTTTTTTGAGTAAGGCTGTTGTGTTGTGAAAGCAATATAAGCAATGTAGGTTGTGTGATAATTGGTTTTCAATCTTGGTTATCACTCGCACAATAAATGCTTTGAAGTATTGGTATGTGTTGAATATTTTAGTTGCTTAGTTCATAACAATAGACTATGCACACTATCCCAGAATTAAGAAATAACTATATTGCACAGGTATCACAACCAAAATTTATAAATGTGCAATTGAAGCAATAAACATGTTGCGGTAAATATAATTATATTCAACTGCCCTCTATTCTATTGTTTTAATGTAATCAGTGCCTGGGCTTCCTTTAAGTATTTGCCGAATAACTTGTCAATTAGATTGTACAGGAGAAAAATATGAATTTGTAGCCATTTGCAATTGTTTCAAACTACAAATAAATCCATACGTCATTAATATCCCCCCCCCCCCCCCCCATTTTTTTTCATTGCACTGGCTTAATAATTTGTTAAATACGTCAATAAAACGTAAGCATACAGATAGAGAGAGAGAAACAGAGAGATAGAGAGGGAGAAAAAAAATGATTGTTGAGAGAGAAGTGTGTGGGGAAGGTTGTTGTGCACATGCCCCGATGTGTTACCAATTCTCGCCACGTAAAGGTTGTTGCAGTTGTCGCTGTCGCAGAGTTCGAGATAAAATAAGTGACACAACTTCATGCTTGAGTTTACTCTATTTCCGTAGAAGTAGATGCTCATGGTTGCACCATTCGAGTTCATTTCGACCTGCCGTAATTGGTGGTTCTAAAACTCGGCCCGAGGTCAGCAGCCATAATCGACAAATTTAAGCTTCTTATACAATATAAAACTTTAGCATTTGACTTTACGTTTCATTTCCTCTGACGAAACCTCCAATACACAATACAATATTGTTAAGTCAGAGTTCATACAATTGAGCATCAGTTCTGCAAGCTTCGTAAAAATGTGTATCTTGTTATGTAAATAATTACGATATTATACAGGAATGCATTTTACGAACTATTTTTTAATAGGCTTGTAATTTATATTAAATGTTTATCTCGAAACAAAAAAATCATTTGTCTACTTTATTAAAATATGTAAATTCATATATTTCTTCTTCGCATTATATTTCTTTCACATTTATTTAATTTAAGATGAGATTTTTTTAATACACCGAGATTAATATCGCCCTATTGTAAAATAACGCACATTCCACATAAACTCTGTTTAAATTCTGGGTAAAATGGCTTCTTGATTTTGACATCAGATTTCAACTTTTCGAAATCGTGCTTCACTAAATCTTTGACAGTTCCATTGTATCAATCTCCATAAGAAACAACATGTCGGAAAGCAAACGTAAAGTCAAATGTTAAAGTTTTCAATTGTGTAAGGGCCTACATTCGATTGTTTTCTTGGAAAATTAAAACTACTTTATATTCACTTGAATATTGTTCAGTAAAATTCGTACAACTTAAAACACACAAAACATCGCACATCTATAGCCCATTCCCCATTGGAAGCAACTTTCTTGGAGCCTCTTAAATATCTACTTGCAGGTCCATTTCGTATCCTTCCGCCGAATTTAAACAAACATTGCCAAGTGACTACCATGTAGCATCTGTCCAAATCAATGTTTACATTCCACTGTGTGTGTACATATGTTCGTATGCTTTCGCTACACCTAAAAATAAACTTTGAAATCTGACTTCTACTTTTATACCTGTAAGATGTATAGTTTACTGTTTGCTGATTTCAAATAATTCTGTCATATTCCAAAAACCATTCCGTACGAATATTCACAGTTTAGGCCTCTAACATTATTTAGGTCAGCTTTATGTCGTTTTAAAAATACCAGAAGTGATGACAGTTCTTACTGTTATTTTACATTAACAGATTTGTTTTCCACAACATAGCTCAATACATGTAATGCACGTTAGTATTTTGCCGTGACTGTGTTTAACACTGTTACAACTGCGTGGTAAAGGGTTATACTAATTGTAATTATCAATTTGTTATTGATATGTGTTGGGTAATTTATCTAAAAGGACTGTCTCAGTTGGAATAAAAATTAAAACGAAGGAACAACTTGTGAAAATGTCACATTTAATTCAAGCACTCAACTCGTGTTGCTCATTTTTGTCATACAAACATTAAAAGATAGAGGTGAACATGGGCACAAATAAGCCTACAAAAACTTTTATTCCGCTCATATTTCTATGTATTGCTACTTACTGTTTATTAGGCTTGTTGAAATTTATCGGTCTGGACTTAGTATTTTTCGTCTGGGATTGTGGCAAATTATGTTACACGAATGTGTTTCAAACCCCTTAGGACAAAGGTACAACTTTGTGATAAACAAACAGACGTAGATGTAAATAAATAACTTCGTCATAAAAACAGTTCACATTAAAAACTAATAAATAGTGTTAATCAAATATTTGAAATCATGCACACACAGGGCCAGCATATTGACCACCAAGCACAAAAGCACGCTATTTTATAGAAGCAATGATTAACGAAACACACGTCACTGTATATTTATTACTCCCGTGGAAACACAATTTAGTCACAACATCGTAACTTGCCTAGGTAGGTTTAAAAAACACAACGTCTACAAACATGATGTATTAATTTGAAGTATTTTTCTGAGTAAGAATAATTTGCATTTCGTTTGACAAAAGCAAAACACCATGTCATGACTCGCCACGTCTGCCAACTTCACTAGGTAACTGCTCGCCATCATATCTAAATATATTAAAATACGTATTCAAACTTTAAAATCTCTTTTCAGTTGTAAATTATAAATTAAAAAATCATTATTTTGCTGTAATAAGTATGAAATATGCCAAAATTGAAAAGTGTATAATTTATTTGCTTACTAGAAAAGTGAAATTTCCCGAGTTTGAAAGAGACGAAGAAAGAGAGAGAAAGCGACAAGCCTCGCCCAGCAGACAGTTTTTCAGACGTTTTCTCGCTCGATAAAACAACACCGTACCATTATGGTTTATTCACGATATTTTCCGTTGTTACTTTAAACTGTAAAAATGATATATGTTGCCATCGGGGCTACCTAAATATTTAAATTTTTCAATAGGCACTGGTTAAAATACAAATAGTAGTCTGAAAAACTAGGATAAAATAAAATTTTTACTGTGAACTATTTCTCACCGGTCGTTGCCAACACGCCGCTGCTCTCGCTGTTGTTAATTCATATTTAAAAATAAATAAATATTACAAGTTATGGACGATAGTAAGGTAAAGTTTCATTTATTCAACAATACAGTACTCTAAAGTTAACCACAGTGTCATATATTTGTGGAATTCAGGTTATTAAAAAAACAAGTTGACGTGTTATGCTTAGGGTGTTTTTTCAAAGGTTGAATTTCATAAGTCGCTTTCAATATGGAATGGACTTTAGTTCTATCTAAAGTGAAAAATACGCCTACTTCCATGACGTTGTATATTACGAACCAAAAGCAAAATTTTTCTCATACTGAATTTTGCTCTCTCATTTTGGAACTGAGATCGACGAATCGGAGATCCATAATCATCTAATTTCGTTTGTGCAACACTCTTACATTGGAACCAACATCAAACTGGATCCTGGTTCGGAAGTAGGATTATTCGATCTCGGACCGGTGAAGATAATGGTGCAACCGGACATAAGAGCTAATCTATTAACTCGGAATGATCCAATTGTTAAAATCGATTAATTTCTTTCAAGTAATTGGTTAATCTGTGATTTTTTTTTTAAATTTGTTTTATTTTCCCGGTCTAGCAGGGAAAACTATTATGGTTAGACAGCTCAATGCTTTTTAGTTTGTCAAATAAAATTTTTGCTACTAGCTAGCACTGGTGTCGATTGTGTAATATAATATTTAATTTCATGTGAAACTATAATTTTCATTAAATGAAGGGAATTGTGAAGAATTTCACGAGTTATATAGAAACTCAGTCACAGCTGTTTCATTAATTTTGCCACTATTACTGCTAACACATGTATGAGTGTTTTTCAGTTCTTTAAATTCATAAGATATGTTTTATCTAGGTTGAGGTGTAATGCTTTTGCATTAAATCATACATTTAACTCTATAAATGTTGTGTCTGTATTTGTACAAGATCATTTACAGAGTCTCCAAAGACTAAGATGCTGGTATCATATTCAAATAACATTTGATTAGCGTCTGGGGTTAAGGCACATGGGAGATCATTTATATAAATTAAGTATGAAGAGTAAGGGGCCTAATAATGATCCTTGTGGGAATCCATGCTTTATTTTTCTGGATTCAGAGTAGAATGAAGTAGTTTCCCCTTTGATACACCCTTGTCTGTTCGAAAGGTATGAAGCCACGTCATTGAACGAACAGGGTTGAGATGTATTTTGAGGGGCTGTGAAAGGTTCAGGTTAGGATGAATGATGAAATTATCCAGTAGGCACCAAGTATCGCCGGTTAAGATGGTACCATGAAGTTCTGGTAGAGCTGATGCTCTCGGTCATGGACTGTTCACCCAGGACATTATTTCCCTGGAAATGATGTGAAGCATTCCCCTCGTACCTCTAAATGTGCTTTATGCTCTTTAAACACTTGCGAATGATTTTATAGATACTCATATTTGCCGGGTTGCTTAGCGGTGGCCCATTGGCTGACCACAGCCCTCAATACTAAATTACACATTGACACTGTAATAAAATAAATTGATCATATGAACACTTGCAGAAACATGGCACCTGAACAGGGTTGTAAGGGCCCATGCCCTTAAGAGCCGAATGGCTGAACACAGTAAATAAAACACACAAAACCTCTTGACACGTTTATTTCTTGTGTGAATTATCACTTTCTTACAGAATAACTTCACATACTTTTGCAGAGCACAGCCCGCCGGCCTAGGCGATATTTGCACAAAATTGGGGCGAATCTGAAAAATTAATAAGTTGGAATAATTAAGCTCCTCTGGGCAATGCAAACCATAGAGGAGGAGGGCAGGTGTATCCGGCGGCAGAAAACGAGAGGTTCTGGTAAATTAACACATAACTATGGCAAATGAAGTGGTTGGTGCGAAAGTTGCTGGCTGCCGGAGTGGAAAGTGTAATATGTCCTTGCCCTTGCAAGTAGAAGATGCTACTGACGTTCTCGCTTGGCGCCCGAACTTGCCAGGGTGGTGTTGGCATGCCGAGCAGAAACTATTTCCTGCACACTTGCTCCAATGCCATACTAAAGGTAATTAAAACTGTTTACCTAGAGCTGGAAAAACTTGCATAAACTCCCTTTCTTATTCTAACATACAAAACAGAGCACTTGCACTCTTGATGAATGACATGGACATGAAAACATGTGAGATTTTAAAATAATAATTTTGCATAAAACAGTTTCAAACATTACACGTAATAAAGGGCATTTCCAGGGGGTTTGCAAGTGTTATCTCCATGTTAGGAAATTACGGTAATCGCCGTTAAGCACCTTTATCACTGGTCTTATTTTTACCTGCCCCTTACACTTGCACTTAGCTACGCTACCCTGCACTGTGTATTCGAGCATTCCTGGTCTCTACTCGCCGCACTAACACACTGGCTCTCGGGCTCACCACACACTCGTAGCACAGTTGGAGTGCTAACACCAGATGTGCTGGTTGGATGCATGGCCGGGCTAACAGTCTTAGGAGGCGAGGGCATGCACACATACGTCAAGTATGTGGTTATCAGTTTATTGGGTGTATTTGAAACTCCTCAAAACTTAAATTTTTCAATAAGTATATTGTGATTTACACATTCAAATGCTTTAGTGAGGTCTCCAAATCTTCTATTAGATGGTATCTTTTTAGCTAGTGCATTAAAAAATGCAATTACTTAGTTTGAAAATTGCATCATTTGTTGAGGTATTTTTCCTAAAACCAAACTGAAAATTTGGTAATTTTTTGTGATTCCCAAAGTGTTCCATCAATCTCCTGTAAATTAGTTTTTCAACTACTTAAAAAAAAAAAAAAAAGGAAGTAAGAAGTGAGGGATGTATATTGTTGGTTACCTCGGTCTTGTCACATTTCTTAAACAATGGTTTTACCATAGCCAATTTGAGTCTGGAAACAATTAAACAATTGCGAAGCACTCATTAGTAATAATTATATTTGGGCATTGCTGTGAATACAGGACAATTAAAATACTGATATGTACTGTTTTTAAAATTATTATTTTATGGAGGAAAATACGTCATTATAATTTTTGGGGTACTTTGATTGAAACGGTTCAAAATTAACATCTAGAAGTAATTCCGAAAGAAAAAGGGTTGGTATCCAATAATTTACATATATGGTACTGGTAATGAATCGAAATGAGACTATCGATTCCCAAATACCTGGTATGGAAGGAAAGTATCGATACCAGTATCATATCAGTAGTATTGCAACATCTCTAGACCCATTTCTTGGCAGCTGCTGCGCGAGATGTGCAAGCAATTCAGTAGTTTTAAAATTAGCTGGTGTAGTTTAAATTAGGGACGAGCTAAACAGTTACTTTTCGATAATATATATAAATAGATCTGGCAACCGTTCCGATTTTCAGGAACCATTATGGAAAATTCCAGTTTATAGATTAAAGATGTGGTAGACTGGTTATTTGTCTTCTACCCATGCACCCGACATTGATCTACCCCAAAGGAACACAACTTTCAAAGTCAGCTTGTAAACAGTGATGAACGTGTTTGTTTATACCTTAATTTTTTAATGATAAGAACTATTATATGAATAAAATACTTTCACCTATTTTAATTGAGCCAAAGTGCATTGCAAATTGCTTATAAAATATTTGAAAACATCTCAAAGCATTTGTTTATAAATCAGTTATCTAACCTAAAATAGCAATCATGTAATTTTCGCTAGACATATTGGCAGAAAAGCAGTTCAATGTTGGAATACAGTGAATTGCTGTGCGCAGCCAGTGAGATTTGTCTATCTCATCTTCAGTCTATGTTCTAGTTCGTCAAAAGGAACCACTATTTTTAACTGTTAATTTTGGAATGGTTCGTAACATCTCGATTTCAAACGTGTTCTGTAGGTCTACATAATCTTTTTATGACATAATCGTGGTTTTAGCAAACATTTTCTTACATTGAAATTATTTTGTATTTACTCTTTACGGCCATAATACTGTATTTACAGTCACACATCTTGCAACACACAGAAAAACTGCAAGAAAAACGATTAGATTGGAAAAAAACATATAGATTTTGAATATTTTATCCTTACTGGTAAGTCTGAGCGAAACATGCGGAAGTTTGAAAAAATACTCCTGTTGTATTGTTCGTGTGTAAATAAAACTATTAAATGAAATATTATTCAAATTTCTGTTCCACGGTGATTTTAGTATTATATCTCATGTGTTTTGAACAGTTCACAACAGTTCCAATACTGTAGTTGATTCAGTTCATTCGCCGGAACCGTTCACGAGTTCACAACAGTTCGTGAAGAAGAGCGATTCTGTTTCCAGAACGGTCCATTCGTTTGAACTGATGATGAGATCACAACAATTTGAGATGGAGGTCGATTCTGTCTGCTAAGCTGTTTATTCGTCGGAACCATTCGCGAGTCTGCAACAGCTCCGAGACTCAATAGTTCCGAGTCTGCGAACTGTTCCTTCCAATAGCCAGTATCAGCAACTCAGTGTACCTAACTAATACTCGCGGTATACAAATATTAATGCGTTATTTATAATTTTTTTTTCACTGATTAGATATTAACCACCAAAAAATGTAATCAAGTGTTGTGTATTTTCTGCACGGAAGTGATGGCGTTCTGACGGAACTGTTCACTTGGCCTGCTCGGAAATGTAGCTCCAGTTCCTCTCTCCGGAACCGTTCATTAGAACCATTCCGGAATATACGCCTCATCCATGGAGGCAGGACTATACAAGATATGGTATGTAGTGACAGCATTGAAGTCACTGGACATAGCCAGTTTTAATATGGATTCTCCAGCCACCATCTTGATTGTGGCCTTAAACATTGTGTTTACATTAGTATGACGTTGTGAGAAAGGTTACTTTCGTAGCATTTGATGTTGAACAAAAAGGACGATAAATAAATATATTTTACAATTCACGCGTGAAGTTTCACTAGTTTATTATTAGCTTGTGTTAGTTGTTTAATCAAATAATGTTCCCATAAAACTACCGATCGCTTGACCACTTACGTCTAGTATTCGGTAGTGGGCCAACATAAGCACGTGTTTTAGATATAATATTTCAAGCATACTACTGTTGCAGTGTAGTAGAAAATAGTTTACGTCCAGTTTTAATTATTATAGTCTTCCTAAAATATACCTACGGTACCTGTTGGTATGTTGGCGATGTCACTGTCTGATGTTGACAACTAAGTTCAAACAAATTATGATGTAAGGAAGGATATAATTCTTGAAAGTGATCAAATCTACAAAAATATGACATTGGAGTCGTTTTGCAAATAAAAGTTAAAGTCAGCAAGAATACTGTGTAATATGTACCACTTGTTTTAAAGGCTTCCTTAATTAGGAACATTGCAAAAACAGGTAATAGAATAATCAATATATATCCTGTTTATAGCGCTACCGAGCTAAGTAATAATATACTTGCCAATAGATTTTTAACAATGTGATATAATGGTGATTATTTGACAGTAGGGCTTTTATTGGTAATAATTACATATCTCATAACTTATTCATTCAACAAAACCAACTATTCACATCGAAAGGCATTTGCGTTTCTCCCATTTTATTTGAAGACTTTACACTGCGAAAGAAAGTAGTATATCGTGTGTTCAAATTATATTCGTGAGCCCGCTTTCTACACAGGAAAACAATATCTTCAGTGGTGGGACAAGTTACAATTTGTTTGTACGACTGACGATATGGCTTGTTTTTGACTGTGGCTATTAGGAATATATTTTGTCTCGTGTGAAAATTAAAAATTTCGTTGAGTTTTACGATGTCTGTAATTTTTTAAAGGTAATTTTTCGCAACTTTGTAATGTTTTTTTGCAGATTTGAAACACAATAAAGAATTAATTTGCTTCGAATCATCTGTGATTTTAACCTTTGCTACAGCTCAAGAAGTTCTAAAAAAAAAAAAGCTAGACTCCAGCCAGTAAAACTCATAAAATAACAAGAAGTAAAACTAACATATGCATTACAAAGGGGTTGAAATTTTTATTTCAGGGAATGTTTAAAATAGCACTTAGGCTTAAGTAAGTAGAGAAATTTTATTAGAACCCAGGGACAGGGAGTATATTTCCATTAGCAGTCCCGAAAATGAGGTAATGTATTCAGTTCCCGATCTGCATATTGCACAAATGAAGGACTGCATTCGTGTTCAGTGTTTTCACATTGGGGTTATGAACTTTCTCGACGAGTCATTTCAACCCTTAGCACGGCCTGACATCTGCTTCAATGATACAATAGATCTGAAATTTTCAGGACCGCAAAATACCACAGATTTATTATTAGTATATACATATAACCACAAAACTGTAATTCTGCTTTTCAAATGGATGTGAACAATTAAAATTGCATGTCTATAATTTCAAATAACAAACACGAAAGATAGGTAAGTAATTGTTCCATAGTTGTCATGTAATAAATAACTAAATAAACATTTCACAGCAGACAGTTAATAATTATTGTTTTTATTGCTCTATGCAAAATAAATTTCAAACTGCCAGTGTTACAGATAACATAAAAAATAAGCCCTGCATTTGCAAAAGCTATTGTAAATAAGCATGTCACATTGTCGCATTCATTAGATTATAGCTTCGCACGGTGTGGCGAATAATAAACTGCGCCACATCCGATATCATCTCATGGAATAGAAAAAACATGTAATAAATAATTTTCGCGAGATAAGGATTATTCATGGCTTTTCTGTCGCCCGAGATAGTAGCATATATGTCTTGCCAAACTGAATGTTCTGAAATACCGGCCTTAATGTTTTCTATCAACATTTTCCACTCGAATTTCCAGCAACATTTCCTGCTCAACTACAACAGGAACATCAAGGACAACTGCAAATGGACCATCATCAATATTTCCATGTCTTCCATACTCCTTCCAGACACCTGGGACAACATGCCATGTGGCTTGGCGAAAGCGCACCTAAAGAACAAGATAACTGTCATTGGACCAATAGGGGTGTTCACATGCAAGCGATTGGTCAATTGTGGGGGTGAGGTGATGTCAACTCATCCACCACCTCCTCAACGCTTGACAAGGGAGGGTGCACTCCACACCCCCTCCCTTATCATTCTACAGCACCAACAGCTGGGCGATATCAAATGCAGGCAGCAGGTCACGTGAGCAGTGCTCACCCCCACACCCTCCTCTACCGGTCGGTTCCACCCCCTAAGTGGGAGAAGAGGGGTCAGCCTCTTGATGGTAAGGTGCTTCCTCCCTCCAACACAAAACTGCGTGTCCATGCCGAGCAAGTGTTCGAGTTTACCATGGCTGGCAAGAAGAAAGTGAGTGCGCCGGCCACACTGTGTCTTTAGTGCTTGCATCACACCCCACAGAATGTCCTAGGCAAGTACGACCTTGGTGCTTAACACTGTTGTTTCGACCGAAATCCCAGCTCATTTCCAAGCCACATCGCGAGCAACTGAAAGTCGAAATGCACTTTATTGTGTGGAGGCCAATGGGCAATGACACATTGTTGCACACTTTACCAGCTACAATAACATAATGAGTGCCTGAACGCAAGCGAAACAGCAATCGTAATGGGACTAACATTTAACAATCAGCAAACCAGTGCGAAATGGAAACCACTAAACAAACTCTACAATTGGGACAATTTTCTCACGGGACTTGATCAAAAGGTAACAATCTGTAGCAAAGCAGACTGTCAGAGAGGTGCAAGAAGTGACATCACTCAGTGTTGCATTTGTGAAGCTAGAATACACATGCGATGTCTGAATAATTTGCAAGAGTCTGATGGTGCGAGGAGTAGGATTCACATGTCACGACTGCATGGCAGCAGCTGATGTAAACAAACAGCTGTCACATGCCCACAATGTGCACATGGCACATGTCAAGGAAAATATGCCATGCACTCAGTCAGCACTGAAAAAAATAGTTTTGACTGTAGCAACTCACCCATTCCTACAATCTGCTCCCTACTTCCGAGAAGTACCAGCCTTTTATAGAACACCAGTATTTCCATTAGTAATTCCAACAGTCTTACCCTTATGTCCAGCCCTTGACGACATTCTCACAAAGTAGCTACAGGCCAGCAGGTGCGAGCACCTGGCCACAGGAGAAGGGAAGGCCACCAGAAACCATTGCAAACAGGACCACACCACCGCAAAACCGACCGCTACCACCACATCAGCAAAATTCCAAATACTGCTAACATTCGCTGGGACACCCAATGAGGACACAAACGCCATCTTAAATGACTTAACATCTCACTTAAAAATATACAGTGTATGTGAAGAGGAATGGGCCAACTGTGTCAAAGCGCAACTACACAGAGACGGACACCATTGGCGGAACTCACTAATCCATTACGAATCGCAATGGGACAAAAATTTCCAGTCATTCCAGTGTCACTTCGATGGAGTTTTCACATCATTCCAGATGCACAGTGAACTCACACTCAAAGATCAGAACCAGAACGAATCATTGACTTCATTCATTACATGGAAGATTCACCTGGTTCTCCGATTACACCCACACCTGCCTGAATGGGAGGTTCTTGAAGTAGTGGCTGAGACTGTACGCCCCGAATTTCGTGCCATGTTGCTACCATTGTTAAACAGTACATCGGATGAACTTATTGGTGCAGCGATCATATTCGAGCACATCCTGTGCCAACCACACTGTGATCCGGGTGCTGCACAATGGTGCTACAAGCATATTAGTGGAAATAGGAAGGGACAAAGTGAAAGTCAAATTGGTAACAATTCAAAATATTTCGGCCAACACTGGGACAAAATTCATTACGAAAATTCCGGACCCCACAGTAATCAAAGCTAGAGTTCAGACAATCAAAAGAAAAATAGTGCTGTGAAATGTGTGGGGGAAAAAATATTACAAATGGGATAAAAGCCAGCCACTACCGCAACCGTATATATTCTGTGATGGTGAAGTGTATCATTTGCACAGCCAGTGCTAAAAAAAAAAAACCAGCATCTGAGTCACACCAAAGAAAATGCAAGCAGCCAGCAGGGAAACGGGAAGTAGGGTTAAGGATGCCAGATGCTCCCGACACCCCAATCCCATCACAACAACTGGATTTGACACCATAACAAGATCTCATAAACCATATTAGTATCATCAAATCACAATTTATCCACATACTGGTTACTGTCAACAGTCAACATTGTCATGCGGTGATTGACACTGTGGTTTTACATAATTTTCTACAACTGCATTTTGTGAATACCAAAGATGTTAGCCTACCAACCATGTAATTAGACTAGCCACTAACAAGCACAGCAATATAGCACTATGGCAAGCAATGGTAACCATACGAGTGTGTGACATAGAGACCATAACAACAGCTATATTTACACAGTAAATAAGAGAGGATGGAATTTTTGGAGTGCCATGGTAAATTAACAGTGCATTATTGTTGAGCCCACGGCATACCACATACATTTTGTTGAAAAGAGAGGTGTACTGTCTATAATATAGACCAGCACCCAGAGAATAGCTTACCTGCTGTATCCTTATTGGAGATCGATAAAATATACAGCCAGAAGGTCACCCCGCCTTTCAGTGATTGCTCATTGAACGAAGGGATGCTTTTTCCATGCACGATACCTTGCATTGTATGACAGTCGTGGAACATGAGATCCTGTTAATGTTAGAAGGTCCTGAATGCACACCTTCCGTGGAGCTATCTACCTAACCAGGCGTGCATTATTCGGCAACAAATCCACGAAATTCTTAACGATGCTGCAATGTAACCCTTGGATAGCCAGTTCAACTCGGCAATTATGCTCGCACCAAAAAAAAAATGTTACCTGGAGATTCTGTGTGGATTTCAGATTGATCAATCAGGTGACACGCAGCTCACTACCACCATAGAAGCATGAAAAACGTGCTTAGCTCACTCGGCGAAGCAAAGATTATGACCTCGCTAGACCAGAAAAGGGGGTACTTGCAAGTCCCCGTTAAGTTAGAGGGCAGGGGAAAGAAAGCTTTCATGGCCCGCGACACAAGACAATTCCAATTTTGTACATTGCAATTTGGGCTCAAGTGCGCACCTAACACCTTTCAGGCAATTATGGTCCAAGTGCTGGACAGCCTCATTGGCGAAGTCACACTCAAATACCTGGATTATGTGTAAGTGTGGTCATCGAGCTGAGAAGAACATCTGCACCACTCATCAGTTGTATTAGTGAGGCTAGTCATCAATAGCTTGATGGGTGCAATGGGAAAATGTCACATAGGAAAAACAAGTTTAGTCTTCTTTGTGCATGTCTTTGACGACACGGGAAATAAGCCAAATCTGAAGTAGCTAAGGCTGATAGTTGACTATCCAACACCACGCTTGCGAAAACAGCTCAGAATATTTTTCGGAGTAATCAACTGGCTCCGGGAACATATTGTTTTCGCAGCAACAGCGTTTCTAATGGAACAGTGATACTGATGTAGCATTCGTGAAGATCAAGCAAAAATTCAGGTGGTGCTCGACTTAGGCCAGGTAGGACCCCAGCCAGCATTTATAATTGCAAACCAACGCCAGTCAGGAAGATCTAGGGGCCCTGTTATACCAGTGTGGTGACGACTGGGAGTGCCATATAATTTATTTTACCTGCACCAGACATGGCACAGCAGAACGTCGATATAGTATTAATGAGTTAGAATAGTTGGCAGTCATCTGGGCCATTGATGCCTGGTTTCATAATTGAGGTTCAAAAATTATCTATGTTCAAATACCGGTTTGATCCTGGCTCAGCACATTTGGCTGGTTCACTACTAGATCTGGGTGCTGAACTAAGATAAATTTAAACCTCGCCTTGAATCATGCAGTTTGGCCACTCAGGAGGATGACATTGGCTCAAGTAAATTTAAGTGTTTTATTTTAAAGTATCAAAGTTATATTGAAAAGAAATTTTGTTCTAAAAATGACGTAAACATTCAAATATTCCATATTTAGCTCTGTTTAGTACAAACATACATTTTAAGTGTTTAAAAATAAACAGAGAAGAATAAAAATTTGTGTTTAATATAGTTTATGTGAAGATAAAAGCACAGTAAATATTTTTAATTCCTATAAATAATATTAGTAATAAGTAAATCGCTTAAAAAAAAAACCTGTTGTTTTAACTGTTGTATAATGTTAGTTGAGAAATTTTACAAAGGCTTAAGATGCAATGCATTAATTTAATCAAAGGTGGTTGCCGATGTGTAATGGAGTGAAAGATGGTTAAATTGTGAAAAGGAGGTGGGAAGAATATCGCCACAAATTTCGACGACAATTTGATAGGGTGTGGTTGGATGAAATGGTGTCAAGGAAAAATTTCAAATGCGGTGTAGGTTGTAGGTTTGGTTTTTGGAAATTGATTTTACCTGGGTGGGCACCAGACGTCTCTCAGAGCGGCATCAATGTGATGCTCATGATGCTTGGAGACACTTGGTGAACTCAGAGTGCTGTGGGCCGACTCACCTGGGCAAAAATATATCATTGTTATTATTGCATGACTATTCTTTGCTGTTTCACCCAGTTGAATGGTAGTTTTTTAAACGAAGGACTCCTCAGGCGACCCTCACGCTTTATCATTGAGATTGCTGATTGTTGCATGATTAAATTACTATGCAGATTTCATACTCCCTATGTTGTGGATTATTGACTATCTATACGCCCATTAAATTACATGTTGGATCACATGTTACATAAGTAATTACCCTGAAAAAGTACATTAATTTTAAGGGCCCGTACCCTGAAATGCTTTTAAGGTGCCAAATAAAGAAGACGTCTCCAGTTCAATGTTGCATTTAATGGCACTGACTTTAGATGCTTCCCTTGCGAAACAACTCTACATGCGATAGCCTGGGTTTAACCTGCCGGCAAAGGTTACACTGTGAGAAGCCTATCAAGCCGACATGATTTAATTGGTGTGGCTTAAACTTCCCCAGGCGATGCCAGCCCTTGGTAAAGCGAGGGCCGGTGTCCCGGCAGACGAAGATAAACTATTCCGAATTACATTAAACTATTGCAGTAAGGTGGTTGGTTCAAAAGATGCTAGACATCCAGGTGTGGGAAAACGTGGACTGCGATCACTAGTTAACCACTCCCTCTCGATATGTGTGATGCTTACTGAACTCTCCTGCATGGCGTGCTCGCCAGCACTGGCGGCCGAGCGCCTCACATGGTGCTACTTTCTGCACAACACATTGCAACTCTCTCTTACTCGGTACTTGCATGGACATAACAAGATATAAAAATTAGACATAATTAACACAAATAAACTTACCCTGGTTGCAGTGAAATCAGATGACGTGAACAAACATATGTGAGGTGACAAACAAACATTGCATGATAAAACCACTTAAATAGATACCCAGCACTGGGAAGGGTTTGTGGAATGGGCGTCTTCATAGAAAACGTGATTCAATTCTCCGTTGTTGGTATCAGAAAACTTTTAAACACTTTTTAGGCTCTTTTTATGAAAATGTGTATTACTCTGCGTAGCTGTGTGGCTGACCACTTGGCTGGCACGGGCGTCCCAGATGCCATGCGAGTTGCTCTAACTTGCCTTGCTATCTTACACTTCGCATCGCACTCTGCACCCCTGACATACACATACTCAAACTGGTGCACCAGGTAGAGTGCGGACGATGGTTGCAATACCGTCGAAGTGCTCGGCCAGACAAACGCTCATGGGAGGGGACGAGCACACGTCATGGTATTAATCTTTTGTAAAGAAAAACACAATTCATGCTTATCTCTCCGAGCAAACAAAATGGAAAACTGGAAAAGACATTGAGAATATCAGAAACTGTCCTAATTTTTCGCACGAACAAAATCTCACATCATATTTTTTCCTCATGAAAAAGCAGCCGCAGCCGACAAATGTAGTTTGAAAATATGGCAACGTATAGAACTAGCTACAACTGTTCTGTTTTGGGAATTCAATACAACATTATTCACACTTGAATAATATTCAGTAAAATTCGTACAATAATGGTTTTACTTAAAACAGATACATCACTGCATCATCTAGTTCTATACACACTACCTTCTTCAATAATACTGATATTAAAATAACGAAAAATATGTGTGCAAAGAGTTTCCAATCAAACCAAACAACTGAAACGGAAATTTAGCAGGGCATTTAAGTATATCATAAAGTAAAAAAATTCCTACCCTTAAAAGATAATGTCTACAAAAACTTATTAATTGTCTCCGAACTTCAAATAAACAGTTGCATCATGGCATCACGAAATGAGTTTAGAACTGAAAGCAGGAGATCTATGATTGGAACTCAGCCATTCATGTTGGTGCAACAAAACTCGGATAAACTAAAGATCATGTTTGAAACAAGATCTTAGGACCTTGGTTCAGGGCTATAAATGGTGCAACCAGGCATAAGAAATATAGGGCTTATATCTAGTACCAGAGATTTATGCTGCATACTGACAATTGGTGCTTAGTGTAGCTGCACACCATGTGCGAGGTGATGAGTAAGCTAACCAGGTGGGCAATACTCCTACAGGCCTACGATTTCATCGTTAAACATGTTTCGGGAAAAGAAAATCAGTTGACAGATGCATTATAGCGATCTCTCAGTGCTGACATATTGGTCCAAGATGATGCGGACTAGGAGGATATAATGCCACCGATTGCACAAGAACCATTGCAAGAAGTGAACGTAAAACATCTGGCCATTGTAAACAAAAATATCTTGGTAAGTGAACTGTACTGCGAAGTTTAGAAGGCCCAATTAGGACGCGAACTCACATGGGCTTAGACAAAGACAAACATATGAATAGCAGGCTTGTGAGTGTTAGTGCATCATTGATGACCACTTGGAAACTTGTTCACCAAGCGATTCTCAGAAATGGTGATTGTTTGTTCCGCTGTGTGCAAGGGAGAAAGTGTTAATGTACACACAGAGTACCAATGTAGTCGGACACCCAGGAAATGACCACACCATACATAACATAAAATAATTTTTTTTTGGCCTGGCCTTGCATGCAACAGTGTACTAAATGTAATGTGTTCAAGACGAGTTGTGCAGACATAGTGCAACAACAACACCCCCACTTACCGCAAAAACGTTTGAAACTGCTTGTCTGGAGCTTATGGGCCATAACTCAGAACAGCAGGGAGGAAACACTTTGTAATCGTCACAGACAATCTTCGGAAGTGGGTGAAAGCTTACCTGGCAAGCAGTGCACGCACAGCAAACATAGCCAGAGTGTTGAGTGATGACTTTTCCTTAGGTGGAGGTACCCGAAATAGCTCTTGACAGTTAACAGGACCCAATTTGTTAGGAAAATATAGTGAGAGTTGTGTACTGGATTGAAGGTGATGCACAACAATATGATAATATATCATCCACTTGCGAACCCTAAGGAGCACCGCAATAAGGAGGTAAATGGTCGACTGCAGCTCAGTGTGGGCAACCAGCATGCCACATGGACTGACAGCCACTTTGTTTATAGTTCACAGGTGTCAATGGCGCCACAGGCAAAACACCTGGCGATGTGCTGTTGGGTCACAACAGTCACCTGCTGGGCAAGGTCGACTGCTCATGGTTGGCGGAAAGCAGCAACCTCTCCAGCAGTGACACATGACGAGAACATCGTCATCAACAGTAGTGTGCGTTGTGCTCACATAAAAAAGAATATGCAACTAAGTAGCTGCCAACAAGTACATGGTCACCATCAACATTGCTGTTAGGGCAAATGATAATGGTGCATGCTCACCTGCAGTCCGTCGCCCACATAGAC
This sequence comes from Dryococelus australis, assembly GCA_029891345.1. Lineage (NCBI taxonomy): Eukaryota > Metazoa > Arthropoda > Insecta > Phasmatodea > Phasmatidae > Dryococelus > Dryococelus australis. The sequence continues at coordinate 71,983,353 of CM057006.1, read as the reverse complement.
TTTGCAGAGAAATGGAAGAGACCACACAGGATCACCTATGGCTATGGACCCCCACTTATTTTGTCCCACATGGGAGGAGAGGTGTCAGAGTGCATCAGGATGACATCTGGCTGTCACTGGATGACATCGCCGATTAAACCGCACCATGCACTCTGATGCCCCACAATGGCGATGCTAATGCTGGGTTGTTACAGTTATCAATGAAGGAGGAAGTTGCATCCACACCTCCAGTAGAAGGGTCTACACCAGCGGACAATGTTGTAAGACAACCAACATGGCAGTGTCGACTATAGTTTGTCATAGTGGTGATCCGGATGTCAGGGGTGGTGCAGTGCTACCAGATGCCACCATATCGAAAACAACTGCACCCCAGAGACTACTGCAAGAAGAGGAGGAGTTACCATCCCTGGTGACCTATGATAGTGACACTGGTGTTGAGCATCCCCAAGGAGGTACCATGGAGTAAGGTGTGCCAGCACCGCCCGTATATACACCACCTGCTGGGCCAAGAATCTCGATGTCGCCCAGCACAACGAGCACAATTCGGGGCAAGTCTTATGACTCGCCCAGGTGTCGCTGATGAAACGGCACCTACAAGTGCCGCTGTTCAGCCACCTGCACCATCACAGGCACCAGCTCTTCCAGTAGAAAGCTATCTGCAGGCACCACGATGCCCAATATCGTAGCACCACCAACACCAGAGACATCCACCCCCTTGACGTCGCCTACACCAGGTGACATACCGGCATCCTCTGCCCCAATGTCGATGGCATCTGGGTGATCACCAGGAATGTCTACTGCTAGTGAGGAAGTGGCAGACCACAGCAGGAAAACAGCAATGGGGCTATCACAGGCTGGGGACCACGACCACATGAGAACCTCCCTTGGTTGCTGCCTACCCGTATCGCTCCTGGCTGAATCAGGGCCGATGAAACACCAGCATGAGTGCAAATTTTGATGGCAGAGTGAAGGCAGCGAGTTGGCTGGTTCATTTCACCTTCACCCACAATGCAGCAGACCGCCCACAGCACCAGCATCGGCAGCTACCCCAGCGAGATGCCGGCCATACAATACGCCTGTACGACCTATAGCCATGGCAGCAGAGAAAGAAGGCATACTCCTGCTGAAAGTAATGGCATTCGGCCCACAAATGGTCTCTAGATGTTGGTGGGAGCATTTGATGTGGGCTTGTGTCCCTCGCCTACAGCCCGCTTGCCTGGACATGCACGTATACACTGCCACCACATGCATCAGCAATTTACCAGAGTTTTACTTCATGGTGCCATGAGTGCAACAGTGTGACGAGTGTATGGGTGCAAGCCAGTGCCAGTCAGTGCAGTTTAGTGCGATTCAGTGCGATGTGGTGCGATGTGAATAATAGTAGGATGCCCCAAAGTGATCAATATCTCACACCGTTCGATCCCCTATTAAGAGAACTGCAGAAGTGCTCTTATTTATCATTTTCAATGTTTATTTGCAAGGGCGTTTTTCCCATTTCGCAAGTTTCATCTCCTTTTCGTCCCCACATGATGTGCAAGTGTTTTTTATATTTACATATTATGCAATGTAATTTATTATGTTAGTATTGTGCAAGGGTTGCATGTTTTAATAATTTTTAAAACAAAGTATGTAAGAATGTATCTCCCATGTGGGGGACATGCGCACCACACAGCATGAATCAGTAGCATCTCAGACTCGGTGAGGTACAGCTGCATTGCTCCTCGCTCCAGTGGCCTTGAATACTTTTCTCTAATCGTGTAGAATATCAATAGTTTTTTATTAATATTACGGAACTGTTTTGTTTATTTAGCCCCTGGAGATGCTGCCCTCAAACCCCAAGACTTAACTCGCCAGGGGAAGCTTGATTTCCAATCGTAAATTCATAGTGTCGGCTTCGCATATCTTTGTGCTAGAGTAGCCCTGCCAGCAAAAATGAATGCAGTGAAGTAAACATTATAAAAATTGCTGATGAGGCAGGTTATGTAACAAGAACTAATCAATTACCATTCTCATTGTTACACATTTGGGTGTTATATACTGCCACTTTAATTACATATCTGACAAAATAACAGTTTGACAAAGTATAATTTTATTATACTGGGTTTCTTCATTACAGAATTCCATGCTCATGTCATTGCACTCTTGCTGATTCAGAATATAATCAGCAGTTTTTCTACAAATATCAGACAGCTATTAATAACAGCAAATTTTACTATATTAAATTTGTTTAGAGTTAAAATTTTTGCATATATTTAGAAGCTTCTATAGTCATCAGAAAATTATTGCGTGACATATTTCCAAGGCCTATGTTTAAGAAATGGGAAACAAATCAGACTTAATGTAATATAGAACACTTCCCAGTTAATTGTAAACAATTCATAACTTTACGTATTTTACGGAAAGATTTATATTTTAGTTAACTGAGGCAAACACACACATGCTTTGTTATATTATCATTAATGTAAAACAGCGATGTATGCTAATTCATGTCGATTTTAAAACACTTCAAAACACACGAGTAGGAACAACTGGCACAATGTTTTGGGCTAAATGAATATATGTTCTTTACATCAGAAAACAACCGTCTAACTAAACAATAAATAATAACTTAACTTGTTTTTACTCTAAGGTATAGGACATAGCCGTCCCCAGGTCGGTAATAGTGTCAGGAGCGTGGCAGTACAATACAGGTCTGGACACTCGCCTATATAACAATGTTAGCAAATTGACCCCCTTATTCACTCATCTAGTTCACGCAGCAGCCGCAGATCACTGCAAGCAAACTAGAGTTGTTAGCATTGCTGGTATAGGGATAACACCATAGAGGTATCAATGTCATTTTCCTTTTTTAAGAAAAAATTGCAATACCCCTCCCTATGCTAGCCATGTTGACAGCACTACTTCGATAGCAGCACTCTGCAGCTAGGTTCCTGAACTAAATATGTCAATAAGGTGACGCGTTCAAAATGGACAATGGCACAATAAACAGTAGCCGCACTTGGGCTCGCCACTTTGATTCCTCTTGGGACATTGGAAAAGGGTTAAATAGGTTTTCAGTGGTGGTGAAAGAGAGATCTAGGAATGATCTTACATGGTAGGTGCCAAACACCGTCGAAGCGACATCAATGTAGCTGCTGCATCTCTTAACCTCGGGGTTGTATGCCGAATGTCCCGTTGATTATTGCTCCAGATGAATTATGTTTGCTAAATGGCATCCTGTTGGTCGACTACGTACCATTGTTGATCTTGGCGGGAAAGATACCTAGCCATTAATACTCGTGTACGTGAATTGTCAAGGCCTTCCATACACACCAATACTGTGCGGAACAATACTTATGAACACCTGCAGACTTACATCAACTTAGTTAGCGGGTATCATAAGGGTCCGTCCCCTGACATGTATGATGCGACCAGAAATAAAATACGTACCTTTCAGTTCACATATATATTTATTACGATTAATTACACCTCCCTCTATGGAGAGCACTTTACACAAAACACTAGTGGCTATTTTGTCCGGCCATGTGGTGAAACTGAGAAAAAGTCTCGCGACAAACAATGGTTACTGCAAAAATTAAAGCTCCATGGGGCAATGTTATTCCCATGGGGAGCAGAGGTGGCTTACCGGGCGGCTAAGTTAAAAGAAAGGTTCCGATGTTACGTTAAAGTCTATTGTAGTTAATGTCCAGATTCAAAAATTGAAGGCTGCCTTGTATTCGCAGGAAAACGCAAGAGCTCATGACATGCACTCCACCTCCATTGGTTGCTACGCGCTGACTGACTTTTCGCTCGACATGTGGGCTCGTCTCAGCTTACCCACACTCCGAAGCAGCACTACTTTCTATCATTACTTGCATTTCCTGACCTTGCAACATACTAATAATCAAATAGACATTTAAAAATCACAAAAATAACCCTGCAATATAAAACTCTTGTGAATGGAATGGGCAGAAATGCCAGGTGAATGATAAAAAAAATAAGTAACGACATGTTAACACTGCACTGGAAACAAATAACACACAAATAAAAACAAAGCAAACAATAAATCTTTTAATTGTGATAAACATGGCAACCACTAGCTGCTCTGCACTGGCGTGCTCTTGAACTTTCTCTACACCTGATCGCTTCAGTGGTCAGGTGTACACTCTACTCGGCGCAGAGCATGCAGCCCTGCTGTGGTGGCGTTGCAGACTACGTCCGGACAAATGGTCTTAAGGGTGGGAGCACGTGGCACACATCAAAGGGCATCAACTTTAAAAGCTAGTGTCCAGACCTGTCTTCTACGGCCGTGGTCAGGAGAAGTGGCTGCCGCGTTCGGATCGACTCATCCATAGCAGAGGGTATATCATAGCTGTGCATGAGTAGAAAGACGAATGGGATTAAGGATGAGGTACACGACACATTTCAGAGTTGTCCAGTGGCCACCTCAGGCCGCTAGTAAACTATCGCGAATAGTAAGATAGTAAAATATCTATTTGTTTTAAAATCAGCAAAATACATAGAATGGCAGCAAAAAACTAAATTCAACCAAACTACATTTAATTGGTTCCAAGGCTGCGGATTACAACACCTGCTCACCTAATTTTTTTTTTTTTTGTTTTCAGACTTTATGTAATTGTCTAAGGATTACCAATAAAAGAGCTTATATCGAATTTATTAATAAGACTAAAATCTAAGAGTTTCAAATACCGACCGAAGATTGCAAGTATTATTTATATTTATTAGCAATTATTTTTGCATTAAAAGTATTTATTTACATCAATTGATCTTAATTTTTATTTTTTCTGTTTTCTTTTTATGTGTGGTCATAAAATAATGATACACTTGAAAAAATAAAACAAAAATAACATTCTTCATAGCAACTTTCTTTAGTTATATTTTAAAAAATCAAATATTTACTCAAAGTTTTGATGGGGTTAACACCTACCCAGTAAATTTATATTTATATCTGTGGATAGTACTTCCGTCTATGCGAATGTGTGATATAATCATCCAGAAGATATGCACTACCCTCCACAATTATAGAGCTGGACACTATTGAATGTATTACACTTTCTACTACTTGGGCAATAACTGGTTATTGATATCGACTGAAATGTCAACAGTTTTCACTCGATTCGAATACTTTTGAATTATAAAACATGATCTTGACGTGTCTTAGTGTAAATTGAATTTTGAGGAGCAGTGATGCCTGGAATGAGGTATTTGGTGGGAAATAGGTGTTGTTACCTGGGGCATCAAGCATTATCCAGACATAATGCCATGATGAGTTGGTAGAGCGAAGGTGACGTTTATGACATTTTGATAACATCATATCTTTACAACTTTATTTGACAAAATATGTTGGAAGCAATTTGATGGAAAAAAATTTACAGTGTGACATGGGCTTAAGACCATTGTAGTGACCCAACGACCTATACGATCAAAGAAATTCTGTTGTCTGTGCATAAAAAAAGATTAACTAAACATAGATTAATCATTTTATTTGCAGATTACAAACAAAAGTAGTTACAAATTATGAGTTAGTCCAAAAGGACACTAACTATATTAACAACATGAATATTGCTCGACAAGACAAATCTAATACTGAAAGAATGACTCAGCTACCACAATCCATTATGGAGTTATATGAAGAAGAAGCTGACAATTCTATGCAGCAGCGAAATGCAGACGTGACTATTGCATCATCATCACATGTTTTCCTCTCACCACCCATAGATATTGCCAAGTAAAAATACTTATGGTCATGTGGACGACACAGTCTACCCTTATTTTTCATATCTGATGTTTGGTTTGAAAAAATACAGAGTGCAGCACTTATTAGTATTAGTTATATTTGGTCATCGTTCTAATTAGAGAACAATTAGAATACTGATGTGTGCTGCTTTTCAAATTATTGTTATATGGAGGGAAACATATCTTTATATTTTTGGAGCACTTTGAATGGGAGGGTTCAAAATTAAGTGCGAGAAGTAATTCCGGAAAAAAAATCTATGGTATGGAATAATTTACTGATATGATAGGGAGCCCCGGGCAAGATGGATTTCGTGTATTTCCTAGTAGATCCATTAGATAGCAGCACGAGTATTATTTTGCAGTAAGAGGTTGTACTGCTGTATTGACCAGCAGAGTCATCACTATCATGGCTGTGTTTGCATAAGACTGGGACATGTTTGAAATATATCAAGGTAAAAGTTTCGATTTTTCATGTATGGAAATGCTTCCTTATTTCATGCAGCAGTGTTGTACAATGTAATTTAATGACATAGGGAAATTTATTACTTGAATCTTAACCATTCAAACACCTGATGATGTAATAGTCTCATTTACATAGTTTATTATTTATGAGAGGTTTTGTTCCCGAGTGATGCTACCAGGCAAGATGGATAATGCAAACCTAAAAGTATCCATCTTGCCAGCGTAAGAATGTCAGGAAAAAATTAATACATCGAAATGGAGATATTTTTCAAAGAAATATCGATATTTTTAACCAATAGGATATTTCTGCCTATAGGTCTAGCTCATATATTAATATCGATATGTTATTTTGACTCTCGGAAATATATATTTTGTAAACGTGGAATCGTTTTTTATACTCGTGTGGTCATCCTTGTGGTTACTTTTTTTTTTTTTTATTTAAGGTAGGCCTATGTGTATTTTCTGTAGGTCTAATTTAATAAAATTAGCATGTTAAAATAAAAAATTAATAAAAACCATCTCGCACAGCATGGTTTAGCCAGTGTTCATATATTTATTTAAAACTTTTTATTTCGCAGATGGCGTATTCGTATAAAAGGAAAAGTAGTCGTTGTAGCTGGGAGGAAAGGGACATGGAAGTCGTCCTCGCAGCTGTTCGAGAATCTAGGGAAACTATTTTCAATGCTTCAAAGAGCTACAATGTACCTTAGGATACCCTGCATCGGCACCTGAGGAAAGGAACTGCAGTGAAGTCTTTGGGGAGGTATCAGCCTGTGTTCACCAAAGTTCAAGAGTTGAAACTGAAAGAATACATATTACAAATGGACTCGGTGTTTTTCGGATTTACGAAGAAAATATCCTGAGAACTAGTTTTCGATTTCGCTGAAGCAAACAAAATTCAACATTCATTCAAAAAAAGTTGCACAGGAGATGACTGGTTCAAGGGTTTTAAAGAGAGACATCCAGATATAACTCTAAGAACACCTGAGCCAACATCAGTAGCTCGTGCGCGAGGGTTCAACAAGCCACAAGTTAACAGGTTTTACGATGTATATTCCGACATCATAGAGGACACAAAAGCACTGTAACAACACTGTTCAATGTGGACGAGACATGAATCACTACCACAACCAACATACCTCCCAAAATACTGTCCTCGACTGGCAAAAAACAGGGTGATCTCTAGTTCTGAACGAGGTTCTTTGACCGCTATCATAGGATGCTGCAGTGCTGCTGGTCAATTTCTCCCATCGTATTTAATATTTGCATTAAAGAAAATGGTTGAGAGAATGGATGGAAGTCCACCAGGGTCTAAGGATACCTGTATGTACAATGGGTGGGTAAATGGGCCAGCTTTCTTACTTTGGCTTCAATACTTCGTCCATCAGGTGAGACCAAGCTCTGAGAAGAAGGTTCTCCTGCCGATGGATAATCACATCTCTCACAAGTACTATCCTGCGTTAGAGTTTGCTTAGGTGAACAATGTGGTGTTTCTCTCATTTCCACCTCACACCACAAATAAACTCCAACCCCTAGACAGAGCTGTATATGGACCCTTCAAGATATTCTTTGAGCAAGAAATAAACACATTCCAAAAAGCACATCCTGGAAGAACTGTAAACCAACTAGATGTCGCGAGACTGGTCACTCCAGCTTTCCTAAAATCTGCATCGGCCAAAATGCTGTTCATGGAGTTTCATCAACAGGATTGTGGCCTTTTATCAGTAACATTTTCGGAGAAGAATATTTTACACCACTCCTCTCGATAAGCCAGTTCCAAACCAGGATCGAGTTGCTCCTCGAAAATAAGTTTATTTCAGTTGCGGCCACTCAAGCCCTATGAGACTCGGAACGAAAAACGCAAAAGAAAATATCAGTGGTCAGAGATACTTACAAGCACCCCAAAAAAGGAAGCCCAAAACATGTGTTATCTTAAGGGCCTACAACAGATAGCATGCAACAAGAAGGCATGTTATAAAAATGTTCATAGGCCTACAACCACAAAAAAACCAAGAAAACTTATTTCAGAAAAAGAAGAAAATCAAAATGAAACTCGCTGTTTAGTTTGCACAGAAAAATTGTCGACTCTGTTGCACAAGGAGACTGGATTCAGTGTGGGTACTGTTAAGACTGGGCACATGAAGTGTGTACATTCTTCACGTGTGCGAGAGCCTACTATTGCGTTTTATGCCAAGAATAGCTTAATGCAAGACTAATGACAGTTTCTGTAACATTCGACAACTTGAGTGGCCTTGAGAGAATTACCATCCAACTTGCCCTGGTCCACTATCCGCCTTACCTAGGGGTGGTGGGCAAGATGTATTTTTTCTTTGTTTTGTATTTTCGTGAAATAATTCAGTTTCTCATTTTTATCTAAATGGTTTTGTTACATTTTGTTTTGTAAGTGTTGCTTTGTTAAATAAAGTAGTTTATAAGTTTCTGTGACATAATATTCCACAGGAATCGAGCCCTAAAGTTAGGCTATCCATCTTGCCCTACTGGTAAAGTATTGAATTAAAAATATCGATTCCAACATACCCAGTATCGAATGGAATTATCGATAACAGTATCATATCAGTAGTATCGCAACATCCCTAGCAAGAATTAACATCGCACGATATAATTTTAAAATGTACTAGGTAACACACTTTATACAATTAAGGTTTTTAATGTCATTAATAACCAAACGGCAAGTATCATATTACATGTCATCAATATAGTTTCCGTATAAAGTGCAAAACCATACATAATTGGTTCGTTGTTAATTAAATCAGAATTGTAATAATATTAATATAGACACTAACTATAGTTATTCCAACTTAAATCAAATTATTTTAGATAACTACTATAGAATAAACATTTTTATACATGTATTAAAAATTCATATGTCCGCAAATTAGTTTATAAATTGATATTGTGTAGGTAAGCTTTATTATCGATACGATTTTAATTTGTTTAAATATCGTTAGCAACAATTTGGAAGAAAAATTACCAATATTAATAGATTTAGACTCGTTATGTTCTAATTCTACCACTTTGTCTACCAGTTTGGCTGCTTGAAGTACTGTTATTTGTTTTCTATTCAAATTTTCGAGAAGATTAGAAGCATTGTCGCTATATTTGATTTTTTTTTTTTTTTTTTAATAAAACAAAAAAGACATGAGTGAGCTCTTTCAAAGTATAACCACACATCAGACATTTTTTTCATATTCATTTTCTTTTTAAAAAGAAAACTAATTTATAAGTAGCTGCACATAGGAAGATTCCGAAGGTATTTATTTAGGTCTACAAATATTTTGTAATAAAATTTGTAATTCGAAATTTTCGCAGTAACAATAATCTCAGGAATGAAAGTAGTGTTCAGTTACAACACTTTACAGGCATCAAGGACTTAAACAGTCGAAGCAGAGACTCGAAACAGTCGTTTCACATATGCGACTGGAAACATTCGGTATAAAAACGCGACTGAAAATAGAAACACTGTGTAAGGGCAGTTAGTCTCGACAATTCGAATCTATTGCCTTGTGCGGAGGGCGGCGGTGTTATACCATGAAATGCCAACCAGTTTCTCTCTTTCCCCACCATACCCCCTTTTAAAAGAACCCTCGTTCAAAGGCGACTCCCTGTTGTGCCTGTCGGCTGTCAGATTTACAACAGGAAGACCCTTAACACCCTTTCAGGAATGCCACAGTTCAAGGATTTATTTCCCACCCTGGGCCACAGTGCAAAATAAAGAAAGGAGTACGACTGAATTCAGTCGACTGTTTTTCCATAGTAGTCGGAGAAACAATAATGCATTACTATAGATTTTATCGATAGTGTCCATCTTTACTTCACAAGCAGGTGGTCCCGCCTTTGCTTAACTTCAGGTCTTGTGTTTGGATGGCCTCTATGCTTGACATGTACACATTGCGGCCGGATGATGTCATTCAAGTGCACAATTGTTATTTACGAACTTTTATTGTATTTTTTTACTGGAAATTTTTCTTCTCTCCTGGCTCTTCACAAACAGTAAGAAACAAAGCAAATAATTTTATGTACAACTGTTCCTGCAGGCAACCAGTACTGATAGACGCATCGATGGAATCCATCATTGCCGATTATCATTCGGATTTTTCAAAGCTTCTACCTCCTCCAACCGAGAAATCATTAAAGAAAATGGCGGAGGAAGAGTACTGACTAATCCTATATTAAACACACCAAAACTAGTGTTCCATTATAATCCTGACCAATCACTTCGCTGTATTCCATGTGGGAAACATGAAAAGCTCCCTTCAAAGAAATGAAGGATGCAAGGACTACTCCTGGAACTTTAAGTATTCGCAAAATGTAAGATCGCTTGAAAAGCAGTCTCTGGACAATACCTTAATAACAACGTAATTTAACCCCCGGATCCACTCAACTGGGGTATCAAGAGCATTGCATACCAATACCCAAGTGAATCAGGCAACCACTTCCATGCCATCATTTCAGCAACCACCACCGACAACAACAACCAAAATCGTACGACATGCTGGAATACCCCAGCCAAATAACACAATGGGCTCCTAATTTCAACAAAAGTTGCCTACTACAAATTAATTTACTTTTAGAACAACAGATCTACTTACCACACAGTTCAGTTTCACAAAACCCATCGTAGACACATGACTTCAAAAATGGAAGGCTACCACCATACTAGGCCAAGATACCGACTGGTCAATCCATTAGGCCAACTCAGGCAATGACTGGTCCACGACACACCATCCTTCTGCGAGTCTGGATGCTAACCAGCCCCTACCACCAAAAGTGAAATGCAGCACTGCTTGGAGAGCGTGGCACACACCAGAAGTCCCATCAATCCAACCGGTCGAAAAACAGAACATGTTTACCAACTAACCAGTTAAAAGAACACAGGTCCCCGCCCAAACTGGGCCAGTCCATCCAGTCAAAATCCCAAAAACGACCACTAAGAGTGGTCCAAGTTGGACTGAAGGCCACTGTGTTTAAAGATATGGTGGCCCTGCGTGCCAAATTCACTAATAACTTCATTGCAGGTAATTATGGTCATTCTTCCACATTTCAAATGGAGAACCGCGAAGACCACTACAAGATGACCGAGGTCTTGCGAGCACATGGAGCCCAGTTCCATACCTGAACTTGCTCCAAGGATCACAATGCCAGGGCGGTTATCTGCAAGTTGCCAATCAAGATACCGGTCGATGATATATCTGAACAACTACAAAAGTATGGCATTAATGATAGTAAAGTCATGCACATAAAAGCGGGGCACGAACCCGGAGCCATGCCCGCTGTACCTAGTTGTTCTCGAAGGCACCAGCAAGCTGCAACAGGCTATACGGATCAAACACCTAGGACGTAAGGCGGAACAATCAAGCTGTACCGTGGAAAGGGACACGTTGTAGTGCAATACTTTCGTTGCCAACGACCCTGGCACTCCTCACACACCTGTCACAAGAACCCCGGTGCAACCATTGCACAAAAAATCACATTAGTAGGGACTGCCCGCACCCTAAATACTGAACCCCCTCATGCTGCCTCTGCCAAGGAGAGTTTCCATCAACCCATGCCGACTGCCCATATAATATTAAGTGGCAACAGGGCCAAGAAAAATGGCATGCAGCTCAGGCAGAAATGCAACGACAACTCAGATTGTTCCCACAAAGATCAGGTTTACGGGACCCCACTCGCTCCTTCACCCAAATGGTTGCTGGAAACACAAGAGCCACCCAACCACCACTGCCCAAACCAGAAGATCACAAGACAATGGACAGCATATGGAAGATTCTCAACACTTTCCGAAGACTGAACTTGTGCTCCCGGTTTACCACAACTGAAACAGATCCTACATCAACATCTTTTGCGACCAGTTCTCCTAGGTCACGCCACACCCTTCGCAAATCACTCAACGTGCCGATGGGTGATTTCCTTTGTACATGGAATGCCTGCTCTCTTCTCCCTCACCTCACCAAATTTGAGCACCTACTCCAACAATGCCGCCCTCTACTTGCGGCAGTTAACCTGGCTGAAACTCCACCACCCTCTAGACATTCAGGGCTACACAGTACATCGAACGGACAGACGAAATGCCCCACATGGAGGAGTGGTGCTGTTCCTTCGCTCGGACATACGCCACCATCGTCGGACCACAGCCCTGAACTCCACCATTGAAACCATTGCTGTCAAAATCACAGGCATCATTCGCTCATGTACTGTTGTGGCAATCTATTCCACACCACACTGTCATTTCCCCAACAATGACTTCCTCTGTCTTCTCCCCCTAGACTCGGCAATTGTGCTGATGGGTAAGTTGAACAGCCGCACACAGTCTGGGGATGCGCCGCCTTTGACTTCAGACAGTATGGACTCCTCTGCTTTGCCAACCAACATCATCTCACTATATATGTACCTGCCACCTGCACATGCCTGCCAGCCAGAGCCAACCACCAACCATCTGTATTAGATATCATAACTACCACCCTCATGCCACTTGGGAGGCCTTGAACGTATGGGGGCCTCGACTCCGACCACCTTCTGGTATTTTGCTGTATCTCCACCCACATACAGACAGATAACTCACAACTAAGGTGGAATTATGGCCGAGTGGTCTGGCGTCATTTCAGAACAACTCTTGATGCCTCCATTGATTTATCCACAAAACCCATCCCACCAATAGAACTACCACAACCATACCTCGCAGCAGATATTAGGGCAATTCCAAGACTTTCCCGAACGATATCAAAGCTTTTATCCGTGTCCGAGACAGAGCATATACCAGATGGCAGCGATACCACCTCCAGCAGGACCACGACTTCTATTGTTATCATCGCCAAACAGCCAAATGGACAATCCAACATTGGCAGGCGCAACAACAACAGGACCACCTCCTCTCGCTGTCCATTTCCCGAGGCACTGTCTGGAAGCATGTCAAGCATATGAGAGCATCCCCAAAGACATCCCACTGCTACTTGTAAACGGCACGGAAGTAGAAAAACCCCACGACCAAGTCGCAGCCCTGGCAGTGCACTTTACAAGTACATTTAAAACCTTTATTCCACCAACTGGAATCCCAGGTGCTCATCTCGCAACATTCACCTTCTACCCCGAACAGGACACAGAGCTACCACCACGATCACCACCTCACCCACTAAAGTCTATAAACTGCTTGCAGCACTCTAACTAGGAAAGACCCACAGTGGATATGGCATCACCTACAGAATGCTATATCCTTCTCCCGCAAAACCAGCATTCATCTCACCACACTGATCAACGCCATCTTCATAGTGGCACACTTCCCACACCCCTGGCAGCAAGGTTATCCTTTGTGGTCCCAATACCTAAGCATGCAGGGCAACCACAACAAGTCTCCTACTACCGACCCATTTCCCTCCTTGTGGCCCAACGAATCCTCCTGAGAAGTCTGCAACTTTGGGAGGAAAGGCTGCATATCTTACCAAATCACTAGTTCGGATTTCGCTCACCTCATTCAGCCATACATGCATTAGTTTCTGTAGTCTATTACATCACAGAAGGATTCTGCAACCACAAACATTCCATCTTAATCCTCCTTGACATGTCTAAGGCTTTTGACTCTGTCTATCAAGCAGCACTTCTCCCCAAACTACACCACTTCAAACTTCCGGAACGCTTCATCATCATCCTCAGCACCTACCTGACTGCCAGCACCTTCCGCATCCGTGTTAATGATGCCTACTCAACCACCTCTCCCGATCATCGCAGGGGTCCCACTGGGATCCCTCCTCAGCTACCTCATGTTCGGGATCTATGCAGAAGGACCCCCCCCCCCATGCCAGGGGTGGAGGTTTACCAGTACACAGATGACACAGCAGTGTTGCTCACAGGAGAACTAGTCCTCTAGCCTACCGCATGTACCCAATACTGCCTCCGCACCATTGATTACCCGTCCAAAACTGAGCTTATTTTCTTCACTAAAAGGCATCTCCATCCACCTGCTCCACTTAGTATCATGGGCACATGCCTAACATGGACCACGCCAGGTAAATATCTAGGTATTCTCCTGGACCCCACCCTCTCCTGGAAATACCAAATGGTGGCACTAGCAATGAAAACCACTGCAGTACTGGGTGCTGTTCGCCCCATCCTCGTCTCTGCTTGCCCACTACCTCAAATCATGAGAGTCCGAATATGGCAAGCCCTTGTTCTCCCAATACTGTTCTATGGCGTGGCTGTCTGGGCATACATGCTGGTCTATAGTCTCCTTCCAATCATGGCTGCCTTACACATAGGCCTCCGAGTCATCCTTGATTCCCCCATCTCAACAGCAGTCACCACTCTGTACTAGTGGGTAGGGGTCCCCAGTCCCGAAAGTATTATAACAAACATAGCCACCAAATTCTTCAACAGATACCGCAGTCACCACAATTACCTCATTACAAACCTCGGCAACTATGACACCAATGCTCCCCCCTCCCCCCACACACACACACCGCAAAATAAGAGATATCGCGCGTGGCCTCCATTGGCATCCAGCGATGTTTACGGGAGTGGCTCCTTGGAGCAACTCGAGTTCGCGTCATGGCCTCTTTCGTTCATCGACGCCCGAGCACCGAACGCCCGAGCGGTCAACCTTTAAGTCCGCACATTGTACAGTGCCTTGTACATATAGTTATAAGCGTGTAACATGTATCCTTCCTGTATTGAGACCACCTTTCTGTGTAGCTATGTTCTTGTTGTGTCCCCAGACATAATGTCAGTTTTAAGTATACTTATTGTACAGGGTTTTGTAAATAACAATGTATGTACCAATACTGTAAATTAGGTTAATAAATTGTATGCATCTCCCTATGATCGCCCTTTTATGTTTTTTGCCTACTGGTAATATTTCAGTTTTTTAAATACATTTATTGTAACATTAAAGTGTGTAAGGGAGTCTCACTCACCCCTTATTGAACAGGGTATTTATAAAACATAATATATGTACTAACAGTGTATTTTAGGTTAAGTCATTTAAATGCACATTGGAGTTTTGTATCTTTTCCCAGTAATCTATCATTTTGTAATTAATGTCAATTATTATTATATACTTAGGGTAAATTGTAATTCATGTATGTTAGTGTTGTAAGAGCCCGATGGGTTGGTACTTTGTGTTATTGTAAAAATGTTGTGTATTTGAAATCCTAAATAATTAAAGAGGTCCCAATCCATTTAAAAAAAATCAGTATTCGTTACTTCTAGTTATCGCTTAATCGAAGACTCGTTACTTTGCAATAGTTACTTATTTACTAGTTACATTTACCGGACCTTCGGGAGAAAGCTAGTAAGCCAGGAAGCAGGAATCTTTACTACAGTTCCTTACTCCTTACTAGAAGTTTCGATAGGTAGCGCGGTGGCCGAGAAGAAGGAACATTTGTTACAAATTACTAAGAAACTAGTAAGAGAGGTTACTGCCCTATTGCAACTAGAATAGTAATTTGTACGCACAGCACTAATTGCATATTTGCTGCTCAATATAATTTATAGTTAAATAAATATCTATGTTAAAAATAATATGTATTTTTTGGGAACTGAAATCACATAAGATAATTATTTTATGAGTTAATATTTAACACAAATGCGCACAGAACCGCTGTGCTTATAGTTATGGATTCGAGTGCCAGACGTGCCAAACTCTTAATATTTACAGTAATTTTTAAATTGGACTCAGACTTATTTTCTTGAAAAACCTTTCAGCAAGTTAAATGAATAAGATTTAACATCATAAAATATGCACAAGCATAATGATATATAACGAGTAAACATTCCCATTTAAATAAACAATTATGTATCTGCACATAAAAAACTTATAATAATAAAACCGCAAGTTATAGTATTTCGTCATCAACATCATAAATCTTCTAGGAAGGACGACTGTCACAAAAACAAAACATACATGATGAACCTTTTTTATATCAATTACATGTAGTCACAATAAATATTGCAGCACTTTCACTAAGCTTAAACTGAATTAAGGTCGAACAGCAATGTATGGCAAAAATTATAATAAGCTGGAAAAAAATGTAAAACACAATAAGTCACTTTGTATATACAAGTTAAAGACTTTTAACTATACAGACATAGTAATTATCAATACAAAATCCCCCCCCCCCCCCAGAATCCCAAGGTTATTTTCTGCTGACCCTAATTCTGTGGGATTCTGGGCTGCCTCGATGAGAGGACTCGTTACATCGTTACTTTCTACTACGCAAGTACGCTCGACCCTGCACGATACCGCGGTCATAAGGAATTCTGATACATTTAGTTGCTTTTGAAAATGGTTTCGTTCACGGTAATGTTTTACTGGAGCAGTATATCGAGTTTGTAAAAACCTCTGCATCGCATTTTTTTCTCGCACCATGTTTATTGTTTTTGTTTATTGTAATGAAGGTTATGGTCGACAAGTCCAAGTTTATTTTGTCCAGTAATATCGTACATCGTGCCTATCAGCATAACAATATAGGAAATGCCAATGAATATAGTATGAAAGTATTTTTTATTATTAAGTAAAAGGCAATTATGTACAGTGCAAATATATACTACTGCATTGTCATCACGTCCACACATATGACGGAATGTGTTTTAAGTGTGGTTAACAACTGCTCAATAGAAGACCTTACTCAGGAGAAGATATTTAATAAATTTCTTAAAGTTATTCAAGTTTATTGAGGTTATGCATATATATATATATATATATATATATATATATACACTCACTCACTGCTTTTCTTGTACAAATTTGTCCGGTGATAATATATTCTATAGGCACTTATATTTATTCCTTGTGGAATAGTGATGGAAATTTTTAAAAAATGATATTTGTATTTGTTTGAGTGAATAAATTAAGAAGTTAAAAAATGTAGATTGATGTGAATTATAATTTTAATTTGTTAATTAAAGGCCTGCAACTTGTCTTTCTATTTACTTTACAGATTATTCTAATGGCCCTTTTTCTAGCTACAAATATTTTGTTAGCATAGTTACAGATCCCCAAAATAATATACCATGATGATGCATTGATCAAGCCATGATACACTGGTTTAAGATATTGGGGCTGTAATTCTTCTACTAGTACGTGTGATGCATAGCTATTTTATTTGGATATATTATTATTATTTGCCGTATTTAGGGTAGTTGCAATATTTACAAAATAGTTATTAAATTCATTAGCAACATATAGCGATCCCGATATAGTTTTATTGTGTCAAGATAACTATATTTTTATACTTCTGCTATACTGAACCTTCAAATTATTCGTTTTTTGTATTGTTCCAAATAATCCACTTAAAGGGCTAAGTGGCAATCTGTGATACAGCAAAATAATTTCGAGTTGAAAACGGGAAAAGCAGTATGTGAAAAACACTTCGTGCCAGAAAATATTACGTGAAAAGGTATGTAAAGATAGCAGCAGAGCAGTTATGGCCAAAGTAAGTTTGTAATTGGCAGCATTACAAATTTGTCTTAGCATCATTCCTGTGAAATTTGTTTTCAAATTTTAGTGTATAAATGGAGGTTGCAGGGAAATCATGGGGTACAAATGTAAACATAACATCAGAAAAACCTGAAAACCGAAGTCATGCTCTATAAAACTAATGACATTCAAACCTGCACCAATTAACTTCCAGAGTACAGTAAAGAGTGAATGCGAGGTGGATGGCGGGGGGGGGGGGGGGTGCCCCTTATGTGCTTCATATGTGTGCAATTTATGCTCTCTTCACTTGAGCTTGGGGAAGCAGAGTGGTGTAGATTTGTATGAAACAGTTTCTTGCTTCTACATATATAAATAAATGTATGTACAGTAGTATTGAATGTAACATAATTTGTTACGGGTATAAAGAATGGGATTTGTACAAAACCTACTAATGTGGAATGATAAAGTGAACCAAGTGATTAACCATACAATTAATGAGTAACTTATGGTTCAATAAAATGAATGTGCACATTTACGCTGCACACTATTACGGGTTTCTAACAGACAGCTGACAAAAATATTCTGTGTCGTTGGCTAATTCAACAGCTCTCATACGAGTCACTCTTCACGTTACATAAGAAAAAAGCTGTAATATATCAAATATTCAAAAATAACTGGCCAGGATTGCACCACCAAATTCATAAATGCATAGCTGGTACACAACCTGTGAAGGGATTCCTAGCTGAATGAAGTAAGCCAGCGTCAGAGTAAATTTACTTCTACAGTATACTTTTTTTCTACTAGTTTAATTGTATATCAGTTAATGAAGAAGTCCTTACAAGAATACAGTGCTCGAAAACTTGAAAAAATAAAGTTTTATTTATTTTTTATTTTTTGTTGAATCTCGCTTTGAACAACTAGAGGTCCCGAGTGCCTCCGACGTACAGCTAGCAGGACTCATTTAAATAATATTATTTTTATGAAACTGAGGCAACTAGATGAAAACTTATGTAATTAAGTTCTCGAGGTCGTGATATTGTATCTGGTGTTGGCAGGGCCAAGTTATAATTTGTTTGAGCTGATAGCCGGTTTTTCGCGTTTTCCTTTAACTTCAAATGTTTGTTTAGGTCTTTTCTGTTCCTCTTTAACATAATTTAGGTGTATCAGTTGTTTGTTAATAGAGCCATGTGTGAGAATGATTTATTTAAATGTCTTCATTAAAATTGCATAGTCTATACTTATTCATGTCGCTGTTTCAGTGTAGTATAGATGCTTGTTTAATGGATTTTTTTATTGTAGTGATATATAGTTGTGATTGCAGTGTACAATGTACGTCTGGTTAATTAATGAAGTTTATCATTCCTCTGACACACTTACATAAAAATGGTTAGCAAATTCTCTCATGGCACACATCACACACATATCTTATATATTTAATTTTGAATATATTTAGACACAATAACAAGTACAGAACACATCTGCTCAATACCTACACAAAATATTTGTAAATATTTCTTATGGCTCTCTTTTGGAGTCGGAAAACTTTGATAGTTTGAGAATAAGATCCCCACTGAATGACACAGTATGACATAATAGCATAAAAATATTAAAAATCAATTTATTTAAGGGTAGGATGTCTTTAGAATATTTCATAAATTATGTAAAGCGTAACACGCTGCACTTAGTTTTGGGACTATATTATCAGTGTGAGTATTCCCATAAAGATGACTGACAATACATAAGCGTAAAATGTTGTGGGATGGCGTTCTTTCAAATCATAGTTTCTATATTTTACTAAAAAGTCGTAGTCCTGTTGGTTTTATGTGAGGAATTTCATTAAAACTATTTGATCCCAGTTTAAAGAAAGATTATTTGCTGTAAACTATTTATCTAGTTATGAATAATCTCATTTAATGACACCATAAGTGCTGTCAGATTCTCATCTTTAAATAAAAATTTAGTAGGTATCATCCACAATGAGTAGAACGTTGGAATACAGATAATTTATATCTAGCAAATTAAAAATAAATAAATATAATATCGGGCCAAGGATGGAACTTTTGGGAACAATGTTTGATTAACCCTTTTTTGTAGACTTGTATTTACAGTATGCCATCTGAATTTATTGCGACCTGCTAATATCTGTGAGACAAGTAAGATGTAAAGTACATCTTTTCTCGGAGGGAATTCAGTGAATAAAATGAAGTCAATGGAAAGTGGTTGTTTTATTTCACTGCCAACCGCTTCACAGCCATATACCTGGTTTGGGTCTTCTATCCACTGCATTACTGCAACCTCCTGACAGCGTCTTAATTTATTGTGTGTGTCTGGTATGTGAGATGGCCATTCAAAAGTCTCACTCAACATTTAGTGGTATACAAGAGGACAAACACTCTCGTTAGATAGGCATAACTGGTTTATTGCCCCATTACTACGTCACCTCACCGCAGGGTGAACTGAGGAGAGCCACGTGGGCGAACGGCCCACACCCTGGATGAGTCTCTCATACTCTGGCACCCTTCGCAACACTACGAACACAGTATATAGTAGATTATCCCGACTAATAGGGACCAAAGGCAATTCGTGTTGGTAATAAAAAATTTAATCAGTTAACAATAACCACCCTCCTCCCAGACGTGTTCACTGTGTACAACACGTGAAAGGACATATCACAAGAACACGCACAAGTGCTTGTCTCTCCTCCGTAGGTAAGGGAAACACTGTGACAAAAGAGACTTTCGTGTTTTTACTATTATCTTTATTTTTCAAACAAGTCCGGATAACTAATCGTCCATATAACCAATGTTCGGATAATCGACTTTATACTATATTCTAAAACCTGGTATCGTAAGTCAAACCTCCCTTCTCCCTGCTCCTGAGACCACGACATCCCGTCAGTGGGCATTATTTCTTGATTTGTAGTGGGGAACATAAATATAGAATTATAATTGTCTTCTCGTCTACATCAATCGTGATATTGCATTTGACATGGTTCGTTATTGTTTGAGTATAGTAAATAGTTTAATTGAGTAAATAGGTATACATAACACACATGTACAGGTGAACAAAACTGATCTGACTCACAAGACCTGCAAGGGGCTGTAGCTGCGGAAAAAAAAGCCAAAATGGCGCAAACAATATCACTTGAAATAAAATAAAAAATAAAAAATCCTGTCAGTCGACAGAGGGATGCTGTGAACAATGTTACACAAAGACAAAGTTAATGTTACTATCATTAAACGATTATGGTACACAAAAATCATAAGAACAAAAGTAGATCACCCCGTGATCGTGACACAATACGTGTGCAACACATACGGCCAGCTGGATCTGACCAACATTACCACACTTTGACTGGAACAATCCAGTTAAAACAAACACTGAAAATAGTCCCACATAATGCACTGGCCTACTACATCCGTTAACACTTGTTAATTACTATTTAACACATTGTACAATAGGCAGTCTGTTCAAATACGTGGTGCTTTATGTGCTGATACTAACATTTGCCCCTAGGCTTTAAAATACATATGATTTAAAAAAAAACACATTTTCTGCCTAATGACTGGGTTTTCTCTGCGTGAGAAAAAGACATTGCACTGACTTGCGCATTCCGTTAGTGAATGGGTCACATGACCTGTTCATGCATGAACGTTTTTGTCAAGCATGCATGAATATAGGGCACGGGAATACTGGCACTAGATATAAGATTACTGTGATGTGAGCCTCCACATGTTGAATCAATGACACAATATCAAAATACACTAATCTCTCAAATTCATTATGCTGTAAACAGTTACAGAACTGTGATATATCCTCTGACTATAACAACAAACACCAAAATACAAGAATGGTATCTGGTTGGTGAATACTGTCTCACCCGTATAAGGATGTAGTAGCCCTTGCCACCCCAATTTAAAACAAACATTATGAAAATGGTATGAAAACAGTATTGTGTTCAGTTTTAAATTGTTTAACTGTTCATACTGACAGAATGATGTTCACATATGGTTGCCCATACTTTAATATATGATTGTGTTCCTGTCAGAATAGTATCCATAATGATTCCAGACTGTTCTCAAACTGTAAGTTCTGTTCCATACTTTTCAAACTTCCAGAATATACTGTTCAGACATTATCAACTTCACAAAACAAACCTTTTTTTGAAAATGTGACAACATACTGACCATAGCGTTTTTATACTGTGCTGAAAGTATTATTACACAATAAAATCTCTTGTTTTCCTGGACAGTTCTACAAACATACTGTTACGTAATACTTTTTATACTGTCTAGCAATTTAATTATTTGGAATAAACACCATCAATACAGCTGATGTTCACGGAGATGGTATACTTCATTAGAGTATTTAGTAATTAAAAACAGGTTTGGTATGTAACGAAGATCACTTTTAGTGTACTTGTATTTAACATGGTTCAGGTCCTAATGAGGTACTGCTAGCATACAATGTTAAGTTGGGATTAGTTTCGTTAGTAAAATATACTGAGCTAAAATGTTTATATAGCAACAATTTTGAAAATAAGTACCAGACCTACATAAAACATCCCAGTTTACACCACTTGCTGCAATACTATTTGTTTGCCTAATTTGGTAGTAACCTGTCAATTATTTATCGAGATATTACAAAAAAATGTATTTACTCACATGGCGCTATCTTACAAAACAGCGAACAATATTAATATATATATGTATATTCCATTCACGACTGGAACAGACTTGTGAAAATAAACCTTCGAAAAACACCCTAACCATCTAGCTATGTACTCAGCTAATGACTAGGGTGTTTTTCGAAGGTTGATTTTCTTAAGTCTGTTCCAGTCGTGAATGGATTATACATACACTTGGTTGTTGTAATATCTACTGCCAGCAAACAAAGTTTAGTTGTTGAAAACTGATTACATGGTTTCGACGATACAGCATTCTAAGCTAAAAACAGCGATATGGCCACCATTTTGAAAATTAATGTCTGGCGTGCTTAAAACATATCACATGACTTCATCTGCTTCAGTATTACTTGTTTGCCAAATTTGATAGTAATTGGTCAATTCATTCCCGAGGTATAACATAAAAACTTTATTTATTCACATAATGCTATTTTACAAAATGGCTCACCAAAGTAATTATATTTGGGCGTTTTTAATGCATTTAATAAATACTTTTAGCATACATAATTTCATCGATATTGGTCCAACTGTGTGGTAAATATATCAAATAAATGTAAAATGTTTGAATGGCCACCATTTTGAAAATAGGTGGATAATCAATTTAAATCATATAGGTAGGAAAGTGACCGTGGAAGTCTTTCTTTCATTCGGAAAATAGGCTAAAAAGCAACTTGATCTTAGATAAGAACTACTTTGCATTGTTGAAATGTTATCAACAATGCTAATTAAATACCACCATTTTGAAAATAGGTGGATAATCAATTTAAATCATATAGATAGGAAAGTGACCGTGGAAGTCTTTCTTTCATTCGGAAAATAGGCTAAAAAGCAACGATCTTAGATAAGAACTACTTTGCATTGTTGAAATGTTATCAACAATGCTAATTAAATACCACCATTTTGAAAATAGGTGGATAATCAATTTAAATCATATAGATAGGAAAGTGATCGTGGAAGTCTTTCTTTCATTCGGAAAATAGACTAAAAAGCAACTTGATCTTAGATAAGAACTACTTTGCATTGTTGAAATGTTATCAACAATGTTTATTAAATACCACCATTTTGAAAATAGTTGGATAATCAATTTAAATCATATAGATAGGAAAGTGACCGTGGAAGTCTTTCTTTCATTCGGAAAATAGACTAAAAAGCAACTTGATCTTAGATAAGAACTACTTTGCATTGTTGAAATGTTATCAACAATGTTTATTAAATACCACCATTTAATTTATTCAACATATTTCAGGCATGCAGTAATTTAGATGGTTGAAGAAAATGTTACGAAATAAATTTAATGAAGCCAATTACAATAATGAAACGTAAATAAGCTAAGTTTTAAGCTATCTTGTTGAATACGAACAACGAAAAATAATTTGACTTTTATAACGTGTATGTTTGTAACACTAAACATTTTCAAAGCAGCAATGAATATAGAAATAGTAGAAGTTACTGCAAAATGATGAATTAAAGATACAACCCTCAATTACAATAAAGCAACAAAGAGGTGTTGGTTTTGTTGTAAAGATCTGCATCGATTTTGAATTCTTACTTGATTCTGCAAGATTTTGTCATATTTCATTAAATCTATTGCATACAAACGTTATAAATTTGAAGATGATCATATATGAAAATCAAACCAAATGGTTACTTACGATCATCTTCAAATTTATAACGACTATTTTAATATTTACACATATATCTACACTATTGCTTACATTTTAATATTTACACATATATTTACACTATTGCTTACATTTTAATATTTACACATATATCTACACTATTGCTTACATTTTAATATTTACACATATATCTACACTATTGCTTACATTTTAATATTTACACACACATCTACACTATTGATTACATTTTAATATGTACACATATATCTACACTATTGCTTACATTTTTAAAATAAATTCATCAGTAATTATTGCAGAAGATGAAGCTGCAGGAATTATTTTGAACATGCGCAGGCTAAGAAAGAAGAGCTTCTAAGATAAAAGATAAAAACTAAACTAATTAGTTAATTACTGTGTCCATAAATTCAGTCCTGCTGTAGGGAGCCCGTTGCTTTGCCTTGTCATTTTGGCTTAAATTTTTTTTCACCTTCATTTTGTCCAAAAGTCGTTTTGTCTAAAGTCGTTTTGTCTAAAGTCGTATTTCCTAAAGCCATTTTGCCTGAAATCGTTTTGCTTGTAGGTAAATTTACAATCATCGCCAGTATAACTTCCATTTAACATGATTATTGAAGATAAAAAATTCTGACTGACTACATGCTTTATTCTATAGCAGTAAACAAAATATCACAAACATATCTTACGGAATGTAGATATTCGGTAATAAGCACACATTAATTATTAATATAATTTCGTTGCATTTTGCGAAACTTTATATGTTCTGAAATATTAGCGAACATTTATATCAAATAAATGTAATTTGCAAGGCGTTGAAGTTTTCAAAATAATTATATATATTATAATGATAATGAGTAGATGAGCATGGCTCCACTTTATGAACACCAGATTTTATGCACCAAGTAAATTTGTTTCGTAGCTAAGCTAAAAATGTGATGTGAGGTGTACAGTCAGTGAAACAGAGTAACGCCTTCAACAATACTGCCAAACTCGATTAATAAAGACAGGAATAGCCCTAAGAAAATATCTACTTTCTACTGAAAGCGTAACTCAGAAGAAACCTTTCCGGCAAAGTGTTAAATTTAATTAATATTCTTGTTGCCAATAATTGCAAATAAGAATTAACAGATATTGTTTGACAAAATATGTGAACTCAGTTTTCAAACAAAATTGAATTAGTGGCATCGGCAACACTACCCCCTCTCTTTATTAACTTAATGCTTGGTAATTTAAATTTAAGCTTTAAAAAGCGAAATATTGAATAAAGTCTTTCCTCCAGACTAGCTCAGGGTATTGCAGATAAACAATGCCAATGTGTACGTGGTTCAAACTAGCACGAGGCTGTTCAGGATGAAATTCGCCTCTGCTTCTTTAAAATAAATGGATGTCTTAGCAGAAAAAAAAAATTGATCAGTGTGACTCTGGAAGATCTCAAAGGTCCAGTTGATCTGGTTGTGGGAGAGAGCATTCCTCTGAATGCTGCAGGAGATCTTCTCGAGGTCACGCCTTAATGAAGCTCTCGGGCCTGTAATGGAATTGCAGTCCCGGCACTTAACTACACACAGCGGTAGTTCGACTTAACGAACCTGCAGAAATAACGCGGGTAGCGACCCTCGAAGGCCTGCTGCTCACTATTTTGGCTCGCGCGCCTTGCGTCTGCGTCGAGATGACCTGTTCGCAGGCGCGAACTCGGGAAATCAACACGAAATTGACATTAGAATTCATTCAAGAGGACCCCACGCGGGTCAGCATCCAGCAGCCGGAAACCAAGATGTTCAAAATCTCATTCAAAAAGCTTAATGAGAAAAAACTCGCTCAATAAACAACTAATAACGAGAGTGCTTGAGGCAAGAATTACACATCACGCCACTTAGTTGCTATGGCAATGGCACAACAACAGCTCATAGACTAAGGCCTTCTAAATACATTACAAAAACAGCAAACTAGAAATACCTATAAATATGTTGCAAAACGAAATAAATCAGAAATTTACCTGATCAGTTAATTTACATATTAAATAACATAACAACTGTGCCAAGGAAAAATATCATACATGAAATGATATTATGTCTTGAAATTACACAGATAAGCAAACAATTAGAATTCTGCCTATGGCGTATATTCACGACATTACATCAGAATAACCTACTCAGCCGTA
This sequence comes from Dryococelus australis, assembly GCA_029891345.1. Taxonomy (NCBI): domain Eukaryota; kingdom Metazoa; phylum Arthropoda; class Insecta; order Phasmatodea; family Phasmatidae; genus Dryococelus; species Dryococelus australis. Next base: position 71,957,251 of record CM057006.1, on the reverse strand, counting down.
TTACACTAATATATTTTTTTATATTCGACATATTTATGCATTCATAATGAAGTAAGTTGGCACACTTTGTTACTGATATACATGGGAATTTATTAATGGAATAAAACATTTGAGACACTAATATATTTAATGATTTCAAATCCCTAAGAAAATTTCCAACAGATTTTAAAATTATTTATTTGGCAATTTGTGTCAGATTATGAAACTGCGATTTTGGCAGTCCTAGAGCATCATTTGTATCTATATTTATAAAAATAATATGATAAGATATCATCAAAAAGTGTCACGTCTAACAGCAGATAATACTATATGTATAGCCACCTGTTTTATTCGAAAATATTTACGGGAAGGCGTCTAGACTCCAATGTTCTATGGCATACGTGAGCATTTCCTTCGGTTATTAGCCAGGCGTCTTTGTCTGGAGATAGCTCCTTATCTCACAGGGCCAATCAGAATTAGACAACTCCAGCAATAAGTGACAGTGATTCGCAGGGCAGACGTCTACAATGCCTGACAGTTAAAATATTCACCCAGTCACAGAGCAAGTAAGGAGACAAGAGCGGACACTTCCATGTTGTAACGATCTTCTTATTTTGAAGTATTTTTCAGGGGTGGTGGGTGGTTGGTAGGAGCCTGGATTAATACCAAAGCAGACACGCATTACGAAAAATAATCACGTAGCATAATAACACACAAATAATAGTATCTAAATGATGATTTTGTAATAAACATGCTACCTTAAAGTAGTTAATAATCACGTTGTGTTCAATGTTTAATAAAATAGCTTATTTACAAAAAAAAAAGTTTTTTTTTTTTTCCGGGTAGCATTTCACAGTTTGTTTACATCTTGAAATATTCTTGAGAGGTTCTAGGACGAAGTTTTCAAATTGCTTTACTAGAACCTACTTGACTAACACCATTTAGTTGCCGAATGCTGTTTTCGGAAATAATTAAATATATACCTGTGCTGTTTGTATTAGCTCTGTCTTTGAAATATGTACGTTACCTCGAAATGTGACCAACAGAATAGAATAAATCTTGCACTAGCAGTGCAAAAACCGATTAAATAAGTCTAATGGTTTTAGTAAGTTATTAAATCAGCACCTGAAATATATGTAGGATAAATCAGTATGTTTGAGACACAAAACACTCATAGTTTTGACTCAAAACCAATCTGTTTCATAAAATCATCAATTCTAGTGGTAAAATGTCTATGTTGGTGTTTCCACAGGCACTAACTTCAAATAACGCGATTGTAAGCCCTATCTAGTGTCAAACCCCTGCACCCAGTCTTGAAATTGTGTTTGAGCTCTAGTGTATCGGATTTAAAATATCCCTGAAGTCTTTTTGCAAAAAACAGATGGCCCTATCTATATCTAACTTTTTTACAACAATTTTTAAGCAGCAATATTTCTTCCGATTGGAAGTTACACACATTGGGAACTCAGCATTTGACCGAAGTTGGTTCGTGTTTGAAATCCATTTTTTTTAAACCACATGTTATGTTCACATTATATCATTTCACGAATAGAAAAAAAAAAAACACTTGAGACAATGTTTAAATAACACTCTAAAGTTATCGATGCTGTATTTCAAATTATTCTGGTCGGAAATATGGAAAATTAATGTAAGGCCCAGCACTGAAATTTGCTGCAGAATTCCCACGAATAAAATTGTAGGATCAACGTTTAAAGTCAAATAGGTACGCGCAGCACAGCGATAGCACTTCACGCCAGTTCTGAACCATGCAGATAAGAGCGATGGAGCACTAGGCATGCGTGACAATGTCGACATTATCGCTCCCTTGCTTCTGTGCATCAAATACTAAAAATCATGAAGTAATATGTATATTCTGAGTGATGTCTTTTTAACCTGGAATATTTTAAATGAACTAAAAATTAAAATTAATTCAGATATCCATCTAAACGGCCGCCTTAGAAGAATTACAACATATAAATAAAAACTAAATCGTTTACTTAATAAAACATGAAATATTGGGACAAAATAAAGCCTAGATTACTGTACTGAAGTCTTTTGCAGTGTACTTCGTTCGGGCGAGTTAAGAAAAGGTGAGATAAGGAATCACAACGTTTAACGCTCTGGTTTCTCTAGACCAACGCAGCAGCAGCCGCAGATCTTGCGGTGGTTAGACTACTCGCCTCTCACCAAGGCGAACAGGGTACAATTTACTGGCGGCGTCCTCCCCGGATCTTCGCACCTTGGGGATCGTGCCAAACGATGCCGTTGTTCCGGCGCTGCTCCGTGCCCACCTCGCTTCGCCCTCGCTGGACGTCAGGATCTCGCTGTTACACGAGTCGTCCGAACGTCTCGACTCGACCAAGGACTACCAGCTCTGCACTTCGAGAGTCACCCGGCCTGTTCTCACGAGACTCTTGGCGAAACCCGTTGAAGCGCCACCCGCCACATGAGAACACGCAGGGTCGGCGCCCGGAACGGAACACAAGTCTCCGTGGTGCAGAAAAGCAACACTACCAACTACGCCATGGGAATTGTTTGGAAATGGTCACAGTGTTCAAAAATCCATAAATAAGTTGTTTTAGGCTAAGGTCATTTTAACTACAGGTTAGGAAGACTACTGTAAAAAAGTTTGGCAAAGGGAAAATTTTCACCATTGGGTTAGTGCTAGTGTCACATGTGTACCGAATTTTCTCTATTTTCTACGTTAAAAATAGAGTAATTGCAATAATCATAAATCAAGTATAAATTAACTTAAGTAAAATATTTTTCTTTTATAACTGGAAATTGTAATAAGATGTAACCTTTCAGAACACTATGCGCAATGGGGTAAATTTTACTTATACTAAACTACCCTATAATAAATATATATTTTTTCACAACATGAGAAAAATTAACTTTAATTAGGTTAATTGAGAATTTTCGGAAGCCGTATTTAGGGTAAATTATTCTGCCCATTTCGTGTCTTCCCACCTTTTGTTAAATGTATGTTGTCGCGCACTCGATAACATGATTCATGCGTCAAACATGTAATATTGTGTGAATGTTATTAATGTAAATGTGTTATTAATAGGAATGAATTTAATCATTGCACTTCCAAAATGACATTGATGCGTTTAACTACTTTACTTAAGTATACTGCTGCTAAAATGGCTAGAATGCTGCCACTTAGTGAGTTCCTTTAAAATTTACGTAGTTTTGTAGGAGGAATATTTTCCTAGAGTACATTTCAAAAGTTCACCATTAATCACTAATCAGCACCAATACTAGACCACTCTGGATACGTCCCTGGACCAGACTGACATTAAACTTTAAATTATCTAATTCTCTTATTAAGCAGTATGCTAAAACAAAATTACATCCATATTTTGCTTACTTCAGAACAGTTATAAATCCACAGGTCCGTGTAGTAAATGACAGAAATATTATATTTATGAAGGCGATTTCCAAATACAGTTTATGTATTACTCCAGTGACTTCATTTTCCACACATGTCTGTATGAAAACTTTATTTAGCAACACAAATTACATTTCACAAAATTTTGTATATAATACGGAACCTGCCATATTTATATTACGTTAAAATTATGTTAAATTATTAACTACCACAAATTATAACATAAAATATTACATTTGGAAAAAGTTCCCAAAATTCTCTTGACCTGATTTTTACAACAAATTGACATAAGTCTATCCAGGCCCAGCGTTCACAACTTTGCATGCCTTCGACAAAAACGTAGTGCATGTCTGGCACTGTAAAAATTAACCTTCCACGCGAACTTCGAAGCTCTCCTCACAGGAGTTGTCAATCCCTCCCACAGTCACCCGGTGACCTTGACAGCCTAGGAGTTGTCGGCATTTACTGTAGCCCAGATGACCTTCCGAGCAGAAGGTACAGAATTTATTGAACTCTACTGTTGCCACCCATGTGACCTAGGGAACAGATACCTTAGATGTCGAGCCCTTATGTTGCTACCCATATCACTTTGAGAGTCTGGAGATGCCAATCAGTTGAATTAAAAGTGTTAGATACCAAAAAATGTATTATTTTATATTTGTACCAAACATCGATCAACTTGTACACATCGTGTGTGATAATATTTTCCTCGGGAAAAATAAAAATTAGCTCAATAATTAAAAATAATTTGACGTCCAATCCCGGAATTTGTCTGTTTTGCTGCAGCTTTGAAAATATTTTTTATGTAATCTAATGCTGTAAGCTACCACGTGACACATATTTAATTACCAAATAACAAGCAGTACATATTTTTAAAACATGTTAAATGTAAAAATAAATGTGCACGTTTCAAAAAAATATATTTTTTAAATTGTGGACTGTTATTTGGTGATTACATATGCCAAATAGTAGGCCACGGCATTAGTTTATGGTGTAATATTATTTTCATTTGTCAATCTTGTTAGTTTTAGTTAGTCTGCAGAAAAACAGACATATTTTGGAATTGACATCAAATTATTTTAAAAATATGAAGTGTAAATTTGATTTTTATTTAAGGAAAATGGCATATAAAATGCGTACAAGATGAGCAGTGTTTGGCACAATAATAAGATATCTAATGTTTTGGTATCGAACACTCTGTCGAATTATATTTATATATTTTTCACCACAAACTCGATTTCGGGAGTTGCATTACAGTTTTTAGCACGACAAAGCATCAATAATGCCTTCCTTAATGTCCTTGAATTGTCACACCGTCTCTGCATTTGATATTTTCTAACTTGTAACAACCGAGGTAAAATATTATTATTTTGTGGGAGCGGCTTCAGGTGTTATAATAGTTACGGCAGCCGAACAGAACGTATTTCAGAATATGCATCAAGTTTTACTCCATCCAGAATCAACGTTTGCTGGCAATAGCCGAAGGTAACAAATTCCAAGATGATGCTTGATCTCCGTAGAAACCAAGGTGTAGGAGTTGTTGGTCACTTCACACGCCAACTCTAGGCGTTGTCGAACTCCGCAGACGACCCGGATGGAGAGAGGCTCTGCCTTATGGACTGTCGACGACGCCCCGCTCCTCCTCTTCGTCGTCGGCGGGCAAGGCGATGCTGCGGATGGACAGGCGCGACGCGCGCCTGGCGTAGTCCGGGGGCGGCGGGGCGGCGGTCCTGTTGAGCAGCCGGGGCCCGGCCAGGGCGATGATGGTGGCGGCGGTGGGCGCCGTCAGCAGGATGGACAGCACGCTCGTGAGCAGCACGCGGTGCGCGTGATCCTTCTCAGCCTTCGAGCCGTGGACCACCGAGCTGAGAGCCACCGGCGCCAGGGCAGCCTGCACACAACCACACCGCACTCCCAGCACGCACTACCCCGACTGCATACTCACCTTGGCTTGGTCTTCGTTAACGTTGTTGGTCCCCCCCAAAAAATTAATTATTTGATGATTATACCAAACATTTTTCAACTCATGCACGTTGTATGTGAAGACATTTTCTTCAAATAAAACATTTTTACAAATATATTTTCTGAATAATTTAATGTCAGATACCAAATTCTTCTGTAGCTTTTGCAGCCTTTATAAAAAAAAAACACTAATTCGCCCAAATGAAAAAAATATTACATCAACTAATGCAGTGGGCTGCTTCGTGACATATATGTAATCGCCAAATAACAGTTAATACATATTTAAAAAAAAAATGTTAAAAAAAAATCACCATGGATTTTTTTTACTGATTTACACTTGTATCACGCGGTAGCCCATAGGATTCGTTTACTTTCTACATTTTTGTCATCTGTATAACTTAGTTAGGATTTATTTTAATGGCGGCAACGTAACAGAGGAATTTAGTATTTGACATCAAATTATTAAAAAAATATAAAGTGTAAAATTGATATTTGACGAAATATACAGTGCGTAAAGATGAACAAGGTTTCGTACAAATATAAAATGATTAATTTTTGGGGTCCAACACCCTAAACGTATTATCCCGAATATACTCATTCCCGTTTGTCATGTTGCAGCATACGTGAAATTATGGTCGGTGCTGAACAGGTCCAGAAGGTAGCACAAATGCGGACATTGCTTTTCCCTGGCCAATGCCAATGGTTACTGCTTACATACCAACAATTTTATGATTTTTCCTTTTCTGGGTAATGGATATACTGAAATCATTTCCATAGTTTTGCAGTTATTCTGAAGAATTTGTATGTGCTTCCCACATCAAAACTTTGTTTTGCAACCCCTGAAAGAAAGATAATAATGTGCATGATAGAGGATTAAACTTGCTATTACAAACCTCTATAAACTGCCAGCAAGCTTGCTGTGCAAACCTGCAAGCTCGAATCAAGCTCGAATAAAGCTTACTAGTCTCCACATGTCAAGCTTGTAGTGGAGAGTGAAGAGATTTGGAAGGCCCTTAATAGTGAGGTCTTTGTGAGGGTGAAGCGAGGAGAGTGCGGAGCAGCGCCAGGTCGGATGAAGCGGGAGAACCCCGAGAAAAACACCCCACTCTGCAGCATCGTCCGGCACGACCCCACGTGAGAGACCACGCCAGGAACTGAACCCGGTTTGGCTTGGTGGAAGGCCCCTGTCCAGCTAGTAACAAGCTGGATTAGTTACACTTGCTTGACTTGGCAAGATGCGAATATAAATCAAAGACATCTGCAAGCTCACCACTAGCAAGTATTTTCCAGTCGTGAGAAATGCGCTTGATCCAGGCTTTGATCACCCACGACGCTATAATATTGTTCGTCAAAACAAAATTCAAGTCAAATTTGTTGGCTGTGTTGATGAAGTCGAGACTACAGTTCGTTCACGATCACCTCCAACTCTCCTCAACCTCTCAACTTGCTCACCACGTACAGTTATGCCATGTGCAAACAAAGTATTAAGAAGTCTGGCCATAATGCTCCAGTAGAACGAACATACCGCATTCATGTGCTAGACTGTTTTGCACGAAAACCTGAATATTTCTGCAGAATACTCCAACTATGAAGTTTACATAACATGCCAATTACAACATATTTTAAGAAAATGCTGTTTCTTACAAATATTAAGTGTTGTTAATTCATATTAGCAGTAGTAAAATATGGCTGAGAAATTAACCTCTTTTGTGTTAAATAATGTAACAATAAAGATCTAAAATAAAATAAAAGTAATTCCATTTATCTTATTTTCTAAAATTAAAATTAAAATAAAAAAAGATTATATTTGTGACTGTAACATTATGTTTCAAATATAAATTTAAAAATTAAAACATGGTATCGCCCACCTTTTAATTAGTTCAATGTAAAACTAAGCACAAAACATGTAATTCGAATTAAAAGATTTTAGAAATAACATTTTTTGTTAATAATTTTTTAATTAAAAAATTTATAACTATAAAAACATATTTTATTTCTCACACTTTTTATACTACGAAAATTCTTTGAATTAAAATGTTTGAATATTTTTCCTTAGAAAAATAATGTGTTATTTATTAATATTTTCTAAATCGTAAACTATAGGTTTCATTATATTTTAAATTATAATTTTTAGTTTCTTTACTAAATTTCTTTTTTTATAGTGTATGTGACTGTTGATGCAGAAATCCCATAGTAAATAAGCATGAAAAATCATTTGTACATTAAGATATTGCAATATTTTATAGCTATATTAATCTCTAAACCATATATTAATATTTTTATCTAAAATGAATAGAGCTCTCTTATTATTGTATACAAGATAATTGTGGAGTGATATTTATTCAAAGATGATTAAATGTTTAGATTAGCATATAGATTTAATTTTGTTATGTCTGATTGTGAATAAATCCAAAGAGGCATTTTATTAATTACAGGATAACATATTTTTATTTAATTTTCCTCAGTAGTCTTCCTTCGTAAAATATCTCTATTATCTTACTCATTATATATTTCATTATTTATCTCTGTCATTTATTCTAGAGATAAATTATCAACAACAATATTATTAATAAATGTATTATTAATTTTATTGGTATTTTTGTTTATTATCTCTATTAGCTTTACTTATCTGGCTCTAATAAAATATTACCATGAAATTTATTCTAAACCTCTTCATCACTGAACTTATATACATCTTCTAAAATAACTTTTGTTTGTATGGAGTTGTTTAAATAGTACTTTATATCTTTTACATTTAAATGGTATTATTCTCTATCGTTTTCTGTTCTAAACCTTTCAAAAGCCGATGTAACCTTTCTGCTATTGTTATTTTAATTAATACATGGGTCACAATATAAGAAGAAAAATTTAATATAGGTATGATTAACTGTGTTATATGTTTAAATCTTTGATTATTTCGTCTATCCTAGTTCCAACAACTTTATAGAAATTACCTTTCAATAATAAATTTGTTGTTTTAACATAAATAACACCATTTATTTTAACAGTTTTGGATGTTTTGATTTGATCTTTCTTAATTTTATATTTTCATATTTTCTTATAGTAGATCTTCTTTAAATATTGATTTATTGCGAAGATGTATAGCTAATAGTTCATATCATTTTTGTGATTGGATATTTTTTATGTAAGATTATTATCTTTTAGACAATTAGTATAATCCATTAATATATATTATAATGTAATAAAATAATTTTCAATTTAATCTGCTTCTTTGGTATAAGAGACATGACAATTTTTTTTAATTTCTTACCGAAGTGAAAATTCAAGATTTTTAGATAAATTATTTAGTGTTATTTTTATATCATATTTAATGCATTTGTCTCCTAAAGCTGGAGGATTATTGTGTTTTATTTCAATATATTTTTAACTATAATTATTCCAAAGAATATAAAAAATGTTCTTTAATTTGTCTAGTTTTCCAGAGTATGCCAACCCATACTCTAAAAAATCCATTGTGAACAAAGCATAAAACATTATATGTAAAATATAGTTTTTTAAATTATACAATGGTAGCCAAATATATTAAAACATGTACCTAATTTATTTCATAATATTTTTATTGATGAATTCAAATATATCTAACTGTCAATATGGCTTATCAATAACATTTTTTTCTTGTCCATAATCACCTCCACTTATTTAGAAATAATTTTAATAAGGATATAAAAATATAATTATTAAATAATAAAAATTAATTATGATGTTATACACTTATCATTTTCCATAAATATTTTGATGCTTATATCTACGGTAATAAATCACATTCATTCCAACTGTTGAACAAATTTACTTCAATTTACTTTATGACATATTTCCACAAACAACTGGCATGTAAATGTATTAAGTTTCTATGATATTATATATATATAATGTAAATATAAATTCTTACTATCGGATAAGAATTGCTTGGGTAATTTAGAATGTATTTGAGCAAAATAAAAACAATAATTATTTTTATGTATTCCTCTGCTTAAATATTTACAGACTATATCATTATTATCAATATAACATCTTCGAACATAACTAATAAATTTACTTCACACTCATCTAAAGAAATCATCTCATTCAGATTATAAAAAACTATCCCATTTTTTTCTTTTCGTTCATTAGAAAAACTAAAAAATCATATATTAAACAATCATATGTTTCTGGAGCTAAACTCTTAGAACAAACATATAATTTATTGAATTAGAACCATTCGTTTATATATCTATATGCATGTATAAATTAATCAGCAAATCAGTTTATCCACGATTACATGGGCCACCAATTATTGCTCTAATATTATATGACAATAATCCACAACCATTATTTTTTTTAGTATTCTTAATGTATTAAAAAACAGAAACACCAGAACCAATATTTTGCGGCTTACAGTTCTTTGTATGTTGTTTCATTTTATAAATAGGTTTTCAATATAAATCAATAAAGATTCCAATACCCTACAAGTGTACCAGCAGTTTTATTTTACTTATTGGCGACGTGTCTCTGTGAGAATAAGTTTTCTTTCTTGGCTGGCCAGTTAGAATTAGGTAACTCCGATATTATCAGTCTGTGATTCTCGGGTAGACTCTTAAGATGCATAAGCCTTAGGCCATCCAAATATTAGAAAATGAGGTATTGGTTCTTTTTTTTTTTGGGGAAAAATTGGAGATGTTTAGGGCAAAAGGGGAATTTTAAGGGAAGATAGGAAATTTTAAGTATAAAATAGCAGGTTTCAAGGGAAGAAGCGAAATTTTGAGAGAAAAAAAAGAAGAAAGAGAAACTCAAGATGGCGGCAGCCAGCACCTGGCTCCAACTTCCCCGTTCCCTTGCCTCCAACTACCCATAATCCTACCCCTATAATATGGTTTTAACCAAGCTTTTTAATCAAATAAAATATACATTTTTACTTGTTTTAAAGTAACTGCTTGATTAATACCTTTTATCGACATTCCATAATCAATCACATAATATAGTTTTGATTTTAGTGTATTTATAATTTTATATATTTTTATTTTGTTTCAATTTTTTAAGTGATTATTTCTTTCTGATAATTCGATAAGTCATCATAGCTTGGTACATAATGATCTGGCTACATTGGATAATCTTTAAATTTGTTGTGATACTCTTGTGCTATTTCTAAAACAACAATAAATTTGTATGTATATCTATTATCATAAGATAATGCCAATATTTTATATCTAGTGAACTTAGGGGGGTTTATATATTTCACTTTTTCTTTATTTGTTCAACAATAACATTTTTTTAAAATAAAATTACCAATAGACAGTTTTTGACTGAAAGCACTGCCATATAAATAATTACAATCGAGATACATATTATAAATTTTACTTTGGTTCTTTATTATATATTCCTTTTGCAATAGCTTTTTCCTAACATAGTTTTATTTCCTGTAATTATGTTTCATCATTGAAATAACAAGTTATAGGCTTATAATATCTGTGAGATGCCATGGATGTTCCACCTGTTTCTTTTAATGAAGCTGGATCCGTCAAATTTGGAGCTGAGATATGATATACAAGATCCAATAGTAAATTAATCTATGAAAATTCCACGAAAATGATTTAACACATCTTTAAATAGAATAAGATATCACTTAAAATATAAATAATGATATTCGCCTAATTTTTTACAAATAAAATGTTAATAAATTTTGTGTGAAATGTTAAGTCTTTATCGGAAATATTTTTATCATTTAATGACGAATACCAAGCTTCTTTGTTTCTGGAAGTTCATTTATTTACTTTATTCATCTAGTCTTTCATTTGAAAAAAAAAAATAGTTTTTAAAACTAAATGTAATTTTATAATCCTTTCATTATATATTTAAATTTAGAATGATCAATGAGCCTGATAACTCTTTTAGTACATTTTTTTACAATGAGCGATTGATTTTAATAATCCTTGAACATCCATACGTAAAAATTAAAATTTTATGTCTCGTTTTGAGTGGAATTTCAAACAATAATGGTCATTAACATCAGCTAAATTCGTTACAGATTTTTCTAAGATTGTGTTTGAAATTATATAAGTATCAATTAATTTAAATTTCATAATTATATTTTTTATCTCACCTTTGTTTTAACAATCATATTTTCGCGCATTTGTTACATTTTCTTGATAATCTCATTGTAAAAATCTGTATTATATCTAACACTTTTAGAATAATTACAAAATTGTTTATATATATCAACAATAATTTCTTAGGAATTGTTATATAATTTTATTTTGAATTCGGCAACACTCTTTTGTCTGAATTATATTCGCATAATTTTAATAAATCTTTGTTAAAATATTTTAGAACCATGTTTAAGTGATGAATTTTGATTGGGATAAATTAGAGTATCTATAATTTAAATTGGCAACAGTTGCATGCCATTCCTCTAAATTCTCCAGTTACATGATCGTAATCAATAACTTTTGCATTTGCTTCTACAAATTCATTATTACAGTATGACTATTTTTAGTGTGCATTAATTAAAATAATATATCATCCCATTTTATTATCATATTTAGTCTTCGAATTTCACTGTTTGGTTTTCCATAATAAATTAATGTTTCATTAAATGGTTTCATTAATATATCTGTATATTCCTTTCTTATTGCTTTTGTAACATCATTTGTGATGAAGCTAAATCTATTTGGTATATGTTAATTAAAAATATTTTCTTGGAAATGATATGATTTTATTAACTTTTTAAAAGTACAGTCAAATTCAGGAGTTAAAGTATATTATTGATTGGCATCGTTACTATCGTTTCTTCATGAAAACATATTATAATGTGTTCATTTAGTTTTTCATCTAAAAAATATATAATATATCTTCATAGATATATGATAAATAATTAGTCTTTCTAAAATCCGTATAAATATTATATGCCAGTTACATGTCGTTGATATAATAAGTTAACATATTGTGAAAATATTTTCTATTTATCGCTGTTGTAAAGTAATTCGAATGTTGGATTTTCATATTTAAAAACATTGATGGAAATATTTTTAAAAAGTGTTCGTATATATTAATATTTTCTTTAATAAACTTAACAGGGTATTCCGTTCTAATTTACTGGTAATTTTCATTATAATAGGTTTTAAGTAATTGAATTTATTTGTTTATATATTTTTAGCATTGATACATTTTTTATTCTTAATGAATGTTTGCAATTGAATATATATACCTCCGTGAAGAGGATTACTTTTATCTATTGAATATAAACATGGATTACTCGATCAAATCTTTATTTTGTATTTTTTGAAACAATATTTGCGAATTTTATTATAATTTAATATTAGAATATGTTAGTATATTATCGGTTGTTTTAATACTTGTTGTTTGTAAAAATTTGATATCTTTTAATTAACGGAATTTTTTTCTTAAATGAACCAAATCTCCATTTAAAAGCTATTCTTTCTAATTATTTTTCATTATTTCCCTTAATGCATAAGGCGTTTGATATAACATTTTGTTAAAAGATTTCCCGATTTACAATAAATCTAATATTCAACAATTTAATCATTCCAAGCACCTCTCGATCTAAATATTTAGATATATTTATTTCCTTCATCTATTTTATGGGAATTCTTTAAAATTGTTTGCTTAGTTTTGTAATACATTTTGGTAATGATTAGAAGTGAATTAATAATTTTAAACCATCTTTTCTCAATTTCTAAAATATTTCTTTACTCTCAAAGATTTGTCGATGCTATTAATTCTGTAAATTTAATTTGATTTATGTTCGGTTCTATTTGTGTAGGAAGATATATTTTAAATCGTTGAGATATTGAATATTAATTAGTTTTATTTCGAATTTTACATATATAAGTTGTTATTTAAGTTTTTGTTTTGATAACATTACTTTCCTTTTTCAATTATAAAAAGAATACATATATGAGAATGCTTATATCTTGTATTAGGACGAGGAGAAACTATTATTATATATTTTATTTATTCACATCTACATTACATTGTTTAGTGACAAGTTAATTTTTTTTTAATTTATGATGGAATTTGTGTGGTTTATGTTTTCAAGAGGTGCTCTACAAAAATTTTTTCACATTCACCACATTATACTATCTCTAATTTCTATTATGGATGTTTACATTAATTTTATAAATTTCTATATTATATTGATTTATAGCATTATTACTGTGCTTATGTTTTTAAGAGTGAAAACAATATATTGCTGTTTCTTCACAGCACTTTTTACATGTATTGATTGTATTGAGTTTCACAAATGAAAATTAATTTTAAAAATATAAAAACAATTGATTTTGTAATAAATTTATTTATATATAAATAACAATGGATCCCATGATTAACAAGTTGAAAAACTCTTTTAAGTTAAAACATTTGAAAGAGTTAGAGATAAATAAATCTTATAATATGTCGACTATTCAATCTATAGTTGAAATATATGGAAAGAAATTATCCTGTGTTTTAGATTATGATTTTATAATTTAATGAATATAGATATACAGAATCTAACTAAGGGAGGTTTATGTTGTCTAGATGGAAAATGTATTATTTAACTTTGATATAAATTAAGCAAAGCAATCAATGTATAAAATTATATATTCTAAAAAGTTTCGTTTCATGTTTTTAAAATTTAAATTTTTTCAATATAAAGTATTGATAGTCTTTAACTATATATAATCCCATAGATGTTATATTAATATCGTTTATTCGATTTCGATCATGTAATTTACCAACAAATTTTCTAACATTATTACTATCAGGATGTAAAAAACTATACTAATAAATAAAGTTGAAGTGTCTGTTATTTCAAAATTTATACCATTATCTATGCGTAATATGCTATTTAAACGATGTTGAAGTATAAATACCTATTTTTAAAATTGTTATCTGTCTGTCTGTCTGGATGTTTGTCCAGAATAGGCTCCGAAACGGCTGAATCGATTTTGATAAAATTTTCGGATATCATAGATTTTAATTCTATTTAAAATATGCTCTTTATTTCATCTCGATATCAGAAATTGTTATGAAATAATTTAATTTTTATATAAAATTTCTATATGTTTCGTATCTTATTTTTTGCAAAAAAAAAATTGTCAAAAAGCATTGTTGTAACAACAACATTTTTTAAAATAATTATCTATATAATATGCATAATAGAAAAAGATACATTAAGTTTTGGAAAAACATAGTAAAATATCATACTATCAAATAACCAACACTGACACGATGATAAAACCATTTCCGATGATAAAGTAACAATATTTCAAACCAATTATATTGGTATGTATATCAATAACTCCATTAACCTGAGCGAAGCGATTGCGGGCTGTATTTTAATACCGCCATAAAAACCTGAATGAAGCTATATTTCTATTCTAAACATAAGACCTGAACAAAGTGATGGTGCACTGTATTTTAGTAAGTCCATAAACCTATGAGAAGTGAAATTTCTATTTTAAAAATATATAAACAAATACTTAAGTCCATGTGAACCAGGTCACAGGCACTGCATTAATTCCCATCTATACATATAATACATTTGTATATTCTTTTTATTTAATATTTAAAATTTAAAAATTTATTAACTTTTGTTTTTATTATAGCAATTTTGTATCAATTTCAATTGATACTATTCATGCATCATTTCAATTTTCTATTCATATTTTCAAAATATGTAAACAAATCCTAAAGTCCACCCAAACGAAGTCGCGGAAACAGCGAATTGTATGTCTGCTATTTCAAAGTTGAAATTATATGCGTAATATGCTATTTAAACGAAGTTGAAGCATAAATAACTATTTTTAAAAATTTCATCTCTCTGTTTGTCTGTCTCGATATTTGTGCATAATAGGCTCCGAAACGGCTGAATCGATTTGATAACATTTTCATAGATCATAGAGTATATTTTTACTTAAAATATGCTCATTATTTCATCTCTATCACGGCTGAGGTAAAGGGGACACAGTGTTTATACCATGGATACCTTTCATCCCAACGAACTTTCTTTTCCAATGTAAAAGTTCTCAGTTCACCATTAATAAATGTTTCGAAATGACAATAAATAAATCACAAGGTCAAACTTTAGGGAGATCTGGCAATGACCTGAGCTGGAGTTGTTTTACGCACGGGCAGCTATATGTAGCTTGCTCACGTGTTAGTAATTCTACAAACGTAATGATTTTGGCTGAAAATAACGGAACGTAAAATATAGTTTATAAAGAGGCTTTGATATAATTGAGATTTAAATTACAATGTTCCTACGAAGTTATTTAACATATTAAAAAAAGCATATTATAATTTGTTTGATATTATTTTAAGTAATTTGTTTATAAATAATTATAAGTTAGACAATAATAATTAAAACAATAATTATAAATGGTTTAGAACACATAACAATAATTTATTATTTTAATTTATATATGTGCATACATACATATTTATTTATAGACAATAATTCATATTAGATTATTTACAATCATTATTTTCCATCTAAAAATAAAAAACATTAGTATATTCTATTTGTTTAATATTTGTAAATATGAAATTTAATTTTTTGTTTTGAATATAGAAATTATTATGTATACATTTCTACTAAAACTATTCATGCCTTATTACAATTTTCTATTCTTATTTTAAAAATATGTAAACAAATACTAAATTCAACGCTAACGAAGTCGCTGGCACAGCTAGTATTTAAATCTAACAAGAGAGCTACTAGTTTTATATTTGTGTTTCATTTGCATTGAATAAATTTTAATCCAGTATTGAATTATAATATAATATTTGTACAACGTATCTTTATATAGATAAAAATATTAAGCCCCGAAGAGTTTTTATAAATAAAAGAGGAATGGAGTCATTGCCAGGTAAAACATGATCTGTTCATAAGAATGATGAGCTGTGGCTCTCACTCTCTCTGTATCTCTCTCTTTGTCTCTACAGCCCCCCCCCCAACCCCTTTTTTCCCATATGGTAATAGTGTCAAGTAATGTTTCTTCTTGTTTATACAACTAAAAATACAGTATCAGCTATGCGTGCCATTAAGGCGTGTATAATGAGAGGAAATTTTTAGGGACTGTATATTCGATTGCATAGCAAAATTAATGAGGTGCTAATTTTCCAAGAGTATACCTTCCAACTCTAGCCTTCGTACTTTAGTCTTGAGCATCGTCAACACAATTTCGTTCTGTGGAGATACTTTTTGTTGCCATATTATGACCTGGAAGATATTTTTTTATTTGAGAATAAATAACTATTCGTTGTTCCGCCTTTAACCGATATTTAACGACTTTCTAAACAATGGTTTCTGGCAGTGAAATGTAAGCGTTTACGTAAGATCGAAGACCATAAATTTGGTATGATAGTAGACGTAAAATGGAGTCTCAAATACATTTTTTTCGACAGTAAAATGATCTTCAATGATGTAAACTAAATTCTCACTATATTTCACATTCGACATGATGTAAGTATTTCTGCAATAAGGCATATGATACATAGGACCAAACGTTCCACCTATCTATGGATCATAAATGCAGTTTGCGATGGTTCTCGGCGTTTTGATCAAATTTTTACGTGTCAAATTTTATGAAGTACATTGGCTCACGAGCAAATTTTTACAAAACATTTACAAGATAAATTTGTTGCGAAAGTCTGGAAACAGTTGGACGATTTCTTTATGTGGTTAGCACAATAACATCGCTACAGAAATAGGGGACAAAAATATATGTTATTTAAAGAAATTTATTAAATTTCTAATTTTGTTCAAAACATTATTACAAAAGTAACAATTTTAAAAAAAGGAGAAGAAATGCACAAGTAGAAATGGTGAGATTCCGGTATGAAGGTGTTACTGGTAAGAGTCATCAGAGACCCTTTTCGAAATAATAATGTTCGAGCATAGTGGAATCAATTCGATTTATTTTACAGTTATTCACACTGTCTTTGTCACATTAACGTGAATAAACTAGTGCAGTACGGACGTTACTCTTCACTAACCTGCACTCCTGCTTTGGACATCCACGCCAGTGAAACAAATATTTTCTCCTTCGTGTTGAGTTTGCTTCCCACAGCGATAAGAATTGTCACACCAATCCTGATCTGAAAAAAAATTAAATCATAAATAAATATAGATACAATCATGTCAAGGCTAAGAAGCGAACACTCTCCACTTCAGTAATAAGTACACAGGAAAAAAAATTGTCAGTAGCTACAAAACCTGTTTGGTAAATGCTTTCCAAGACCAAACTTTGTTGTTCGTAAAAAAGAGATTGTGGTGTCTAATATCTCACAGATTGGCTAGTATTAAAGAGATTGTGGTGTCTAATATCTCACAGATTGGCTAGTATTAAAGAGATTGTGGTGTCTAATATCTCACAGATTGGCTAGTATTAAAGAGATTGTGGTGTCTAATATCTCACAGATTGGCTAGTATTAAAGAGATTGTGGTGTCTAATATCTCACAGATTGGCTAGTATTAAAGAGATTGTGGTGTCTAATATCTCACAGATTGGCTAGTATTAAAGAGATTGTGGTGTCTAATATCTCACAGATTGGCTAGTATTAAAGAGATTGTGGTGTCTAATATCTCACAGATTGGCTAGTATTAAAGAGATTGTGGTGTCTAATATCTCACAGATTGGCTAGTATTAAAGAGATTGTGGTGTCTAATATCTCACAGATTGGCTAGTATTAAAGCTATTTAGTGCTCACTAACATTTTTGTTTTTTGAAAAAAATTAAATGTCAATTGGCTGCCACGAAATGTTTAGTAGACAGAAACAGCATTCATGTTATCCACAGTAAAACATTTTGCTGTAACTGCTGAAGCGTCTCCTTCTATTATTTGGCGTACTCTATAGGATGTTCAAGGTTAGACACGACTCGAGGTGCAAAAATATTCAAAATTCCTAGCTGAGTCAAGAGTTATCCACATTGAAGATCCTTACACTTTCTATTTCTTTGTTCTAGTTATGGCCAAAGAAGAGAAAGGGAGTGAAACCCTAAAGTTAACTTGACCAGATATATTTCCTGATAGGACACCTTAGTTCGGTTCACTTTTAGAGACGTCTAAACGCCTGAAGCCAGTTTCACAGGCAGTATTCGAGGAATTAGGCCCCAGGACCTTAGGTTTCTGAGGTGTCCAGCCGTTATATAGAGTTGGCCTGGTCGGTTGACGAGAGAGTGCAAAATCGGGAGAGGCAGTTATACCGTATGTCGTTTTGGTACCTGGTTTTTGGTGTGCAGAAGGATGCTCTTCCCTGCTGCTGGGCTCACTCTACAGGTGAGCGGTGATGCTGAATTTTTCACTCCGCATGGCGTGAATAGGTGGCATGTGTGTCGGGGGAAGTAATCGGTTGTACAGACTCTGGCAGTTCTACCCTATGCCAGGGCCGGTCCACACTCAAAAGAGTCTCTCCTTCCTATCGGATGGCCTCGATGACCGGAAGTTCTTTATTGGCGAGTTTTATTAACGGTCCAAATAAAGAGACCATGGGTTGAGAAGGGTGGGGCGTATTACTTTCCCCTATGGTGTTTTACACTGATGTTAACTCAATTAATTCCCTTACTGTGGCCCGCAGGGCCCTTCTACATCTTTTACTGATACTGTCCTGCTGAGCTTAAGGCATTTAAGACTCCGACACAAACTGTAAAGGAAAATCTATTACTTATACGACCCTAGTGTGTACTTCCTGGACACAGCACAAACACCCTGTGTTCCCAACGACTGACCTTTGCAAGCTGGGACTGAACTGAGAATAGCACGAATTTGCTGAGTCCTGAGCGAGTTAACCACAAGAGGTAAATCAGCCCTGAATTATGCTAGTGCTCCTCTGTACTTTACAAGGTGGGAGAAGAAGAGAACGCCTGGTTTGGTCAATACTCCACCACTGCTCCTTATGGGACCGCAAGAGAGCTGATACTAGCTTTGTTTAATCGACCCCCACACCTACGTATCCTTTCAAGCAGCTTGAACACAACCTACCGCTCTGTTCACCGCTCTCTACAGGGCTGGATGAAAGGAGCAAAAGTCATTGTTCCTGCCTGTGCAGCTGTTATCACTTAGAAGTACATGCTAGGAAATGGAGTAACCGGCTTGCCTTTTGCGAGGCCGTGCTTTGATCCTATCGCCTATGTCGTACTCTCGGAAGGGAGGCGTGCAGAGAAAGTTGAGGAAGGCAGCCCACACCTCCGAAAGTAATCCGAACTGCAAACCCATTCCTTCTTCTGCACTTCGCGGATCTTTTACTACGTGAGGCAGAGTTCACACCGCCCGCGCTGCTGAGAGGCCACACCCCTCAGTGCTCCGGACACCCTTATTTTCCCTGTTAATTAAGACAGTTGGCATCCCTCATCTCTTGGTCGAAGCCTTGAGAAGAGGAGAAGTCATCTCCTATGGATTCACTAACCAGTGGTTTAGTGATCGTTTCGCCAATAAACAACAGTCTCCTAGAAACCAGTCAAGCAAGTACACCACTTCCCGGGGATGTTTACGGCGACAAGCTGCCATCACCACGACATGTACGGAGTCTCCAGCCGATCAACGTACCAACAGGTAAACCAGCGAACAGCCATCAGCCCGTTCACCAGGCCGTGACAGTGTGTCTTGACTTTTGTGCCCTTCCGACAGGCCAGCAGACATGTCTTGTACACCGACCATGCGCCAGTCAAACACTAAGGCGTCCCCATGTACATTTTGATTCTTGCATCACTAGAAAAAACTTAAATTTGTCCACTGCGAAAACCTCTTTTCTCCGAAGAGGTTTATGTTGCTCTTAACCTCAAACGTCGTTGGCCAAAGTTTGTCCTAACCAATAGAACTCCCTCTGTTGGGCACTCGCCACCGTTCACATAGTCATACCGGCTGCCAGTTAAGCTGGTAGCAAACTAAGAATAACAGTTCCAAATATTGATGTTGTTTTGCGAGTGTAATGTTCAAAGTTATAGCGAATAATGTTGGTGTTTTTCTGCTTTAGACATATTAAAGTACGAAATGGTATATTATAGTCCATGCACGGTTACTTCCAACATTTATGAAGCACTCCTACAGTTCTACTTCGAGGATATTCCACCACCTCATGCAAACAAAGATCAATCGAATATAGGAAAGAATGTTCTCCATTCGTGCGCACCCAGCTTAAAATATTCTGCATTAGAACTTTTTCTCACTAGGTATTACCAACACAGCTATTTTCTCGTGTTTTTGGTTTGTATTTATTATAAAGGAAATATCATAATATTTTGATAAAAATAATTAAATGTTCAACCTAATAAGATATAACGTACTTTTATATTAACACCAGAAAAACGCCTGCGATAGATCACACATTTGGGAAACAACCAAATACATCATGCGTGGAATGTTTTTTTCAAAGGTTTGATTTAAAAAGTGTAAAGAAACTGCGAATGCACTTTTAGGTTTCTTACAATTTCACGTTTTTCTTTGAATTGTGGACGAATAGTTATTAGGTCCATCACAATGTAAATTTTACATGTGGCAGATGTATACAAAATGAAGAGAAAGTAGATCCAAGCAGATCTTTCCAAAATGCTCATATCACAATGAGCAGTCTGTATCGATGACAGTTCGCATTGCATAAATGCGTGTGACGCCTTGATAAAAATGATAACCAATTTTATATGGAGAAGACAATAATAACAAATTCGTTTATTTTATATCAATTTAACATACAACTTGTAAAATGTAAAACTATAAAAAAAATCGCACTAAATGTCATACAAAACATAATTATACCACTTTCGTTTAGCTAAACTGCGCTAATAAGCCATTTATTTCTGTATAAATTCTATATCCATTGCCAAGCTTCTGCCCTAGACAGATCAACACACAAATAACTCGGAATATGACTTTCTGTATTGTAAATATTTGTTCCATTAAAGTCAGGTGATCGCGAGTTTCCGGTAACAGCACGATTCCTTTTGCAGTTATGTACAACGCGATGCAGTGAATCTCATCTTACTAATAAAGAATAATTTGCTCCCTTAAAAGCTTTACGACCAAACGGTGAGGGGAGAGGTGGAATGGGCGAAGGGGAATAGATAATGCCCTGGGGGAGAGGGAGGGATATAGTTGCAAACCCCCTCACAACCACTTCCGGGTAGGGTGGGGGGTTTGTGCCCCATAATTTAAGTTCGCGTTTACCATAAAAGCTGGGTTAGGTTGTACCATAATTATCGTACACGAATACATGCATACCCATTTGTGTACCATTATTGTGGTATGGCATACCATAACTTTCTAGATTCGAACATAAAATTTAGAAAGCGTACCATAATTATAACTGCATGATTCGGGCATTCCAACACATCCATTCATTATGTGCTAGGTCCTATGATTCGCGATGTATAAACAGTAACTTTTAAATGCTTACCATAATTTTCTTGGCTACCCGCAAGCATTATGAAGTATACCAGTTTCTATCTATATTATGTTGAACTTTTGATAGTGGTTTAAGCCGCTAACAGATATGTCATTGGGAAGACGTTTTCGGCCACCATTCACCAACCGTTTGAGATTCAGTGTTGAGCAGAAATGTCATCGGGAAGACGTTTTCTGCTGCCATTTGTAAATCATTTGAGATAAAGTGTTGGCACTTGGTATGAAACTTTACAATATTGAACTCTAGGTTGCTGTTTAAGCCACCAAGATAAATATCATCGGAATGACTTTTCTGCTGTGTTTTGCGAGCCATTTGAGATACACTATTGGCACTTGGTACGTAACTTTATTAAGTTGAACTCAGGTGGTGGCGTATACCACCAACATAAATGTTTTCGGGAAGACCTTTTAGGCCGCCATTTACGAACGGTTTGGGATACAGTGTTGGTGCTTGATACATACTTAATTACAGTTAAACATAACAAATGCACATACTGTGGGCAATGATGCCTTTATTTGAGCGGCTGAATGAGCCACTCGATCCAAGATGAAATGGGAGAAGATCGGCTCCGACTTCGATTGGCCTTCCCAGCGGCGCTGGCCTGACCGTCCCGAGTTTTGAGTGCTATCGACAGTGGTGAGTTAAAGTGATTATCTTCCAATATTAATTAGTAGAGATTTCCCTGTAGATGCTTCGTAAAGCATAACAATGTCCGTCAGACGAGTGAAATAAATTATTGTATTCCTTTGGATAGAGTAAATAGCTATTTCGTATACTTAGTTGTTAGCTTATTACTAATCCTAACTAGCTAACCAAACTATGGTATAACAGAACAATACCAAGCACCAAAACTGTATCTCAAATGGTTCGAAAATGGCGGTAGAAAACATCTTCTCGATGGCATTTCTGTTGGCGGCATGTACCACCACCTAGAGTTCAGCATTATATACGAAATTACATATTTCGGAACCAAAACATACCACAAATTAATATTTTTTACAACTTTTACTTTTACAATGCATAATTGAGGTACAATAAAAGCAGGTCGAGGATTGCGAGCGAGCGCTGATAGGAGCGAACGAGCAACTCGAGTAGTTAATGTACAATTCACACATACAATAATTATCTGCTGCATCAGCATTATTAAATATTCCCACAAATAAATACCATATTTACCTGCTCCGCCAATAGTGGCTTAGCCCGCAGATTCCACGGGCCCATTCCCTGGTAATTACCATTCTATCAGAAAATTTACCCCGACTTACCACAATACCACTGACGAGACAGGCGAGGATCAGCCCGACTATGTGTGGTTCCAGTTCCGAGATCACAATCTGAGCCCCAGATACGCCGAACAATATCGGCTCGAAGAATATCCAGAAGATCTCGAATACTGTGTTAACTGGATTCTGAAAAATAAGCATGGAAAAATAAAATTTTAATCATGCAATTTTATAGCGCAAATTGACCTGTCATAAATTTCTTCTCGTACCAGAATTAATTTCCTAATACATTACCACAGATTAGAAATCACATTTATACAAATAACATCTTTAAATTCAGTCGGCCTAAATCCAGTCATAGTGTACACAATTGTGTACATTATGGACGTGTAAGTAATTTTCTGCATACTGCACACTACGATAAACTAGTCGATTTGGTTAACATAAACATTATAAATACCCTGCTGAATCAAATGTATAGTTTGTATGAAGTGAATAAGCATTTAGTTACCTGGGACAATCTGATGTTCATTAATGTATTATTTTGATGCATGACATCTTTTCAACCTATTTAAATCAACTACACCTCATAGGTGCGAACCCTCCTGCCGCACCACAATGGAGTTGGATTGGTAGTAATATCTCCCAGACGCCAAGAATGTGTACTGTTTACCCAATGGTAAAAGATAAAAGACAGATGCTCATATCCCGAAGAATAAATGAGCAACTGGCCGAGCCATCGAGAGGACAACTCAAGGTCACTTAGTACTATAGCACGCCAAAAGATGGCAGTAGTAGTACCAATCGCCTACTTATGATGCAACTGGAATTTCGGCCGGCCGGTGACGCCACACACCCTCAAGATGTCTCACGGCCACCCCCCTCCCCCTGTACAAGAGCAAGTGGGAAGAGTATAAATACTGATGCACGGCCCCATCTACGCCAGTATAAGCCACTCATTATAGCACTTGCACAGCCTTCCAATGTGATCAGTCCTAAAAGGCTAGTTCTGACTCATTATAATTATTTATTCAATTAGCATAACATTATAGGTTGACCTAGGTTTAACCTCTCTTCCCAGCCAGCTGTTCGTAGGTATGGCCCAACGCTGTAGATTATTCCAAGGCCGCCTGTGCAGTTCTGTAGAGGCTAGCGGCGTCGTGTGGCTTTCTATAGCAGTTGGCGAGAGGACCCCCCCCCCCCCTTGTGTTTTTAACTACGCACTTCCACACTTAGGCTAAGTTGCAGTAGGATAATATTAGCTGTCCTGCAGGCACAGTTCTGACTAGTTTAGTTAGTTAGGTTTATTCCTCTCATCCCAGCGAGCTGCATGTATGTATGGTCCGTTCGCTATTGCCGATTCCAAGGTAATCTCTTGGGGGTTATATCTGCAACATAACTGTAGAGGCTGTAGTGATTGTGTGCTCTCTACAGCAGCTGGTGAGAGTCCCAAATCGACGAAAGAATATCTCGCCTTCTCTCTTGCGAAGCTCTACGCACTCGCAGCATTATGGGTGGAAACAGACTATTACAGCCTATGGCTATGAAGGCATGCTCGCTGCGAGGGAGCACAGCAATATACTTAAACGCATATGTTCCCGAGGACACATGAAAGTATTAGATCGATTAGGATAATTATTAATTCTTGCTTTCACAGGTTATACCATCTCTCTCAGTCCCAGTAAGAACTAGTGAGCATTGGCACTGCTGTTGCTCACTGGCAGCTCATTTCTGTTTTTTCTTTAGTTTCAGGTCGATTGGAGGACGTACGAGCGGCACTATAGTTAGACCAGCACCTCGTTTATAATTAAATTGAGTCATAAATAAAGTATTAATACTAGATTTTGACCCACACTAACACGAGCATGTTTCCAAACACTCTATCTACTGCAGCATTTCTGTTTAATGCATGAATATTTTGAATTCTTTCCTATCGCAAGGGTTTTTACGTCTCTCTTGACAGTTTTTCCCTTGCGCTTCTAGTTATAGTCTTAGCTATAGGCCACTTAGGGAGGTAGTAATGGTCCCAATTGCTGGCCATTGCTGCCCAATCCCACTCCTCCGGGATGCACGTCTCCTTGCATGACTTCCTTCCCTTGTAGTCATACGCATTTAGTCCTGACATGCAGTAAAATCCCACCCTACCTTCGGGATCCCTTTCCCCTAACACTTAGATATAAAGTAGAGTAGAAAAAACTCTACACCAGTCTGTTCTGTTCCTTCACCGTACTCTTGGTGCTGAAAGAACCATCAGCTGAAGCTCGCTCCACCACCTTGTGTGCTGGGGCTCACTTCTGCCACCTGAACTCCCAGACGTTCTCCCAAGCCTCCGTAGACGACTCTGCGCCTCACAGACAATCTTCAGAAGCTCACTACATTTAAGCCGTCATACACTTAACACTTTCGTTCCCTTCAGGGAGTGCAGGTCCATTTAGGAAAACATGTAGCATTAGTTAAATCGAGTTGTTTTAATAACCATTTAGCTTTCTTACCAGTACACCTTCGCCTGTTTACTATAGCCAGCTGCCATTAAACTCTGGTTTGATAGGGGTAGTACAAAGCTCTGCGTTTATTAAATTACAGAAATAAACATGTTTTTAATCCACATTAGAATATTATTCCCCGTATTACTAGTAGCCTTCCCAGTAGATATCAAAGCCGCAAAGGGACAGCAGGAGATCACGCAATTTTTTAAAATCCAATTTCCGAACCTAAAGCAGGACTGTGAATTCCCCTTTACGGATATTCGTACGTCAAGAACATACACATTAGACAGCCACCGGTTCTATACACACCAGTGTATAGAAAGGTAGAACCACAACCTCTAGGAATTCAACCCTCTCGAAACTAGACAATCAGTCCAGGTTATACTCCATCCATTGCACTTCTGGTGCCGGAGGGAGTATCTGCCGAGATCTGAGGGCGTGCCCCTTAGAGGACCACTTTCACATATTGTGATCATCAGCCATTGTGAAACCCGACACTCAGTGTCACCATCCTTCTGGTACTGGGCGCTGGGGTAGTGGGCAGCCCAGGTCTGTCAATTGTAGTATGTGGAAGTACGCCTAGAGAGTGAAAAACGTCTACTGCTTCACCTTTGCGGGGCTGATAGTAGGAATCTTTCTCCTCGTGTCCTACACCCATCGGAGTGGTGTTCAAAAGAGGGATAAAAATGCGCCATCTCCTCTAACTACAAACAAGGGCTCAACTCCAACCCAATTGTACTTGACAGTCTAAGTCCCCAAGAACGATCTCAGGCCGCCCATCGCCTGGAGAGGCCAGTCCCTGCAGCACATCTTCCGGTTTTGTTAAACACCCCCTCCCCCCCCCCCCCCAAGACCGACAGAGTGATCCACCCCATCATCCAAGCCTTCGTCAGAGATAAGGAAGTCCCCTACCGAATCGCCAACCCCTGGATTAGGGACACCAGACCCTCCCAGGACGACCAGCAGCGCCGATGAAAACCTGCTCATTCGCACGCAATTTCCCGGCGCCAACCCCAGCTCATCACCACCAGTGCCGCAGCAGGTCCAGCAGCTTCCACAGGCCACCATTCGCCCAGGTATACGAATGAGAGTGGTTTCACCTAAACATTAGATTGTCTAGCCATCCCCGACTTTGTACCCAGGCGAAAAGTCACACGAACAGTCCTCTGCACTGACCAGACTCCTGTTCTGCTTTGTAATTAGAGTTCAAACTCACCCTGGTCCATCTG
This sequence comes from Dryococelus australis, assembly GCA_029891345.1. Taxonomy (NCBI): domain Eukaryota; kingdom Metazoa; phylum Arthropoda; class Insecta; order Phasmatodea; family Phasmatidae; genus Dryococelus; species Dryococelus australis. The sequence goes on along the minus strand of CM057006.1, from coordinate 71,930,582 downwards.
CCCTCACACCCGCCAAAACCACTTAGGCTGTAATGTGCCTCACACATTAATAAACTTTCTGGCGTCCAACATGGGGCCCTTGTGCTTAACTAACCAGGGTAGTTAAGCATGACACCGAGCCTAAATGACCTAGCCAGGAGCTAATCTTTAACGAATCACACTCGGGAATTCTTAAAACATCCCATAGCTACCAAGCAAGCTAGCCATTATGTCGGACACAGAAGTGAACGAGCACGAGCAAAAAATGTATATATACATATATATTTGGCGATGCCATTGTTGAACGTTGCCACAAACCCAATTGTGTTGGTACCAGGACAAGTAGTATAGAGTGTGCGCATTGCCAATGTGAATTATATTATTTCTGCATGGAGTGGGCCAATGAAATGCGGTAGACAGACGGCCTGGAATTTATATGCGAAAAATCCTGCACTTGACAGACACCTTTTCGCAGCTGGGTGATATACCCGGGACACTCAATTGACATAGTCTGCTGCATCCTGTGTTCAGAATCCTACCACCACAGTTCCTTTGGGTGGCCCAATGAAATGGTAACAATACCCAGTTTGTATACCGCTGTGAGGTAAACTGGCACTTTATACAGCCCCTGCAACACAGGGCCATCCAACAATACAGTTACCAACCCGATGCACAAAGGAGCTCCAACTCCCCAAATTCGCAGGACGTCCACATGAGGACCCACTCGCATTCACTACTGAATGCGAAAAAGTATTTCGTGACAATGAAATTCTACAGGAATAATGAGTAAGCAGGGCGCAAGCTAAACTCAAGGGTACAACCCTAGAGTGGTGGAACAAATATGGCATATTCATTACTGAGTGGGGACAACTGAGCCACCACCTCGCCGCCCATATCACTCGCGAAGAAGTGCTAGCCAACCACACAACAGATTATTAGAACCGCACCCAAGCCACTGATGAGGAAGCTGACATTTTCGTCCGATGGAAAGTTTACATGTTAAGGTGGATTTTTCCAGGCGAAAGTGAAGACAGCTTTCTACACCATGTGATGTGTATGCTGCTACCCAAGCTCAAAAATATACTACTGATAAACAAACTGCTCATAGTAGACGAGTTAGTAGACAGGGCAAAGAAAACCGAGCATAACTTCAAGGTGCAGGCTATACTTAATAGGCCTAATATCAGCAAACCCACAGAACCTGACAAGACACCAGAGAGAAGAGGAAATCCTTCACCGCCACAACATCCCTCACCATGAAACTACCCAGATTCTGGTTCTGTCCAGAACACCATTTCAACAAACATTGCCCACACTGGCCGATAGGGCGGGGGCGAACGGTGAAAAGAGATGTAACGAGAGTGGCGAACACAATGCAGCAACCAGCCTATTTATATACATCCAGGAGGTGGGAAATGCCGTGGCTGGTAGATGAAATTGGCCTACCCAACCGGACAACAAGGGCCCATCATACAACTCCTAGATGGAAATTTAGAATCACCAGAGGCCCCCCACACTGCAGTGGGACTCAATTGGAAACGAATACTCTCTCTCCTAGATTCAGCCGCCATAGGAAACTTCGTATGAAGTGACCTCCCAATAGCAAAAAAAAAAAAGTATCACTCTGCCCGCGAACCCACACCATAAGAATGGTTAGCGTTATTGCACACAAAAATTCGATGGCCAGGCCACTCTCACAGTACAGCTGTATAAACATTCAAAGCTAGCATAATTCGTTGTCTCCCTGACATTCACAAGGCAGTGATACGTGAACGCCCTTGGCATTGCCAACAGCAGTGTTTAATGGATCACAGTCAATGTTAAGTATACCTGGGCGACAAACATAGCATAACAGTTAATTGGGAACACTGTCCGGGTGCTATCATTCCACCAGCCATAAAATCAGAGGATATAAATCACCAACTCCCCAAAGCACAGTTACAGAAGTTGAAGAAAGTCCTCGATGAACATGCCAGCATCTTTGGACATAGAGGAACACCCCATCAAATGAGGACAATCCAGCACGAAATATGGCTAACCACAAAAATACCCATCTACAACCGACCCTACAGGATGTCTGTTAAACAATGCCGGCTAATAATGGAGCAAATTGAGGAAATGAAGGGAAAAATTATCATAGAGCCTTCAGATTCCCTCTACAATTCACATCTAGTCTTGGTCCCCAAGAAGAATGGCCAGCTGTGACTTTGTGTTAACTACAAAGCTCTAAACAATATCAGCGATCGTTTCGCTCATCAGGCAATTAACCTAAAGTACATGTTGTGTGATATAGGGGAAGCCACGATCTTCAGTACACTCAACATGCAGTCAGGCTAATGGCAGATCGAGGTGCATCCAGATAACAGGAAATACACTGCCTTTGCCACACTGGAAGGTAAAACTCTCCGACCTGAAAAATGCACCAGCCATGTTCAAGCAACTCATGTCAGTAGAAGTGCTCACAGGATTCATAGGCCAAATCTGCTTCACCTACCTAGAATACATGTTAATATACTCTAAAATATGGGAGAAGCACCTATTTCACCTCTAACAGGTCCTCGAAGCCCTAGAGTTACATGGGATGACATGTAAGCTTTCAAAAACTATTTCACGAAATCTTCTATTGATTACCTGGGTCATGTCATTACTCCTAAAGGAAATTATCACCAAGTAAGTTCAATAAGGGCTATTGAGGATGCAGAAGAACCAGCCACCAAGAACAAATTGTGCCGCTTCCTCAGGCTGTGCAACTGGCCCTGGGTTTTCGTGCCTGAAATTGCCAGCCACTTGGCACCATTGCCAACTCAGTGTCGGTGGGGGCCAGAATACTGCACTGACTTCCGAGCATTAAAACAAACTGTCAGAACATCAAGCAGCTACACCAGCCACAAGGGGAGAGATCGCTGATACTTCGAACTGACGCTTGCCAGAACAGCCTAGGAGCCATCCTCTATCAAGAGGGCCCCAACAGCCAACCCAAGGTGATAGCATATGCTAGCACGAGGCTAAATTCCACAGAGCAATGCTATCATATAAATGAACAATAATGAAAAGTCATTATCTGGGCAGTTCGAAAATATAGGTATTATATGGAAAGCAACCACTTCATCTTATGGACAGATAGCTCTTCAATGGCTACGTGAGTCCCATAATGCCAAACTCGGATGGTGTGGCATGTTCTTGACCGTGTTCGATTACAAGGTGCAATAGTGCCCAGTCAAGACCAATGATATTCCAGATACCCTATCCCGGCAACCAGATCTATATGATGATGCCAAGGCTGATGAAGAATGGAAAAGAATAACTTCACCCTCACTTCCAGACTGCAGCTCCTAGGAACACATAAAGCTATTGCAACTGCAACTCAGCCGGAACCAAATAGCTTTACACAAGCAGCAAGACCCAGAAATCCAGAACCTTCTCCGAAAACAATCCCAGCAGTTCGAACTGAGGAATGACTTTGTGTGATCCTGAACCAGTCAACCCAGAGCCAAATGGAGAATATGGTCGCCAAGAATTTATGGGCCGTCATCTGCAGGCACCGCAATGATCACCACAAGGCAGGTAATCCAGGAACAATATAAATGCCAACCAGCATCGGAGTTTGCTACATATGAGACAGGATTAGTAGAGATGTCTGGCACTATGTCCACAACTTCGAGACATGCTAAGGGGCAAGGCATACCCCATACTGCAATTGCAACTCATCTCCAAAACCCATCGACCAAGCGCAGCCTGGACTCACATAGCTGCCAATCACGTAACTGCCCCAGAACTACCAAGGGAAACCACAACCTACTGGTAGTGACCAACAAGTTTTCTAGATGGGTAGAGGTGTTTCCTCTACCTAACCAGGAAACCCACCACATCATCTGGAAATTTGAGAATGGAATTTTTCCACACTGGAGCTACCCGCAATCCATTCTCAAGGACAACAGAACCCATTTAACCAGTCAGAAATAGCAGACCGCATGCAATGAGTAGAGTTCGAGACATAGACAATACCCCTTACCATCTGCAGGCCAAGTCCACTGGGCAGAGGAATCAGGAGCTGAAGAAGAGCATCTGCCTCAGTGTGGGTGAAGACCACAAACACTGGGACAAACATTTTCCGAAGAGGCTCTTCGCCCTCCCAAGATGAACCAATGAGGCAAGCAACACTAGCCCCAGCCAACTTCTCCTGGGCCATACTCTTCAGCGCCCAGGAGATTAGCAATAGGATAGCCCACCTACAGAGATGCCACATCCTAAAGGAGTCAGACTGGCCACCCTGGCCCAGACAGACAATGCCCGACAATCGATCTCAATATAATCAAGAAGCATCTGCAACCATGCACTGGTATCACAGCCTTCAATATATTCGAATCCGTTCTCGTATGCAACCACCTTCTGAGCAAGGCCCGGGGCCAATTCAGTGTGGGCTTGGTGGAAAAGTGGGAATACCCATATAAAATTATAGGATGGCAAGGTAATGTTTACTTACCCGAGGACCCAAGAGGACATATCTGCAAAGCAACCAGAAGGCAAATACATCCATTCCCAGGAGAAGCCCCCGAACCAGAGGTTCACGCCATAGGGTCAGTGACCTCAGAACCACTGGCAGACATAGACGACACAGCACTAGCAGCCCCTACTGAAGATAGGCCCCTTCCTTCTAGGAAACCCGAGGATCACGCCGACACAAACCAGAGGTACAGCTATTCTATTCCAACCTCACTGGAATTTCCCTAACAACGGGCAGCAGAATCCATCCGAATACTACCCTCAAATCCAATGGAATTCAACCGAAAGCTCACCACTTGAAGGGGAAGAATAACACCAAATCTCTTTGCAAAGCCCACTCCAAAGAGCACCTCGCCCAAGAAGACACCAACCTAACCTGATCAACAAGCAACAAGAAATCAGCCCTGTTGTCGAGACAAAGGTCCCCCATGGGCCTCCGATTCTGGCACCACCACCCAAGGGGGTAGGCGAAGATGTCATACGACTATCCTTGACAGTCACCGAGGTCCCGGTGTCACTAGACATCGAGGTCGACACTTGGACACTGCCTCTTATACAAGAGGATGTGCCCAGCAACCCTGCCGTCGAGACAGATGTCACACATGAGCCTCTGACTCAGGTGCCATTAGCCTAGGAGGTAGGCAAAGATGCGAGACCACTGCCTCTGACGACATCCGATGTCACGGTGTCGCTAGTCGCCGAGGCCGACACCTGAACACCACTTCCCGAACAAGAGGATGTGTCCAGCAGCCCTGCCATCGAGTCGGAAGTCACCCATGGACCTTTGACTTCAGCACCACCAAGCAAGGAGTAGCCGAACCAGCCGAACTGCTACCCTTGATGGACGGCAGCGAATGCCTCCACAACATTGTGACGTCTCTTCTCTAAAGACATGGAGCTACATGAATAAAACTATACCCGAAAGCTACTTATATAATAACCGATACAATTACCTGAAGTACATTGTCACAAATACAAAGAAAAAAAAGGCCCAGATCCTTATGCTTCCAATACTAAGAACTTATGATGATAAAATCGCGTTTCATTAAACATGGGAGTACGGGTTCTGTGGCAGCACCCCATAACTTTAGACTCTGCCGAGATATACGGGGGCCCTTTATCACCAGACCACATACGGCCACAGCCGAGCTCCGAGACCCAGCGCGGCGCATATCAACTTCCGGTGATTACATAATCCTGCCAAGCTAACTGCAACACATACCAGCAACAAACGACTTTATTGAACAACTGCAAACATGTTAGCCAACATAACTCGTGATCCACCAACATAGCCAACATAAAATTTTCCTTTTGGCCATGTTAAAGGCATCACAGTGGCAAGGGGGGGATAGCATATGTGTCCCTAACTTTTTATTCACTTAAACTAACTATTAATGAATATTAAATAATATTTTTAATACAAATATATCAGGTATTCTACGGAATCTCTTGTTTCCCATGCTCTTGCATTCTGGTGCTGCTACTTACTCACCTCGTTTCACCCTCAAGATCTCGATATTAAGAGCAGCCTAAATCTCACTCAATTACTCTAATAGTTTCAAAGTTTCACTTGACCAAGGCATTAATAATGTGACCATACCCTTGGCTATGTTTGATGGAAGAGTATAGAGTATAGAATGGGCATAGAAGTAGATCTTAAGCTGGGCTTTCAAAAGTGCTGTGTTTACCATGAACAGTTCAAAGAACAGCATGGTGTTGTGGGAATGACTCACATGTTGCACATCCCATCCCTGACAGGACCAGCAGTAGAGGCAGGTGAAGGCACCCACGACACAGGCTATGGGTCCTGCGGGGGACAGACCCACCAGCCTACTACCCAGGACCACGGCGAGTCCTCCGCTGAGCAGCATCAGGATCCTCAGAGGCACCGCGTACGGCTGCAACACAACGTTAAGTAAAATATTTCGAACATACGCCATTGCTTCACAAGGTCGTCACAGAAAACATAGTCTGAGACACAAAGAACGAACTAGACAGGTCAATATACGAAAAATGTTAGCCGAACCCCAAAAAAATTGATAGAAAAAGTTTCTAAATTGATTTCGGCTCCTAGGGCTATGGTCAAAAATGTAGTAACAGTGTAGTTATCTGTGTCCTTGAGATATAACGTTTTTTTTTCAAGATGGTGTCCAAGGAGCCTATCATGAGATGAGAAGTGTTGTATCTCAAAAACTATTTGACCTTGAAAGGTAATTTTGGTGTTTAACCCTATGTTTATGGACCCAAGAAATTCAATGAAATCAAGTTAAATACTCTCAGTTTAGAATTCACCACCAACATTTCAATATTGGGTTCTAGATGAAATTTTAATAATTTGGAATAAGCTGTTATTAATCTTATATGTACCTGTTGGCTGGCTATTTGCATATTTCATTATTTTGTAAAGGTACTAATAATACATGCAATAATGTAGTCAATAAGGTTTCTATTTACATTATTTATATTGACTGTTCCAGGTTAAAAATGAGTGTATTCATTGCTGACAAACTTGTCCAATTTGTGATAGCCAAATGGGTGATGGATATGATGTAGTCCAGATTTGACAAAAGGGCACAGATGGAATAAATGCAAAAAGTGCGCAGAGAGGTGACACCATTGCTGTGACTGCTGGCAGTAAAGTACATTCAACTGCCGCAAAGATATAGTTCTGTAAAAACTGATATCTTTACAAAGACAATTTTGCAACGTTGTGATAGTCGTCATGATGAGTGGTCATTCAAAGTGAAAGGTAATATCAAATACTTTAATGGTGATCTTCATGCTGCTGACTGTGTGTGCCATCACACTTGTAGCAGTCATTTTCGTTGTGGTCGTAATGCACCCCATCTATTTAGAAGTAACCCTGAAATAAAGCTCAGGAAATCGGGAAGGCCTAAGAATGAAGATAAAGAACAAGCATTCTCAAAAATGTGTGCCTACCTAAATGCAAATGTTGAAGAACAGCTAACAGTGTCTGAGCTGAAGAGCAAAATGAAGGAGTATTAGTTAGATATTGATTCCTCACTCTATGGTAATCAGTACCTCAAAAAATCTGCTGAGGGAACTGTATGGAACTTCTATACATATTGCAGAAGGAGGTGGTTTACATGATATAGTTACAATGAGAGAGAAAACTGCACACATTCTTAGGACAAATTTTAATACTTCAAAGCAAGGAGAAGATGAAGAGTCACAGAAGAGAGCAAGGCTCATTAAAAGTGACATCAAAACAAATGACCCATTAGTCAAAGAAAATTATCCCACAACAGAGACTGTCGGTCTCCAGCCAGTTATTGATTACATTCGCGAATCCCTTCGTATTCTGTTAAATACAATGTTTGTGGGGAAAGATACTCAGCAGAAAGTGGCCAGCATAGGTCAGGCAATAATACAAGCAGTCCGTCCAAGAGCCGTCATTGCACCATTGCAGATATGTCTTGCAGTGAAAATACATTACTTATATAGGTCGACGTTTCTTGTGGACACCTTGTGTAAGATGGGGTTCTGCTCTTCATATAGCGAAATACACAGGCTTGAAAAAAAAATGCTGCTATTTTTGCTACTCCGCACATGCTTGGTAGCGATATTAATGTAAGGAACACAGCCGTGCTATTTGCAGCAAACAATGTTGATCACAACATTATTGCAATCAATGGGCAAGGAACATTTCACGGGATGGGTTTGATAGCTGTGTTGACCTCAGGGCAGAAAACAGTGTATAGTATCCCTAGGCACGAAACTATGGATATTAACATTGTGGAACTTTCGAAAGTTCCGATAATAGATCATATTCCAACAAAAAAATTCCATGAAGATGTAAAATTTGCAGTACTTCTGAGTCTTCCAGAATGTGAAAAGAAAGTGGATATATTGTGGGAATTATCATTTAGTCTGAGAAATGCACTGACAGGTTGGCACAGGCTGATACACATTATTCATCAGGGAAACAAACACCCAGGACAGTCTTCAATCAGGTACCTACCAATGATAGACATGTATTCCGGGGAAAAGACTTGCATTCTTTCAACATTGGAGTGCCTTTGTAGGCTTGCGACCAAGCACCACAATGAGTCTATAGTGACATTCGATCAGCCTCTGTACTAGAAGGCCGTAGAGATAATCACCGACTCACCATTCGACAGCCATCTGAAATCCATTGTCCTGCTCCTAGGGAGCTTCCACATGTTCATGAATTTACTGGGAGTGGTTGGTTCATTTACGGCAGGCAGAGAACTTACTGACATTCTAGAAGTAGTCTATGGTGGGAATGCAGTAGCTCATATGAAGACCGGGAAATCCGTTCAGAGAGCATTTCGTGGCCATCTTCTTGAAGAAAATTATCTAAATCGCATAATGGTGTCCGAGATGACGAATGAAGACCCAGATTTTGCAACGATGGTTGGAACATGTGAAATGAATGGTGAGATTGAATGGTGAGGTGACATTATAAACATTATTAATATCAGAAACACTCAGTCAAGCTAAAAGAAAGCTCGAGAAAAGGAAGATCGAAATGTGTGGTGGGTCTAAGCTCAATTATGATTAAATTATCAAAGGATGGTTGCAGTTGTGAGGTCTTTAATATTGGCAGATCGAACAGGTTCGTGGTTGATGCACTTACATGCTGTTTCTGACTGCTTTCCAATATTTGCTGCATCAGGGCATTATAATTATTTGAAATCTGCACACTTCTATGTTCAATAAATGACTCAATTTCACAAAAACCATATGATCAGTCTATTGGGTGTGATATATGACTTCTTAATTGTTTTAAAACTTTAGGTTAGCCATAATTTACTGTAAATACTTACAGGAAACAGTTTTAACTTTTTTTCCCCTAAAATTTTGGTAACTTAAAGGTCCATAACTTTTCAATAATAGACTGTGAATAATCCTAATTTAATTCTTATTTAACAATAAACTGAGAGTAATTTTCAAGATTTCATTGAACATCTTGGGTCTTAAAACATAAGCTTAGACACCAAAACAACCTTTCTACGCTAAATTGTGTTTCACAAAACTATTTTTAAGCTTTTGGCAGCCACTTTGGGTGCCATCTTGGAAATTACCCCTTTCTAATGATCTGAGTAAACTAGACTTTTAGTATGTCATTTAATACATCTGCTGCAGTCATAATCTGTTGAAAAACTTTTGTATCAATTTTTTCGAGGTTCAATCATATATTTATCCGTCTAAATGCTAAAAACGAACTGAGAGTAGCACTAGTCAAAATATATCAATAAAAACATTAATAAATCCCACAAGGGATTTTGGCAGAAGAATAAGAAAATAAAACTACTGAACGAATTAAAAAATAAGCAGAAATAACCAAGAACAACCCAAATAAGACAGCACACATGACCACAGCGACAAAAACAATGATTATTCGAACAAGATAGGGTGACACAACGATGAAGTAACCACCGCAAGTCTAGATGACACAACGAACATGACACAGAAGAACACAGTTCGTTTAGTGGTTTGGTTTAAATCAACTGTGATCTTCTGAGTCGCCATCGCTGTGTCACCCTGTCTTGTGAGAATTTCTTTTGTTTTCGTCGCTGTGCTCATCTGTGCTATCTTAGTTTGGGTTGTCCTTGGGTTTTTTTTTTTTTTTTCAGTTTATTTTTCGTTTGATAATTCGTTCTGTAATTTTGTTTTTTGCTTTCTGTTTCGTTGTTTGTCTTGACAAAATACCTTGATGGACTTATTATTCGTTTAATTGATATATTTTGATAACAGCTACTCTCGGCTCGTTTTTTTTTTTAATGTTCCTTCTTTGTGTCTCAGACTTGGTTCTCTGTGACGATATTGTAAAGCAATGGGGTAAGTTAGAAATATTTCACTTAACCATTCACCCCCAAGGAAGAATCTTACAACTGTGCAACAAAATAGTCGTGCACTGAACAAAACCAGCAGTGCAATAACAACAAAGCTGTTCTCCAATTGTATTTCTGGGTACCAGCAACCAAACATACCTGTGTATTAGGCCACCATTTTTTAGTGAAAAGATTTACGCGAAGACTAGACTCCAGTATCTTATGGCATACTTGCAGTTTGCCTTTGGTTATTGGCCACGTGTCATTGTCGGAGACAGTCCCTTAATTGACTGGGCCAATCAGAATTAGGTAAATCCTATGTAGTGTCTCCGTGGTCTGCGGACGCCTGCATTGCATATAAGTTAAACTATCCAATTAAGAAAGCAAATCTGAGCTTTAGTGTTTTAAAGTACAAGTAGTCTTGGAATCTATTCGCCAAAATCATGCTGCCCTGCATATGTACTATCATCAGAACATTAAGTCACATTCACTTAACTTCTAACTGTTGCAGGAAAAAATACAATTACCATTAGAGTTATATGATATGTAATAAAAACAAAGTAATATTCTGTAGGAACTATATTTAGAGTATTATCTGAATTCCAGGATGAAACGCTCGGACAAAATTTCTTATGCAAAATGGCGAAGCAAACTCATAACGATTTATGAACAACGAATATTTAGGAAGCTACGCCTGTTCAAAATCGAGATTTTCAAATTACAGTATTTAAAATTTATTGTAACGTTTTGTAAAAAAAAAAAAAAAAAAAAACTAATTTCCAAAAAAAAAAAATGAAATATTTATATTTTGCATATTAAATTCGCGTGTGTGGCCATTTGTAGGGGATTAATGGAAATATGTTAATCTAATTCTATATACACACATCGCTGTTTATACAATGACAGGGGACATATGTCCCAGTTGACCATTCGATTGTACCATTAAGAGTGTTAAGTTTTCTTTATGTAATGTTCAAGATAATACAGTTTATGCTGTATTAATCCTGTGTAAAACAAATGCAATATTAATGCCCAAAAATTAAACTGCTTGACAAATAAATAGTGCCAATTTTGCATAGATTCATACTAACTTTTTCCCGCCTATGGGCTACATACCCTAGAAAATAACATAACTGTTTTATAACTATCATAATATCGTCGTGTTTATAAACAAAACACACCAAATAATAGGTAACATTTTAATGATTTGTCTCTACTGCTTTTGCATTTGTAAGATGGAGAAGAAACTTTCATGTCAGGCATCTCCTCTCAAGAAAAAGCCAGCTACCAACTGATCATACCATAACAGCTGGGAAATCAGAGGTTGTCAATGTCTCCATGAAGTTCATAATCTACTCCTGAAACAATCAACCCATTCTTACAAAATTTGAAGAAGATTTTGTACTGTGGTAGGCCAGGTTAATAAATGTATTTTTTTTTAGTATGACACGCTTATTTTCAGAATTGCGTCTATGAAATCAATATGTGTGTTATATATACGAAGAGTTATAATCTATTTCAACTTAACTTTGTATATTGGCAGTATACAATAATCGAATGTGCCAATACATTACTTTTTTTTGTCCTCCATTTATGAAGATCGCCATATGAATATTATGTAAGACAAAATCAACCGATTCTCACCTAATATTGCAATGGAACATTTCAAATAATTTGTACCTAATTGTGCACACTATAAATGTTTGCAGAAGTCCATGTAAACTTTCATGATTAAACTGGATCAGATGACGATGTTCAAAATGGAGGTGTCAATTTAGGTAACTTTTGCCAAATATATTTAAAATTTTAACCGAATTCAACCAAATACTTTATATAGACAATATACATCAAAATCATCGGGCATAGAGCCTCTTTATTTTTTTTTAAATTTTGGTACTATAGCGTCAAATAGGAAAAAAAAAAGTACTTTATGGCATGTCTCAGGGACCGAACAACCTATTTCCACCAAATTATTCACATAAGCAGTGCTATGGTAAACCATGTAGACATACATGTTTGAAGTGGCTCAGTCACTTATTTTTAAAATGACGGCCATCTAAATATTTTAGGTTAGTAAACATTAGACTGATTAAATCCGAAGTTGATGCTCCGAATACGACCTCCACAATGCAGTGCATTGCACGCGTGCTTATTGTAAGAGGTTATCTGGGTTCAAATCCTGGGTAAGGCAATTGTATATTGGTAATTGTCCCACTATCGTAGCACATGTTTCTGGCTTCATTTCAAATGTTATTGCTTTCAAAGAGATGTCAAGTCTTACCTACCAACTCGGCTTTCAAGAACTTATTTAAAAATTATTTGTACCCAAATTTAGGAAAGTAGGCTTATTAGTTATATCGGTGAATTCTCGTTTATCGAACCAAATGATATAAACAGTTATTCAAGAAGGAAAAATATTATATATACTCACGTCATTTTTTTCTGGAATGATTTTCGAAAGGTAACCCCAAAATAATCCTATCACAGTACCTCCAAGAAGCGAGAGTGGACCCAGAAGTGCTTTTTTGTAAAATGGTTCTGAAATCAAAAAGAACCAAACCAGTATGAAATGCTTCACAGATATGAACATAACGAGCAAAAGGAAGACATTTTTTCCAAAAAAGTGTAACAGCTTCAAAATATGAACATAATATTACCTACAAAACAGACTACAGTATATTTTATGGCAGTTTAACTTTAAATAATGGAAAATTCTTCTCAAATAAATTACTTCAAGTGGTATTCCCATTCAAGAATGTCTATCACACAGTCTTCCCTCAAGAAATTATTTCATTACTATTACTTAAGATTTATAATTTAATAAAACTATTAGATTGTATTAAATTTGATGATGATGCTTTTTCAACAATGATTAATCGACTTCTACCCACCAGTGCGCATCACTCGACCACACAATTCCACGGAGTTTGATTGTTGCCAAGCAATATGAGATCTCATAAATTGTACTGTCTACCCAAGACAAAGTAAGGAAAGCTCCACATCAGATTGTTCTGTTCAACAGTCAAGCCCCCGAGACTATGCTTCGAGAACATCCAAGTACTATAGCATACCACCACATAGCCCTATGACTACGGTCGGCCAGCCAAGCTCCTGGATCCAGTGCCAGCCACTGATATCACACGCCCAGAGGATCTATGCCACGTCTACCCCTCTCTCCACCTCAAGTAACCCAGCAAACACAACCTGTAGGCAAAATGTCGGCAAATTGTCGGCCCGATATCTGTACTGTCGGAAACTGTCGTTTCAATGCGATAAGATAACCATCTGACAATGGAGTGACGTCTTTTTTGAGACAGTATGTTTTCAGTTAGAAAAAAAAGGCAACGACCCACTGTATTTTTTAAGATAACAGATGGATATCACCTAAATTATGTCGGCGTAATATCTCACAGCCAACATGTCGCCAATAGCAAAAATAATATTCTGGCCTGATTCCGATATAGCATCTTTATTTTTTCGGTAATCTGACCATCATCTTATTTATTCTGGCCCACTAACGTTTTCAAGGCATGGCTCTTTATCACAATAAATATACAAATATGATTTATTTTTGCCGACAAACTTTTTGAAAGTGTTTTTTCAACAGGCAAGATGTTAGCTAGCTGTTAATGACATAACGTATTTTTCGAGACCATGTGTTAACCATTAGCATGTTTTTTTTCCATAATTATATGTGTGTGACATGGCAGCCCATGGCATTTTTACTTTGAATTTTTTTTCCATTTGTACAACCATCCGACAGATGTATTAAAAACTAACAAAAACTATTTTGTGTGCAAGTCTTTGAAGAAACAAAGAAACAGTTTTTAATTAATCAGTGTTTTAAAATTATTTGTTATATTGCCATGGAATTTATACATTCACTTATCATAATTTGTGTCACGATAATTTTTAAATTACTGGAGAGCACCAGCAACTTACCCCGTGGTGTATAGGTTGACATGCTGGATTGTCAACTCAAGGGTCTTATGTTCGAATACCGCTCTTAGAAAGCTAAAGATTTTCATAACATATAAGTTTCAGAAGTAAATTAAATGAATACATGTAAAGAGAAAATACAATTACTAAAATACTTAATCGAAAAGTTAAGGTTTTTTAATGGTTGTACTGCTTATTTCTACACATCTTGATGCCGCTGGCCCGGCGTCTTGCTGCCATCCATCGAGCTGCTTCCGGCATAAGACAGCAGGCTGGCGTCATCTGGCCAGAGTTTGTTGGCTATCTTTTACCAGCCCGATTCCGGCCTGCACTTTTGTGTACATCGGGCCGGAATACATTTTGTATCTTTCCGTTAGCGGTAAGATGTATTTTTGACACTGTCGGCAAACAGTTAGCCGCCAGTCTATATTTCCATCGGGCCGCTTTCGGCATAAGACATTGAGCCGACATCATGAGGCCGGAATTTGTCTGCTATCTTTTACCGGCCCGATTCCGGCCCGTACTTTTCGTGTTTGTTGGGAAGAGTATGCCAACAAGAGAATAAATATCGTGTGACATTCCGTGTAATGCCAGTTTGTTCTTTTCCTTCACCGCACTGCCTGGAACCGAAGGAACCATCAACCTCTCTCCTGGTCTTCACTTTGCTCTTGTTGACGAAAACTATTCCTCTACATTCGTCTTCACCGCACTCCTGGTGCTGAGGACTTCCATTGTTCTACGAGTCCTTACCAGTCATTGTCTACATCGTTAAACACTAGACCCTCCTCCCCCCTATCATTGCAACATTGTAGCATAGCCCAGTTTAATTTGTTTTCATAACGCTCGTCTACCTACAGATGTCAGGCCTAGGAACAGGTCGCCTCTAATGTCATATATATGCTAATCTTCTGTAAGCTTCAGCTAGTAGCAGGTAGTTCAATGCCACCATTATTTATTTCCATCATTGGAATAAACAAGTTTTACCCCATAGGGTATCACTCCAGTAGTCATAATACCGTTCACCGAATACGTTAGCACCGTCAGAAGGCAGTAGGTGACTGGGAGATTTTCTATAATCGCTGCACAAGTTAGTAGAGTACACGCACATATATTGGACATCCATCCCTTCTAAGCAAAACTGTGTACAGAATGGTGAAGCTCCGACATTAGGTGCTCTCTGCTTTAGGTCAGATTGTCGGCTTGGTGCTTGTTCTCTCCACCATGCGTTTGGTGCTGGAGAGGGCATTCCCTGAGTCGGGAAGAGTTGTCCTCAGGAGAGGCTCACACGCGTATCAAGACCGCCAACCAGTGAGGCCTGACTCTTCATATCCACCATGCTTCTACTGCTGGATACGGAAATAAGGATACAGCATTGGGTTGGCGGAGGCGGTACGTGGTTCGACACCTCCAGTAAGAATACAGTGTCACCTGCACCACTTCTTTGAGTTTCGATAGTAGTGTTCTCTCTCTCTCTCTCTCTCAGACCCCATATCATACTCCTTCCGCAGTGGTAACCATAAGAGGGTAAAACGAGCTGAGACAATCTCTAAATACCTGCCGGAGCCTAGCCCAATCACCACTTCACTCGAGCACCTCAGTTCCCAGGAGCAAACAGCAGCCCTTCGCAAGAGATCGACTACACCTGCCTACAAACTACGCCTCTTCGATCCAACCACCCAGCTTTATGGCGACACACACTCAGTTTTACAGCCTACTTGAGTGGACAGGACAGGTCACTCGGCCTAGATAAATTGTGATTTTCGGCAGCTGCATTCCCTCGGGCAACACCTGTGACCAACAGCACCTACGAGCACCAGCGTAGCACAAATAGTAACCCCGTCAAGCATCACCCAGGTATAGTCAAGGGGATCCCACCAAAGTGTAAAATAGTCCTAGCCCTAACTGATTTTGTGCCCTGCAGAAAGGCTACACGGCCAGTTTTGGCCGTGTCCCAACTCGAAAGTGTGCTCACTCTTTCTCACCACTCTCACTCCGGCACACTCTGGCTCACTTTAGAGAATCGAGACTTGTGCCCTTTGTAACCTTCGGCATTATTTCTCTGACAGAAAAAGTAATAAATAGTGAAAAATAAAATATTTGCTGGCCTTTCACTTTCCTGGAGTAAATGTGCAGTATTTTATGAAATAGTTACTTATTTTTATTTGTTACATTTTTGCATGGTTAAAAACATAATTGTTATATGTAAATCACAGTATTTAATAATAAGCGCATAATTAACCTAAATGAAACATGAACATAATAACATCGTAATTTTTTATGTTCTCTAGCAAACGGAATATTGCTGTTTATTACACATTTCACAATCGCGAGTCATTAAATTAAGTCGACAAAATATATATCTTGATATTTGAGGGTAGACTTTTAAACAACATGGCTGCCAGAGAGGGTGCGAGAGTGAGCACATCGTCGTTCACCCTCCCTCTCGCGCTCTCTCCTCGGAGTTGGGACAGCAGAGAGGACTTTCTGTGACGCCAAGAGTGAGCGAGAGAGTACTCTCTCGGCGAATTGGGACACGACCCTAATATTATGGACACGCCCCAGTACCACTAAAGGACTAGAGTCCAAGTTTTACCCGGGCGCGACTGTCCTAGTACACACCAAAAGTACTTGACTTGGTGATGTTCTTCCAGTAGTCACAGAATATAATTCGTCAAATTTTTATTGTGAAGAAAAGGGAGTATTTTTACTTCTTGCAGATAAATGGAAAATTAATTTTTCAGACATGTACTATATATTTTATAATTTTGTAAATGGTTATATTGGTTCCATGCTCATTTTTTTTCCGCAGAACGCTTAGTTTAGAATTGATTCTCAAAGAAAATATGTTTGTGAATGTACTTTTGTTTTCATCACACACCTTTGTAACTCCACATAAAAAGATAAAATAAAAAAAAAACATAATTAACAGCCAATGCTAATTGTCAAAAGGCATGCAAATAACACATAGGGAATTCAGATGAATGAAATAGCTAACTATTCATAAAGGAAATTACACAAAAATTTTAGTACAAGATATCAAACAAAAGAACTATGAAAGAAATACGCGCAGTTATGCGCAAATACTCTAAGCGATAAAATGAAGATGAAGCATACAAACACTGTGACCCAAATAATAAAAGTTGGGTATCATATACGTCTGGCCTACCCATCTGGTCGCGATCAAATGCGCTGAGATCTTCTTATATGTCCCATTCTGTGATCGGCTGTTTCTCAAACGGTCAGTGCGTTTCTCAACCAGTGGGTTTTCTCGAGGTTCTTCCATTTCCGACGCAATTTAATTCCGTGCTTTTGCATCTTCACTAGGGGAAGCTGTGGTGCAGCGGTTCGACTTTTTTTAAATTTATTTCATTGACCCTACTTAGCAGTACAGCCATCCAGGGTGTTAAATTATATAATGACTACTACAATTTAACAAACAGTATATAAGTTACATAAATTAACATTTTAAGTAGCGGTTAGACTACTTGCATCCCCCTAGGTGAACCGGGTTCGATTCCCGGTGGAGTCGCTCCCGAACTTTCGCACGTGGGAATTGTGACGGACGACGCCCCTGTTCGGCGGGTTTTCTCTGGGATATCCCATTTACGAAGCCATCGCTTTCCGGCGTTGCTCTATACTCATTCAGTTACACCCTCATCGGCTCTCAAGGCCCCACTATTTAGAGCCGCCCAAATCTCCACTTTCCACTCCAT
Organism: Dryococelus australis; assembly: GCA_029891345.1. Taxonomy (NCBI): domain Eukaryota; kingdom Metazoa; phylum Arthropoda; class Insecta; order Phasmatodea; family Phasmatidae; genus Dryococelus; species Dryococelus australis. The sequence continues at coordinate 71,912,629 of CM057006.1, read as the reverse complement.
CTTCACTCTCTCTGCTTCATCCTTTTGGTGTTGAAGACTCGAGTTCTTAGACTGTTAGACTCCTCCGAAATCTCTCACTCCCACCAAAATGTCAGCAGTTTTATATTGCGATACTGTTGCTACTGTCGTAAATGTATAAACATCGCTGGCCCACATGCAAGCTGGTATTCACGAGAAATGTTTGATCCCTGTGTGCAGTTCTTTTGTAGTTGACAAGGCCTGGTTGAATTATGAATTCTATCAAATCGCAACATTCCCATTAACCTCAGTAAAACAAAATGCATTTTCCTAGTTCGTGAAGTATAATGGTGAAAATTCTTGCTTGTGATTAAAGAAACTTTACGAAGATCTACACTTTTTAATCTAGAAACACGGCTCGTCTGCAACGACGAAAAAAGGAACGGGTTTCCACACTTACAAAAATATGAAATCTCTAATATTTTCTGTTCTTTGTATGTCAGAGAGATACAGAGAACAGGCTAAACGTAGCATTCTTTTCTACGGTAGCCCGAATGTAACAGTTCCTTGGACAAGTCTGAGAACAAAGCATCCAAGATTACATATATAACTAGCCATAGACTAAAGATGAGGCAGGCCGATCTCGCTGGCTGCGCACAACCAATCTCTGTGTCCCAACATTGAACTGCTTTTCTGCCAACGCGTCTAGTGAAAATGGCGGGGTTTGGATTTTAGGTTAGAAACCTGATTTGTAAACAATTGCTTTAAGATGTTATGTATACTTCCTCTAAAACCAATTTTTAATGCAGGTTGGTTTAATTCAAAATTATAAATTTATTTTATTAACATGATAGTGCATGTCATTTTAAAATTACAATCAAAACAAACACATTCATCAACAAGCGGTCTACCTCATCTTTAGCCTATGTAACTATCTCACTTACCGAAATGAGATAAATCGCACTGAAATGAAACATTTCAAGTTATCTTTAAAATGACACCTATAAAATGCTTTCGCAATTTATAAAAAATTCTGAAAAAAAAATTGAATATTTTATTTTTATTTTTAGCTGTTTATGATTTTTCGTAAAATTGTTTGCTAAGCATGCCTTAAAATTAATTATGATGTGATCTGACAGTCAGCATTGTTAAATTTTCTGTACATGTTTTCGTTTATTTCATGGGCGTTCAGCCCAATAAAACAAACAGTGAGTTTGGCATGGATTAACGCAAAAAAATAAGAGATAGGAAATTTTTTTGTGCAAGTGAAAAATTATGAACATGAAAGTGTACAAGTTGAAGCACGTCAAGTACAAATACAAGATAATGACATTTTTGGCGAGCAATAAACTCAAGGTTGTTGCCTCGTTTGATAGCAGTGAGAATCTGGTTTAGGGAAATACATGTTAATGATATATTTTTTAAGCAAATTTTAAAGAAACTTGAGACACAATCCTAATAGTGAGAAATGATACTGTAAAACTCTGTGTAGAGGCAAATGTAACGATTTGTCTTTCAGTATTTTTTTTTTGATGAATTATTCAATTTTCCGATTTTTCCAGGAAAAATTACATTAACTTCACAAGAAGCTTCGACAGCATAGAAGCGCGTGTTTTTGTGGTCGAAAATTCCCTGGTGGCATACATATATATTTAACAGGAATGGAAAAAATAAACGGATTTATTTAGCACGTATTTCCCTATACCAAATTCAAACTGCATTCAAACCAAGCAACAGCCTCAATGCGTGACAGCACGAGTTTATATCAGTATTCGCGGAATGATCCATTGAGTTGTGTTCGTACCATAGACTACATATGAGGTAGACTGCTTATTCGTCTTATGCGCATGTACCCAACATTGACCTACCCCAAAAGAACACAACTGCCAAAGTCACATGGTCAACAATGATGAACATGTTTTCTTTATATCTTAAATTTTAAATGACAAGCACTATTATATTAATAAAATGCTTTCACCAGTTTGAATTTAATCAAAAAGCATTAAAATTTCTTGGAGGAAGTATAAAAACATCTAATAAGCACTTGTTTACTATACAGTGTTCTAACCTCAAACCCACTCCACGCCATTTTTGCTAGCCGTATTGGCAGAAAAGCAGTTCAATGCATGGATGTATGAGTCTATGGAATGGAAGCCGAGGCAAGAAAGTGAAGCCGAAAATGAAAGACAAGGACAAGGCTAGTAGTGGCAAAAAGGTGCAAAAAGTTACTGTGTAACTTTTGCCACTCATAATATGGCGGCTGACGTAAACAATCGGTCTGCGCATGCGCAGTTGAAAGTAGTCAGGCAAGGCATCGGCTTCACTTGATAAACGTGGAGAAGATAGGCTGTTTGCCACTCCATCATATATCACCTCCATGGTTCAATGTTGGGACACGGAGATCGGTTGTGCGCAGCCAGCGAGATCGGTCTGCCTCATCTTCAGTCTATGGTTCGTACCAACGTTACAGCAATCATTGCTCACCTGGCGAGAACATGAAGGAGTGAATGATGCTGAAGATCGCGACCGAAGTTGCGTCGTTGATTCCGGACACCGCCACGATGAGAGTGGGTATACCCTTGGAGACACCGAAGCCTTTCATCCTGAGCCGGCACAAGCAGGGAACCAACACAGCCGGAGAGACGGCTGCTATGCTCGAGCTGTGCCACACAGTTACCACACTTCCGGTCAACATGCGCAACCATTAGTGGGAGTGGTGTATAGGCTATTCAAGTGAACACTTTTTAAGGCTTCCAGCAGTATAATAACAAAAAATATTATATATTTTATAGTGGCCCAGGGGCATTTCGAGAAATTTTTTTTCGTGGATGGGGTCTGATGAGTATTAGTATTGTCACCAGTAGTACATCGTTCACAAGTCACAGTGGAAGGACAGAAAAGGAAAGGAGGACAGAAACTATGTATGCAAACTCGCTCGCATGTACACACAAATTTACAATAGGTCAACACAATAGTCATATGTAAATTGTATCACCGTGTCATTTAAATCTCTTACATTTTAAATCTGTAAATACAGCATTACTATGTTCGCACATGTAAGCTAATCACCGCCACATTTTATTGCACTAAGAAGATAACAAAGTATAATTATCCCTCCTCCCCAACCCCATTTATTCAGAAAACGAAGTTTTGGTGCATAAGATGTAGTCATATGTGTGGTTAATAACAAACAAATAAATATAATGATTCCCATTTTAATATAGGATGTAAAAAATGTGTGTCATGTGGGCAATAAGAAATATATAAATATAATGATTGACATTTGTACAATAGGGCTTTAAAAAATGTGACACAATTCGGGGGGGCTGCAGCCTCCTCAGTTACCCCCCCCCCCCTGGATTCGCCCCTGTAGTGGCCTCAAACGTTGACTTTTGAGGGATTTTATATATATACCCTGAGTTTATTAGTAACATGGCCATTTTTATATTGACGTTCGGTAAAAGGAGTCAAATACATAAGTCGAAAGGAACTTTAACCATGTCCTTAAAAAGATCTCACTTTACGTGAACACCCTATACAAAACTTCTGCATTTTTAGCCGAGAGCTTACTTCCATGCAAATACAAAGTATAAGCTGTTTACTGTTAACTTATCGCTATTAAAAACAGCCTTTGAAAAGTGTCACTTCCTCTTTCCTCATACATTTCAACGAATACACTGAGTAGCGCGCAACATGTAACACTGGTAAGAAGGGAAAGTATTTCCATTATTCAATATTGAATTAAAACATTTAGGTAAACATCTGGGAACACTGAAACTATTTATTTTACTTTCTGCTTTTGCGTAATGCATATCAGTGTAGGCCTATGAATAAATAAATTAGTAAAATATTTATTTTCTAATATTTTCACAGTTTCACTTAACCGGCACATGACTAAAGTGACTATGTGTTTCACAATGTTACTTTTACTTATGGTGGAAGAATAAACAGTATGCTTTCAGGTAGTAAAGAGGACATTCAAAAGTGCTCATTTTATCGTGAACAGTCCATAAATTTTTGTACGGGTATCTTTACAAGGAGCCGTGGTTATGTAGGGTCAAGACTACTCAGCCGCCCCCACGGCGAACCGGGTTCAGTTTCCGGAAGAATCACGAGGACATTCGCACGTTGAAAACGCGGCGGATTTTGCCGTGGGTTGGCGGGCTTTCATGAGTGACTGCCATTTCCCTCTTCCTTGAATTTCGCCGGTGCTCTGTCTTCATCTCACTTTGCCCCCTCGTCGAGGACTTCGCCGAAACTAACCTCTCAGCTCAACTGTTTTCTTTTTATAGGCTGTTCACGATTACTTGAGAACTTTCGAAATCGACCTTTTGAAAAATGTCACTGCCCCCACCTGCATTTATTTTGATGGGTACACTGACTGGCGAGCGCTCACTGAAGTTGGCGGCGATGGAGGGGAAAATATTCCCATGCCAACGTTGAATTAAAAGTGCCAGGCAAACATTATCAAATACAAAAATTTTTAAATATGTATCCAACTCTGCTCCCGCAGAAAGATGTTCGTTTTCAAGTATGTCATCAAAGGGTTTCCGCGTTCATTCGAAAATTCATCGATAGATCCACCAGTGGTTGATAAACCGGTGTACACCGATTGAGGCATTTTTCGAACATCAGGTTGATTTTTAGCCGTGTTTTCATCTGCTTCCAAACACATATTAATACAATTAGTCTACACTAAAATTATAAAGTTTTCTTCGCCCGTGTGTAAAACTCGAATGCTTGAAAATTACGGGTTGTATTTGTTTTAACTTTAATTGCTCAGAGAAAGCGTTCGAAAATTAATCGGTTGATGTTTTGGTGCGCATCCACCAGATCCGCCAGATTTTCAGGCTGGTGGAACTGATGGATACACCGGTTCAAACGGACTCACTAAACGATGAATTTTCGAACGTCTGGTGTACATCGGTGGATGCAACTGTGAATTTTCGAATACGAGGTATCATTTATTTTGAGTTTGCACAGTAAAATAAAACTTTCGTATAAAATATATTTTCCCATTGAGGTACAAAATAGATAGTCAATTCCTAAATAAGGGATTACAAAATTAACTTTAAAAATCTACCAAAATACCATGATTTAAATTTTCCCACAAAACATTTAAATTTCCATTATATATCCTTTTTATATAAAAATTGAGTACAATAAATGAAAATACTACTACCCATAATAAACTCCGCAGAACACTCATTCACATCCCCTCGCCTTTAAAATAAAAGTAACAGCAATTACATTCCTAACAAAGTCCCTGGCTTGTTTCCCCGAGCAGGGGATAACGCAGGCTTTATATACAAAATTGTCATCGTTTTCGGGAACATTTTCGAATCGATCCCGGAGCGGAAACGCCGCCTGTTTGCGTCACGTTGTCATGGGAATCGCGAAGGGGAGGAAGGGGCAGCAGGCGAGGTTTCGAAGCAGGTACACTAGAGCGCCACGCGTCATTTGCCGTCCAGCAGTCATGCCAGACACAGCAGTGCGGTGGTCAGTAGAACGAGTCCCGTGGCATGAAAGGTAAGCCGGGACCACAAACCTCATGTAGAAGCAGTGACCCAAAGCGCAGTAAACTTTGGCGTAATTTAGTTTTGATGTGCATAGGCCATCACAAATTATTTTCTTTATCTGGACTTTTAATGCATAAGAGTAAGAACGATCGAATTGGTAAAATATTTACTTTCTTAAAAATTTCAGAGCAACACTTTACTGATGCATGAATAAAGTGCTGAGGCCCATTACATCGTTAGTTATAAATGTGCGGAAGTACAATACAAATATATCTTAAAGCAGGGCTTTCAAAAGTGCTCAGTTTAATTTGAACAACCTTTACTGGAGAATTAATGTTTACTATAAACATAGAGATATATAAAAAGATTTTATATTGCGTTAAGCAATGTGTTCTAAAAATACAATGTTTTACTCATAGAGTCACAAGAAAAAATGTTGGCGACTAGTTCTAAGACACTTGTTCGTTAAACGTACAGAAATATTTTTCGTCTGCAGTTTTGAGGCCGCTGTAGCTGTAGCTTCATTTAAACGAACCAGGTTCTGTTCTCTGCGAGAAAACGCGTATGTGAAACGTGACAAAGTTCCCGGTGGAACCTGCGCTGGCCTCTCCAAATCTCCCCTCCAGGTGGCCGATACCTATTAAAAGGTCATACCTGGAGCGCTTCTTTCTAGCCAAACTACTTTAGCCCCCACAAACAAAAAGCTAAATCGGCTCTTTTGATCTCAGGTAACCACCGGGAACTTTGCAATTTTGAAACCGTCATGCTGTCTGAAAGTTGAAAAAGAACACTACTACTAATCTACTCACTCACACACTAACTAAATACGCCGCAGCGCAAATCCTACTCGATTGAATTTAAGCATGACGGTATTCCCATAACTGCCTTCTCGGCTCATTGCGTCTGGGTTGTGCCGGGCTTACTTTCGGGGGATGTCCAGCAACCAGTAACATCCCCCTCCACCTCGCCCCCTGACGCAAAGAGCTTGTAACGAAAACCCAAAAATAACACTCCGAATCGGCACTCATGCACACACAGACACATTCAATTCCATCGCTGCGCGCTATTCCGCTTTACCTTTGTCAATCTTAATAAAACTCAAACATTTGCTTTCAACTTTGTCAATCCGGTAAAATATGCATGAGCTTTGCTCAGCATGTCGTCTTTTCCAAGGTTTTTCTAGTTCGGGTGTATTTGCTACTGGCTGGGCGGTTGGAGGCTCAATGGAAGGAATTCGTTTCTACTTTGCCATATTTGCTCCATCCTGTTCGATAGATCCTTCTAATAGAACTATTCCTCCCAGATCCTTCCTCCACCCGGCCAGGCCCCTCCCAGGGGGCGTGTCACTTCTGTGCGGCGTAACCAAAATGGTGGTAGGATGTCAGCCGAAGTGAAGGACTAGTACCTGATCACAGTGTACCCATTGAAGGGCTTACTGTAATCAAAAGTACGCCTCCCGTATGTGCGGATGGCATCCTGAAGGGCGTCATATTCTACGAATCTTTCGCCCCTACGCCAGAAACATTCCTTTATCAGAGTGACCAACTCTGTAGGTTTGGTTGGCAGGCCTGCCTGGGCGACGACAAGCCTGTCCACAGTCGCCATTCTAGGGAAGAGAACCTTATCTCCCCTCCATATTACTTATGACAAGGGCAAGAGCTGACGTCAACGTCGTCGGATCTTCCAACTTAGTTAACATCGCTCCCCTGATTAGGTCGTTATACAGCCATTGGGGATCATTAGGATCTGCTTGTGCAGGCCAGGCCTGTACAGCAGCATCCACCATGTTCTTCTCATCTGGCCAGTCAATTTCAATTGTTTTGACTTCCTCTGGGGTTGGCAACGATTTTCTCATTAGTACTTTATGGAGGAAGACTTCTCTCTCAGCCTCGATACTTCGGGGCTGTTCGGTCTGTACTTCCTCCATGGGCACTCCCGTTGACCATACCTCCCTGGCATGGGACATGGCACAGACAGTTCTCCTTCTGTTATCGCGTTTGAGCTTGCTCATGTTACAAGTAACACGAGCAAAGCCCTCACGCACAAAGACCACAGGGCTCCATGCACACGGCCAACCAGGTGGCCCTCTCTCTTGAGAGCCTTTTCCACTTGACATATACGGTTCTAGGTCTATGACTCGCATTATAGACGTAGACCTGGGTAGTTTGTTTCCCTTTTCTGATGTTGCTTCTATCCTGGAGGGGAGGTTGCAGGGGTTCAACCCATGCACTCTTGCAGGTTGTTCCAGGTTATCCAAAGATTGTGGGGGATTTGTTGGGCCACCCCCATCATCCAAGATTATGACTGGGAAGATGTGGTCACCCATTATGGATTTCAACATCTATCCCAGTCTCTTCCCTCCCGTTGCTCACCTCCGACAAGTCCAGATCCATACTCAACCGAGGGCCCGATCACCAGACGTAAAACTCTTCCCTTCTTTTACTCACTCTTGTTAGGTATTGCAACAAGCAAACCGTCTTGTCCCTATCCCGAAGCATAGGCCCGAGGCGGAGAGGTCCAAAATTCCCCTCATATTCCATTCTTAGGTCTTCGATCTTGGGGCATTCCAAAGCGTGAGTGGAGGTATCCTCCTCGCCACATACCACGTAAAGGGGGTCCTCTACCAGGCCCAGGGAAGACAATTTGTCACGGAAGTTCCCGTGCCCGGTCAAGAACTGAGCGGAGTAGTGTCCCACTTCGAGCCACTTCTCCAATCTCAGTCTCTCCCTTACACAAGGGAACAAACCGTGCGTCAGGCGACCCTTAACACTAAGGTCCCATCTGGTCTGCCAGGCTGTTAGTGTGGCCTCCTTCATCTCTCTCAGTTCAGCTGTGGGAATTACTCCCTGCTTTCTCCTACGAGAGATGGTCCCCATCTGCACCACCAACACATCCAGAGGGATCTCCCCAGCAATAAGCTGGAAAGCATCACCTGAAGTTGTGAAACGTGACAAATAACTTTTCCGGGAGCACTTTGGTTTTCCCTTGGGGGCTATGGTGATGTAGTGGTAAGATTACTCTCCTTCCAACAAGGCGAGCCGTGTTCAATTGCCAGCGGGATCGCTCACGGATATTCGCATGTGGCAATCGTGTCGGGCGATGCTGCTGGTGGCCGGGTTTTCTCAGGGATCTCCCCATTGCACCACCCTTTCATTCAGGTGCTGCTCCCAATCTACCTCGCTTCATCCTCATAGGCTCTCAAGACCTCATTGTTAAGAGCCTTCCAAACCTCCCCACTCTCCCTTCCCTTTGAATCCACTTGACCTTTTAGGGACAACGAACATATAATGCCCGGCTGCGCCATCGTGGTTCGAAACTCGATCCGCGATCGGATCTAAGTTCGACACAGAAAACTGTTGCACCATTCGAGTTCAGAGCCGGAATGGAGATCGAGATAAAGTTGATTACGAACCGCCGAAATTGGCAGTTCGAAATCTCGATCCGAGATCAGCAGCCATTGTCGACAAATGTAGTTCTATTGTTTTCTTGGGAAATTAAAACAGCATTATACGCACTTGAATATTATTCAGTAAAAGTCGTACAACAATAATTCACTCAAAACGGATTAAACATCGCACATTTAGTTCTATCTATAGTGAAAAATATGCCTACTTCCATGATGTCATATATTACGAACCAATAGCAAAATTTGTATCATAAGTTACTTAATCTCGATCTCTCACTTTGGAACCAAGATCGATGAATCTAAGATCCAGAATCATGAAATTTCGTTGGTGCAACACGTATATATTGGAACCAAGATCAAACTGGATCCTGGTTCGGATCTAGGATCACTCGATCTCGGATCGGGGAAGAGGTTGGCGCAACCGGGCGTTAGTGTCCTACTACAAACGTTCGTCCATCAACGAGCATAAACCTCACTCTAGTCTACACCCTCCATACTTATATACATACCATAGACTGTTTTGGGTTTTTTAATTACGCTTACAATTTTGAATGTTGACTTTTAGAACACTCCTGTGTGTAATGCCACTGGGATAGTTTTAAATTGTGAAGGCGGTGTTGCAGGTTAAAAGTCGAGTTAAAGAAACTACCTGCTGGAAAATTGCGAGAACAGAGTGGGGCATTATAGAGTATGTTTATTATTGTGACAGTTCTCAATTTAGAATATTTTAACATTATTTAGATAACGTCAAAGCTGATATTTAACTTAAATTTATTCCCATCACTGTTGGTGCATGCTGTAACACGATAACTGCTTAAGATGCGAATTTTAATTGCTTTGTTGCGTGGAATAAGAGCAAAAAAATTCTTTCTAATTATTCTCGATTTATCTATAACTCTTATTTTCTTATGTGAATTTCTTACTTTAACTGAGAAAATAATTTTCAATATTATCAAGGAAACAATTCACTGTAAAGTGAGCACTTTCGAAGCCCTAGTTACTCTTTCCTTTTCGTATTTTCTTATCCTTTAACCAAATTTAAAAAAAAAAATTCCAAATAAGTAATAAACACTGTGCGTAGATTCCACTGCACTCAGTTCTCAAAGTCAAAGGCTAGAATAAAATACATTATTTGAATATTATTCCAAATAAGAGGGCTTTCAAAAGTGCTCACTTAACCGTGAATAACCTATAGTTATTTATTCGCCAGATAAAGTACAAATGTAGGAATATAATAAAACTTAAATTTGCTAAATCGTAACTCATTAATTGTTTAAAAAAATGCAATGCTGAGAAACGGACTTTTGTCTGAAAAAGTTTGTTGCTTTTACACATTTGATCAAGGATATATAAAAAATGGCAGAAATATCTTTTGGGGGATTACAAAAGCTGTGTTTTACCCTACAAGCAAAATACCCCTGTGCCTCAAACGCCTAGCCATGAATTCATATATTATTGTGTGTGTGTGTGTGTATTGGTGTGTGTGTTCTACTGAGAAAGTTACTATAGTCCATTCATGGCTACTTGCGACTTTTCTGAAGCCCTGCTAAAGTTCTACTTCCAGGATATTTCTCCGCCTCATACAAGCAAAGCTTAACCAAGTCTAGAAAATTACACCAAAGGGACAACACACCATGTTCGTGCGCACTCAGAGTATTAATATTTTGCGTAAGAACTGTTTCTTACTTACAGCACCAGTACTTCCTGTGGGAGCTATGGAAGCGGAGGAGACGACTCCCGCTGTGTAAACGCCATTTTTAAGTGGGGAAACAGACAGCAGTCGGGAGGCCGCGGAGCAGGTCCGGCCAATAGCAGGAGCCTAAAACACACGAGCGTCAGCCTACGACAGCTGTTCACCCGGGTCGCCACCGGAAGCAGCATTCCTGCAGCATCGGGAAAGAGAGCAGTGAGAGCAGTGATGGAGACAGCGAGGGTTAGTAGTTCGGCCAGCTCACTACCGCTACGCAGGATAACAAGGCAGAGACATCCGCCGAGGGACTACGCAGCACGCAGTGACACTTCAGCGCACCGCAAGCGGCGAACCCATAACCTGCAGCGGCGGGAGGTACCGCTACAGCCACATAGAAGGATCTATGACTTAAGTCCATGTCGTGGGGAACAGAAGAAGTGCTCCTCCGGCGAGTGATGAGATAGCTGCCAATGCACGAGCAGGGGAGGGGGTTGGTTGACATCACCGGTGCCCCTACCCAATTTGCCCGCCGTGAAGTACTCCGCAGCAGGCATCAGCACTCTACTGAGCGATCACGCGCACTAGCGCGACCCGAAGGGGTCCAGTGCAGCGATAGTGCAAAGCAGAGCAGTGTGTGTGCGAACCAGTGCGATGTGATCAGAAACCACGTGTGCTCGCCCACATTAATATGAAATGAGACCCAAGGGAAAAGGGCTTACAGTGACATAGCGTAATTACGCAATGCTCAATAACGCTAAGCCAAGCAACGATATGCAAGGATGCTCTATAGTGTTTTTTACGTCCCTGCAGGCTTTTTTAAACGGTGACATCCGGGAATTGTTTAGGTGACGGGACATTCATAGGCTAGGATACATTACCAGGCGGGTGCCAGTGCTCCCCTCAGTGTAGAGCACAATATAAATTTGGGTCGTGGACCGTTCGCCCTAAACGTGGCCCCCATATGTACCATCGTCATTGTGGAATTTCTGAAGCTGCTGCAAACTATATCCATATGCCTGGGCTGGTAGGGGATATTACAAGCGCCCTCTATATGCTTATACTAAATATCGATGAGGATTGTTTAGGCCATCCCACACCTTCACTGATTATGCACTTTTGCAGGTTAAGTGGTCGAGATGTGACCATATTAAGTAAACCTTATGCCGATTTCCAAACAATCAAGATTAATTTAAATCAGTCCCTCCTGAGAGACACTCGCATGAATTTGCTCCGCTTAAGTGAAAGCACACTAGCACTGCAAAATTGCACGAAACCTAAAAAAAATTACGTGGTTTAAGCCTCAGGCGTGTAAAATATGTACTGGGTCGCTATGTTGCATGCTCCCCGGATAGCAAATAATAAACGGTTCCAAAATAAATTACGTAATGTATTGATGCACTTCATGACTAATACAAACTGTGAAAGTCCGGGGAGGACACGACGACGTACATCCGCACAGCTCCGAGTTGACCACGCTACTCGCTGGTACTAAGTGGGCTGCCTTCTCACTGGCAAGCTCGTCCTGCGCAACTTATGAAAAAGAAACTCTTAATTGCAAATTTGCTGAAGTATGAAATATTAATGATAGTTTATTATGATTGAAAATGACGTTAAACAGGGTGAAAACACTTTTACAGGGCTCAACAAATTCTATTTTGTAAATTACTAATAATTCACTTACGCCGATATGCAGCCACTTTACCTTAACAATTAAGTGCTTACAGTGTCTACAATACATCTCTTTCCACACCTGATTAAAGACAAAATAAATTGACCTTTATTAAAACTATTATGTCATTAGGCTAATTTTTGTATCAGCTTTCTTACCTGTACTATGAAAGTTCTCTAATTTCCAATCTTTCAAAGTTTGTGGTAAAAATTTGGTTAGGTAACCGTGTGGTCAATGTTTACGTATGCTTTACGTCGTTGGCAACAAACCTTACCTCACAATACTAACACAACACTGGTCATGATACTGCCTACTACTGGACTTAATATTATAAAATCAAAAATTTAATAAATAGCGGCTTGTGCTTGGATTAAACTACGTCGAAAATTACATAGTAATTTTCCCGTGTTGCAGCACTGCTACAAGTGTGAAACACAATATTTTCCTCTGTTTGGCTTATGTGCGCTCTACACAAGTAAAAACATATCACTATAAAATTATATAAAACCCTCTCAAAAGCATTTTTTCTGAACCTGTCCCTGCTTGAGAGGTGGTATAACTTTTAAAATACTTAAGGATGATCTGAGCAACATATTCAAAGAAAATCAACCACTACAGTTTCATTATTACATGCTGCACAATATGAAACAGAAACCAAATGAGGATGTGCAAGCATCCGCTGATAGATGTCGTAAATTATTTGAGAAAACCGTTCAGCAGTTAGATGATCCGGAGAACCCTCGCACGCGTTAGCATCTAGAGCTACAGGGTGCTGCCGCGGAAATGGCATGCTATGTCAAATGTGGCCCAAGTAGGTTCTAGGTCCTTAGTTGTGGGTCCATAATAATACAGGATTTTTCAGAGGTTCGGTTTTCGTGTTTTATTAATTTATTGTGAGGTAAGTTTCTTTATTAAAAGTACCTATGAGATTAAATTCGATTTGAGGGCCTTTTTTCCAAAAGGTGTATCGTATTATTTTACCATAACAATGTTGATAAAGAAGATAAATCTTGGTGTTTTAGAGTACCTAACTGAGTTGCGAGGAAAGTTACATATGAGTGTCTTTTTTATTTCGCTTCGGTGTGCTAGGTATTAACTCTAATGCTGGTAGTGGCTTTTTATAGATTTGTTTCTTCACGAATGCGTTCAGTGCAAAGGAACCTAAGGCTCAGGATTTGGAAGATATTGATTCTCTTAATATGATTTGTTGGACGACTGCTCTAGTACATGAAAATGTTGTAAATAATATTGCTGTTATTAGCATGTACTCTACACCTGTGCTTTCTCTCGTAAGAAGATTAAGATTGAGATTGGTGATCATATTTGGCTTTACCAGAAGTTGGTTGGCACCACTGGGGTAACATGCATGTGCTTGGCCCTGTTGAAGTTACTCTCCATCCGTGATTTGGGGAAGTTTTTTATCTGTATATTTTACTTAACTTTTTTTAGTATCGCCGAGCCAGTAGGCTTATACCGGCAAATCATTGTGTAAAGTGTCTCCAATCAGAGGAGTGTTTCATTAAAATGCACTAAATATACGTGTGAACAGAGTACGATGCATTATTTATGTGTACAGCCTCACTGCATGTCAGGGCACAGACCCCTATAGCCTTGTTCCAGTGCTATGTTTTCTAAGTGTTATATTTGTGTGATCAATGCTGCAATGTGTGTATTTTTATGTAATTTATCCGACAAGGCATGAAACCAGCCAAAATAGATATCTCATTTAGAAAACAACCTCGGCACATATGCATCATGCAATTATGAATATACAATTCACATTTAATATTAGGAGCAAGATGTGTCAAGGACATGAATTTATATCAGGGTGAATCGGATCGCAACGCAGGAAACAACAGAGTTTCCAACTCCATAAATTTGGCAATGCATTCCAACTTTCCTAACCTAGACCAACTCCACCCCTGAAAATTACCTTTCACCATTCATGGCCTCACCACATGGTTTCAGTACTGAAGGGCTGTGATTTTGAATTATCAGCAAAATGAGAGTTCTTAGGTGTTGAAAAATGGATGTGCTGATGTTTTGCCAGGTTAGAGGCCGCCAGCTCAGAGAGCATGAATGATGCGGTTCGTGATGGTCTACATTCCTGAGTGGCCTATCTGTACATCATCTGGTGGTTATTGTTAATTATGAGATTGTAGACTATAATCCTGTAATGCCTGGGCTAGTGAGGAATCTTAGCCTTCCACAATGCTTACTTCGCTCCTGGGGAAATTTTTGTGTGTAGTTTCCATACCTTATTAAATGTTAGAAAAAATACGAACCAAATCATGTATACAGGTTATGTGGTCGAGACGCAACCAGGAAAATAAATACATATGCAACACTAATTTCAACATGACGATATATACTCTGAAGCCCTCTGAAGAGGCACTGATACAAAATATCTCCATTTAAGTGGGAAAACACTTTCATTGAAAAATTGGTGCGAATGTCTACATCATTAATACAATGTAATTATTATGCTTCAGCCATGTAGAAGGAGGAATGGATTGTGGAGGGCACTCTTCTCAGTCTAAATGAATACGTTAACTGTCCTGATGACTAAATAAAATGACTGTTGAAAACTAATATGATGATGCAAAGCGTTGCTGACCTCTTGAAGGCCGACTCAGCCGTCCCACGTGACACATGAAAAATTGTATATATACAAAAAAAATTTTATGGTAAATGAAATGGAATGAACATGTGTAGCATTGATGAGATGGGGTTACATCAAAACGCAACGAACTTTATTACAAATACATAATTACCAAGAATATAAATATATATTTATGCATTTTACTATGCACATAAGCTCAAATGTGAGTTGATTTAAAGGAGAGCGTGTGTTCGTGTGTTGCTCATAGTCCACTGTGCATCATGCTTAATGGCTTAAAACACTAAGAAATGTGTGGCACTTATCTTAAAACTACACAACGTTAAAGTAAAAACACATCTTATACTAAACAATAAAAGAGAGGTTAACCTGCCATGTGGTTGATACTCTATTGGCTAGATTTGACGGTTCATGTTACACGTGGCCTCTTACATGTGAAATACTGTACAATACCAGCACAAAATATGGGACAGTCTTAACTAGCTGATATAAATGTTCTTATAAAGAATATATTGCATATGCAAACAGGTATGGATGAAATGTGGTATGAGAATAATGTGTGAAACACTGCGCTATAATATTTATGAAAGTGCTGCATGTAAACTAATTGAATGCTGTTTTGTATAATAAGTGCATGGCATAACACTTCACAATAAATAATAAATAACAGTCACAAATAAACAATATACACAACATTTTAAAGAAACGTAATACACACTCAAATAAACACATATTATTAAAATCATATTACAACTGAAAAGATAAACATACTCCCATGTGCTCTGGAACACAATACCCTCACACTGCACATAAAATAATCAAATAAAGCAAAACACATATTAAATTTTATAAAGGCCATATTAAAATAAAATAATAAAATAAACAATCCACTGCTGTGATGCCCTAGCACTCACACATGTGGAACACTAAACTCATTTACACTGCTGTCTTCACATGGTGGTGTGGTGTACTGTAGCAGTCTTGTTGGCGATGTAGTGAATGGCCTGGAGGGCTATCACGTGATACACATCTAATGCCCCCCCCCCCTAGTTCCTCTGGAGACCATTTGCTTGTCGTCAGCGGTGCTCGATCTTCTCAGCTGCAACAGGTGACTGGCGGCCAGAGCTTCTCCCATGGCATCACGTTGTACCTACTGTGTTGTTGATGTGATGATGGGTGGGGCTGCTGGTCTCGCGACTGTGGCGGTGCTGTAACAGCTGAAGTGGGCGCTGCGGTGTTCCTGCAGGCATTGCATGTGGCACACTGGGCGTAGCGAGCCCACTTGCAGCATCGGGGTTGGGTGGAGAGCTCCTTCGTCCCCGACTTGTCGCTGCTGTTGTCGCCTTGATGTGGGCGGCATAGGTCGGGATGGTGTACATCCCCAACATGCTGTCTTGATGTGCCCGACCAAGGCACCGATAGTCCTGATGCTGATGCCGAAAGTGTGTGTTGACTCAATGGCGTCACGACGCCGTTGAGTCAACACACACTTGGAGGCTACACCTGCTGATCCTGGCCGTCTCCTCAGGTGGCCCACCTGGCTCGTCGATTTTGATGTCTAAAGTTGCTGGCAGGTGGATGATGTGCAGCTGACTGGCGCTGGTGGTCGTAGCATCATTAGCTGGGGCCTCTGTGAATGCAGTGATGTCAGGTGTCGCAATTCTGTGCTCGCTTGTCTTAATGCTGTCGCGATGAGATGTGGCGGCTCTATCGACACAGATGGGTGATGCTGATGAAATTTCGCCCTTATCGTCACCTGGTGAAGGCGGGTCGATGCCGAGAATCATGATAATGGCGCTTGCAAACCGAAGAGCATCACGATGAATGATGACCGCTCGTCACATACTAAGGTGCACCTTGTAACAGGCATTACCTAGTACCTGAGTGATGGTGCGCGGGCCATTCCATTTTGCGGAGAAGCCTGCACAGAAACCACTCTGTCCAGTTGATTGTGGGTGTGTGTGGACATAGACTCGTTGGCTGGGTCAGGAACTGGTGGAGGGGGGGGGGGGGGTCGTGGGCTGTGACGTGTAGCAGCGCTGATTCTACCTGGTCTCTCATATTGCCCTCTCACAGCTCCCCTCTCTGCTCTCTCCTACCACTGGACTGCTGGCACTATCCCTCGTCCCATTGGTGAACTTGCTGGGGAGGGGAAGGTCGCGACCTTGGAGCAGCTGGGCTGGTGTCATGCCTGTGGCCAGATCTGTCCGGGTGCACAACACGAATTAAGCGGTGGGCAGCTGTTCCACTCAGGATGGGTGGTTATCACCCATGCGAAGGCATAATTACATCTTTAATCCCATGATTGTGCCATTCAGTGGGGTTTGCCATGGATGATAAACTGCTGTTGTGTGGTGTTGCACGCCCCATCTTGTGCAGATCTCACTCTACTCATGGCCAGTAAACTGGGTCCCATTGTCGCTGAGTAATGTTCGGGGGTAGCCCCAGCAGATGAAAAATTCATTCCCTCTCACTTTACCCACTGCGAGTGCCCGCATGTTCGATACTGTATAGGCCTCTACTCAGCACGAAAAAATAGTCTGTGATGGCTACGATTAAGTGTTTGCTAGTTGATGTGCATGGGTAGGGTCCCATCAGGTCGAGGGCTATGGTTTTAAAAGGCTATCTAGGTGTCTTGGGTTGTTGTTGCTGATTGCCATCAGTACGCCACCTTTTGTATCGATTGTATATAATACACTCGTGTACAAAACTCATCAAGTGCACTGACAAGCCAGGCTAATGAAAATGTTTGAACATGTTGCACCTTGTTTGCGCTGCACTTGGGTGGCCTGTAAGTTTGTTAGAATTAGCATATTTCAATATTAAGTTGCATGCTGGAACTGTGATGTATATGCATCACATGTCGCTGTTGATATTAGTGCAGGATTCTATGCAATGGTCAAACACACGCCACTTTTCAACTGTTCGTTGCACACATTAAATTTTCTAGTTATTCACAGTTGGGTACTCAGCTTGTTTGTTAATTATGTACTCCCGCAATATGGGCAGGTTATGCATGGTGCAACACTGTCATATTGGCACACTGAACTGCTGGTGTGGCGAGTGTGTTTACATGTGTGTGCGAAGGGGTTGTACACTTTTCCACTTTCCTCATCACATGCTATCTACTACCTGGTGAGCGGGATAGGTGGTCAGCTAGCTGGTTGTCATCACCAGCTACATGCTGTACCACGAAATCGTATGCCACTAGTAAGAGCACCCAGCGGGTGAGTTTGCTGCAGCTCTCCTTCATGCTGTGCAGCCACAGTAGGCAGCATGATGTGACCAAGACTTTTACTGTCTGCTCTGCAAACATACATTTTTTTGTATCTACTTTGAGATTGAGCATTCACAGACTCTCGAAAAATTTCTCTATGTTAGTTAAATGTTTCTCAGATGAGTTACCTAAGATGAAGATGTCCTCGATATAAGCAATGGCTGCTGCCCATCGTAGGGGTCCTAATAGAGAATTTGTAAACATCTGAAAGTACTGAGGCACTGTAATTAACCCCAGTGCCATTCTTTTATATTGGAATAATCCCACTCCATTAATGCTAAATGCTAATTTGTAATGGTCTTGTTGCCTAACAGGAATGCTGTAAAAGCCTGAAAAGAGATCTAAACTTGTAACATAGTGGGAGTTCTGTAGAGCATTCAAAATGTCTTTTTGCAGGGCAATGGGTATTGCACTCTAGCGAGATATTGATTTAGTTACCTAAAATCAGTTTAAAATCTTAACCTGTCGTTTTTCTTTGAAACCAGTAAACTTAGCACAGAATAAGGTGAATCAACCACCTCGATAATTTCACCTGAATAATATTTTTAATTTGTACTAAAAGCTCATCACGAATTTTTGGACTAATGTGGTAAGGTCTGGTGGCCACTTGGCTTGTCTGTTGTCAAGTCTAATTTGATTTCAAATTTCTTTGCCTCAGTTAAATCTAGTATAGTATTGGCGAACCTATCTTTGTACTTGTCAATAATACTAGCAATTGCCTCTGTTTGTTTGATATTTAACTTCTTGTTAATTTGCGGCAGCTGCGTGTGTCCAGATTCGAAACTGTCTAATGCATTGCAAGACTGGTCAATAGAATTAGTATCATCGCAATCTGTTCTGCCCGAGTATAGTGGTATCTCTACACTTTTCTAAGCATTGTGACAATGGATAAAAAGAATATTATGCTTTAATATCGGGATGATATCATACTTCTTAAAGAAGTCTAATCATAATATCAAATCTTACTTTAAGTTATCGACAGATAAAAAGTCTTGAGGGTAGGTGTGACCGGCTAGGCATTAGTTGTGTGTGGTTTTTAAATTTGGGTGATTTAAGGACCGATGTAGCACCAACTAAAGAATTTGTTCATTTAAATGTTGAAGGTGCTGATTAGAAATTAATGTACTCACTATGTTACTGCAAGAGCACCTAGTGTCAAGTAATGCATAATATTCCCTTCCCTTAATTGTAACAAGGATACGCGATGTCGCATTGCGAAGTCTGGCGTGCTGACATTCCACTTCTGTTATGGGGTGTGTGTGTTTACATGAACTATATTAAAGCACATGTCTGCTCAGAATGTTGTTAAACATTATCTCATCATCGTGGGCCTTACTCCCTGTATTTTCAAAACACTAACTAGTGGCGATAGCGCTGTTTCTGGGCAAGTGTTCTAGATAGACAGTTCTTGGTGTCAGCCCGAATTTGTTTTTGAATTGCTTAAACCTGCCGCATATATGTGTTGCGAACTCAATTTTTTTTTAGGAAATAAGCTACACTGACACGCATATGCCCCTCATAAAAGCAAAGTGTGAACGTGCCCTGGGCGAGACTACATGGACCAGTGACTATTTGTTTATTCGCTACAATTTGCGGTGATGTAGCAACGTCGCAATTCTGGTTGCGCGGTGGCGATTTGGCAACATTGGCCTGGATCGCACTGGGCGATGGAGTGACATGTTTGCATTTCTTGTGGTTGGCCGTCGGCGCACACACAATTCGCTGAGGCGAAACTTTATGTGTCCTAGTTGCTGTAGCTTGTTGCGCCTGTGGCGTGAAATGTATTGCAGACCTGGACTGTTGCAAATTATTTGTATTTGTTGAGCATACATTAGATTTTAATATTTATGGTTTAGTTGATACTGTCTTGTTGCTATAGGTGTCATATTTGGCAATATCAGTGTATGTTTTCGTGGGCACCACCTTATTAAATATCGCCCTGCTTGCATCACGATCCTGGATGTTCTTTTAGTCTGCGGGGGAGACACACTTTATCCCCTGGTAACGAAGTTTTTTCCTGCTGGCTATATCCTAGCTGGTACATTACTGTAACCTCTTCCTTGTGTATTGTACTGTCTGTTCGTGGTGTACTGTGGGACGTTGTAATCATCGCGTTGCAAATTGTTACCTGTATGACCCTCTGTGGAAGCTGGATCTGCATCTTTTAAATTGTTGATATCTGCTATACTGACTTAAACCCAAAGGGCTTTCTTTGATACTAATTATAGGTTGCCGATTTCTTTGATTCCCCTGATGTGGTGGGTGGGAGTTTAAATAACCTTGCTGTTGTGATGTTTGTGCATGCCACAGGTTGTACTGAAAGTTATTGTGAGAGTTTTTTGTTGGGTTGTTATTGGCCATGTTAACTCTGGTCTGCTGGTTTTATAATGAGAGTTGGGCAATCTCTTATTTTAATTTAGTGATCTGTGATTCGAGGTGTTCCGATTCAGCGTTAGGGCGGGTTTGTGTGAGTTCTTGATTATAGCAGTACATGGCAATCTCAATTCTTTTAACGTTCTCTATCATCGGTGGCAAGGTCTTATTAGACAGCCCAATCAGTTTGTTAGCAATGGATGGCAACAGTAATTTCCATAGCACATTAAAGAATTATTGATCTAAGATATGGGTATTGTATTTATTCTTGTAATACTTCATGGTCTCAATATGACACATTGTGTTCTCACCTACCTATTTTTCTTTGTGTATAATAAGTGCTTGTACCATTTGGTGTCCACAGTGGTTGTTAATGTGTCGTTTAATGCTGTCTGTGTGTTATGCTAAGTTATTTCCTGAGGGTGGGTTCTTATGAAATTCTCAACCGCATGTTTAACTGTTCCAAGGAGATGGAATTTTACACTGCGACATTTTTTGCATCATTCCATTTTTTTATGTCTGCTAGTGTCGTGCGTTTCAAGAAATTCTGTAATATTTTCATATTATGCCCCTGAGAAGGATGCAGTTTTTCTGGTTGACTGATCACTATTTGAATGGTTTGTTGCGGTTGAGGATTCGCCATATTGTATTGTGTTAGTCGGAGTCTATTTATGTAGTGGTGGGTGGAGGGTGGGGGTGGAAATGTGTTTGATATTAGTGTTCCAAAAGCTATGTCCTCGTAAACAAGAAAGCCAAGAAAGTCTGACTGGGGGCGAATTGATCTCGATGGTGTGTGTTCGGTTGATTGTGTTGGTGGTGGTGTATAGTGACGATAATGTTCTGGGCTGGTGTTGAAAAATACCTCTAAACTTTTATTCTGTAACGTGCTAGTACTGTGTGGTGTTTCTTGTACCAGTGCTCGTTGGCGATCACGCTCGTCCAATGCTCGCTCTAATTTTCTGGCATGTTAATTAGTGCACATTATATTATTTTAGGTACTGATGACATCTTACTCTTACTGCATGTTTCCATATATGCGGTATGTATGTAGTGTACATGGTGTTGATAACATCTTACTCTTACTGCATGTTTCCATATATGTGGTATGTATGCAGTATACATGGTGTTGTAGAGAACGTGCACTGTTTGATAGAAAATACTAATAATTAGAAGTGTAGAAGAGTGAGAAAATTCTCCGAAGCACACACAAAATAAATGGAAATTTTCTGACTTACAAAGGAACGGGCGTTCCGACATGCAGAAACAAGTGGTAATCATGCATTATTACAAAAGAAACAGAATTAAGAATTAAGCTAATTCAACGCTTTTGGGGTCGGCGACGTGACGTAAATCTGCTAGGCTGGCAAGGCTATCTGCGCGAACTGCTGACTTATGTACGTGGCGAACTAACCTTACATACTATCACTTACTTCGCGCGCCCTAACCACGTGGGAGGGAACAGCTTTCACATATGCTGGTGTGAATGCATTACTTTTACAGACAATGGAAACATTTGTGCTGGCACACTGAAACAATACTGAAAGTAATATTGTCACTGCAATGCAGTTACTTGAATATATTTGAATAGAAATATAATGAGTGAATAATTGAGCTATAGCTGAAGTACTATGCATAAGCACGTTGTGGTTTGTGTAAAGCCCAGCCACGTTTATCTCTACTACTGTCCTGGCTCCCTGTAATGTGCAATAAAACAGCCCGAAGCACAACCTAAGAAAATACTTTCAATTTAAGCCTACTCGCATAAGCACGAGGTGGGTCGAGAGGCGACTCCGCCAGTGTAGCAATCCCCTTCCTCCTATCTCTTACAGCTAAATATAAATTCTACCTTTCTACTACTAGGTTCAATATATGATACTTGCTTACTGTAAGAAGGGGTAATGCTCATGTGGGCGTAGACTGACTGCATATTAACCATTCAAACAGGGATTTCGTTGGCACAAAACCCTTTATTTGAACATTAATTGCATATAAGTGAAATATACACGATACAATAAGTGATACAAAATATTACGTTAGTCTCTGATTCCTAAACACAAGATTGCTTTCACTAACAATATGTTATTGGTAATAATTACCTGCCTAGCCTTGCCAGTGATTAATAGCTTAGATGCTCTGGATAACGGGGTCCCGATAAATAGCCTTGCACCTACTGCCAATCCGGATTATACTCACCAAGTATTGAAGTACTGTAGACTGGCCAAGAGCTCCTCTAAGCCTGGATGGTGCTGTAGCCCTCATCTTCAGCGATGTCGGCTCTGGCAATAATACGTTATAACTCTCTGATGATACTGGTGCACCTGGGGGTTGGGGGGGGGGGGCGACGCACTCAACCTACATACTTTTTCGACAGTGGGTCACGAGGATCGTCTTTAGTAAATAAGTGCCTCGTTCTTGATGATATACCCTGTGGCACCTTAGGCTAACTGTGTGCGGTCCTTTGGTGGCTGCTACAGTGTGGTGTCTATGATATGAATTTGATCACTATAGCATCGATGGTTCGGAAATTATGACTATATTTACATAAGAGCTTAAACCCGCAATTGGCCTTGCCAAAAAGGGTATAGGGTCTTAACGACCTGTTGTAAGGTAAGCGATGAGTTGTATTTGATGCTCAGAGTGGTTACATAATTATTCTAAAAATTAAAAAAAAAATATCGTTCCAATTATTACTAAAATTCAAGTTGGCGATGGTTATAGTTACATAACCCTTTTTTTTTCTGACGACATATTCTTATCTGTCAAAAACCATTCTAATATTTTGATACGCCGCTCAGTTGTTAATTTTGTAAAAGTTTAATAAGTATATTTTTAATTTAAAGACATTACTTTTCTTTAAAAAAAAAAAAAATATATGTTTTGAATATTTGGCTGCTGTGAACCTGTATACGAAATCGCCTTTAAATATGACTTTGCAAACATTTCGCTTCATCCATTTATGTTTGAATAGTATTTTAAAGTGTTATATACATTTATTAAATATAAATATGTAACTCTTTGTATAAATTTTCGGTTTAATAAATCGATTGTTCAATCATGATATATACTACAATTCTGTTTTAAATATACGCGTTCGTAGGTGTTTTTTTATACTATATTAAAACTTCCATTGGAATTCAACCTCTCATAGTTGAGAGGTCAAAAGCGCCAGTTAATCTGGCGACCTGCATATAGCATGTGTAATTAATAATGACGTAGCTTAAAGGGGACCCCAGCCCTCGTAATAATAGATAATAGCATTAAGCAACATTGGCCCTTGGAGAGCGAGCGACTCGGGCGCTCTCTAGAAGGCGTTGGCGACATTAACGTATTCGATTGATTGAACTGGTGCGCTACTTAGCGGCCTATGACGGCACCAAGAGGCACCAGCGCTATCTAACGAACAGGTTCAGAACTATGATGGCAGCCGATGGCGATAGCAGTGCTGGCTAACAAGCATGTCTGGAACTGAAGACAGTGGGGATGTGGGTAGGAGGGAGGGGGGTGTTAACTATATCTAAGGAGAAGAGGAGGTCGAAAGCCTACAGTCTCGGAGCAGGGACACGATATAATCCAACCTAAACACAACATAGCTCATTGTGAAGGAGGATTGTGGGGTGAGAGGGTGTGGTGGAGGTAGGTGAAGAGGTAGAGAAGGGGTTTTAGTGTACCAGGCATCCAGAATAAATAACCGGAGAAGAGAGACTGTGGGCTCGCAGCATGCATCCAATTAATTCCTGACACAGATACAGTATAGATCATTGTGAAGTAGGTTGATGAAGGAAATGGTTGGGGGTGTAGGTAGGTGAAGGGGTGGAGAGAGGTGTTATTGTATCAGACATTAGGTGTAGATGTATAGCTCGTGGTGAAGGAGGATGGTTTTAGAGTGGTGGTGTAGTTGGTTGAAGAGGGGAGGGGGTTAGTATATCAGGCATCAGGTGTAGATAACCACAGTATAAATTATTGTGAAGGATGTTGGTGAGGGGAGGGATGGGGGTGTAGGTAGTTGGAGCAGTTATGGCAGATTAAGTTGTGGGGCTAGGAGCAGGTGGAGAGATTGTGGAGCAGGTGGAACAAGTGGATCAGGTGGAGCACATGGAGCTAAAGGGGTTTCTAATTGAGATGAAACCTTTCCCAATTTAATCTTATGGTACTACATTATGTCGTACGATTTTATGATTTGGGGTTATCGTTACAAGATTGTCCAGGACATTGTTTTCCTCTCTTAGTGTTTTGAAACACCTCCACTCCCCTACTGGTGGAGAAATGAGGCTTTGTATAGGCAATTTTGATGGATACAACTGATACTATCAACATATATATTTAACATGAAATTCGTTTGCAGTTTCGTGAAAAAAAAATCAGATAGTAATTGTTTATATGTACGCCATTTTGAAAATACGTATTTCAGACCCAATCAAAAGTTACTATTTTACATATCCTGCCATAATCCTAATTGTTTGCCAAATTTGGTAGAAATCTGTTGTTTATCGGAGATCACATACTTTCAATTTGTCAAGTGATACTATGTTACAAAATGGCGCACGGAAGATATGTTGTGTCTACCCATTTTATTGTTGCAATATATACAGCCATCATAGAAAGTATCGTTGGAATTAATTATATGGTTTCGACGCTATATCATACAAAACCAAAATTGCTTTATGACCGCCAATTTGAAAATAAGTGTCTGACATACTTGAAACATATTTGTACGTATCAATTTCGGTAGTAATATTTGATTGCCAAATTTGGTAGGTAGGTAGGTGGTTTTAACTTCTCGTCGACAGAGAGGAGATTTGGTAGGAATCTGACAATTTTTTCCTGAGAAATTACACAAAAACTGGATTAATTCATGTAACACTATCGTTTAAAATAGTGGTCAAAAGGTTTGTATTTTGGCTTATTTGATGCTTGTAGTAGATAGTGTCAGCGTATAAAATTTGGTCTAACTTGGCCAAATGGCATCATAGTTATACCAAATAAACCTAAAATATTTGTACCGCCACTATTTTGAAAATAAGTGGCTAATGAAGGTCGTTCACTAATGTTTACTCGGCCTATCGTAGCGGCCTATCGTAACTTATTTGCCAAATTTTAAGGAACTTGGTCGAGTAATTTTCGAGATATAACATAAAAGCTTTACTTACTCATGTGGTGCTATCTTCCTAAATGGTGGGGAAAAAAAGGGGGGGGATAAAAGTTGTTGTTGTTTGGTTTATATGATACTTGTAGTAGATACTGTCAGCGTACAAAAATTGGTTGAATGGTATGGTAGTAATAATAAAAACCTAAACCATTTTATGGCCGCTATTTTGAAATTAAGTATATAATTAAGTTCAATTACTTACATTTACTCTGCCAATTATAGTATTACTTACGTGCCAGATTTGGCGAAAATAGGCTCAGTAATTTTCGAGATATAACGTAAAAGCTTAATTTTTCAAGTGGCGCTATCTTCCAGAATGGCTGACCAACAACAATATTTATCTCTGACTTTAATGCTTACAACTTATGGTGTCAGCGCACAAAATTTGGTTAAAATCAGTTGAACGATTTCCGAGATATAACATTTTAAAAATTTTTAATGGCTCCCATTTTGAAAGTAAGTGCCCTGTATTGTCGAAAACTATAAAATTCAGGTGCCCTTACTTAGTACTATAGGACGCCGGAATGCAAGGGCGGGGGAAACGGGAGATGCCCGAGAAAACTCGCCGATTAGTGGTAACGTCCAGATTATTTCTTACTTACGAAACTTCCGAGAGTGACCCGGCCGGGGATTGAACCCGGTTCGCCCTTGTGGGAGGAGAGCGGACTAATCGCTCATCCACCATGGCCGGTTGTTCCGTTGGAGCTCGTGATGTAAGGAGCCGGTACACCACTGTGTTTGAGTACTCTATAGTTACGACTTGTGAGTAGTAGGGGTATTATCTGGCAAGGTAAAGCATACACACTTCCCCCCCCCCCTAAATTCAACGTGTATTGGGAACCTCCTTTCACACTTTATAAATTGCGTGATCCTCCGCCCAATGACCAACAACAGTTCCTGCACCCCTGCTTGTGTGTCGTGGAATGCAAACTAGAGGTGGGTGACAGAGAATAAACCAGTTACTTACTATCTGATACACACTTGTGACTTGTACCCGGTACTCTGAACGAGTACACCGCTGAACTATATGATACGTTTAGTATTAGTTCAACATTCACCTGTGTCTGCTTTTCCAAGTAACATTAATAACACTTGAATAATATTTCAAATGCATGGTTAAGTCTAAATTCATGTTCTTGGTACATGTTTGGCGAATGCACAATTAAGTGTTTTCGTTTATATATATATGTGTGTATATATATATATATATATAGACACACACACATAAAATTCATAACTTAGTTTGTTTGAAATCATTTTCACATAACAAGGTCATTTTCTCTTTCACTTATCCATAATTCTTCATAGTAACAGATACCATACAGTATGCCATACCAAACAACGTACTTTATAACACCTATACTTGGAAACACACGTACCTGATAACGTGTACCTGACAACGTGCACGGACTAGGCCACACGGGACTGGCGAATATACGCGGTATAGTATGGAATTCCTGTATCCGACACAGAAAGTCTCAGGTACTTCGTACCAGATACAATTCTGAACAAGTACTAGTTTGGAACAGATACAGGAAATAGTAGTAACGAGCATAGACTGAAGATGAGGTATACCACATTTATTCGTCTTCTGCGCATGTACCAAACAATGATCTACCCCAAAGGAACACAACTGTCAATGTCATGTGGACAGTAGCGATGAACGTGTTTGTTTATATCTTAATTTTTAAATGACAAACACTGTTATAATATTAAACAATTTAAAAATTTAGAATTTAATCAAACTGCTTTACAAATTTACTAGAGAAAGTACTTCTCAAAGCATTGTTTACATATTAGTGTTTTAGCCATGTTGGCAGAAAGGCAGTTCAATGTTGGGACACGGAGACTGGGTGTACGCAGCCAGCGAGATCGGTCTAAAGACTGTTTACGGTAAATTGAGCACTTTTGAGACCCTAGTTACTTTTTTCCTCTCAGTCATTTTTAGCCTTCCACGAATTTTTAAAATGAATATTGATGAAATATATTAAATATATTTATGTACTATTATTCCAAATGAGAGGGCTACAAAAAGTGATAAATTTACTGTGAATAGACTATACTTTGAGTCTAGTGTCTGGTTAAGTAGCCATCTCTAATGCGAACTCACCCAAGCAGCAGGCCCCACATCCATGGCATGTCGAGCAGGAAGTGCGTTGTGATGGCAACAACGCCACACTCCACGACCCAAGGAACAAGTGCCAACTTCGGCACTGTGATCCGCATCCTGTTGAGCGCCGGAGGATCCAGGTCCAGGCCCGCGCGGATCAGGATGATCACCAGCGCCATCTCCCTACAACGCAGAAAACACAAGCACCCATGTGCGGTAAAGCGATTCCATACAGTCCCCAAAGTATGTCGAGATGTTGAGATATATGGGCGGCTCTTAACAAGGATGTTTTGACAGCCTATGAGGGTGAAACGAGGTGAGAATGGAGCAGCGCCGGAATGAAAGGACGTGGGTAAAATGGAGATCCCCGAGGGAACTCGCCGACAAGTGGCATCGTCCAGCACGATTCTCACTTGCGGAAATCCGGGAGTGACCTATCCCTGGGATTTTACCCTGTTCGCCTTAGTGAGAGGCGAGATGTCTAACTACTCAGCCCCCGCGGCTCTCAGTTAACATAAATACCGGTATAGGCTGTCCATGGTAAACTGTGCACTTTTGAAAGCCCTGCTTAAGATATACTTGCATGGACACTGTGTATCTTCCATCGTATGTAAAACTAACATTGCCGTGCTCATGATCACTCTATCCTTGCTTCGGTAAATTGAAACTGTGGAATTATTACAAAACTAGATATTTTACAAATTTGCTCATTCTTATACTTATTTACATTAAAATAGATGTAAACAAGAAGTTGTTGACATAGCTAATGAGCACATATTCCTCTACATAGATGAAGATAATTTTGATATAGTTCTTAGAAGGTTAGATAGTAGGTGGCTCTTGACGTCTCGTTGACTGCGACATCGTTAGAGAAGCAGCTATATACAAATGCCACACTAGTAAGACAATAACCAATACACTACTGCCGTATCTGGTACTCGAATACAGAGTTTCCCAAGGTGGCGCCTGACCTACTACAATAGAGAGGTAGGATTCGGAACATCAGCTTAGGCAGTAATCAGTCTAAAGTTTTGATAAAATTGGTTTACCAACTTCAGCTATTTACAGGGGCATTATTTCTAAAATAAGTGTGTGTGTGTGTGTGTGTAATCTAGATCATGTAAGTTTACATGGCCTACCTAGCACTACAGCGAAACCTCGTTGCTGCGATCCCGTTTATTTCGTTTTCCCGTAACAATTTTGGACGGTCCCAACAACTATCACAAATAAAAAAATTAAATAAATAAACCACAAGCTACGACTGTTAAAACGTACATTTCCCGCATCCATCGATCAGATATTCAGCCTGAAAACCAAATTATATTTAGAACAATCGTTTAGCTATGAAATAAAGTGGTTTTTCGATTACTCATTCCAGTTATCTATGTTTTACCATACTTCTAATCGGTACATTCGCCAAAGACTGCGCGGATCATTTGTTTTTGAATGCTGTGAACGGAAAGCAACACAGGTAATCGCTAACTGGTGCTTTCGATAATATTGTTTAATTCCGCAACAGTTTTCTTCCTTATTCCTACATATTTATTGCATTCGTAGGTTGGAAACTGTCAGAAACCATCTAGAAATGTTATTCTTGTTACGTGTTTACTGCACTCTTGGGATGGTGGCATTGAGAACGAATCACGCAATCTCCGACGATGTATCCTATGATCTATGGTCTGGTTAATGCAAATGGAATTTCGAATGAGGTTAGAGCAGTGGTGATAATTTATCGGGCATGGTTATCATCGGAAACTATCGTCTGCGTGTTTGGTTAGAATTTTAAAGGTTTCAAAAAGGCTTGGTAAGTAATGATTGGCAAAAGTGGTTGAAATAAATCAGTTGTGGTAATTTTTGCCGAGAGATTGAGCATAGCTTGGCCGACGAAGGAATACTGAAAGAAAATATTAACATAAACAAAAATTAAATATCTCTTAATTTGAAAAATTGAAGTTTTTAATTTAAAGTGAATATTTCATCATATATTGACTTGAATAAGTTGTTCTAATGTCATATTTTGGCTGTTGGTTTAAACAAAAATACATTTTAAGATTATGTACGATATTTCTCAGGTCTGAAATCCAAGTCCGCATCCTTCGTTTTCCCACGCGATTCGTTTTATCTTGTCCCCCACTGAAAATCGAGGTTCCATTATTTCTGTGCAGAATTAGGCGAAAATAGGGATATTAGTTCACAAGATATGTCATAGTAGCTTAAGTTTCTCATTTTGCACTATCGTACAAAAGGACTTGAAACACATTATTCATAGGCTTAACTAATGATTTTATTAGATACAGTCACCATAAAAATTTTGGTTGAAATTTGTCAAATTATTTAACAGATATGTTAAACACATCTAAATAATTTTTATTTCGCCATTTTGAAAATAAAAATAATGTCTAACCCACTTGAAATATATAATTAACATTGCCTACTATAGTACTACTTGTGTGAAAAGTTTGGTGGGAATTAGTTGATTAGTTGCTGAGATTTGGCCAAAATATTACGTTTGATCACCTGGTACTATCTTACAAAAAAAGTGGTAAAAGATGCTTTGGGTGGACGCATTTTATGATTGCAATAGATACTTCGAACAAAAAAGTTTGGTCGTTATTGGTTAAACGGAATAAGGGATATTGCAAATAAACCTGAAATATTTATATTGCTGCCATTTTAAAAATAAGTGTCATATCCATTTAAATAGCACATATGAACATGACCAACAATAGTGAATGCAGGTAATGGCAGTGATGTTCTTCATATATTGTTTTCAAATTACTCATTTAACTTTTAACTGCCTTCAGCAGCTACAACTCTATTGTTGTGACCCTGAACACTAAGTATAAACTTTGTGAGTTTATTAGTTGTCGAAAATGTTCTAGAAAAGATGATACGGCCTATGTTCTAACAAAGGAGAGATACATCCTTGAGAATTGGGAATCAAAAGTATTTATTGGCACAAAGTCAGGAGATACAGGAAATGAGACAACAAATGAGTGAATAGTGTTAGCCTGATGTTATATCTGTCATCTGTGAAGATTTGACAATTTCTTTAATAAATTGCATACCTGGCTGGCAAACTACAACATTCGAATCCATAATTTTTTCTCATCAAACATTCCCCTGAGAATATTACATTATGACAACATTTCGATTTCCTTTAGGGTACTCATATTTATTACATCAGGAGAATCGATAAACATCCACAGGTATAGACTGTTCATGGTAAAGTGAGTACTTTTAAGGCCCAAGTTACTATTCCCTTTCAAACATTTTTTATCCTTAGAACAACAGTTTCAAAATAAATATTGCCATGCAATTAATAAACTCAGTATGTATATTCCACCGCACTCTAAGGGCTTTCAAAAGTGCTCACTTTACCGTGAATAGCCTATAGAATACTTTTGCTGGTTAACAATATGTCACCCCTTCATTTCTATAAAATGGGTGATTTTATCACCTGCCGAATGACATATTGTTTGTGAAAGTGGTTCCATTTTTATTTACCTTGCTGTCGATTAGAAGTAATGCTATAAGGCATCCTGAATATCTCATCGGTGCTATTTGAAATCCAGTAAATTTTGTAAAATAATTTTATTAGTACTAGGTTTTTGGAAATGGGCCTCGGGTTAGCAGAAACCAAGCTTCTGTTCCAGAATCAGATAGTTCTAACATTTTATTACATTACATTTTGTTATGGGAACAAACCAAATATTGCTTAAAGTGTTCTGTTAAAGCAACTCTTTGCTATGTAAGAGGAACACAACGTTCTGCTCCAGGAACTATATTAATAGTCACAGATATATAATTAACAAGACCACCACATCAGTAATATTGCAGTTACGCTCTACTTTAGTAATATTTGTATGGTGCCAACAACCAAACTGATTGCTGTCCTGGCATTTACAACCTACGTGGGTTTTGGGTCCGAATATTTTTTCCTAGAACCATATTTCTTTCTTCAGTTTATCCAGCAGCCCAGCACATTTGCACCAGTAACAGTGGCCTCCAAACGACGAGGCTGAGGTACTGACCTAAGCACAGCGATGACTTCCTTAAACTTGCTGAGATCGGTGAGCCCGGTGTTCTGGAACAGGATGCCGACGGCGAACATGCCGACGATGTGGGGGACCTTGACGAGGGCGAAAAGGCGAGCACCCAGGTAAGAGGCGACGGAGAGAGCCGCCAGGTCGAACAGGTGGCCCCCAGGGGAGGCTACATCGCCCAACAACTCGGCGGCCAGCGACCAAGACACCAGGCCCATGACGAGGATGGTCGTGGTGCGCGCCAGCTGGCGATATGTGGGG
The DNA here is from genome assembly GCA_029891345.1 of Dryococelus australis. Classification (NCBI taxonomy): domain Eukaryota; kingdom Metazoa; phylum Arthropoda; class Insecta; order Phasmatodea; family Phasmatidae; genus Dryococelus; species Dryococelus australis. The sequence continues at coordinate 71,880,554 of CM057006.1, read as the reverse complement.
CAGAGGGGCTGTGGGCAGAAGGTGCCATAGTGCGGTGGCTGCCACGAGTTGCCCTTCTCCTCCTGCCTGCGTTGCTTCAGCTTCAGCATCAGCCAGCAGCTCCTGAAATAACAGTGCACGTGGAGAGGTGTCTATCACGGCAGCAGACACATGATGAAGATGCCAATGATGCACTACTGCTGGTGCTATGTGGGGCAGACAGGTGGTAGGAAGATTAGGTCATGGTGCAGTGGATGATAACAGTTAACCTCCTCCAGCTTGAGTAGCTTCAGCACCAACCTGCAGTACCTGAAATAACAGTGCACATGGAGAATTGTACCTTACGGCAGCAGCCTCTTATTATGAATATGCTTATGATGCACTCCAGTTGATATTATGTGGGGCAAATGGTTGTTGGGCAGAAGCTGTCATTTGGAATCGTCTGCCAAGAGTTAACCTCCTCCAGATTGAGTAGCTTCTGTTTCAGGGCCAGCCAGCAGTTCCTGAAGTAACAGTGCACATAAATAAGTGTGCCTTACTGCAACATATGCTTGATGAATATGCCAATAGTGTGCTCCAGCTGCCATTATGTGGGGCAGATGGGTGGTGGACAAATCATGTCATAGTGCGTCGGCCGCCAAGAGTTAAAATCCTCCAGATTGAGTAGCTTTTGTTTCAGGGCCAGTCAGCAGCTCCTGAAGTAACAGTGCAAATGGAGAAATGTACCCCACGACAGCAGGCCCATGACAAAGACGGTCACAGTGCGCGCCAGCCTATGAATGTGGAGCAGAGTTACAACAAACAGCAGTTCTATCGTCCAGTAGGTTAGAGTAGAGAGAAGTTGGGATTCAATTTCAAGATTGCCTGTGGAATACAGGTGCCTAATTCATTAGCAGCTAGATTTGGGGGAAACAAGCGTACGTATCATGCATCAGGATTAGTATTCGCCTGCCACCTCGGTTGTTGAGGTAGCCTGGGATGGCAACGTTGTGATGGAACCCAATCACCATATTGGATCTTGGTGACCTTGACCTTGACCAAATTACCTCGCTTTTCTTTAAATCACAAAAAAATCTTAAAATTGACTAAATGTAATGTTACACTACTCCTAGCTCATCCAACCAACCCTAATAAACACCAACTCACCACCAACAATCCCTCCCAGTCATAAAAAAAATCCAGAAAAATCGCAAAAAAAATCTTTAGAAATTCTAAAAAATCGAGGAACTAATAATTTTATTCTCACTCCCATTCCTACAAACATCGTCTCACCCCCTCTTCCCCTCCCTCTAAGGATCAAGAAATAAAGAAAAAAAAGTCGAAAGATCGGTTTTAAAAATCGTAGAACACAGCACATAATTTTACCCCTACACTTATCCCACCTACGCAACCTCCGTTCCCATCGTCGACCATCATCCTCACACTCCACAGTCATAAAAATCGAGATAGCTATTGTAAAAATCTAATGACACTTCGACACTCATGTTGGATTACATTGTACTTGACCTTAACCCCAACAAACTTGAAAACAAATAATTTCTAAAAAAATATATATAAAAATTAGAAAACAATTCTAAAAATCAACGAAAGTATTATGGGTTCGGAGTCAGTAGGCTCCGAACCGATGTCCGTAATCCCAATGACCTTGAACTCTAAAGATGGAGAAAAAAAATGGCAAAAAATAGACGAATTAATAAAAGTTTAGGAACATACTACATTACTTACTCCAATCGCAATATTGTATGTTGGCGAGTTTAACCTTGACCACATTGCCCCCCCCCCCCCGCCCCGAGCCAAATTTATTTTTTTATTCTAAAAAATAAAATGTATTAAATATTGAGTAATATAATATGACATTAGATCCCACTTTCCTTATTCGCTTCTCTACCCCCAAGCGTTTACACACCTCTCCCCAAAAAATTAATCATTGGCCTTAAGTAACAAAAAATTATTTGTCAATTCGTACCAATCAATCTCATCTGCCCATTGCCCACTAAATTACGACTTTAAGACAATTATTCTTTCTTCCAATATTTGACACTATAAAATTTGCTACTTATTTATTATATAGTATCTACCATCAGATAGCTCACATGTCGTACATTTCCGAACCCATGGCATCTCATGGCAATCTCATTTCTCAAAAGTCATGAAACCAAGAATTGTGTTGCACTAAAGCTTAGATGTTGTGTGTCAAAGATTTCATGTGAATAGCCCAAGCCAATAGAACCTCCCTATTTGGTCATGTGCCAAATACAGTCTTGCGTTTGGAGCGCGGTCTCTGAGAGGCTGTTCGTTGATTCGATGTGACAGGTTGCTGTACTGTGGTGGTTGAGTCTATCAACTCCGACGTACATAGATCTGCGATGCTGGCCTTCGAGGTAAGCAGATCCGATGCTTATGACTCACAGTTTGGCGCATGAAAGGGTGATTTGTCTCGACAAATAGCAGCAGCTACAACGTCGTCAGGCGACCGACGAAGTTTGGTGTCTTCGCGCATGTAAAAAAACACAACATTTGCCGTAGCCTGGGGTACAGTGGATCACCTGCTGAGAAAGCTCGAATCACTCGGGATTCCCAGCACCGATACAGTGCAAATTACTGTAGCAGACATATTCATTCTCCTTGAGCTTACTACGGGACCAGTAACTATAGACAACGTGATTTTACATAATGATACGTTCTTACCGGATGGAAGACAGTCATGCGGTCTGTCTGCCGCGAATTGGATCCTCGTCGACAAAGCGGGGCCTGATTTATATATGACTGGTTACAAAACTGCGACGCTGCCTCCATCTTGGAAATTGGTCATGACGTTGTTTCCCTATCTTGGCAATCAGTAACAGAAACAATGAGATGGTCTCGCTAAAAAGTAATGAAACATTTGCATTTGCTGCAGGTAACTTCGCCTTCTGTGTCCACTCTGTCTATGTCGTCATCGTTGGACGACGCGCACACAGGCTCTAAATCCAATCCAGTGCTCCATCAATCACATACATATTACGGATCATGTACCTACTTCATTTATGTACTGAAATGGCGAGAAACAACATTTGATGGCTTTGTACTATGTAACAATTCGTCTCTGTATAGAGAACACAAATGTGATTCACGGAGCGTGTATAATTTCGGCATCCACCAGCCCCTCTCTTTACTACAATGCATTTCGTGCAATATACTGTTACTGCTTCCGGTAACTACGTCCGGCCAAGGCAAACTGCAAAGGTGAACATAGCACTCGTCATATTTCCATAGGAAGCTTGCTAAAAGCCGGGACGTGTCTTGCGGCGGAAATATATCCCACCTAACACGGAAATGTACTACCCCAATCCACATTTCCGGATAAGTCAAGCTGCGAATCTCAGCACACCCTTCTTTAAAACAGATGCCATATTCTACTCAGTGTTATCTTGTATAGACATAATCATACCGCGAATTAGGATCGAACATGCTGCGGTAGACATCATCCAGTGGGCGAAGATCTGGAAGCAGGTCCATGTCCTCTCATTCATATCCGCTGTACTCATCGATTTCGAACTGGTACTCTGCTGGCACTGGCGGCTGGTAGCAATTTCTCTTGATTTATTTATGATCGGGGTGGGTGGGGTGGGGTCGGGTGGTGGTGTTGTTAGGGTTGGTATTTGTGAGCGAGGGGTAGGGTAGGGTTACTTTCGGGTGTCATCACAAGATGGCCGCCGCAGGCTGCCTTGGCAACCGAGGTCGTGGGCGAATCTTAATCCTGGTGCTTGATATCTGCTCATAAATCCTCCCCAAATGCACCTGCTACCATTAATAATTCAAGGATGTTTTATTAATGTGCAGTACATACACGTAATTCGAGATGGATGTTGTCAAAACAGGATGCAGTAGTGTGGGAAAAATCTAATAATGCTTTCTAGGTTTTTCAAAAGTTTTTCGAAGTTGTACAGAAAATGTAGACGTGCATAGACGATTTTGCAGATGAATAATTATTTTTAAAAAAACTGGAGATAAAAAGAAAATAGAAAAAAATATGTGTGAATTATTAAAACATTTTTTTTAACATTTTTTTTTCATTGTTTCTTTGAGTTTATAATAATATTTTTTTAAAAATACTTAATTAATATAAATTATGCAAATGTTTTCCAAGACGATGGTATACAGTCCCTAAGGCTGCATGAGAAAAATAAAATATTTCTTTCTAGATTCTCGTGATTTTTTCGAATTCTTGGGGAAAAGTAAATAAATTTCCAAACGGCGGCTATCAAATTATAATCATTGAACATAAATAAATATGAAAAGTATATGTATGTTGTCAAAAAAATTTTTAATTTTCTCCCATTTTTTGGTTTTATATCTAATTTTTTTATACCAAAGTCACGCTCCAAACTCAAACTCTAGGTTACTTATATCTAATTCTCTGCCAGCGACATAAGCAACATTCCTCATATTGTGGAACATTTATTAGAACTCAGATCAGCATCAATATATTAACCTACTTGCCATTCAAAAATTACAAATAAATCTTTAATTTTTGTATAAACTTGCATATGTCATTATTAATTGATAATCAGTTATTGAATATTTTGATTTTCTATGTTACTGATATTCATCTATAACTTACGAGAAAAATTATGGAGTAGTTAGTGAATAAGAAGCTTCCCTTCTTACGCAAAATGAATTTCTGGGGCTGGAAATTTGATAAGAAATAGACATCAGTGACACAATAGTTGATTGTGAACGCCATCTGAAAATTCTCAAAGAAGAAAAAGGCATTTAGAAAAAAGTTTTCATTTTTAGTAGCTTTGCTGAACCAGAAATATATCATATGGGAACAAAGCACGAATATGGATATAGACCGTTCACAGTGACGTGAGCACTTTTGAAGACCTAGTTATTTTTTCTTTCAACCAATTTATATTCTTCCACCAGTTGTTAATGTAAACCCTGCCATGTGAGCTATAAACAGAGTATATACATTCACCGTACCCAAAACCAAAAGTCTGAGGCCACAATATTAAATGTATTTATTGGTTATTATGTCCGATTAAACAGCTTCAGAAAGTGCTCACTTTACCGTGAATGGTCTATAAGAATTATATTTCCTGGTGTTTGGAGAACAGAACAAAATTTCCAGGCAGTGAAGTAAATAGTCATGGGCCTTGTATAGAGTAATTGATTTTTCTTAAAATCCGTAATGGCTCTGCGAACATTGATTTTTGTATCCAATTATATCATGTCAAGGAAATACAGACATACAGTGAATTGCTTCTCAGTTGTTTATCAGTCTTAGTAATAAAGTTTTAAGTGATCGCCAGCAGAGAAAGAATAACTTTACTTAGTCTGACAAAGTACAAAAAAAAAAAAAACTAATATATATACTAATATGTGGTTCTGTAAATTCTGTAAAAACAGACGCTTCTTACTTGTCTTGGTTTTCATTGCCAAACTTCGTCGAGTAATTTGACACAACGCCCAGAGACCCCGTGAAGGAAAACTTCTTCCGTATTCCATCTTCAATACTGATCGACCTTCTTGGATCTGCGCAAAGGAGAAACATTATGTTCTTGACAAAATGGGGGGGGGGGGGGGGAATGCGTTTTTTGAATGCTTTGTACTAAATAGAAGAGGGTTCAAAAATATTAAAAACAGGTCATTGAAAACATTTTAAGTAGTCTTGTAGCTAACTAAAACCACAGTGAAATATAATGAAAAATAAATACATTCTTTTGTCATGTTTGTCTTCAGATCTACATTTTATCTGCATTAATATTCCCAGTCGTCGCTTCGCGCATTTTTACGCACTTCAACACGTGTAAAGTTTTCAAGCGCGAACACTTTTCCAAAAATTTCCTAATCTAAGTTTACTTAATGAGAAAAAATTATTTATTTTCTTTCACTGCCATTAATTCATTTCAAAGTATTTCCGTAGACTTAAGCTTCCGAGAATTTTCCTTGCAAATTTTCACTGTTGCAGAATAATACCTACATGTATTCTATTGCATGATTATGTTTATGTAAAAAAAAAAAAAAAAAACTCTGCTAAAACATTTTTCAAGGGAAAAGCTTTCAAAAACTTCGTAGCTAAGAAAAATTTTTATGTGGGAAACCAAAAATTGTAGAGTCTGAGACAGAATTTATGTAGTGACAAAAACACCATGTAGGCACTGATAACATCAAATAAAACTAAATGACCTAATAACAAACAATATAACTAAAAATAATCAAGTCAATTTATAGCCAACAGTGTAAATAAATTCAAATCCATTTTTTTAAATATAATAGAGTTTTAAGTTTAATGTGGATAAATTGAATAGTAATTGATATATTGGATTTTAATAAATAGTGTGTGTATCAAGGCCGAGCTAAAATGTATTTAGCACACTCACAGCACGTGCGATAGCACAGAACACGCGTACAACTCGAATCTGAAAGCTACAATCAAAAAAGCACACGCACAGAAACGACGGATATTTACAGAAAACAGACGTGAAAATGAAAGGAAACGATGCTCGGTAAATTGCGCGTGCGTGTGTTGGTAGCATTGGAATGAAGGAATACTGTTGAGAGCTATGTTTACTTTGCTGCTTGTGTCGTAATTTGTAGAAATATAATACGTTATACCGTTTATCTTAACATACATTGCTTGGACGATAACAATTTCAATGAAAACCAACTTATATTTATATGGCGCCAAACTATTCAAGCACTAGTCAAATTTAGCACTTTTGTAGCCCCAGTTCATCGTCAGATGAGCTCGGTGGTATCGACGTTCTGATTGGCCACGCACGGCGCACACGCACATGACCTACTTTTTGTGCGCTTCCCCTGTGCTATTTTTCTGTGCGTGTGCTGTGCGTGATTGTAGCGAGTGTCGTGCTAATACATGTATTCTGCTTTCTGTGCCTTGGCTGTTTTCTGTGCTGAATCAATTGTAGTGCCGCCTTCATCCTACACGCGTAAAATGTAAACATGTTGGAGCTCGGCCATAGATGCCTGTACACGAGAAAATAATTTCGCTGCTGTACAAGAGAAAGAATCTTACGTAGTTCGCATGCTCGCCGCCACACCACAAGTGCGCCTTGATAGACGCCAGTTTGTTTAATATGTTACCATGGTTTTGCTTTCTCCCATTTCGTTTGTGGAGACTACTGTGAATGTTTAATTGTGTGAGTGAGTATATGACGTTTAAAATGACATGAGTGACATTGATGATAATTTAGTGAGTGTAGGTGAAGCAAATGATGGAGCAAGGAAGATAACCGTGAACCCTAGAAGGAGAGACATAGCAAAGGCAAAGAAGTATGGCCAGCCTAGAGGTTGTAACACGCTCATTCCATGTCGACTCAACCCAAGTAGGTTAAAGTGTAGTAAATGTATGCCCAATGACTGCTTGAATTTAAGGAAGAATTTGTTGGAGGTGCCAAAACCAAAATGCTCAAGAAAATTTTATATGAAGGTACATCACTTTAAGGCCCACAGAACGACGTAGATCTTTGTCTACGAGTAAAACAAAACGACCAAATACAACTTCAGTCGTGTGTCACTTGATAACTAAAAGCAAACACCGACTACCAGTATGCAAAAAGTTGTTTATGAAAGTTATGCTAGTAAAACCTAGCCGTTTAAGAAATATTTGCCAAGCGAAATACAAAGCAGTACATCTAGTGGAAAAAAGAGGCGGTGACTGCAAGTCACACAAATCTGCAGCAAAAAGACTATCGGTTACTGCTTTCATAATGAAATTGAAAGGGAAAGAGAGCCACTATTCAAGAAATAATTCTAAACGAATCTATTTGGATCCTACTTCATACGTAAGCAAGCTGTGGCGAATTTACAATGATTCACAGCCAAAGATAGTACGAAAGTGAGTAAAATAATGTTCACACGGGTGTTTTCAACCTTTGACATAGGTTCCCGTTCTTCGACTTCAGATATTTGCAGCATGTGTCACAAATTGAAGCACCTGATCAAAACTACACACGATCCAGGGAAAAAGACTGAATATATGACAGAGAAACGAGTTCACAATCTTCGCGCTGCACTGCATTTTACAAGTTGATGCAACGAAAGGTAGCTGACAGTGTTGCACTGTGTTTCGATCTGCAACAAATTCAGTCTTTGACTAAATAAAAAATCCTATAGGCCTATTATTCCAGGCAACTTGGTTTTTACTGCTAATGCATTGTTGGGATATCATCTGGCTCTCAACCTACTTTCTACGTCTGGAAAAAGAGCACCTGAAGTCTCCTCGGCCCTGATTCAACACCTTCAGCAGATGCACCTACGTGAGAATGTCAAGACCATCAGACTCTTTTGTGATGACTGTGGGCACAAGACAAAAATAATTTTGTTTTACACAGTCTCATGTATTATTTGACAACCTCTAGAGTTAATGAAGTGCAAATTACATTTCCCATAAGGGGACATAGCTTCCCCCACCTGACCGAATTTTTGACGGCGTGGAGAAATTGGTGAGGAAATGACCAACTGTAATTGGTGAAGAAGAGTACATAGACTTTTACAATTCAGTGGGCGATGTTAAGGTGCTAGGGAAAGGCTGGACCCTGCATGATAAAATAACAGCTGTCGTTCAAATAGGGTTGCTTTAAACGTTTAGAAGGGATTTCTGGCCTGAAGAGGATCAACGTCGAACAAGAAACTGTAACCGTAAGCAACAAGAAAGGACCTCGTTAAAAGTAAGAGGCTTGCAAAACTTCTGTTTTGAATTCGAAGCAGAACCATGGATTAGTCTACAAAAGAAGGGGTAAACTTTAGAGCGTTGCAAACAGGTTGTGTTACCACAACTACCTCTGAAACACAACATAACAGCAGTCAAACAGAAGGATGTCAACAATCTTCCGGAGATTTTGTATGGAAAAGAATGGAGAGGCGACAACAGACTGAAATTGTATTAAAATATTGTGAAAACCAGCAGTACTGCGGAAGACGAGGAAGAAGTGCATGTCGTACAAGAAGACTCCTGCAACTGTTTAGATCAGGGCTGTCCAAATCGCGGCCCACAGGCCATTTTGTACGGCCCACGATGGCATTACAAACTTAACAAACACATACATTTTTCTTAATGTATTAATTATTTTATTTCGTATGTAAATATTAACCCACTTTGATTTCTCGATAATTAAACAATTAAACATTGTTTTTAAAAATAATATTCAATGAAAAAATGTTTTTTAACTGTAGCCTAGCGGCCTAGCCTAATTTAATACCTTGTTATCTTTGTGCATTGTTTAATATAAGAAATTCGCCAAATATATGGTACAGCCCGCGACTTTGCAAGAATTTGAGTTGTGGCCCACGAGCCCTTCCAAGTTGGACAGCCCTAGTTTAGATAATGACTGTGGAATGAAGATCTAAAATGGACAACTGAACTTTATAACTTCTTATTGTTATCGCTATTATTCTGATCATTTTTCTACAGTAAAAAACCCAAGTACGCTACATTAAACGATATTATTAAAATGCAGAGATTCTAAATGCATCATTCAATTAAGATTTACTCCACACAGAGTTCATTCAAACAAGGTTTAATCCGACATGGTCATTCAGAAATGATTTAGTCACAAATATAAATGTAATTTACATCACACTTACCTATATGTTTATCTGGGAAATGTTGTATCAGTTCCTTTGGTGGAAAGGAAGTTAAATCAATTCAACATTTGATGGTGTTAAGTAATTTTCTTCAGGTAACATTTTTTGGCTCATGCTTAAAATTTTTAGCACAGTGACTAAACTCTTTTTGAACGTCACCTCCTCATTTGTAAACATTGCAACATACAAATTTTCTGTCACAAATGTTTGTAGGGGAGAAATTAAGTCGGAATTAACTATGTCTGTACGGAATCGGGACTTAACAGTACTTACAGGGATACAAAAATCCAGTGCGACCTATACTTGAAATATTAATTACCCCTAACTTTACAGTAAAAACTTTTAGTGCGGCTTATACACGCCAACATAGGGTACATTTTACGTTGTGGTGTTTTGAGATTGTACTTATTTGGGATATAATCGTGCATAAATGATATAAAGTTTTCTTGAAAACACGCTTTTTCTGCGAGAAAATTGATCATATTGCACGGGAGCTCTTAGTTTATAAAGATGTGTAATGCGGGAAAAAATTACACGGAAGTATATGGTGAAGTAGCAGGACTAGTCGCACTGGATGATTTAGCTGGGAAAACGTATATTTCGGGAACGTCTTAAGCTAGTTTTACTGTATGTTTTTGTAGTACATTTCTGCTGTTAAAATACATAATTTATCTAAGCCATTAAGGGTCTTATTTCATTATCCAAATTAACTGCTGAAAAATCAAACTAGTGCACCAGGAAGAAACCATGGGGCAACCACGAAATGATGTGAATAGCCAGAGTACGGGCTGGTATGTACAACGCCCTACGTTAGTACAGTTGCATTTGGACGCACACCCAGCAATGGCTCTGTAAACACCGACCAGCGGTCGTAGACACTGGCGTGTAGTCAAAGCCGCATTTACGCGAGAAATACCAGGGTGAAGAAGAATTCATGAAGATGCCAAAGACGTTGCTTTACGCAATTGATGGACATCGAGAGAGGTCTCATAATCAGGCTGAAAACTGCAGGGTGGCGTATCGCCATACAGCCCACCATGTGGATCATTAGGACCATACTGTCCGATGCTGTTTGAAGCAGTGGATACGTGAAGGCACCCACACATGGAGTACTGGCTGAGGAAAGACGAGGTCGACTACCAGAAGAGATGATGGACTGATTGCGCGCAAGGTGCAGAGTGATCACGTAGCGAACCGGTCCTCGATACTAATCAGTGTTGGGGCTCCTGTGTGCCCACAAACCAGTGGCCTTCCGGAGGCGAATTAGCGATCCCAGCGCCCATTAGTGTGCTGCCATTAACTTTGCAACAGCAGCGGCTTTGTTCGCAATGGTGCAAGGCCAAAGCAACATGAAACGCCACAGACTGGTAATGTGTGGTGTTCACTGATGAGCGCTGCTTCGTTCTGGTGACTGATGATAATCACACTCTTGTGGCCGACCTCCTGTGGCGCAGTCGGTTGGTACGCCACCGATCTGGGGTGCGGAAGGCTCTGTGTTCGAATCCCTGGTAAGGCCTGGATGTTAATTTAAGTTAGGTTATAAGTTGGTCTGTGAGCCGTCCCCTGCTAAGCTTTCAAGCATAAAACCGGGGGACGTTAAAAAGCCCTTTAAATACAATCACGCTATTTTGTAGAGGATTCCTGAAGACCGCCTCTATCCCAATCTCATTATTGGGTGGCATACTTCCCCCACAGTAGGTGTTATGGTCTGAAGAGCTGTAGCCTATGATAACCGATCCACTTTTGTCATATTACATGGAACGTTGACGACCTAGCGGTATTTGTATGTGATTCGACTCTTCCATCTGCTATCATTTCTGGCTGAGATTCCCAGTGCGATATTCCAGCAGTATGAAGACCAACCTCACATAGCATGAGTCGTCCAGGAATTCCTCTGCCATGTCCGAATGCTAGCATAGCCTGCCTGCTTCCCTGACATGTCCCTAATCGAGCATGTGTGGGACCTGTTGAAACGCCAGCTGATGCTGTTTCACAACATCCAGGATTTGGAACATACCACCCAACAATTGTGGGCAGGTCTGCCTCACGACATCTGGCACCTGCTGGACTCCATGCCAGTCCATGTTGCAGAGAGTGAATGTGGCACACTATTGAAGATGACCGAGCGGTGTGCCACAGATCCATGTGTAATTGTACTGCTGCTCTGCTTTGTAATCACTTATAGTACCTACTCACTATAAAATTTCAGTACCATCCAATGCATCCCTCTGTGAGCGCTCTTTTGATTGTTCGGCAGTGTAAATGCGAAATCTAAATATTAAACTTGTTATTTGGAAATACATTTTTATAAGTAGATCTTCCTTTCAGAAAGCATGTGAACATACCCTTTATTTGGCTACCGGTGATGATGTTCCCTTAAAATTTAATATGAAAGATTTTTAAGAAGTGATTTAAATTATTATTTTTGTAGAAATTTACTACAATTTTTTTACCTCAAATTCTCTAAAATAATTCATTACAAGGAACAGAGATTTAAAATACAAAATATTTGGATTTTTTCTTTGTGAACTGCGTAATTATATATAACTTCATATACATTTATATACATATCCTAAGGTATTGCGATTTGACACTGTCAAAGAACTAGAAATTTAACTTTGCATAGTATAATGCTTTAGTGTTCACTATAATGAATTATTTACGTCTGATAATCATATGCAACTTACCATATGATAACTCACTATCCAAACTTAGTTTGTGATGACTTCTGCTGCTGAGAATAGACTTTCTCCTGAGAGTGTTGCAACCTAATAAATTGGCAGCCCAGAGGAAGGAAAAAAAAAAAGGAAAAATATTAGTCTCTTTTGCTTTAGTTTATATGATTATGCAATAATCTCTCCAATTATTTAACATTTAACATTTTTTTATAATACACAAATTTTGATTGTTCTAAAATATCTAGAGCCCTACAAGTCTATGGATATAGTTACTTCGATAGCATAGGCTACAGACAGTGGCTCAGCGGCTCGGCCGGGAGCCGGCCACCATGATGGATTCTGGACTTTCGGCTCTGTTATTCCGGTCACGCGACCGTAATGTTGAATTATGCCATGTTGGTAGCCAGTAGCCAGTACACTGCCATACTGAACCACCTTTCTGGTATACAGTATGTAGACTTTTCATGCTCTATCATTCCAAGGGTTTTCAACGAGTGCTCCCATTTCTCTATCTTGTATTCCGAGGGTTTTCTCCGAGTGCTCCCATTTTATTCTCTCCTGCATTCTTTCTTTTCTTTCTCTTTATTTCCTTCTATCTCTATCTTTCCTTTCTTTCCCTCGTCATAAAAAAAAATCATTTTTCGCATAGGTGCAGGATTTGAACTCAGGACCTTTGAGTTAGAATTTAGGCGGACTTGCCACGTGAGTAATAGTGCTTAATGGTAGTAAAAATTTACAGCAAAAATTTCTGCAAACTTAATTTCTGGTCTCCCCTCTTCAAGTCTAAACATTATACAACGTTAATTATTCACTGCCTTGTATATTTTTCGTATGCATAACCATCCTACTCGGATTTTATTAAATTTACGTTTATGTGACTAAACCAAGCACCATTCTATTCTCTATATATGAGGGGAAGTAGGCAGGGTACAACACCAGCGAGAAATTAAAGAATTTTTTTAATTTTTATATTTACATACTTCAGACTACAAACATAAAAATAGATATCTAAAATTTTCCGCACCATTCATATAGTGTCTTTACACCGGCATGCTCACTTTTGACTTAGGGGATATAATCTGCTTATACGCACGCTCAAGGAAGTCTATGCTAGGAAACGTCCAACCAGAACCCTTGACCATATATTCTTGTTCACGACAAAGTAGTACGACTGCCAGTGTCAAACTAAGCTTCCTAACTGGACCCTGGCTGCTTACATAGATACCACACCAGCCAATGTAACTTAATAACTCCATCTGCTCTACCAACCCATCCAAGACTAAATATACTCACCGCTCATATTACAATTTAAACATAATTCAGCCCACACTCACTAAAATTCACCAAAAAATCGTAACTCTAACGTGCCTTTCACAGCATCATTGCCATCAGATACTAGTCAAACATATACTTGGAAAACATATCACCCAACATACCATCCATGTTAACCCAAGTCTTACCAGGCCACCCAACACCCCATCTCCTATAACCAAAGAAAAATTCAACCACGCCACCAATACACCAATCACAATATCCATCATAACTCAAGTGTACGAAGCAACTATACAGCTGATGTAGTCCCATAAATTAATACCCATTCTACTTGTTTTACCAACCAACACCGCTTATACCTACCAGCCATACCACCCACTATAACTACAGCATAACTCAACCATTCGTCCACACAGGCCATACAAAGCAAACATACCTCCCATACCAGTGACACAATCAACTTCTTCTCATAACATCCGCCTTGCTGACTGCCACCAGTCAAAATACCCTGACCACCCATACCAGACACTTTTTAACTCAAGCATATCTTAGCCTTATAGGACTCACTGACTTACACATACTGTCCACGCCATTCGACACATATCATCAATCACAAGACAGATATACTGTAAAAACATATAATCCAACTTACCAGCCATGATAAACCAAGCGTACCAAGAAAATTTATAGTCCAGACCAACTCGCAACACAAAAGTTCTTACTATCTGTCAAACTATCATTACTGACTGATACCAGACCAACCAACATACCATCACCTATAACCAAAGAAAAACTCAATTCAACCTTACCACCCAAAACATCAATCATACTATCCATCATAACTCAAGTTTACAGAAACTATAGAGTTCAGACCAGCCGAAACACAAACATTCCGGCCATCTGCTTTACCAAACGACACCAGACTATAAATACTCATAATATAACTCGAGCACACCTCAGCCCGCACTGAGCTTACCATAAATTAACATATTACTCATACTTTCTGCTCTACTGGTCGACACCAGCCAAAATATATACTAGTCACTATACCGCCATATCAACTATTATAACCCAGTTCATAACAGACTCCCCAACACTCCATCTCCTATAACCAGAGAAAAGCTTTACACAACTATATCACCCAATACACCAAGAACAATATCCATCATAAATCGAGCCACTATACAGCTGAGACCAGCCCATAACCTAACACTCATTTTACTTGTTCTACCAATCAACGCCACTTATCCCTACCAGCCATACCACACACTATAACTCTAGCATACCTCACCCATTCGTCCACTCAGGCCAACAAAGCAAACATACAGCCCATTTCAGTGACACAATCAAATTCTTCTCATACCATCCACCATGATGACAGACGCCAGTCAAAATATACTGACCAACCATACCAAACACTTTTTAACTTAGGCATACCTTAGCCTTACAGGACTCACCGACACACACGTACTGTTTATACCATTCGACATATACCAGCAATCACAAGACAGATATACTGGAAAACATATCACCCAATATACCATCCATGATAACCCAAGCATACCAAGAAAAATGCATAACACAGACCAACCCGCAACACAAAAATTCTTACCATCTGTCAAACGATCAATACTGACTGATACCAGACATAACCAACATACCACATCACCTATAACCACAGAAAAACTCAATTCAGCCATACAATCACCACCACCACCACCACCACCACAATCACCACCGATGACACTGCACTTAGCACTGTCACCACTTAATTAATAATTCTTTCAGAGAAGTAAATATACGTATTATATATATATAATTTATTATTTACAGTCTAATTATTTATTGTTTTTTAATTCAAACATATTTTCTCGTCACTGACATATAGATACCCACATTTTTGCAGGACAAACAAAATATCTGCTCTACCAACCATCATCAGACGAAATATACTCATACCACGTACTAGAACTCAAGCATACTTCAGCCCACACCCACTAAAATGTACCAAAAAATGTAACTCCAACATGTTTGTCATAGCATCATACACCAACCAAATATCATATCAGACACTAATAGAAATCACTCTATCAATAATCCATACCAATAAAATGCTCACCACTACACCTCAGACATACAAAAACAAAATTTGAGTGACTTTGCTGACCAGGAGTACTGAGTTCAATACCAACCATAACACAGCATTATTTAGTCGAGCAACACGTATCTCATATATGCAACATAACAACTACTCATTTCATATCACCCCACACCATCTATAAACCCCCCAAATATAACATATCAGGCAACATAGCTCCAGCATACTTAACAACCATAACGACAACCCATTGGTACTGAATACCAAAGGAGATATATATTACATTTCACCAAGACATTATCTTGCCTTAGCCATGCATCGTCGAAAGCCATACAATCCAGCATACCAACACACTATACAATAAGAATATATCAACGAACCACCGCAGTAGATAACCAAACCAACCAAAACATAAAGCCCAAACCATATAATTCGCTCTAACTCAACCATACCTCATTCATGCTATTAACGATACAAACGATATCAACCACCATACCTCAGAATTATTAATCAATCATAACAGTCAACTATATTGACTACCACTTCAGCTCTTCTAACTTCAGCAATTATACATATAAACAAGACATACCAGCAGCCTAGCCAATGAAAATATTCCAATTATAAGCTCCAATCATGCTATCATAAGATCAATACTAAAAATTTAACCATATATGACATTCGTACAGTCGTAAGATACCATATCATACCATCCAAACATACTAACCAACCATGTCAGCTAAGCATTCTGCCCTCTTATACTAACTAAATATCCCATCAAACCATTCCGCTCTTACAAACTGATCACACAATTAAACCATTCCCCTCACACCATCGAAGCTATACTTTTGTCATAGTGCCAAAACAACAGAACATGTGATCTGATCATACTAATCAGCATATTGGCTACATCAACCATACAAGAAACTAACCGTACAACCAAGTCATACCGATAGGTTATCAAGATGTATCAGACATTTAAAAAAAACCAAACCATATAGGCAGACAATATCTTCATGTTACTCCATTCATTTCAGCCATTCCAAGAGACCATACCAACCAAAAACACACAAGTCAGACATATAAACAAAACATATTACCAAAACAAGCTACCTATAAAAACCATACAGTACAAACCTTCTAGAACACCTCTACTAATGATGAGCATAAATACAATTTATAATATCATACTGACCACCAAAATATTCAAGCCATACATTCCTACCTTCTATACTAACCATCACACCTGTCATCATACCCAATGCGCTTCTGTTTAACAGCCATACAGGCATGTCACATTAGAAGGCAAAGCTATTCCATAAAAAACTCCCTCTACTACAATGCGCCAATCACACAGTTCAGACATTGCTACTACCATACTGATAGGTCATACAAGCAAGACACATCACCAAAGCAGTCAACCAATTAATATACCCAGGTCATCATATTGAATAGTTTCAAAAACAAGAGATACCGCAATCACATCTCTAGCAAATCTGTGGTGAAGGTTAGGACTCTCGAACGGTAGACGCGAGTACGGCCGACCAACTTGCAAAGGAGATGAAGTCGAAGGGTAGGTAAGGGCGAGACTAGTTTCAACACCAGATCACATCCACCTAATATGACAGCCTGCGAGGGTATCCATACAACCCTTGCAAATAGCAACTTCACTGTTTACTACAGAACTTATCTACCAAGCGATCGCAATACATAAAACATGCATAGATCTCGTCTTTCTAAATTGTAGTTTGATCGCCTGCCTAAATAGTTTCGGTTTAACTAATACCAGCTTTAATGTATTTCCTGTGGTTTTAACGTGTTGTGTATCATACTTGTCTGCTGCCCATTCATTTACATAGAGTCCACGCTCCTTCTGTGCTGCCATGATTCATGCATTGGACGTTGATCTTCTATACATTTTAATTGCCGTCGTCGATTATTTTACTCGATTGGAGCTTTGGTTAGAGTCTACGGACTGCCTCCATCGATTAATCGTTTTAATGTAACATTTTACTTCAGTATTTTAACTTGTATACTTTACGAAAAGGAGGCTTTACTGGGTAAGAAAGGCTGCCCTCCTTTATTCAAATTTCTCCACGAAACACTTTTGGTTATTCTAGTCATCAAACTTTCCATTTGTTTTTTTTTTTGTAACGTTTTAATATTACTCTGTTCGTTTTTCAATTTAATATTCATTGTGCTTGTAGAACAACATAATAATTTAAGTGCGTTTTGGTTCTTACTAGTCAGCTGAGTTACTGGTTGGAATTTGAAGGGTTTTGTTGAATTCCTGCTTGTTGCAAGTTAAATATTTATTATGGTTCAGAGCAAAGTTGTACTTTCAATGAGAAACGTTAAATACTTATTGTGCCCTTGAGTCATGCAATACTTTCAATGAGCAATGTTATACATCTATCATACTTTCAAGCTACTTAAGTCTCTCAAAGAGCAATTTTGCATGAATATTTTAATGTGCATTTTATGCATTGTTAGCTTAGTGCGTATAAAATTTCGATTGCTATATTTTTCACATGTTTAATTGCTTTTTCAAGGTGCTAAAGGTAAATTATTCAAAAAATAAAGTGTCTGAAAACTGACTTTGTACTTGTATTATTTGCGCTGTGGCACAATACTCCTGTTAATATAATAGTATTATATTTTTGGATAAATCGAAATTTTCCTTACAGTTAATATGTAAATTATAATTTTTCATTTGTAATAATCGATAATAAAACATGTGTGTTGGTAACACCTAGAAAGAAATAGTTCTCTTGTGAAATATTACTACACTGAGCGCACACGAATACGGTGTGTAATACTCTTGGTGTAATTTTCTAGACTTGCTTAAATTTAATTCCATTACAGGTTCGGAAGGTCAATGTTAAAAGTTTGGCAACCAAAAATTCTCGTCACTAGGTAAGCGCTAGTGTCGCATGTGTACTGGTGTTTCTCTATTTTCTACGCTAAAAAATAAACAGGACAATATTGCAATTAGCATAAATCAAATATAAAGTAACTTAGTAACTGAGTAAAATCTTTCTTTTTTCTAATTCACGTAGCTTAAAATCTTATTTTATATTGCCACCTAACGGCAGAAACATTCCCTATAAATAATTCTCCCATAACAAAAATCGTTTTGTTCCTAGCCTGAATAGAATAGATCTTAACTTGGTAAAACCTTTTTTTTTTTTTACACTAGGTAGAAGAATATCCCGGAAATATAACTTTAGCAGGGCTTCAGAAAAGTTGGAAGTAACTGTGAATATACTACGAGAGTATAGACCATACACGGGTATTTCACACGTTTCTGAAACCCTGTAAAAAATCTACTTGAAGGATATTCCTTCACCCCGTGCAAACAAAGCTTAACCGAGTCTAGAAAATTACACCAAAATACAGCGCACCGCATTCGTGCGCACTCAGTTTAACAATATTCTGAATAAGAACTATTTATTTCTAGCTATTACCAACATAGCCATTTTCTCACTGTTTTTATTAATGTTAATTATAAGAGAAATATTATAATTTATGGACAAAGTATATATCAAAATTTTAATTTAAACAAAAATAAAAAAACTTTTATGTAAACACAGGCATAAAACCTTGTGATAGGTGATATATTTTTTACATAACGAAACACGTCATACATGGGGTGATTTTTCAAAGTTTTGATATTAAAGTGTAAGGAAACTGCAAATAGATGTTATAAGCAGCACCCTTAAGGATGCCGGGCACCAATAATCTAATTATTGTATAATTATGCGAAACATTGTTCAACTCGTACGCATTGTAAGTGATCGCATTTTCCTCGAATAAAAAATTCCCCATTTTTACAGGGATTTAATAATTTTATGTCAAATACAGAATGATTCTGTTTTGTTACAGCCATATTAAAAATTACTATGTTGAAGAGGTGAAAAAATTTACAACATAAATTAATGCCGTGGGTTACTGCTTGACTTACGTAATCACCAAATGACACTTTAAAAAATATGTTAAAAATACGCAAAAATTTCTTTATATTTGATCATTTTTCCATGCAAATTGCTTGTTATTTGGTTATTAAAGGCTATTCGCGATAAAGCGAGCACTTTTGAAACCAACCTTAGAAAAATATCACTGCCCCTATATGCATATATATATATATATATATATATATATATATATATATATATATATATATATATATATATATATATATATATATATATTAATGGGAGCCCCGAGTAACATGCGCCCAGTAAGGTTGGTAACGATGGATGGGAAGTAGTTCCGTATCTCAACGTCGTATAAAAAGTGCTAGGTAAACATTTCTGATAACTTATCTCTATCGCTACCGATTTTTTTAAATCATCGAATTGTTAAAAAAAAAATATGCAGGCTTGTACAGTATATGTTACTTTTAAAATAATTTCACAATTTCACTTGACCGACGCATGAATAAAGTCACGAGGCCCATGGAAAAGCTAATTTTACTTAAGGCGGAAAAACAAACAACGTGTATACAAATAGATCTTAAGCAGGGCTTTCAAAAGTGCTCATTTTACTGTGAACAGCCTATACACATGTGCCACACGGTACCCCATGAGATTCGTTTACAACAAAACAGAGGAATTTTGTTTTTGACATCAAGTTATTCAAAAAATATTAATAGTAACATTTTTTATTTGAGGAAAATGTTATCACATACAATACTTACGAGTTGAACAATGTTTGCTACAAATTTAAAGTTATTGTAATTGTAATAGGTTTTTTAACGTCCCCGGTTTTATGCTGAAAAGCTTAGCAGGGGACGGTTTGCATACTATCTTATAAGCTAACTTAGTTTAACACCCATGCTTTACCCGGGATACGAACCCAGAGGGTCCCGCACCCCAGATCGGTGGCGCACCAGCCGACTGCGCCACGGGAGGTCGGCTTTAAAATGATTAATTGTTGGGGGTTAGACACCCCTAGGGGGTTGATAACGTGATTCGCACGAACCTTCAGCAGCGTTGTCGCCTTGCGGGTTGCCCGCGTTTACGCGCAGGACGGGCCTGAGGTAGTCGGGCCGGGGCACAGTGAGGAACATGGACGTGCTCCTGCCGTGCGGCTCGACGGGGGGGTGGCTGAGGCGCCTGCCGGAGATGTCTCTGGAGACCCTGGGGTGGGGCTCGTGGTCGCTGGACCTCCGCATGTCGGCCGTCGGACTCGTCGTGATGCTGACCTTCTTGCGCAGCGTCCCCTGGTGCGCATGGTCGCCGCTCGCCATGTCTGCAGCACCTCCTTCTGTCCGCGACACTTTGGCGGAGTGGTGTGTTTCTATTCGCGGTAAAATGAGCACTTTTGAAAACCCTGCCTAAGATCTACTTGTGTGCACGTTGTGTGCTCTTCCGCCTTATGTATAATTAACATCGTCATGGGACTCATCACTTTATTCATGCGTAGGGCAAGTGAAACTGTGATATTATTATAAAAGTATACATGTAACAAATCTTCTAATTTTTACACTTCGATGCATTAAAAGAAACAGGAAGCGAAATAAATAATTTAAGTTATCACGAATGGTTACCTAACACTTTTTATTCGACTTCAGATACGGAACTACTTCCCGCCCATCATTACCAACAATACTGGGCGCATGTCACTTAGGGAGCCCGTTATAATATATGCAGGTAGGAGCAGTGACTTTTTTCTAAGGTTGATTTCAAAAATGCTCACTTTATCGAGAACAGCCTTTAGCGTGGCACTCGAGTGTAGTGACAAATGCGCAAAGTGACATTTGCACCGTGTGTCACTTGCATGGCTTGATAATTTAGCATAGTAACACTTGCACGGAGATGCATTTGCACACTTGTATAGGGTGAAACTTGAGCATGGCGACTCTTTCGCAGAGTGACAACTGCATGGTGATGACTGCTTAGGGTGTCACTCAAGCTGATTGATAATTACAAATAGTGATATTTTCACAGTGTGAAAACTGCATTGAGTGACACTTGAGGATCGTGACTCTTGCGCAGAGTGTCACTTACACACTCAAAATTCGAATCAGTGCGAAACCTCTGATTCGCAGCGAAATTCAACCACTCTAATCAGTGAAAATGGCTTCACTTAGAATCAGCGGAAAACCACTGTCTCAGTGAAAAAAATTTCACTGATTGAATTAGTGACGTGAAACAATTTCACTGAACGAATAAGTAACGGCCGACTTCAGTGGCGAATTAAATATTGTTTTTATTGAATTTAGCAAAATAATTACGCGATGCAAACATATTTACGATAGTTTATTACTCACATTGTCAAGTTTACCTTAATTTTAAAAAGTAAAAACAATTCACCGGTGGCCAGAATCGAACTCGCACAACTTTCCCCCTTGGGTTTAAGGCCACTACTTTGCCATCTGCGCTACCATGCCACATTAAAACCATTGAGCAAAATATATTTGTTATAGTTTGGCCGCGAAATCGTGAAGATTTAAATTGTGTGACCTTCCTTTTGTTTTTAGTTTAATTGGTACCGTTATGATAGTTAAAACGAATTTATATATATATATATATATATATATATATATATATATATATGCACCCTCTTCATCACATTTACATTATATGCAGTTTAAACCTTCAAACAGAGTGCTGTGGCGATCACACGAAGACGAAATTAAAGGTGTAAAAACGGAATGAAAGGCTGGATGTTCTTATTATCTCATAAAATGGCGTTTTGAAAGATGGAACACATTTTAGAAAGTATTTTTGTATTGGTTTTATTAGTTTATTCGTTGTTGTTTCACTTGCTACACGTTGTTTAACGAACATTTTAAAAGTTTTTTGACGGCCATTTTTACACGCTGATCGATCAGTCAAAAATAAATCATTGATTAAACAGTAAAAAAAAAAATTACTGCCGAATCAGCGGAAAATGTCACTGAACCAATAAGTGACGGAAATCTGGCTTTTTTTTTTCACGGATTCATCGGTTAAATTCACTGAAGGGACTATTGAATCAGTCAGATACGTTTGACTGATTTGAAACAGTGAAATGCTCACTGATTCAGATTTAGAGTTCTGGCAACACCTCCGTCAGCGGCGTCTGCCTTCTGTCTGCAGCATTTTAGCGGAGTGTCATTGGCATAGTGTGGCACTTGAGTGTAGTGACAATTGCGCAAAGTGACACTTGCATGGCTTGATAATTGAGCATAGTAACACTTGCATGTAGTCGCATTTGCACAATGGGACACTTGCATAAGGTGAAACTTAAGCATAGTGACTCTTTCGCAGTGTGACAACTGCATGGTGATGACTGCTTGGGGTGTCACTTGAGCTAAGTGACATTCACAAACAGTGATATTTTCACAGCGTGACAACTGCATTGAGTGACACTTGAGGATCGTGACTCTTGCGCAGAGTTACATTTACAGAGTGACACATGAACAGTTTGACACTTGAGTATACTGAAAATTGCACAAAGCGGCATTTGCATTGTGGGACACATGCATAGAGTAACAGTCGAGCATAGTGACATTAGCACATTGATTCTTGCATTGGGTGACACTCGAGCTCAGTGATATATTTACAGTGTGGGTGCTGCATGGAAGAGCGACACTTATAAAGCGAGGTCTTTACACAGAAAGACTCTTGGATAGTTTGACAGTAGGGTATACTGACAATTGAGCAAAGCGAGATTAGCACTGCCTGACACTTATGAAATTTTCCCAGAGTGGTATTTGCACAGCATGTCACTTGCACAGAGTGCCATTTCAGAATAGCAACACTTAAACAATGTGGCATTTGTCAAAGTATGTCACTTACATGGGGTGAAACCTGAATATGGTGGCACATTTACAGTGACCAATTGCACAGCACTTGCACGAGATAACACTTGACGAAGTGACACTTACACACAGTGATGCTGGAATAATGGTTTACACATAGAGGTTCTGTCCTATTCCAGATATATATATAGTATGAATACACACTTCGGGAGGCTAATGTATGCACATCAACAACACTGGTTGAACCTAGCTTGGACAAACCCTACATCTGTATTTTAGTGGTGGAAGTGTGAACTGGCAAGCTACATGGCACAGCACAGAGCTAACGCACAAGTAATTGCCATGATACTCTAGATGGCGAGCACGGTTGACAATGAGCAGCTTGGCAAGTGACGCCACGACTCTCCATGTGCACTGTTATTTCAGATACTGCGGCTTGGTGCTGAAGCTATTCAAGCTGGAGGATGTGAAGTCTTGTCATCCCCGTACCATGACATAATCTTCCTACCACCTGTCTGCTGGCGCTATTTGAGGCAGACAGGTGGTTTGTGTTTTGACTGAAAGGGTCAACTTGTGTCCATATCATCTTCGGCTGAACTTTCCTCATGATCCATATTTTTGTATGATAAGATAGATATGTAATTTAAAGGATAAACTTGACTGTATACTTGTTGTTCACCGAGAAAGTACATCTGCGCGCAAGAACCAGTTCACCTTGCATCAGTTCACCACGCCCCACTGGTGTAAAGCATCACTACCCCGGCGACATACATACACGTAATTATATTAATAGTGATAACAAATATTACGGCTTATATACGTGTACGAATCCCAAGCAAAACACAAACACTGTGGATTACCGCCGTGTCGATGATTCGACTCAAGTACGTCAGGTTACAAATTATTTTGTACAACTCAACCAACGATTTATTCTCGGTCTCACGATAGAATGGCTTTCGGGTGCATATGAGAGTTTGGTGGCGGCTAGCTTGCAAGGACCAAAAAATATTTTGATTTTCTAATAAGTAAGCAAGGCACTTGTGTTGTTTTATGGTATGTAATATTTTATTATTTCCAATCGTGTTTATCACTAAACAAGCTTTAAACTATCGTTACATACAGCCAATAAATATGACAAATTAATTAATAAATTACACAAATTTCAAAGCAAAGAAAATTAATTTAATGTCTTAATCATGTATTATCTGAAAACTGAAATTCGTGGTTTGGGAATACGGTATAGATGTGGATGTAAAATTATAGCACGACGAGATTTGGGCGTCTCTCGAAATCGAGGTCTTGAGAGCCGATGAGGGTGAAGCGAGGTGAGTATGGTGCAGCGCCAGAATGCAGGAGCGGGGGGAAACTGGAAATCTCCGAGGAAACCCGCCAACCATCGGCATCGTCCGGCACGGCTCCCACGTGTGAAAATCAGTCAACAGTATTTGACTGATTCAACAGTCACTCCAGTGAATTTAACTGATGAATCAGTGGCAAATTTCCAGATTACCTTCACTTATTGATTCAGTGACATTTTCCATTGATTCATCAATCATTTTTTTCACTGTTTTTCAGGCGTTGGTTTTTTGGCTGATATATCAGTTAAATAGCCTGTAAAAATGGCCGTCGAACAAATTTTATAAATTGCCATTTTACAACGTGTGTCCAGTGAAATAACAACTCTTAAACTAATAAAACGACTACAAACTACTTTATAAAAAGGGTTTCGTCTTTTAAAACACTATTTTACGGGATAATATGAACATTGAGCCTTTCAGTTCTGTTTTTACGTGTTTCATTTCGTTTTCATGTAATAGTCACAGAGCTCTGTTTGTAGGTGGTGAAGAGAGTGTACTCATATATAAAATACGTTTTAAGCATCCCAACGCTACCAGTTAAAACAAAAAAGAAAAGTAAAGGCAAAGAATTTAAATCTTAAAGATTTCGACCAGAATTAAAACACACATATTTTCTGCCCGTTTTTCAATTCTTCTTCGTTGTGCAGACAGTAAGGTGATGGCCTATAAGCGAAATGGGAAGGGGTGCGAGTCCAATCTCGAACACAACCGAAAAATTTCTTACTTTTTAAAATTATGGTAAATTGCTCAATATACAAAGTAAACTGTCATAAATATGTTCATTTCGCGTAATTATATGGCTGTATCCAGTAAAAAAAATATTTAATTCGCCGATGCATTCGGCCGTCGCTTATTCATCAGTGAAATTTTTCCACTGACTCGAGTAGTTGAATTTTGCTGCTGATCAGTGGTTTTCCACTGATTCGAATTTAGAGCGTAGGTGGAAGGCGAGTTGCCTAACCACTAAACCACCACGACAACTCTTGCATTATAATTATTAAAGTTGTTTGCAAACAAAAAAAATATATTTTTTTTTAGCGTAACTATACGCATACCTTCATAAATCGTACGTTGGATTTGTATTTCCCTGAAACACCGCACGACGCGTGACACGGCGAGCAGCACCTACGCACTATTGTAGTTTATAGCGTGCGCACGCCAGCAACGCTGCGTGGGACTGGCACTATTTAGTAGCGCTTCGTGTCGAAGATTACCGAAGTGTGAAAACTTTGTTAACACGTTACTGGCAGCATATTTGCACCAGCCTCGTGACGTCAAACCCCATGCGTTTCTTAATTGTCCCGCGTCAAAGGGCAGAGATGCACGAAGGAGCTGGCGGAAGTTTTAAAACGCGAGAGTCACCCCTATACTCGTGAATGATCTCATAACAATACTAATTATTCTCGTTGTGTTCGTAGTGCAATTACTGCCTGTAATTGGTAATACTGAACGAATTGTCTGAAGACCCAGTAGTTGTGCGTGTATAAATTTAATGATCTATTCGATGAAGTCGTTTGAAGTAGCCAATGTGAAAATATTTCATTTTAGTTAGTTTATGTAACAGATATTCATTTATAAAAGTTTTTAGCTTTTACGATCATGGTTTTACTTCCACAACTAAATGCCAGTTTAGTTGACACCTTGCACGCCGTAATATGAAATATATTTTTCTTTTAAATGTGCAGGAGTGAAATATTAAATTTTGGAATTGCATTTAAAATATTTAATTAGATTATCAATTGTTTTAAACATATTTATTTTAATAAATTATATCTTATAAGGATACAGTTTTTTAAATCGGAGGACTTTGATCAATCGTTATCTGATCGAACTATAGTGCTGAGGTATTCAAAAAGTCGGACAGGCATATACACCGTTTCAGATGACGTATTCATTACACACGTTTATCATAAGGCATTTTCTTGTCTGAATGATTGGCGACGGTCAAAAAATATTCATGAAGTAAATCCATTAGTAAATACTCTATTTAATTGTTATCTTTCAACATCGACTAATATGTAATCCGGCTTTAAAGATTCATACCTCTTAACACACTAAATAAAAATAACATTCCTTGGTGTGGCGATTTCTTTGTTATCTTTCAACATCGACTAATATGTAATCCGGCTCTAAAGATTCATACCTCATAACACACTAAATAAAAATAACATTCCTTTGTGTGGCGATTTCTTAGTTGCTTTCATGTCATGTTTTCTATGAATATTTTAGTGAACGCGAATTCCTTATTCATTCTGTAACTAACACGTACTTTTGTCTCTTTTGGGATATGCTGAAGTTTCCCGTCTCTTATATGTCAGATACGTAACCTGGTCGGAAGTGTTACAACTACAATTCTAATGTAGAAATGTTAAGTTTGCCGTTTTCTCTTTTAACCGGAGTAATGATTAGAGTAGCGTCATTTTTTTTTTCTTATTTTAACACGTTAAAGTTCTCGGTTGATTATTTAAAAACCGAACTTGAATTGGTTGTTCCGATGTGTGTTTAGGTGTGTGAGTATGTAAGCGCGCACTGTGTATCTTCCTCCCATGACTTTTATACCAGTACGCCTATTGCATCCAAACTTCGCTCGCATTTATCTCATTAGTCTGGAAAAAAAATTCCTTCTATTTATCCACATATTATTTTCTAGGTAATTTAGGTTTTGTGGAACAACTTGCTGTAATTTACATACAAGGCTTTATTGAATTTTACACATTAAACTGTTAAACATTTCCACTTTATAATTCATTTTCAATTTTAATTTAATTTTTACTGATAAGAAAATTTTAAATAATTTTTTAATGATATTTCGGGCAGTTTTGACACAGATAGTGACATAGAACTTTTAACCTACTATGTTTAATTTCAGTAATTTTTTACTTTTATAATTAAGACATTTTATGTTTAGTCCATTCGTGGTTACTTCCAACTTTTCTGAAGGTCTGCTAAAGTACTACTTTCAGGATATTCTTCCGCATCGTGTAGACAAATCTTAACTAATTCAACATCTAAGAGACAACGAACCTCATTCGTGCGCTCTTAGTTTAATCATATTTTTGTACAAGACGTATTTTTTACCACACAGTGCCAGCGCCTCTATTTCCTCTCTCTTATATTTGTATCGGTTATTAATAAAATATGCACTTTTATGTGAAAGGTAAAATGCAAGCAAAGACTCAGTCTAATCGAGAATAAGATACTCGCAGGTTAACAGAAGTACGAAACCTTGTAAAGTATGTCCTATTTAGGAAACAGCCAAACATGTTATGCCTAGGGTGTGATCTTTAATATTACTAACACTTGTATTTTTAAACTTTTCCAGTTCATACCATACATAGTATAAAATTCCTTATACTTATTTTATCATTTAAATCACACATTCCTACCCTTTAATATTTCTATAAATTCATTAATATTACTCGAGTAGGGGAACGATTTATATCCGTTACGCCTTGTTTAATTTGTTGTGATTTTGTTGTAAAAATATAGACTTGTAAAACTCATTATCGTGTATACATAAACTATGTAAGCAATTTCACTTAACTTTGTATGCTATCTGTATCTAGTAGAACCATCAAATTCTGTCAGCTAACGTCAAATCAAATATAACTGTTTTTTTGCAATGACCCGAGAAAAATCAACCGATTTGCTATCCCTTTCCCGTGGAGTAAGAGATCCAGAACGCTTTTGTGGCCTATAAACTGTGACGCGTCGTAAATTGTTTAGATGCCTGCGAATGGTGCTTATGTAGTAGGCTAATTGAGACATACGTTGTTTAAAAATAGTAGAGTAGGTGTTGGCCGCAATAAACAACACTGCGACGCATTTTTAATTTGCGGATATATTAATTTTAGAGGTGAGTGACAAAAATCAAATGTCCTGTTTAAACAACACGCGCGTCTTCCATTATACACAGTCTGTACATAATACCATAAATTTTTATTTTGTTCGCGGTATCTTCACACGTTCTGTATAAAACTAATTAAGAGTCACGCCATGGATCGCAAATTTGCTTGTTTCCTAATTAAATCATAGCTTGTCCTTTTATAGTTATGTTAAAGGTAACGTAACTTCTTTATTGGTTAAATAAAAATCTTACCCAGTTTATTTTTTTGTCTTTGAAATACAATAATTTTATATTCACTATTAACCCTTTCGTTGGCAGTGTAGACAATTGCCTACATGTTACATGGGAAGGTAAGATTTGCTAGGAGCTGTACTCTGTTAGTCTCAGTGGCGAATGCTATTCTTCTAACTCATTGGTAGACCGTGGAGCTGCTCTGCTTTATGATTGGTTCATATCTGTGACCACTAAATACGTTTGTAGATCATAAGTTTAATTACCGAAACAAGTTACTTGCTAACTTCACTACAGCAAGAATCAAATACTATGTTATTTGCAACAAAATACATCTTAAATTAATGTGGGAATGAAAGGACTAGCTATTAATAAAAATTAACGTAGTTATGTTGGCAATAATTTTAAGAAAGAGTTATTAACTACGTAAAATGGCGTTATTTTTTAAACTAGTATTTATTATTGCCATTGTTATAACCCAGATACTTAATTTTGCAAACACGCTTCATTGTTACGTATAAATATATACGTATTTTTTAATTGTCTATCCAGCGCACAATTAGGGCGAGTACAAGGTGTTTTCGAAACTTGTTTACGTGTTGCTTACACGTGGCGGCCTGGCGAGAGGATACGTAGTAAGTAGCCTGGAAGTAGAACTTCGGCAGAGCTTGAGAAAAGCTGAGCAGGATGTATCCACGGATAGCCTGTAATGACACAGTTTGAGTTGGAACTCGGGCATGTTTCATTCGCATTCCACTATGAGCAGGACGTGCCATCATATTCAGTTTTCATTCATAACAAAACCTTAAATAAATATACATTTCGTTTTTTTTTTTTTTGTTTATAGATATCTCACATTACACTTAGCATCTCACATTATTCACTAATTGTTTCATATGCCTTTCCTTTTTTTTCCTAATGCGTGAATCCGCGTAAATAAATCATTTTGATTTAAATTTGAAAGACATATTCAGATGCTCATACTTGCCTTCACACAAGTTCTTTGCTTCAGGATGTCGCACTGTGTCGTCAAGACTACGCTGCAGCCGAGTCTTCGTAACTGAGCCACCTTGCAAAGACTCCTTGAACACTCCTCGGTTAGTGTGGAAGGGAAAGGGCGTGGTTGAGGAGGGGAGGGGTTGCGTGAACAGTTCGTGACCAGCCTCAGCAATACACCACGCATGGTGTTACCACACTGTGTAAGCCTTTTGGAAACGCTAATCACACTTACAAACTTGTGCACGCCTTACACGCGTGCCTTGCAACGGTTTTTTTTCTCTCCCCGCCAGCACAGACGTAATACTAATCAGACAGCTTAGTCCTGAGTCCTAGTCGGATAATACCCGTTTCAGTGGAGTTCGGAGTGTTCATACCGCCATTTTGTTTTAAGTTCGTAACACTCTCGACACTTTCAGTCAAAAATAAATATATAATTTTAGGCGTTGCAACAAACGAGTCTTTTGTTCAGAACTGCACTGATATCCAGACGACACTTTGTCTTACATCGGGACCAACAGAAATCTGCCCGTGCTCCATGTTACTGGCAGCCGTGGTTTATGAGGCTACGGAACATAGCCTCAGCAGCGAATGACGTCTCCCACACGTAGAGAACCTTTCTCATTGGACGGTGTGTTCTGCTGTGTACAGTGCAGCCCATTGCAGCTGCGTCGTACGCGACGTCCCAGATAGAGGGACTCCGTGGCTGAAAGGGTCAAACCCACATTAATTTACTGTTTCAGTTGTCGCAAACAAAAAATCTTATGGCGTGTCTCGTACTTAAGTCAACACACTTGTTTCGATGTCAGCCAATGAACAGCAGGCTGTGTGTTCGGCTTCAGTTATATAAACCAATTATGACAGACCAGTAAGGAGGTTTGCGAATAACTTATCCACGGTTAAGTCCATTGGTCATTGGGTTAGTACAGACCAAAAGTTACCTATATGCTATTGACGATAAAATTAGCACTTTTGAAAGCCCTGCTTAAGATCTACTTGTATGCACGTTGTGTATTCTTCCGAATTATGTAAGATTGGCATTGCCATGGGTGTCATCACCTTATTCACGTGCTGGTCAAGTCTTCCACGTAACATTTATTTACCGCATCGCTATCTTTCACAGCCATACCCAAATTACGTAATATATGTCCGTTCAAATCACAATTCCCATAGCGATTTTTGGTTAAATAGCTATTGTAATGATTTGAATGATAATGTTTATAAAAACACGAGTGTAATTACAAACATTTCAAGCAATATTAGCAATGATTTGCAAAGTAATGAAGTTAGAATAGAAGAACGTTTAAATGGATTTAATAAGGATTTTAACGATATGACGAATATAGTTTTTACAACACAACTTGCAAAAATGCAAGAAAATTTAAGAGTTGGAATTAATGAAGTGGTAAGCGCTACGATTACAAAACCACTTGAAACACGAATGGAACAAATAACGCAATATATAAGAGATGAATTGATTAATAAAAGATTTGGTTTAGTTACGCAAAACAGATTTTAGATAACAAAATAATGATTTGAAAACACGAATAAATTATTTTATAAATGATTTGAAAGCTAAAACTTTAACAATATTAGATGTTGTTTTAAGTAAAGCCGATAAGATCGAAAAAGCTCAAAGTAATCGACCTACTACATAAGTTAGAAATGCAACGACTTAATTCATATGTAAATAGATTGAATTTAATGTAATATAATCAAAACATGTCGGCCTCTGCTTCGGAATTACATCAAGTTACATCTGATGTGAAGGAAAAATATTTACAAGTCAAACGAGCTCGTGTGGAACAGGGTGTTTAAAACGAAGAAAAATTATACCTGTTACGAATAGAATAGATGCATTGCATTGTGTGTTGAATAAACCTAATGAAACAGCTTTGGAAATTAAAACGGAAGAAGCTTTAACAAAGAATAGTAAAAAGCAACCCCTTTCTCATTTTACACTTCGTTTTTTAGCTTTAAAACGACATGATAACGTCTAGCTCCTGTGATATTCGGTAATTACGTTTTTGCTTGACAATAAAATTAAAATAGGTTATTACGTAACTGATGTGAGTCAAGGATTTTTTGAATTATTGTTTAAGAATTTTCCAAATGGATATTCCGACACCGATTTACAAAAATATAAAAAACTTATTCGTCGAAAGAATGCTAACAGTCGTTCAGGAGATGAAAATCGCCCGAAAATACATTTAATAACCGGTATTGTCGGAACTGGAATATATAAAGATGAAATTGGCGATCTCTTTTCACCTGTATATTGGAATAATCCTAATGAATTGGTCAATAGATTAAAACTTCTCATCGCTTCGAGAGAGTCTGGGAATAATTCACATACGAACGAAATTGTTTCTATTATTGAAGAGTTGAAAGAAGGCTATTATAGTACCAATGACGTTTAGTAAGATTGCTCAAGAGCTTCACGCTCCTGCAAGGATAAGCTATTATAAAAAAAGAGTTATAACTTATGGTTTAAATTACCTTTTTCAATCCGATTTGTGTGAAATGACATTGCTTTCCACATACAATAAGGGACACAAATATATTATAACCATGATAGACGTTTGTTAGAAATATGGTTGGGGTATGCCTCTGAAAACAAAACTGGGAAACAGGTTAGCGATGCAATGAAGATCGTTTTGAAAGAGAGAACACCCAATTCGCTCCAAACCGACAGAGGATCTGAATTTTTTCTACACCGTTCTGGAAACGCCCACACAGCACTGGGATGTCCGAGGGATATCTGATGGACATCCTTTCAGGTCATGTAGTATATGCCATTGATATCCTATGATATCCCTGGGATATCCACAGGACTACCAAATCATCACATTCAGGACCTCTACTGGATATCCCTCCAGGACCTCCAATGGCTATCTCTCCAGGACCTCTACAAGATATCCCTCCAGTATCTCCACTGGATATCCCTCTAGGATCTCCGCAAGATATCTCTGCAGGATCTCCATGGTATATCCTTCCAGGACCTCCACAGGATATCCCTCCAGGACCTCCACAGGATATTCCTCCAGTATCTCCACGGGATAGCCTTGCAGGACCTCCGCAGGATATTCCTCCAGGACCTCCGCGGGATATCCCTCCAGGACCTCCGTGGAATATCCCTCCAGGACCTCAGTGGGATATTCTTGCAGGACAATGGGGAAATCCCTGCATGTCCTCCCAGGGATACACTAGCAGCATCTCGATGGAATATCTCCACATGATACCCGTGGAGTTTTCCTACTTGTTGTCTATAAGACAATTGCCTGTCTTCAAAAATTACTTTGCTGATATGTCCATTTTTATTCACAGCAGGAATCCCAGAGTATTCACATCCAAGTACAGTGTTCTTAATACTTTATATACAAACATGTGAAAATATGACCTCTGTAGAATGATAAGAGTTGACCAATAATTTTACCTTAATTGATGTTGATGGTGCGTACAATGCAAGTCCTCCAATGAAATATGTAAATATGGATACAGGGCACATTTCATTATGATTTATTGACAGAATATATATATATATAAATATGTAAAAGAATTTTCTCACAATTGTATCACAGCACAAAACTGGTTAAACTAAGAAAATACTGTTGCACAAATTCAGAGAATATATACATTAAAGCAAAAAATTTAAGCAAATGTGTGCATATATGAAAAAAATAAATTCCAACAATCAAATGAGCTAAGTATGTGGTTAAATATAAAAAAAGATCAGAAAATAAATAGCATTAAGGACATATAATATTCTTACAACTTTGTGATGCTGTCAAATGCTCACCATAATTTACACAAATTGGAAAACGAAATATTCCAAGTACTATGCATATAAACTACCTTTAATAATAAGCACTACACAGGTAAAAACTAAATAATACTCAATGCAAGAAGTAAATACAAATAGCCTGACATTTTTATACTGCCTAAGGCAACAATCTCACAAATATATTAAACAGGACGACTGCAAAGCTTCAAATTTATCAGTTTACTATTCAAAAGGTATGCTATTTCAAGAATGGATTACAAGCATTTATTTGTACTAAATATGGTAGGGCTATTTTATTACCAGCACAGCAAAATACCACAGCATGCTCGTCTTTTACACATTGAAAATTGCCAATTGCAATTACCATATTTATAGCAGAAAGCAGCAACGATGTTAAAAAAAATTACCATTACCCAGACCTGCCAATGCTATGGAAACGTTTACCACGCCCACGCCCCCCCGGCCCTTTTAAAACATTCGCTACTGGTGATGCTTATAAGCATCGGGCAGCAATCAAGCATTATCATCTGAATCCAGTGCAGTAGAATCCAGATATGGTTCACTGCATACTTGGTCAATTTATTTTCATTATTCTCCCTGAACACCTTTAAAATGTATTACATATTAATAAAGTACAATTAGGACCCGTCATGTTTTCCACATATGGGGTTGTTATTGAAGGATGGTATTGATAGGAGTGTTTGGGAAATTTTGGATCGATTTTGACACATCCTGACATACACCAAAATAAGGGTGATATCTATTTTTACAATGTTCACCAAGTTAAACACAATGCGTAGCGACCAAAGAAAGTACAAAAAAACTTATTTCCCTCAAATTTCAAACTTTTCTTAAGTGAATTTTTCACACTTCCTCAAAAACGGGTCTTAAAAGAGGGGTGATCTTAATAAAAAGGTGTCTCAACAGCGAGGTTCTACTGTACTACATTTTCCCATCATCATACCAGACACAAAACCTGACGACGCACACTGATATTGCAACAATTGCAAAAATTTTCGTTGTGGTGAGAGACTGGATGCCGTCTTGTTTATTTAATAGTGGATCAAACTGCACTCTCCCAATGCCTTCATAATGAACAGGATGAAACTACATTTAGTAGATCATATGTATGGTTATACTATATCAATGTTTTTATGAATGCATTGAATGGACTTGTATAAAAATTATCAGTTTACGCAAGCATTCAGGTTTTTTTTTATTGTGACTTTTCTCGAACTAGAATAATTTTATGCAAAATATATTGCAGCAAATTTTAATTCTTCTGAATCAGTTTCAACAATCATCTATTCATAAGATCACAGAAAACAATAATTGTATTGAATTCATAAATTGGAATCCACTGGCACCAAACCTGAAGGTTAAAATATTTACCAGACTGTTTTATTTTTTGTTATAGTTTGGAAGACAGAGTATTCTTTGGTAAACATTATGTATTAACAACAGCCTACTGTATATTGCGTTAAATTGCAACATAATGTAGTGGTACACACATTATGCACATTTCCAACTCACATACTTAATTTTACACATTGTTACAATGTATGTTAATTTTCAGTATGGAGGAGGGGGAGGGGAAAGTAGGAATGAGAAGAGGCGTGGGAAATATCTATGTTTGTTTTGTTTAATATCATATTATTACTACAAAGTAGATTTAGGTTACTTCAGGTTTGTGTTAATGAAGTTTCACTGTAAATAGGCTTGTAATACAATCAGTCGAAGCCAGCCCGTGATTTTGAAAACTAGGGCCACTCGATCAACAAGCACCCCATCCCCTATTTTTTTGGTCCTGCCACACACATATCTTAATGTAACGGGTTTGGGTTCTTATAGAAACTTAAGGCTAAATTAAAAATAAATATGAAGCATTTGTGCGATTATATATTAGACTAATCTAATACAATATAAATTAAGATTTGTTCATTTCATTTTTCCCCTCGGTTAGTCACACTAGAGTAAAGTGCACATTTAGCTACATCCATGACTATGAGGAAGAAATGAATTGGAGTTGGAAAAGATCATTGAGTGCCATTACACCATTAAATCTTATTTTTATCAAGTGCATCGTGTAATCCTTTTTATTGGTAAATCTGATTTTTTTTTTTTTGCATTTCTGGTGGTGGCCCATCTGACTTGGCCCAAATTAGGTCCTATATTAAAACCCTCTTTTTATGTGCTATATTCCCTCTCTTAACATTTTCAGATTTATGGTGTTACCTTTTACTTGTTTCCGGATTCCTTTTTACACAAGTTGTAAAAGTGTTTACCATTTTTTCTTTCAGATATTAGTAAATTTTTGTGGTTTCTTCTGCAATATTACAGCAGGGTTACACTATATTGAATTACATCCAAACTCTATCTTCATAATATGTCTTGCGTACTGTATGATTTTACTACTTAGGCAGAAGCTGCTAAATATGTTAAGAACAAAATTGAGCCAAATTTTATTGCAATAACACCATATCTTTATGAAGCATTTTCCCACAGGAGTCTGCCAGCCACAATTGCCTCAGTAACGTTCCAGGTGATAAAGTGAAGAAAAGAAAGCAATTATTTCGTCTATATTTCTGGAACTTTCAGATCAAATTTTATTTGTTGCGGCATCTGCTAATGCACTTAGAAACTGTATATAAAATGTATACAAAAATATTAGCAAGTTATTGACAATTCTGCAAGTTCAATATGGTCACAATTCTTTCCCTTTAGAATTACACCTGAAATTCAGAACAATTACATACTTAAAACTGTAACACTTGTAGTTGGACTCTTTAGTTAGCAATCACAAGTGCACAGAACTAGGGTAGAATCCTAGTTCAATGTTCCTGTATGTAACCTGTTCTTTATTAATAAATTACTTTTAGAGGATTCCTAAATCAGTTTCTCAGTATGAAATTACTCCGTTCAGATGTGTTTGAATGATACATTTTTGGTCCCCTCAGACTTGTATGGTACTCAATGCAAATACTAAGCAAGGTATAATTTAGTAACCTAAGGCAGTAAAATGACAATTTAAAATTATGTGTGTATATATATATATATATCAGAATTTATTTATACACTAACACATATTCACATACAGGAAATACATGTTCATTCTTGGGTCTTTTCAGCCTCTGGCGATAACAGATTTGTCGACCTGAAAAAGTATTAAGCATACACACATGAATATCTTAATATAAAAAAAACCTAATATTAACATTTAAATTGTTATGGTCAACTAGGTTAAATTATGAAACACTAGGCTAAATAAAACAATTCTGGTAGTCTCAGTTACAAAGGCCACTTTCTGACAGTTGGATAGAACCACAAACATTGTGCCGGTGGCATAAGACATGGCGCCATTTACAATGCCTGTCATCAACTTTTACCTGCTTTTATATCCACACATGTTGGCAGCACCTACCTACACATTATTAGTACTTCATTACTATTTTAGCATCACAGTATTGTTTTTCGTGTTCTGCCCCTCATACCACCTCTGAATAAACCTAACAGAGATAAATTGTTTTCAATAATGACTTGAATCTCACATAACGAATCATTAACATAGATAGTATCATAAGTAATTCCCATACACTTTCACTGCAACCAGGTCAAAACAGGCACTAGAGAAGTGTTTGCAGTATATTTTGTGTGCAGTTACAGTAATATTTGATATGTTATAGGTGTACAAAACCGCAGTTAAAACTATACTTCTCTTTCAGTAAAAGACACTTTTTTTTTTTTTTTTTTACTTTGGAGTCTCATTAAAGTTTGATAGTAGAAAGTTTTCGGCAATTGCACACTTTGGATGTGGTAGTTTCTGATTTTGCGATAATTTCAGACTTTTTTTAAAACACATGTACATACAAAACTTCAAGTTTTTAATTTGCAGTATTTATTTATTGTATCCACTTACAGCAATTGATTTAATTATGAAACATACTCTTTCAAGTGTCATAATAACTGAGGCAGAAGGATATGCTATCTAAACAACAACACTGACCCTACTAACCAGAAATGTCAAGAATTGGCCTTCGTAGATGAGACTGAGTATATCTAATCCACAAGTACAATTAACAAAAACTTGCTTATTTCCTCACTGGGCTAATTATCATGCAGCCAAGAGTTACTAGTGACAAGAATATATGGGCAATAGCAATAATACCGGAGATTTTTACCCAAGTGTGTTATAAGAACTCATGGTTGACGTCCATTTTCCATGTCTATATTACACTTTGGTTTTTACGCGCTAATGTAAAAAAAAAAACGGAAAATTTCTTATTTACGTAATGCATGTTAATACACAGCTAACGCCTAACTAAATTGGCAAAAAATACTACATTTCATTAGTAAAATAATTATTTATTTATACTAATTATATATATAACATTCCTGCGTGGCATTGACAAAAGGAAATGCACATTGTCTAGAAACTTGTACCACAGAATTTTATTTTACATAAAATACTTGCTCTTGATAGCATATTTCTTGAAATGCTACATATTAAAAATTTTGTATGTAAGTGTGCATTTTTGCTTGCTGTATACAGCATTACGAAAATAAAAATAAAACTCTGAAATGTTAAATTTTCAAGACATAATTGCGCTAAAATAAAACCATATCATCTTCTATATACATAACAATTCTGCACATTTTACCATTTAATATGCATTTTGAGTATCTTACTATTTCGAAAAGCCTATCAATTTGTTTTGTGGCATTTAAACACAATGAAGGTGTTTATGCAACATCAAGAGAATAACAAAGGAAAATATAAGGAATTTTCATGTTTAGTACCAACTAGTAATGCCAAAAAATGGCAAATAAAATTGGTTAATTTTGGTGTTTAAACAAAACAAAATTGTTGCAAAATTTGGGAGTATAAATACAGAAACTATGTAAAATTTTGGCGTAAAAATTTAAAATGGAGTTGAAAATACTCTGATATTTTTGTGTATGAATATTTTTAAATTTAAACTCTAAGTTAGGTAGGTCACCTACGTCCGAATCAAGTCTACAATAATTTATCATCAATACAATAGAACAACCTTTTACACTTCCACGTATTACACTCACCACCTTGCACTAGACTACTTTTCCTTTTGCCCATGTAGGGGCCATGGTGGCTAAGCGATTAGCACACTCGCCTCCCACAAAGGCGAACCGGGCTCAATCCCCGGCTGGATCACCGGATTTTCGCAAGTGGGAATTGTGCCGGACGATGCCGTTAGTCGGCTGGTCTTCTCGGGGATCTCCCATTTCCCTGTCCCTTCATTCCGGCGCCACTCCATATTCACTTCAATCACCCTCATTGGCTCTCAAGACATCGCTGTTAAGAGCCGCCTAAATCTCTTCACTTCACTTTGGCCCAAATAATGCTCATAGAGTATAGATTTCTCCCATCCTTTTTAAAATCTTTCCATTTTCTCATTTCCCCTTAATTGCTTTGAAATTATAATCTAACAAGCCTCGTTATTATGTAGAGTCAATATAGGATTAAAATAACTGCAATCCAATACTCATTATCTAGCTTGAATGAAATTAACTAAATTCCCAAAATTTACTGTGCGTGATGAGTCTAGTAGTGATACTGATCCCAGGTCTAGTGTAGTTGCAAGGGTTTTACTGCTCGAATTTTGTTTGACATTTAAAAGACATTTTAATTCAATTAATCGAAGTGATTAGAATTTAAGTGCATTTCTTTTCCAGTAATTTCCCTATGACACATGTGTTTGCAGTTATTCTAGCTTTCATAATCAGCAGAACATTATCAAATCAGAAGTCTCAGTACAGTTTTAATCAGTTGTCAAATGGTAACACATTGGTTATCTAAACAAGCTGAAATATAGAGTTTGATATTGTTCGTGCCAACCAGTAAGGCAGGCAGGCACTGATCTAGGAACTAGTACACAACTATTGTAGCAGACACATTTTTCCTGTTCTCCCAGTGTGGCAAGAAGAGGGGAGTCGCACTGCTGCTAAGGTGTGAGTGCTGTTCGACAAGTCAACCAGCCAGGTGGGCACGTAGCTTGCCTGTATCTCACAGTACTCAGCTGCCCAACGAGTGATTAAACGCGTGTTTTTTTTTTTCAATTCATGTTGTTTGAAGTGTTAAATCTAATAATTGTGTGAAATTACCAGTGTTTCTATGCTATTATAGCAGGGGAAAAGGTAAATTATAATATATGTGAGGTGATTTGTGTGTGTATGTGTGTGTAGTGTGGTCAAATGGACCGAAGTTGTGGAGTGCTTATTCGTATACGCAGTATGAATGGTGAATGATTTGATGAGTATTGATTAAATTAAATGAATTTTTTGGGAAAACTTTTTTCGGAAAGGGGTATAATTTCACTCTACTAATTACATAGAACACAAATTTAATAGGAGCATAAATATTTGACCAATAGAAACTCCAAAAACGATAGCGGGGAGGGTTATGAAGATCAGAGAATTTTGGGGTAAAACGAGTGAAACATATGTACATTGTTTAATATTTACTGACGATATATGTTAAATTTCAAAAATAATGTACAAGCGTAGCCAAACATTATGCACCGAGCCAGAGTCCCAGCGCCAGCAGGGGAGTAAATCCCCAAAACAGTAATTCAAGGCGCGCCTGAAATTTTTTTGGTGGTGACGCGAAGCGTCACTCATCAGTGAAGCTTGGAGTTTCCCCATAAATTGCTGTCATGTGTAGCCTATTTTCACTAAGATATAATGTATGTGTTTTGCAATTTAACATTTTTTTTTTTTACTATTTGTAATATTGTCCCATGAAAACCTGTTTAATTGCAAAAAAAAAAATTGAACTGAACATGACCTAAATTGACAATATTACCCATACAAGCTACAAATACGATAGCGGGGAGAGCTATGAAGATCAGGGAAATTGAGGGTTAAGAGTTTATAATGAAAATGTACTTATTTTGTATTTTTTTAAACCCACAATTTCCCTGATATTCATAGCCCTCCCCACTACGGTGTGTGTAGTTTGTATTGGTAATATTGTCTATTTAGTTAATGTTTCGTTCAGTTCGTTGTGCAATTTCATTAATAAATATTACATTATTTACACATTTTTCACCCATTTTACCACACACTTTCTCTGATCCTCAAAGCCCTCTCCACTATCGTTTTTTGGGGTTTCTATTGGTCAAATGTCGATGCCCCTAGTAAATTCGTGTTCTGTGTGATTAGTAGAGTGGAATTATACCACTTTCCGGAATTTTTTTTTCTTCTTCTTCAGTAAAGCCCCTATTCTTAAGAATTATCTTCTTAAGAATTACTCATTTTTAAACTGCACTTGTAACTTAAAGAGGCTTTTAACATACAGGATAACAGGGCACATTATCACAGTAGAACCTTGTTAGGATAGTACATTTCTAAAGAGACCCAAGAAATGTCAGCCTTATGTAAGAGAGAACTATTGAAAAACATATTTATGGACCAAGAGAAGGCATCTTACAAGGCAATAAAATGTTGTAAGAGGATGATATCATAACTGGATTCCACTGCCTATTCACAAGATACGCGATCAAGAATTCAAGTTATAGAGACAAATGCCAACCAAAACACATTTTGATAACTTACTTTTGTCATATAATCACCCTGTATTTTGAGTGACTGAGCCATGCTTTGATGTACACAGCCACATCTTTGTCCGTTGATGACTTTATATTTTTCCGAGTTACTTATGTGAGAAAAAAAACACGCATTTTTGAATCACTTTTAATAACTGTAAAATACATACAAAACTATTTCAGACTGCGAAGTAACTTTCTCAGCTAGATGCACAACGTATGAAAAGATACAGTGGTAAATTATGGATACTGTAAATTAGCTCTCAAATTATTATTTTTGAATGTTTAAGTAGATAGGACTGAGGCAAAGGATGCTGATTCCTAA
Organism: Dryococelus australis; assembly: GCA_029891345.1. Classification (NCBI taxonomy): domain Eukaryota; kingdom Metazoa; phylum Arthropoda; class Insecta; order Phasmatodea; family Phasmatidae; genus Dryococelus; species Dryococelus australis. Next base: position 71,839,065 of record CM057006.1, on the reverse strand, counting down.
TTAAGTGGTACCAAAATTAGTACACAGCAAACTTGCATATTTCTTGACCTCGCACAAAAACTCACATAACCTAGCAATATGCCAACTTGTTAGCTTACGATTTTTAAATACCTATAAACCGACTGCAACCATACACTGAAGGATATTCATACACAAATACAAACGTACTAAATTCTGAGACAGTCATTTCCAGATTTTATTCATTTTTTTATCTTTCAGAAAAGCCACAATTATTAAAAATTACCAATGACTAAAAATGTTATTATTCGCCAAACAAATCTAACCTATAATTTTTTAAGGAACTCGAGGGTTCAACTGAAACGTAGCAGACATGGGTGAATCAATAAAACAGGCTTGACCTAACCAAAAAATAGGATTATCAGTAGTTATAATTGCAAACATACAATATAATATAACATACAATATAACGTACAGAACAAAAATAAAACTCGCCAATATTCAGCTTTTTAAACTATGCTCATTCACAAGGTACATTGTAGCAAGACGAATTCACATTTCCACTAGCAAATGCACAAAAAACAAGTAACAACACGTCATGTTTAAAATGTGGTAATGGTATTTTTAAGAGATTATAGTGGCCAACACCGTAGACACCCACAGCCAAAGATAAAAAATATCAATTTAGAAAATGGAATTCACGAAAATGAAACTTTAAATCTCAAACAACAAAACTCGAAAATATTCCAGACATCGCGAACAGGAACAGGGCCACAGGATAAAACAACTATGGATCAATGAATTCCCTTCCTATTTCTGGTACACCTTCGGGTATCGGAGATAGCCGAAGGAAAACCGAGATGATGTAATACCTCCAAACGGCCTAACCATGGAAGTAATAGATGGGCCTAACCGATCCCAATATATTTTGAATATTTACGTATTTCGAGAAACTGTACAAAATCCAATTGTTATAAATAGTAACAAAACTTCCATACACATGGATTTTCTCCTGATTTCAACTTAATTGAAAGAGTAGGCTATCACAGAAATAGTTCTCATATGTAACCGAAATAATTTACATAATAAAAAATGTCTATATTACTTTATGGATATCCTACAGATGTACTTTCGGCATATCCAGTGATTGTCCTTTCGGAATGTACATTGGACGTACTTTCTGGATATCCTACAGATGTACTTTCGGCATATCCAGTGATTGTCCTTTCGGAATGTACATTGGACGTACTTTCGGGATATCCTACAGATGTACTTTCGGCATATCCAGTGATTGTCCTTTCGGAATGTACATTGGACGTACTTTCGGGATATCCTACAGATGTACTTTCGGCATATCCAGTGATTGTCCTTTCGGAATGTACATTGGACGTCCTTTCGGGATATCCATTTCACGTACTTTCGGGCAGGGATTATGTCTTTTGTAAAATTACTTTAATTAAATTTTTTAACAATTGCCAGTATATTTTATTCATTATATTATTGTAATATGTGTATAACTATGGTGCACAATGTCATGAAATATAATAAAACTAAAGTACCATTAGAATATCCTAGGGATATCCAGTGGATGTCAGGGATGTATTTGGGACATTAGGGACACATACGGAATATCCTTAAGATGCCTTGTGCTGTGTGGGTAATGACCGAATATGGTATTAATCACTACGCAACGTATTCGGAGCTTAAAGTCAGTGTTGTGGAACGCTACATCAAATCGATTAAACAGTTAATATATAAACATTTCACATCGAGGGGGACTTACAAATGATTGACGTTTTGCCTGAAATAGTTCAATGTTACAATTCCAGATATCGTAGAACTATAAAGATGGCTCCTTAAGACGTTACGAATAATAGTTTAATGAAAACTACTTATAATAACGTTAAAATCATCGCTGAAAGAAAACCAAAGTTCAAAGTTGGGGAATATTTGAGAAAACATTTACGGGTAATTGGTCTTTTGAAATATTTAAAATTATTTCAATTAGACAAATACATGTATTAACTAGAAACATATGACGGAGAACAAATAAAAGGAGGATTTTGCTAACATGAATTGCTAAAAATTACTTCTCCAAATGAATATTTGGTTGATAAATTCATTAAGAGGAAAAAAGACACGTCCTTGGTTCAATATAGGGGTTTCTCAAAAGCCCACTGTTCGTGGGTTAAGAATCAAAACCTTAAAAGATTGTAGTAATACGATGATTGTAAAATTATAATACTAAATAAAAGATTTTTTTAAATAATGTTTGACGTTTTTTCATTTAATAAACCTTTGGATGGGAATTGAATATACAATTTATTGTGTAATCAATCCCCTTGTTGATTGGATTAGCGTTTGAGCGATAATCCAATGTGATTAAAGCCTTTTAATTGCGACGTCCTTCACTTTAAGGTGTCAATCCGTTACATTTGATATGTAATTCATTCATTGGTATCGTTTAATTGGAAATCCGCATATTGGGGTTAATTTGTTGTGTTTGGTATGTATTGTAATTCACTGTGTTTGGGTGGTATTCCGTTGCATTTGATTCCTTTTAAAAATGGGGTAATTGATTGTTTTTTATGTTGCATTTCCTGGAATCGGGATACGATTTCGTGGAATTTTACAGCTTAAAGTCATCTGGGGCACGATTTCGTTTTAATGTTATTTAGAATGTGTTTGTAACGTGATGTATTTCTTAGAACTGGGATAATGTTTCCCGGAATTCGTTCCTCGGTTTAGAGTTCTATGGTATCTCGTATTTTTATTTAATCGTGATGTAACTGATCGTTTTTATTTCATTAATGTTAGAGTGATGGATAGTTTATTGGAATATATTTCTGGGTTTCATAACTGTTTGTGCTAGGATATATTTATTTGCTTGTAAAGATTCAGTTATTGGAAATTGATTAGTTTTAAGAGAGCAAAATAATATTCCCGATGCTAAAAACTTTTTATATGAAAATCGTTATTAATTTTTTCTAGTTTTAAAATTTTATAAAAAAGTTTTACGGTGTAAACGATTTTTACAGTGTACACTACTTTGACTGTGTAAGATTAAAACATTTTTTTTCTCTGCCCAAAATAATGTTTAAAGTGGTCTTAAAATTCTGTGAAATATTGTAAACGCAGACCGTTTGATCCAAACGTTAAACATTTTCGAAAGGCAGGCGAGAAGAGGCAGGTCAAGGAAAATCATTGTGTAAAGTGTAGGCGAGCTGCAGGCCGGGAACTCGTGTCGCGGAGTGAAGATTGCGGCTGGGGCAGGGTGCGGAGGGACAGGAGAAGTTCTCTCGCAGTCGTGCATGTGTGGAGCCAACGACCAGGCTCTACGTGTGAAGGGAAGATTGATGGGCGCATGGAATGGGGCGGGTATCGATAGTGGCATAAGACCCGTACAGCGGCACTTTTCTTAACCATCCTCTCATTCCCTCGTCTGCTCTGTGCCGTGTGCATCTCCCGCCCGCGCACGACCCAGCCTGGCACTGCTCCATACTCGCCTTGCTTCACCCTCATCGGTTCTCGAGACCTAAATTTCGCTCGCTCCCATACTCGACTCTCGGCTATCCGTTACCAGGTATTGTCTACGAGGTTTTAGAATTACTCGTTCCCGTGTCTTCTGTAAAAACACGTCGCTGTAGTCGACTACCTTTCCCAAACAAATTTGGAACTTACTTTTACTTAACGTAGAATATTGAACCTTAGCGAGATTATATTCTATTTTCCTACATGATAGTTGGGTCTAAAAATTCTGGGCTAGGAAAATCTACACTTGAAATTCGTATTTTTGTCTACTAGACAAATAAATATGTCTTATTTCAATACTTTAAAAAAACATTTTTTACAGGTGAATCAAATATGTCTTGTATTTCTGTGTGATTTTTTTTTCAATTCATACTTTGCTTGTTTCAAATATATACTTGTTGGAATGTTAAATCTGGGGATTATCTCGGGTATTAAAGAAACTTTATTTCAGGGATATAAATTTCCATCGGCAGGAGTTCGGTAGCAAAATTTTAATTCATTGGAATATGCCAGGCTCTTGCATGACCTTGAATCGGCAGCGAGGGCGGGCTGTGTGGACAGTCCACCTCTCGAGATATCCGGAAAAATACGCTCCGGGCTGGGGATGCGTGGCCTTGGAAAAGAACTGGCTTTTTGGGCGAAAACAGCTTCTGGAGTAGAGGTGGGAGGATAAGGTATGTCTACAGGTGAGCGGGGGCGATGTGAAGCCCTCTTGCCAGTTGTCGCCATCTTACTTTAGTGGCGAAAAATTGACAATCGGGGAAGACGGGTGAATTACGCCAGGACACATCGCTCTGGTGAGGGGTGGAGGTGGGAGGTGGGGATGGGAGTGCAGGTACTTCGGGAGCTCTCTGCAGCCCTGTATCAAGTCTCCGCCATCTTCCCTCAGTGCCAAAAAATTTTGACAATCGAGAGCAGAGGGATGAGTAACCTCATGATACGTCGCTCGATGCGAATCGGGAGGCGCCCGAACTCGCCAAGGGCTTCTCGAGTTCGGGAACTACTGCGGCGATGACCACCAGGTACACAGACAGAGCTTTCAACTGCAACGACTCGAACAGCCACGAGTTAACCAAGTGAACAGTTTTCAACCACGGGCACACACTGCTTAAGTCTATGTTGAATGAGAATGGGAGCACCCATAATCCAAAATTCTTGTTGCAGGGCTGGCTGCAGGATCGATGGCACACAGTGAAACAGGTGTTCATGAAGGTGGTCACTCAGGATCTCTGTGAGATGACCCAGATGTATCTATATCTCTCTCAGTCAATCCTAGCTAGAAAAGACCGGACAGTGAGTACTGAACACAAGGAGAGAGTGGAAGAGCGAGTGAGATAGAGAGTGTATGTGATTCGCAGTAACTCTTGCCATACTACTGCCAGAGCCCTCCGGGCAAAATCGCATCCATTATTTGCTGTTCGTTCTGCAATTTCGTTCCGATGGGTACTTGTTTGTGTTCTCAGAAGTTGCACGCATTTCAGGTGCCTGCGCACGGATCACGGACACCCAGTGACAGAGTTACCTTATTCTGATTGGTCCAGTCATGTAACGAACTGTCTCCCGACATAGACACGTGGCCAATAACCAGAGAAAAACTGCACTTATGAGTAGATGTAAAAGGCGTGTTTGTCTACAAGACACAAAAAATGTACACTTACACCACTCTTGCACAAAACTCACTATATATGTGTGTGTGCGAGCTAGAGCTCCAAGGATGAGGATTTACCAGAGCTCCTGCTCTCCTCTGACGAGGTGAGGAGGGGGTGTAGGGAGGTCTGGAGCAGTTGGCCTTGGGGCAGAGCGATGTGGAGGTTCTCGAGGGCTCCCGCCATCTTAGTACTTCACCAATCCTCATGCTGCATAGACGCAACACTCGATTTCTCGACTTCACCGGGCTTCGGAGTGTGGTAGGTGCGATTAACGTTTTATAATATACGTATTTTAATATAGAACTATTTTATCTGGAAATCTTTTTTTAATCTATAGGGAAAAAAATATAAATTTTCGTGTGATAGTGTGTTTATTGTGTAAACCCATTTTCTGTGTTCGGTAGACGAAACTTGGTATGATTTTCAACTCGTGTTTGTGTTAACAAGTGTGCTCTATTTACCATACTTTATGGGAAAAAAATTGTAGTACATACATTATTTTTTTAATAATTCACTTTTATACATTCACATACTTGTAGAATGAATCAAATCGTTAATGTTAGGGAAATGGGTTCTATCAATAGTAAATTTCAACTCAGATACCAATCGGCCGTGCTACACGTATATAAACAAGAGTGGCTCATACAATACACTCTTTCATCGAGTGACCTCCGAGGTGGACGGATTTGTTGCCGGGGAGCTCCTGCTGCCATTTCATTACATGTTTTTCTATTGTGTCTGTTTAAAATTCAACAAGTCTAATTTATGTATTAGTATGTGTGTCATAAACATAATTTTTATCCATTTGTCACATAAATCATTTTCACATCTATTTCCGAGTAGCTACAACCTTAGTCATATGTCAGCCTCCGAACGTGCTCCACATATATATTGTCAGGCTCTCGACATAGGATCGACTAAAGGTTCACTGAGGTCACAGCTGGATGGACATGTTTGGGAGAGGTGCAAGTTTATTGCGCATGTTAATCAATTAATTTCATTTTGTATGTGGATTAGGTTCCTACTCGCCAATATCACAAGCAGATGGACTTGTAAGGTAAGTGTGAGAGGCGTCATACATATTGTTAATTGAATTTATAGGGACATTTTGTTGAAGATCGTTTATTCCACACTCATGTAAACGTCATTTTTTAGTCAGTTTGCACTTGTCGACACCAGATGTTATTCATTTAGTTAAAATTCTCTTGTGTGTAAATTATATTTCTAAGCTCGAGACTCGCATTACGTTAAATACCATACTGGAGTAAATGCACTTATTATTCACATAGTCGTTTTAAATTTGCAATTCGATGGCTTGTAATTTATTCATGCGTAGAACTAATTTAAAGACTGTGAATTCCTCTTCTGTGTTAAATATATTCGTAAAAATCGTCTATCTACCACCAACATCCCTACAAAATCATCAGACTTAGAAAAAATAATAAAATGACCCTTAGCACACTCTTGTACTCAACTCAACACCTATATAACACATTGCAACTCACCACTCTGGTCAGTGCCTTCAGAACACCACAGCGTTAACATCATACAGAGCTCCCCACAAAAGGAAAAAAAGAAAGAAGTAAAAAATCATAAAAAAATTTATCCGATTAAAAATTAACCCTTTCTATACATATGGCCCTTTCATTAAATTTAATCCTTTCAATCTATTAAACCATTTCAATTTTTCATTAACCCTTTCAATTTTTGATAGGATTAAGTTTGGACTAAGGATTAACCATTTCAATCAAATAGATAATCCAATAATTTATCCCAATTAATCCAAGGTGGCCTGAACCTCCCCCCCCCCCAATACCCTCGATCTTCTATTGTTTATGTCACTGAAGAACATTTTATTATATTTATTGGCACCTCTTAAGAACATTAGCTCATCAACTTCCTGTTACCTTGGGCAAGATTGCTATTTCGTAACAGACATACGGTGAACACAATCTTTTAAAGCTGCTGAGTATTGTAGTACAGATAAAGGTGGAAATGTATTCTTGGAAATAAAGCAATTATTTTGTATTAAAACCACACTGCACATGCGGATAAATTTTATTGGTAGAATTGTATGTAGTTTGGTTCATCCTCTGTTCCTTCAGTGCCTATATGTTACTAGTGTTCTTCATGTGTTTTTGGAGTCAGAACCAAGGTAAATATCTCCCTTATGAAAATGCAGGCAATGCAGTTTATTGCCACTATATTATGGTAAGTGAAGTATCCTATGTATTTACATGCCAGTTATGTCTCATCGTCATCAGTGTATAGGGCATCACATGTGGTGCAATTTGAATATCAGGCAGTGTTTTACATGTTATTTGTATTTGCATAAGCTGCATAATCCTGCAATTCCGGTTTTTACACTATACCTGAGCTGCTATTTTAAAGGTATGTAATACTCTCTAGACTTCAGTTTTAATCAGTTAAGTACGTAAAACCTAGTTTACATTTGCATATTACATACTTGTTCTCGTGTATACTAGGATTTGTATTTAGTGTTTAGTTGTCACTACTTAATTCAACGTGCTTAATACTGAATACTAACTCACCACATATGCTCACAACATTTTAGTGCATACAACTTGGTCATGTGGCCATTAACTTAGGTATATAAAACTCCACATTGTAGCCCAGCCTTCGTGTTACTTGCAAAAAGACAAATGTCAGATAATTTGTGTATGCTCGTATGTATTTTATATTTGCCGTAATGTTACATGTGGCTATCAATATAAGCATTGTTCATCATATTTTTCTCATTACAACAGAAATATATTTACACTGAGGTAAATAAACTGCATTGTTTAGTGCATTGTTTCGCTATGTGTGGCATACACATCAATTGTCGTCATTAAACTTGGGTACTCCTTTTTTTAACTTACATTATAAAATATTCATACATTAAATTCTTGTTCGTGCCATTCATATTATGCACTTTTATAATTTACTTACAAATTTGGTTTTCTAATTGTCCTCTTTTTCACCCAAGCCGTCAATAAATTGTCGGCTGATTTCAATCCACACACTTCGTTTTATAGTGCGGACGTGGAATTCTTCTGCATCATCATTCCAAATTTCTGAATGTTTTTTTTTTTTTCACCTCTGCGATAACCAGGTCTACGTCCAACACGTATTCACATTCAGTTACCACCTTGTTGCTGCTGCGGCAAAATACCGCACGTGTGCACTGGACGATTGACTCCATGTACTAGAGGACGCAGGTGGACGCTTAGTGGACACGCCGTACCGCAGCGGCACCACAACTACGTGTGCGCTGATATATACAAGCCAAACTTTCGTGGAACACATTTGCGGTGCAGCAGCGGCGTCAAGCGAGTTCATTAGGCAGAATGCACACGAACGACAACTGTCGCAGTGGTGCAGTGGCGCCACCGCTGCCTCTGGGTGCATTGTTTTTACAAGCGACACTGCAGCGGCTGTCTGACACGAAGAAACACGTGATATTTGCTTATCTAGTAACTAAAAAATACAAAAATAATAGAAATATAAAACATTGGGTTCACACATTTGTCAGCTCATGTCTGTTGAATGGAGCATTTTATACAATATTCAGTGATTTGAGAAATGAAAAAGACGAGTTTTTTTTTTAACTATTTCCGAATGAGCATCAAGTCATTCGATGAGTTAGCATGTAAAGTAAGTGACAAGATACGAAGTGAAAACACTTTCATGAGAATTGCTATTCCGCCACTCGAAATGTTGGCAGTTACACTGAGGTAAGTCAATAATATTTTTAGTAGCATTGAAGAGAGGGAAGCTTAAATGTATTTGTTAGATTTTACATTGTAATATTCTTGGTATTAAAAATGTATGTTCAATATTTATTTCTAGAAAACAAAACATACATTACATAATAATAGAGAGGTCTGTCACCGATTTGCCAGAAAAAAAATACAACTTATATTACGTTTAGATGCTTCAAAAATTTCACAATGTGTTGTTTTAGTAAAAATTTGTAGACGTAAATATGCTGTGAATTCAGTACAAAATATTATTTGAGGATAATTTCAAGATAACAGTAGATAGCCTACATATTATGACAAATTAAATTTATACATCAGAAAATTCTACACAATCACTTGATTCTTCAGCAGATGATGTAGCTGCCAGTCTCTGCTAGGAGACATAACGCACATTTGGTTCCGTAACTGCTGATTCCTCTCATTTGGTGACGTGACGCACATTGGAGAACGTAATCGATGCTGGTTTCGCACACAGTTCAGTGCTCTTGGTGACCGGTGCACAAAACACTTGTTGGTTGATGGATCAGTTGTGAACTCAGAATTTGATGAGTAGTGGTAGTGATGAATTGGGAACCTGTAATCATGGGCACCTGCTGGCCCATTCTAGCTGTTGGTCTATCGTAAACCTCTTGACCGTTGCAAGAAGCGAGTCAAAAAATGCCCTGTCTTCATGTATTTCAGCACGTGCCGGTTGTAGTATTGGTGTGTTCTTAAAATCGATCAGGGCACTGTCGACATCGAGCTGTCGTTTACACGATCGTCTTGATGAATTCCGGGATGTTGATACAGAAGGTTTCGCTTGAAGATCTGCAGTTGTCTGGTAACTTGCGTTGCCCTGATCTTTCATTGTATATTCTCTAACAACACTTGCTTCAGTTTTGTCCATTACATCTTGATCCAAACTTGCGCTTACATTGGATGGTGTTGAACCCTCTAAAAACGAAAGTTGTCTGGCATAAATATATCTCCTACTAAAATCTCTCTCTTCATCAGACACAGTTTTTTTTTTTTTCCATACTCCTGTAGCTGTCCCGTATATTTCTCCACTTGTCCGCATATTTTTTCCCTGCAAAAAATCACGACTTAATAATCACAGAGACTTATCATGGACCAACTACATTTCTAGTTGTAATTTTTAAAGGATAGGATACATGTACATAATTTAATTTATTACACTAGGAACTGAATGTAAATAACTTTTTTTTCTTCAGGTATTTGAGCAGTGGTTGAAGCCTGATCGACTTGCATCACTCTTACCGCATCGGACACACGACGCTATGCAAGATTGTAAAAAAAGGTGTGTAGAGCAATTTGGAGTACAGTGCGGGAAGAATGTTTACCTATGACTACGAGACAAACGTGGCAAGAAGTGTCGGAAGGGTTTCAGAAGAGATCAAATTTTCCGAACTGCATTAGTAGCACATATGGCAAACATGTAAGGATATTGAAACCGCCAAGAAGTGGATCTTTGCTTCACAACTACAAGAAATTTTTTTCTGTTATATGGTTAGCAGCGGCAGATTCAGACTAAAGTTTGTGTATGTAAATGTAGAATCATTTGGCAAAGACTCTGACAGTTCAGTTTCTGAGCAGTCAATGAATTTTCCGCGAGCTGCGCCCCTTCCAGGGACTGAAGGTGCTAATATGCCATGCCTATGTGCAAGTAGGTGACGAGGTATTGGCCTTGTCTGAGCACGTAATGCGGCCTTACACCGGACAATTTCTTCCTCATTACAAAGCTGTCTTTAACTATCAACTTTCTCGTACCCGACGATTTTTAGTACACATTGGTATTCTGAGTACCAAATGGAGGAATTTTCACAGATAAATTAATTTGGATTTGGTGTTCGCCATTGATGTCATCAAATGTTGTTGTGTTCTACATGACTATGTTAGTGAAAGAGACGAATTTGTCTTTGAAGATACTCTGACAGTGGGAGGCCCTGGCGAGGACATAGGAACAATTGGATTTCAGCACGCAGGACGATCGGTGAATGCTAACAGAAATAGGTTAGCCCATTACTTCCTAAGCGATGCTGAAAAACTCCCATGACAGAATAACTGTATATTATGCGATCTACATTAAGCTCATGCAACGTTCGTTGACAGATAAAGGTGGTAGGACAATGTGTTCATTATGTTCGTATTAATAATAGCCTGTCCAGTATACTTCAAGGGTATCTTTCTGCACTTTCACAAGTGCACATTTGACTCTTTTTATTTATTTGTTTTGTGGAATTTATAACAATGAATAGAACAGAAATAAATAACTCTAGTACCACATGGGTATCTTGGTTACAATAATTTTAGCATAAAGTAAAATTTATCCATGCACTCCTGTCAGTTTTGAAATAGTATTTCTTAATTTCTATTATAACGTATTATCCATTCCTCTACAGAGCTCTCTTGACTGCAAGTAACAAAAAATAAACATTTTTTGCTTTGCTAAGTTTCTGCAATTTTACAAACAAAGGGGACCAAGGAAGAGTTTTGTTACGTTCTGGATGGGTCAAATGAACCAACAATATATTATCAGTAATTTGGAATGGATGTAACACTGACTGCTGCTGATTGTGTATTTTTATTGCAATGGTTTGAACAAACGAGTTTATTGCATTGCAGACAAAACATTATGACTACTGACAACTTATTATTATTTTGATTTTCAAAGACTATTGCATTTGTCCCTTTTATTGGGTATTCCTCTATGATATAGATATTATAAATATAAGAAAATCATAAGATTACAAATTTACAATGTGTCCGTTGTTCAGATCAAAGACAACAATATCATATACATTACAAATTGTACTACATCAATATACATAGCACCAGGGGCGTAACCAGGGAGGGGGTTTGGAGTGCTGTATCCAACCTCCTCCTCCTCCTCCCCCAAAATTACATTGTTAAAATATTTTCATGATACCAGCAGTATAATCAAAACGTTTAAGCACGAAATTTTTTTAAAAAGCACCATTTTGCACCATACAAGCACACATTTTTCCGGGGGAGGGCTGCGTCCCCCCTTTTTTATATTTGACTTATCGGAAGGTTTTCCAACAGCAAAACCAGCACCTCCCGAAAAATTTTCTGGATACGCCCCTGAATATTACCATATATAATTAATTAAATGCGCTTCACATTTTGTCTTTGTATGTCATAATCAAAATTTGTTTACGATCCCTCTTTACAACACAATTACTATTTGGGCCGAATAATTAATCCTTAGTAAAATATTATTCCGCCAAAACTTCCTTTATGCATTCTTTTCTCAGCTAAGATTTGTTTTAAGAATAAGTGAGGCTCCATATTAATGGGTATTACCATGAAAGCCATCGTCTATGAATGCCAGTCTAACGCCAGGAACCATGCATTCCAAGAACAGGCCAAGTTAAACATAGCTACTGGAGTCGTCCCGAGTTAATATACGAGCTGCCACTTGCCGAACGTACATAAGTGATAAGGGTGGAAAATAAATAAATATTCGTAACCTTTCTGCTAGTTCTGTGTATCAACTTATGAATACTCAACACTCATTCACTTACCTATCTCGTTACGTTATTTTTCTGGTAGTTCTGAGAAGTTTGGACAAAACACCTTTATCACATTAACCCACGCTGTTTTCTTCTTTATCTTATCGTGGTACCCGTCGTCAGATGTGTCCCATATAGCAGGATTATTATTCACTTCTTCAATAAATTGTTCGATATCAGTGTCGTCCATCATGTACGTTTCGCACAAGCAGACTGGGGATAAAATGTCGCTCGTGTGCACTGTTCCATTTGCTAGTAGGGACTGCGAGTCGCCAGGGCGGCGTATTACTGTGGCGATACTGCGGCGGGTTGGTGGGGCCGCGCGGCTGCAGTCGTGTCGGTGGTGTGTCGCGGCGACACGCTAGCGACACTGCAGCGACACGCTAGCGACACTGCAGCGACAGCAACACTCGTGTGCAGGCAAACATCCCAGTCTGTGTTTAGCTAGATCGCTCGGCGATGCCGCCACTGCACCGCTGAGACAATTGTCGTTCGTGTGCATTCGGCCTTAGAGCGGCAATGTAAATAATAAAACACACATCTTCTACAATATAAGGATACTAGCATTTCTAGACAGACTTTGAACACACATCCCTTAAAAAGTTAACGCGCAATATATTTTGATGGCGAATTTTCGTTAGTAAAATTTGCAGTATGTAAACCTTGCATTATCCCACAGCTGATGTTTTGATCAATGCAGGAGATATGTGCAAAATAACAGTTAAACAATTGAGGCACATGGGGATGTCTGGACTTCTGAGATGCATCTGTAGTTCACTTTCCTACAGCTTATAAAGACTTGGTAAAGGAAAATTCCAAGTTATACTGTCTATATTACACGTTTGGAAACCATTTACCAATTTAGGCGCCGCATAATAGGAACTTGAAATGCTTCGCATAGATTTTGAAATAGGCCCACGCGTTTCTTGATGAATACATTGAGCATATTGACAATACATTTATCTACAGATCACATTTCCACCAAAAGTTTCAGAGTTTTCTCTACCTCATTCTATGGGTTGGGTACCATTCTCAGATTAGAGTATCGGTGCAATCAATTTCTCATTATTATTTAATAAGCTCTAAATCTAAATCAGTAAGAATCTCACTGTTTAAATCAGTTTACAGTACCCGACTGATTCAACAGTCACTTCAGTGAATTCACCCGATGAATTTTTTAAAAAAATGCCAGTTTTTCTTCACTTCTAGATCAGTGACGTTTTCCACCAACCAACATTTTCAACCAATTTATTTACAGTTTTTGAGGAATTTGTTTTTCGACTAAGGATAATTTAAACAACGCCTATCAAATGACAGCTAAACAACATGTATCAATGGACATTGGTGGCTGAGCGGTTAGCCTGCTCGCCTCCCACCAAGGCGAACCGGGTTCCATCCCCGGCCGGGTCCCTAACCGGATTTTCGGATGTGGTGTTCGTGCCGGACGAGGCCGTTGCTCGGCAAATCTTCTCGGGGGTGTCCCGTTTCCCCCGTCCGCTTCACTCCTTACAACATGTATGAAATGAAATAACAAAGCAGGAATTAATAAAGTAATAAAAAGTAATTTTTAAATGTGAGTTTTCTCTTTCCTACTACTATAAGACAATGTGGACATTCAGTTTTTCTTTTCGTTTTTACGTCTTTCATTTCGTTTCCACGTAATCATCATAGCGCTCCGTTTAAAGAATCCAACTGCATTAAATGTGGCGAAGTGAATGCACTCACACGAACTATTTATGTGAACAATTCTTACGTTACCAAATAAACTAAAACGGAAAGAAAGGGCATACACGTTAAAACGGCATACTCTAGACTACTACTTGGCTTGGTAGCTCACTGGGTGAGGTAACGGTCTAAAATCGTGGTGAGAGAGGCGTGGGCGGAATCTCGAACACCCGTATGTTTTATTTTCCTTTTCTTAAATTGCAGTAAACTTCGCAGTATTAATAATGACTACAGGAAATACGTTTATTTCTTGTGTAAATATATGGCTAAATTCAATGAAAACAATATTTAGTTCACCGCACGCAGTTGGCCGTCACTTATTCAATCGGTGAATCTTTTCCACTGAATCAATCAGTGGTTTTCCATTGATTCTAAGTGGAGCTATTCCCACTAATTCAAGTAGTTGAATTTAACTGCGGATCAGTGGTGTTCCACTGATTCTAACGTAGTGTGTAGGGTTAGTTTATCACATTTACTGCGTATCAGTGGTGTTCCACTGATTCTAACGTAGAGTGTAGGGTTAGTTTATCACATTTACTGCGGATCAGTGGTGTTCCACTGGTTCTAACGTAGAGTGTAGGGATAGTTTATCACATTTACTGCTGATCAGTGGTGTTCCACTGATTCTAACGTAGAGTGTAGGGTTTTGTTTATCACATTTACTGCGGATCAGTGGTGTTCCACTGATTCTAACGTAGAGTGTAGGGTTTTGTTTATCACATTTACTGCGGATCAGTGGTATTCCACTGATTCTAACGTAGTGTGTAGGGTTAGTTTATCACATTTACTGCGTATCAGTGGTGTTCCACTGATTCTAACGTAGAGTGTAGGGTTAGTTTATCACATTTACTGCGGATCAGTGGTGTTCCACTGGTTCTAACGTAGAGTGTAGGGATAGTTTATCACATTTACTGCGGATCAGTGGTGTTCCACTGATTCTAACGTAGAGTGTAGGGTTTTGTTTATCACATTTACTGCGGATCAGTGGTATTCCACTGATTCTAACGTAGAGTGTAGGGATAGTTTATCACATTTACTGCGGATCAGTGGTGTTCCACTGATTCTAACGTAGAGTGTAGGGTTTTGTTTATCACATTTACTGCGGATCAGTGGTGTTCCACTGATTCTAACGTAGAGTGTAGGGTTAGTTTATCACATTTACTGCGGATCAGTGGTGTTCCACTGATTATAACGTAGAGTGTAGGGTTAGTTTATCACATTTACTGCGGATCAGTGGTGTTCCACTGATTCTAATGTAGAGTGTAGGGTTAGTTTATCACATTTACTTACCTTCGCATAGAAGCAAACAGCTTCAAAGAGATAGATAGTTGGGGTTGCGGTCTGAATGGGAAATACTTTTTCTGGTGACGTAATCGAAGAATTTTTTGTGATGCGCGAGTATTGTAAACGGGGTGTAAGGGAGGAGTGATGATGGGAGGAATTCAATATTTCATAAGTGATCTGTATATTCAGGAAATACAAGTTCCTCGTGTCACGCCAAATATAACACCAACTTGCCTTGTATAAAAATGCAACGTTGTGTATATAAAAGACATATAGCTGTTACTACCAAAGTTCGTGAGGTTGAAGGCTGTTCACTATAAAGTGAGCACTTTTGAAAACAACCTTATAAAAAAGTCACTGCTCCTACCTGCACATATTTAACGGGCGCACTGAGTGACATACACCCACTAAAGTTGGTCACGATGGAGAGAAAGTAGTTCGATATAACTACGTCAAATAAAAAATGTTAGGTAACCATCTGTGAAGACTAAAATTATTTATTTCACTGCCTTTTTTTAATGCATCAAAGTGTAAAAATTAGCAGATTTGAAATATATATATATACTTTTCAAATAATTTCATAATTTCACTAGATCGATGCATGAATAAAGTAATGAGGTCCATGATAATGTTAATATTACATAAAGCGTACGACTACACCACGTGCATACAAGTAGATCTTAAACAGGGCTTCCAAAAGTGCTCTTTTTACCATGAACAGCCTATAATAAAAATTACCAGTATTTGAAAAATAATCAGGTATTTTACAAGTGAACTTTACACTTTAATTCCTTTCAATAGACTTCTTTTTAAATACAATTTGAAATAAAAATTTACCCGTCAAAATAAGTGGTATAGGTGTTGATGGGTTATTCAATATATTTTCATGCTCCCGACTCGTTCGTGAAGATTTTTACCATTTAAAAGCAATTACTTTTGTAATTCTGGTAACAGTCACTTTCAAAAAGCCCCCAGTTTTACATTTTTTATTTGTAATTACTATTTACCTAGATATAAATGGTTGAAAATTATATTTTGTGCTACCATTACCTAAATTTTCATGGGACCAGAAATAACAGCAGAGAAGCGTGTCAAACATAAAAATATATCTTTTATGTTTTGTCTACAATTCCTGTCGTAATAGTTTTTGTAAGAACATAAGTAAATTATTGTGTATCTACGAGATACTTGTACATGTGAAAATTAGTAAATTTATATATATATATATATATATATATATATCCATGATTGTGAATATGAAGTCAACAAAGCTTACCTGTAAATAATCAGTACATGGTGTGTGCTTTTATTCTAATACTAGGGGACCCAGGCCGTGAATATATTTTTTTGTATTCTTACGTGGCTATAACAGTTACCAGGTTAAAATATTTGGTTATCATACAAAGACTGAAAAAAATATTGCATAGCCATTTAATATTTCTCTATCCACTTTGCCACTGCGGCTCCACTTAACTTAGTTCTATCCACTGAGCCACTAAGACCCCACTTGGAATCGCTCTATCCACTGAACCACTGTGGCCCCACTTAATTTATTCAACATTGAAGCGAGACATTTAAAGTAAACAAAAATGATATTCCATTACCTTCATATCGCTATGGAATATTCTCTATGCTTTAATACAAAACTTTTCATAGGGAAAAAGGAATTAAAAAATTAGTTTTTAGGTTAAAATTTAATGATTGCGTAATCTGATCTTGCTGAGATTCGAACTTAACCTGTATTTTACCCTGAGGATTCGCTCTGCAAAAATTGAAGAACTTCTGTTGAGTTTCAAGGGACTTAGAAGTATTAAAGAAGGACGGGCAGACATACATACAGATATCGTCTACTTATTATATAGGATATTTGTGTTACAAAACTATCTTGACAACTTTTTTGTAAGACATGTTCTATTGCTTTGTTTACCTAAGTTGTTTTTGGAATAACCCAACATTGCCAAGAGCTACATCCATGCGTTCTCAAACTTGAGTTCCTTTTCATTCTGACAATTACGTGCATGTTGTGTGGAAGTCTCTTCACAAAAATGTTTTTTTTTTTTTCCTGGTATTTACGTGTACATAACGTCAATGGTTTGTATTTGTATGGCGAATTTACTCGGAAGTTTTCTTTGCCTTTAGAGGTACACATGCACTAACCGCTGTTCCTTTCAAGCAATATAACGGCGCTTTTTTACACCAACATCCGTAGAAATTTCATGTAATGTCATGTTTCTCAAATGAAAAAAAATAGTTATGTCTGTCTGTATTTATAATCATTTTTGTATGGAAATACTGATGATTTATGAGAAGTTTCCAATTGGCATTGACTACGAAAAAAAATATCGATTTGCACAACCGAATAACAGAAGTGCAGGATCTTGTTCGTCCATGCACTTATTTCTTTGAACACGAACATAATTTTTACTGCCTATTTCTTTGAGGTATAAAATTTCAGGGATCTAAAATATTACTTTTAAAATGTATGGAAAATCTCTAATATAAACTATTATTACTGTATATTTGCCTGAGTACGCACTTCAGTTACACTGCAGCCTATCATTACTCCAGTGCTGAGAAATTATTTTGCAAGGATATTTCAGCCTTGCATTGTTCGACGATAACTTTGAGAATCGTTCAGGGACAGTATATTCCGACATGCAGTTTCCTGGACATATTAATTAACTTAAAAATAATAAAAACAATATGTATATCTATATGGTTTTATTTTTGACAAAACTAGTACAGTTTTCATAGAAAATAACAAGCTCCAAATGTTAACGACTGCAGTATATTTCACCAGTACACACTTAAAAGAATACTTTATAATTAAGTTTGAATTAACGTTGTTTCAAGTTGCGTTACCAAAAAAAAAATGAGTTATCCATTTGAAGACGTACTGTTTTATTGCGATTAAGGGGTTAACAATATATTGACACATTATTGTATAGTTAATACATTGACTTGTACAATATAAATCCACTTCCCTTTAAAATACAATTAAAAACTATTTTAATTTAATTTACTAAGATTATCTCATATTTACGTAAAAGATTTGAACATTCTGAGACAGCTGACAGTTTAATAAACAAAAGTGCTGAGTTTTTCACACGAGATGTTACGAACAAATAAATAATTTCAATCTAGAAGATCACGTAATGAACTGACTTAACAGATTTCAACAACTTAATGGCCACGTAAATTAATACGGCATGATATCACACATAGTTTCCAAATGCTTCGTCAAGCAACTATAAAGAGACAGTAAACAGATCAGTCAGCAACTCATTAGTACATACAAGTCATTAGTGTACATTACAGGATATTACTGTAAACCGAATGCATTTCAAAAAGTAAAAACACAATTAATTTGCACTACAAGTAAGTTAGCCTAGCAATGTCAATTTACTAATATGTATTCACCGCAAACACTTTTGTTGTGAACGTTTGTAGGAGTTTAAAAAACTTCTAAACATTCCAAAA
Source organism: Dryococelus australis (assembly GCA_029891345.1). Taxonomy (NCBI): domain Eukaryota; kingdom Metazoa; phylum Arthropoda; class Insecta; order Phasmatodea; family Phasmatidae; genus Dryococelus; species Dryococelus australis. The sequence continues at coordinate 71,820,141 of CM057006.1, read as the reverse complement.
ATGTACGAAAATTGTTATGATTTGTGTCACGTGTTAGAATTTTCGTTCGCAGCACATTTTTTATTTATCTCCTTCATTACGAGTTTTTAGTGAATGTCATTATGCCACTCCGTGCGTAATTTGGAAAAGCGGTGTTTTAACACTTGAATCTTGGTATCCACAATCGAGCACATATTCCATGAGAAGAATACACATGGCCAGTACTGTACATAGGGAGGAATCAGTGTTCTGTGTTTTGTATATCTTCCTTGTTCTTGGGGCCACGGTGGCCTAGCGGTTAGACTGCTCGCCTCCCACTAAGGCGAACCGGGTTCAATCCCCGGACGGTTCACTCCCGGATTTTCCCAAGAGGGAATCGTGCCGTACAATTCCACTGGTCGGCGAGTTTTCTCGGGGATCTCCCGTTTCCCCCGCCCCTTCATTCCGGCGCTGCTCTGTACTCACCTCACTTCACTCTCATCGGCTCTCAAATCCCTATTTTCAATCCCCTCCTTGTTCCTTGTGAGTAATCTGAATCTCTCGTTTATGAGAGGTTAGTGCTCATAATAACTAACACACAGCTCGTTGTAGAGTAGAGAATATACAGAGAAGAAACGGAATGGCGGTTCTTTCCTTGTGGGAGTACCCATTCTACGATTGGCTGCCGCGGGACTCCGGGAACTGGCCTTGCGTCTGATTGACTGCTACACGACACGGCATTGTTTCCTGTTGACTGGGGCTGTTGGCTGACGAGAAGGTTACCAGACGCTGATTGGCGAATGACGTTCCGACATTCTTTGCAGGCTAGTGACGCTATATTGCTGTCCAGTGTGTGCAGCTGTAGTTGGCGGTGTAGACGGCTATTTCACTTATGTATTCTTAGGCTGTATCCCAATTCCCTTCAAGTATATACAGTTTCATACTTCGCCACGCCTGCGACGTCACGAAGTATATACTAGCGCCATCTCAGTTCTTAGTATAGTGCACACAGCGTCTGTACTTGCCAAGTAGTCGAAGTTACTTACTTGCTGGGTGAACTTGCGTGCTTACTGCGGTCGCCATGTTTGTTTTCAAACGTCGCGTACATAACCTATAATGGGAACTTTTTGTGGATCTATTTATTGCTTTATGAAGCGACCAACGTGCAACATTATTTGTGCGTTTATAATAACTTACCTGTTGCACATTACAAATGCGTTTTCGAAAATCTTTTGCAACAACACCATAGATATAAACGCAACCAAAGACAACCGACTTAGAAGACGAGCAGTGTATTTATAGCAAAAGCCATAGAGTTGTTAGCTCAAAATGATGAAACACGTGTTTACTTTCTAGTAGTTCATGTAATTTACGCCAGGTTGTGCGACGAGTCAAGTACAGCCAGAAAAAGCCGGTCCCAATAATCAGGGCAAGTACATGTGTATACACATAACAAGTATGTACTTATGATTGGAAAACGGTCTGAATAATAAAAACTGAAGTCTCGTCCAGGAAACTTGCTGAGTTCGTCTTTCACTTGGTATCTGTCATTTGTCTGTCATAAAATTCGCGATAGTGTAATCATTCACCATCCCACGACGAATCATCTGAAAAGCTGTGCATTGAATGGGTTTTGAAACCTGCCTGAACTTTCCGTTCAGAAATGCTGTGACCACTAGCAATGTATGAATGCGTCACAAAAACAAATCAATGTTTGGAATTAACTTTGCACTGCTCTGAAAGACTTGTGTGATCTGTCGTCTTCTAGTGACGCTGCGTTGTGAGAAACACTTCTCCAAGTATCGTGCCAGATCAGAGGGAAGAACGTGACAAACGTTCGTTGGTTCAGGAATGTAAATATGGAAAATACCACGTGCTCAAAGCCGTACAGTAGGGACCAAATACTGTTTTACTTGCAAAACGTTAACGCTTCGTCGACAGCAGTAACTGGAAGGAAGGACGCGGTTCCTGAAACACAGACGGGCGAGTCTCAATCAAGAGGACTATGTACCTAGATATTGAACTGCACCGCAGAGAGTGCACGTTTCTCCAAGAAACTACATTACGTGGCCCGTGTGTACTGATCTGCGAAAAGGAAACACACTTGAGACGAGGTGGGGAAACTTCTTCAATGACACCACGCTAATAACAAACACAATTCCTGAGTTGTCCTGCATATCTGCAAACTACCTTTTCACACTGCCTTACCGTAAAATGTACTCCCTTGTGGACTTTGCTACAGAATTTGCACCAACACACTGTAAAACCGAATCAGTGCTATCAATCGGTGAAACTAGATTCACTGAATGTCAGCTGATAAACTAATGCCGAGTGGCAAACCAAGGAAATGAACTAGGAACCAATGACTTGCGAAAGGGGAATTCTCGACATTCAGAGGGGATCACAAGTAATTCAGTGAAATTCAGCCACCATATTAATTAGTTATCAGGCACCTATTGTCGGTCGCTCAATTTACCTTATTTTCACTGTCTTAATTCTCACGGATTGTGATTTAGAGTGTAAGACGATAGGGTCACCGCTTAGAGTTCCATAGCTCAAGCGGTACAACGGGAACACCGCGCGCACACGCGACAGAGTGACAGGTGCACGGGACGTTGTCGACCTTATCGATCCTTCGCTCTTGAGTCTCGATTGGTCTATATCTCCAACAGGTACACATGACTCTTGATCGAGGGGCATTTCCCGCGGCTGGACTTCGGCGAGCTTGGCGGCTACCGCCTGCCTCGCTCCTCCTCGTGGTCCTCCTCGACGGTGAAATCCCTCATGGAGGGCTTCCTGCTGCGGCGCCAGCCCTCCAGCACCTGCGGCGCCGACGTCTTCTTGAGCAGTCGCGAGCCGGAGAGCGTGATTACGACGGCGCCGGTGGGCGCGGTCAGCAGGATGGACAGCACGCTGGCTGTCAGGATCAGCCCCGCGCACGTCTTCTCCTCGGAGGTGCCGCTGGCCACCGAGCTGAGCGCCACCGGGCCCAGAGCCGCCTGTCAACACACACACACACACACACACACACCACACTGGTAGACTTCGACCTATCAACCTAGAGACACCACGTGTTATAGAAGAGGCAGAGGCATGGAACACTATAGAAGACGTAGGCTCTTAACGAGCCTGCCTACCAAGTCGGTAGCCGCGAACTTCAAATTGGGAATCAATGTTAAACGAAATTCCTTCTCATTGCGCCAATTTTAGAGATACATATTTCAAACAAAAAGTATTCTACGAGAAATTTCTTAAGGAATGGCACTACGTTAAAATATTTTGTCATTTTTTTTGTTTAATAAATTTTTTTACAAAACGTACATATTGAGATTTACATATAACAAGAAAAAACATGGATAAATATTTTTTTTCAGAAACAATTTTATGTAGCGATATTATCTTAGAAAATAGATTTAACGTGTTTTTGTTTGAAATATATATCTTTAAAATTGACGCAATGAGAAGGAATTTCGTTTAACATTGATTCCCCATTTGAAGTTCGTGACTGACGGCTTGGTAGGCAGGCCCGTTGACATATGGGTAGACATGCCGCATGCTACAGAAGAGCTAATCCCAGGCTCTATACCTGTAGGTACAGACACTAGATGTTATAGGCATGGCACGCTATAAATAGGTAGAATATGTACGTAGATGTGCCACTTTCTGCAGAAGAGGTAGAACCCAGGCTCTGAACTTAGATATACTGTTCAGTGTACATAGTGTATATATTTCACCAGAATGAAAGTTAACGTCTAAGGCTACAATTAAATTTATTTATTGACTATTATTTCAAACGAGAGAGCATATAAAAGTGTACACTTTATCGTGAATAGCCTATAGTAAAGCTACCACATGCTATAGAAGAGGTAAACCTATCGGTAGAGATACAACATGTTATACAAGAGTTGGTACTTAGCTATAAGTAGAGACATGGAAATCTATAGAAGAGGTGGAAGATGTATGCTCTTAAAATGTAGGCAAACGTGCTGGAGAAGAATTAGTCCCTATGCTAATTACCTATAGGTAAATAAATTGTATGGTACAGGAGATGTAGACCCATAGGTTGAGACACCACATGATTTAGAAGCGGTAGACTGTATAGGTACAGACATGGAACACCATATGAAAGGTAGACAAAGTGGCTCTTAACATGTAGGTAGAAATGTCATGTGCTACAGAAGAGGTAGACTCTATGCTGTTGCGTATGCTATAGAATATGAATACCTTCAGGTAGAAACACCAGATGTCATATAAGTAGTAGGGTATAGTGGTGTAGTGGAGACGAGAGATTTGGGCGGCTCTTAACTTCGAGGTCTTGAGAGCCGATGAGCGTGAAGCGAGGTAAGTATGGAGCAGCGCCGGAATGCAACGGCGGGGGAAATGGGAGATCCCCGAGAAGATCCGCCGACCAGCGGCATCGCCCAGCGCGATTCCCTCATGCGAAAATCCGACACACATGTGACTCCGCCGAGAATCTAACCAGGTTCGCCTAGGTGGGAGGCGAGTTGTCTAACCGCTGCATCACCACGGCTATCTTATAAGTATAACATTTTATAGAAGACATATGCCCTTAGAAATAAGTAGGGACAACACATGCTACAGAAGAGGTAGACCCTTGGTTCTTCTCCTATTGGTAAAAATGTCATAGGCTATAGAGAGGCATACCTTAGTTTCTCGAAGTATAGGTAGAGATACCAGATGCTATATAAGAGGTATATTCTAGATTATTGACCTAAAGGAAGAGACATTACGTCTTATATAATAGGTTAACTCTAGGTTCTTAAACTTAAGGTAGAGGCACCGGATACTTTAGAAGAGGTAGGCCTAAGCTCATAATCTGCATGTAGAGATATTGCATGCTATTGAATAGGTGAACCCAAGGCTATTAATCTATAGGTAGACACACCATGCTATGGAAAATGTAGACCCTAGGCTCTTAACCTGTAGGAATGGACACCATATGTTATTGAAAGGGAGACGCTAGCATCTGAACCTATATGTAGACGCACCACACGCTGTGTGGTACATAGACACTCTTAGCCTATTGATAGACACACCATATGTTATGGAAGAGGTGGATCATAGGCTTTTAACCCAAATGTAGACGCAGCGCACGCAATAGAGGTGGTAGACCTTAAAATCTTAACCTATGGGGAGCGACAGTAGAAAAAAGCAAAAAATTGTTAAGCCAACATTTTTGACAAAATACTGCATCGTCCTCATCCTTTTATATTTGGGCGATGTGTATTTGACTACACTCGGCACTTACCACACCAATTATAATAGTTCATACTGTCCGTGTGAGAATTCTCATTGGCTCACATACGTTGGAAATTAGCTACACACACACGAGAACAAATAGTAAAATAAAACTTTCTGACATGTGTGCAGAACGTTAACATCAAAATAGTCAACTTTTTCTGCAGTTAACCATCGTCTCTGCCTATAATTTGCTACCCGAATGTATGTCATCACGGGTTCTGGGATGGGTCTTCGCAGATTTGTGAAAATTAATACATCGTTAAAATAGTATTTATTAATAAAAAATATTAAACACACCATTTCATAACTGCCAGATAATCGTTTAGGTCGAAATAAATGTATAATTTTAGGAGTTACAATGAACAATATGTTTTTGTTCGGCTCTGTACTGCATCGTTATAACGCTTTGCCATATGGCAAGACAAGTAAACACGTGCTTGTACTTCATAATGTTGGCACCGGCTGTTTACGAATTCACGGAATAGATATACCTAGCCTTAACAGGAAATGATAAACCTCAAAGACTTGAGGAACTTGTCTCACTGGATGCCATATATTTTCTTCTGTAGGGCACTGATTACGAGGGTTAATATACTGAAGTACATCATTGTATATTCACAATTTTTTAAATCAAACCTTTGAGAAATCACCCCATGTATAATGTGTTTAACTGTCTCCTAAATATGCCAATAATAGACACACCCGAAATTCGCGAAAAAAATTTCGCACTTCCAAGCTTTCAATGCCTTACGGGTACATCAGCAGTTTCCTTCTGCTCATTGGCCCTGTGTCTTTATCCGAGAACAGTTCTTACTTGGCTGGCCTATCTGAATTTGGTTACTCAAAATGAAAGTCTGTGATTCGCGGACAGATACTTAAATCGCGTAGCAAGTAAACTATCCAATCGTGAAAGTGAATCTGAGGTAAAGGGTTTTGAAAGACAACTAGTCACGAAATCTTTCGTGAAATTCGGATGTCCCTAACTATGTATGGCAATCATTATATACTTCTTTTAACATTAGAGTTTCCAACTTTTGGTTAATATTTTACTTATATTTTATCTATAAAAGATAATAAATTTATTAGTAATTAATATTAATAAAATTAGGGAGGAAATATGGTAGTTGATAACGCCCAGTAACAAATGGTTCTCGTGCAAAAATTACATTGAACTGAGTGCGCAAAAATTAGATACAGCGTCCATTTGGTGTACCTTTTGTAGACTTAGTTTACCTTTGTTTGCTTGAGGTGTAGGAATAGTCTGAAAGTAGAACTTCAGGAAGGCTTCGGAAAAGTTGGAAGTAATCGTTAATGGACTATATTAGGGAAACTTGATTTTCGCGGCAATTGTTACTGTTAAAATTTATTTCAAAACACTTTTGCTTAGACTCTCTTTCATAACGGGATGGTTTTAAAATTTACCTGCCCTAGGTGTTTAGTCGCAAATTAAAAGCGTTCGGAAACTCAGTAGCATGATTATGATTGGCCCAGTCAGATTACAGATTGTCTTCTCACAAAAACATGCAACTAATTACCTAAGGAAATATGTAAGAGTACATATATATATATATTATATATATATATATATATATATATATATATATATATATATATACTAAATAATAAGCAGGGACAATTCATTTTTATATGAAAAGTTTAACGCATGCTAAATTTCAATATATATATATATATATATATATATATATATATATATATATATATATATATATATATAATATATATATATATATATATATATATATATATATATATATATTGAAATTTAGCATGCGTTAAACTTTTCATATAAAAATGAATTGTCCCTGCTTATTATTTAGTATTTTCATTTTTATATGAAAAGTTTAACGCATGCTAAATTTCAATATATATATATATATATATATATATATATATATATATATATATATATATATATTGAAATTTAGCATGCGTTAAACTTTTCATATAAAAATGAATTGTCCCTGCTTATTATTTAGTACAACTACAATATGTTATTGCTCATGAGTACAGCAGGGAAATTACTAAGGGTTCAATTACACATTGGCTAGACTACACAATCCAACACATTATCACAGAGTCCGCAAGTGCATAGAGATTAAATGGTGTAGCAGTTCCTGTGCTCCAATGTTGGAAATAGGATGTTGGTTATTCAAGCAACTGGCATGCGCACTCGACGTCGTAATATATCTGAATCACATACACGTCTCTTGACCGTAGACGAAATACTTAAACTGAAGAATGCAAACACAGAGCTCCTAAAGTAAGTGTAGGATGCCCTGGAAAATTATGAATTTGTAATCACTGCAAAGGGTTTCGTTTATATAGATAACAAGTGGTGGCGGTAAGATATGCGTATCATCCCATCAGCAAAAAAAAAAAAAAAACATGCAAAATAAAGCGCGGTAGTTTCCCTAGCATATGCACAGAAAATCTCTGTGAAAAGGATGTTTTGAGTTGGCTCGACCTTCAAGTCGCAACAAAATTGACTTTGAACACACAAAACATTATTTATAGTACTTTTCCTGTATTTTCTGAGATGCTGAAGTTGACTTTGTGGAAAACGCAGTATATTTTTGTACGACACGACCGCAGTTACTCAAAAAGTATGCTCATCTACAAAATTATCAAGTTCGCTAATTGTGAGATGAACAAGGAGTATTTTAAGTTTAAGCTGGGTTGCTAAATAGTCAACACGACATAAATTGCAACAGGCAAAACGATGTCAATAGATTTGATTGTATTAAAGAACACAAATGGTTTACAATATTCATCTAAAATATGAATAATAAAGAAAATTACTGCTTGTGAAACATGCAAGACTTCAAATAAAATTTTAAAATAAATATTGATGAAAATTATAAAACGGAGCACTCAAGCATCATCCTCTTATATCTGAAATTAAAATATCTAGCATGTGTAAGACAAACAATTAAAAAATGTATTATTTATTGCATCCTTATTAATCTTTGATATAAGAATGTCATGATGCCAAGAAGGAATTTTTTCTCTAATGGTATTCGCACCTGTTGCATCAAGGGGAAATTTTTGAATATAGAGAAAAAGAAGCTAAGCAATTTGATAACCACCAACTACTATTCTTATACATCAAAATTTGGTTGGTAGTGGACCACTGCAGTCACAGCAAAGAAAGTCTAAATAATTAATCATCTCAATGAGTATTCCATGTCAGCGTGTCAGAGAGTGCAACAACGAACCCCGAGAGAAATAATGTTATATAGATAATTTCGGGTGTATCGATACGGCACTACTAGCTCTGGCACAAAGTAGACAAATATACAGAGGCAAAACGGAGTGGCGGTTCGTTGGATGGGGGCGTACACATTCTCTGATTGGCTGTCCGAGGCTCTGGGAACGGGTCTTTCTTCCGATTGGCCAATGGCTCGCTGCGAAAATGCCCTGTCGGCTAGGCTGCTCGCTGGCACCAGGTACTGATTGGCGAACGGGACCCCACATGTCGCTAGCCAGTAGGCCTACCGCCATCTTGCTGGCGTAAGCAGTTAGAGTTCGCGTAACAGGAAATATTTAACCTCTGTATTATTAAATTATCCTGTTTCTCTGGGTCAATAACTATAAAAAAAAATGAAATTTAAAAGAGTATGGCTTCCAAATATGCGAAATATATATTTTACGCAGCGACCAAGAAACTGAATTGCTGCAATAAATGCACGTTATCTCTGAATTACGAAAGTTTTCTGATAGTTTATATAATTATTCAGAGAAGCTTCCTGTCCTGGGATTCGGAATGGTTGTACATATTAAGAAAATCTGGCAAGCCTTATTGTATGCAATTAGTTCATCATGAAAGCCGCCGACCGGTTTACAAAAATACAAATAAAAAAATTGGGTCTGGCTGTGTTAAGGACACTGCCGTTTGTTTTTCCGTGAATACGCCTACGTTGACGCGCTCGAACGCCTTGATGTTTATTTTACGTTCCCGGCACCGCTTCACTCGATCATATGGGGTTTCATGGGTATCACTGAATTGCTTTTGAGATGCTCTTTCCAACCGTATACGATTTCTGTATTTCGACTTGGATTTTTGACGAGTATAGGCCGACATGGTGTCAAGTTTACTCAATTTTTTTACATTAAAGCATAAAATTTCACCATAACCACGCCACACAAATGTTTTTTTTTCTTTTTTTTTTCGTGCAATCGATTGTTCTTGACGATATTTGTCGATTGAAACATAAACGAGCGTCGTACCTTCTCCTAGCCAAAAGTTATACTACGCGGTGAAACGAACTCAAAATTGCGGTCCCCCCCACCCCCCAGATGCTTCAAAGTCCTCATTCAACATAACATGTTCTCTGATCCTTTGGCAATCGAATGGTGTAACTGAATTTTGAATGTAAATGATAGATTCGCAGTTGCAATGCGAAACTATCCCCCGATTATGTTATCATCGGATTTTCTGGATTCTGGATTGCCTCCCACTATGGTTGCAAATTTCAAGACGCATTCACGTCAAAATTGCAGAAATTATTTTTGTTCCGTAATTTGTTTATAAAATAGTCGATTTTCATTACGCAGGGTCGCCTGTTTATCTCGACAAGATCCCACGAACAGTTTTACTCAAGCTCAGATTATAACTTTCGCGAACGGACGACATAAGTTGCCACGCGTCTTAGCTGCGCACTCCGCAATCACGGGCGTCAATCATCGGCGTGTCCTGGATCTGATTTGTCCATTCTCGCGAGGAAACGTCTCCCCGCGAAGAAACGAGGCCAACAACCGAAGGAAAACTGCACGCATTTGCGGACAGTATATTGAAGCTTGGATTGCACATAGATCTTTTTTATGCGGAAAAACCTGGCCTTTTAAACAGTTTACGTGCGCACCAAGAGACAATTATACAGTGTAACACTTCCAAAGCTACCCGGCGTTTCCCTGGTATAAGAGGACGATGGGAGAGACGCTTCCACGTTTTAAAATTTGCCGACCCAATTGGCAGGCCGGGGCTCGTTCAGGCCTCCAGAGTATTTTAAGGTTTAAATAAAGCAACAGCATATGGAGCTCTGCAACAGCCTATGGAGCTCTGCAACAGAATACACAATGTGAAAAACTCATTAAAAAAAGTAGTAAAGACACCATGGTAATAGTAAAAAAAAGGGAGATTTATGATTTATATAAAATAAGAATGTATATATTTTGTAACATTATAAAATATTTTACTATAATATACTTTTTAAAAAATAATCGATTAAAATATTCCCTCATTCTTAACCAAATTTAAGCATAATTTAAAATAATCTTCTTCGTGAAAGGTCGTCATAATATTTACTATGATTCGTGTAAGAAAGTTGTAATAATAGTAAATGAAATCATTTTTGTAATTGATTTTATGTGCGTCCATTTGTTGTAAACAGTAATGGGTGAAACTGGACTAAATAAAGTTAATTATCAAATTTATATGATACATTATTACGACAATTTTCTTACATGTAACCATAGTAAATATTATGGCAATCTTTCCTAAAGATGAGTTTACTGTAAATTCTATTTTCTGAAGTGTCCAGAATGGAGATGCGCTTAAATTCTGTTAAAAATGCGGACTCTATGGACCGATTAATTTTTTACATAAAAAAAAACTTTTAGTAAAATATTTTATAATGTTACAAAATATATATATTATTCTTTCATATACCGCATAAATCGCATTTTTCTGACGATTTTCATGGTTTCTGTGCTACTTTTTGTTGAGTTCTTCAAGTTGTATAGTCCGGTGCCGTGCTCCATAGACAGTTGTTCAAGTTGTATAGTCCGGTGCAGTGCTCCATAGGCAGTTGTTCAAGTTGTATAGTCCGGTGCAGTGCTCCATAGGCAGTTGTTCAAGTTGTATAGTCCGGTGCAGTGCTCCATAGGCAGTTGTTCAAGTTGTATAGTCCGGTGCAGTGCTCCATAGGCAGTTGTTCAAGTTTTATAGTCCGGTGCCGTGCTCCATAGGTAGTTGTTCAAGTTGTATAGTCCGGTGCAGTGCTCCATAGGCAGTTGTTCAAGTTGTATAGTCCGGTGCAGTGCTCCATAGGCAGTTGTTCAAGTTGTATAGTCCGGTGCAGTGCTCCATAGGCAGTTGTTCAAGTTGTATAGTCCGGTGCAGTGCTCCATAGGCAGTTGTTCAAGTTGTATAGTCCGGTGCAGTGCTCCATAGGCAGTTGTTCAAGTTGTATAGTCCGGTGCCGTGCTCCATAGGTAGTTGTTCAAGTTGTATAGTCCGGTGCAGTGCTCCATAGGCAGTTGTTTTACTACAACCTTAAGTTCACTGAAGGGTATCACTCCCAAATTTTCTCCAGATTCGTCGAACGATGTAGAATTGCATGGAGAACAAACATACATGCATACGTACAAACTCTGACTTAGATTGAGTAGGTTTTATCAAAATTCAGGGCCCACAGCAGAGGGTGGCATTAATGTGATAGACCACAACACCACACACACGTAGGCCTACCTACTTACCTTTATCTGCCAATATGTAGGAATCATTTTTCGCCTACCCGAAATAAGTTATGTAACACATTAAAAGAGACTGGAAAAAAATGTGAGAAGAGTGTTTGCACAGCCACCACACGGAGTTGGGTGCATTGCGATTTGGCTAAGTGCGGTGATAAAAATTGCTAAAATAACGTATTTCCGTGATTTTCTGGAAAATATACGTAAAATATAAACGTTAACCGATACAACTTACCTGGACACCAGCTTTGGACATCCACGCCAAGGATACAAATATTTTTTCCTTCAGGTTTAACTTACTGCCCCAGGACAGTAAAACAGTTGCTAATATTCTGGCCTGAAACAACAACGACCAATTTTTTACAAGCACATTTTTGTTTGCATTAATGAAAAAATTCACACTATATATATATTTTTGTATTATACAGAAAGCTCTTTCAAAGCTATTTGCCGAAGCTATTTTTAAAATTACTGATAAAAATATTTTATTCTGCAACAAATTTTATATGGTTATAATTAAAACCACTTATATATCTTCTTAGTTATGAAAAGCATGAAAAAAGATGTTGCAAAATTCGTTTTGATTTTCTTGTTTTGTTCAAAAATTAAATAGGCAACTGGTATTCAAAAAAATTGTTTCTAAAAACAATACCCTTTATTCTGTGTAAATCAAAAGCTGAGGTACATGTTACTTCCTTTGTTATTCTAAGTAGAGTGTTGCATAGGTTTTTGTTTCTACAAGCTAAAAACCAATCGACAATGATTTCCTTCCTTGGTTAAATTAAACTGTAGGAGCTCTTACTAAAATTCTGTCCTTGGCCAGATTCATCTGACTTGTTGGGTCGCCATACTACACTGGGTAATTACGTGGGGAAATATCTGATTAGATGGTATTTCTACCAACATATGTTCAGGAGCAGGACGTTTAAATAGTTCAAGTACGCGCTGTATAGTTCCATTCCGTGCAGTAATGTTGCCCATGTCGGTCCAGAGGCTAGTGTGATTATTAGCCACAAGTGACGTATTCAGAAAAAAAAATGTTTCTTGTACTTTTACAAATAAGAGATTGGGAAACAGCTGTCAACGCAGTTTCATGACGTATCGCAAAAATAACAGAGGCAGGTGAAATTCGGTAATTCTTTAGGGGCAAGGCTAAAACTTCAAGCGCATTTTCTCTGATGTCGCTTCTATGATGGAACCACAGTGGCTTTGGCATGCCCTATTCAAGTCTATAGCCAATAATAAAATGGAATAAATAATGTGGCAGTATTACTTACAATCACGACGTATGAAAGTGCTTGTAGCATGGCAACAGCTAATAACTTAAACCATTTTAGCCTCAGAATGGCATGTAAAGATCTGAAAAGTATAGGCCTAAGTCAAACTATTTGGCAAAGTACACGTGACTGTATTAATAGTTCGTGTAAACTTTGTCAGGCGCGCACTAAATTACAAATCTTTAACTGAGTATTTTATGCGCAACGCAATCAACATTGGCGGCCAGGAACGGCCTCTTTGTAACGAATAGGTACCCGATAATTTCGCGGGTTCATTTTCTAGACAAGTTGGGATTCACACACATGTACGTTCATGTTACGTTTGTAATTAGTCGACGTGTTGTTTGACACCCCTGTAGATAAATGAGCCAATAACAAAAGTCCAATAAATTGTGCGCCCAACCACCGCCTTTTACTACCACAACAACAGTTGATATCTGTATGAGAGTATATAAGACTGTGAAGTCTAGCCTACAGGTCATTTCACTCGCGAATTTCTGGGGTTTCTAGTAATGAGCAGCTGACAACATTCTTCGATAAATTTTGTTGTAAAATATGTACCATAATATACAGATCAGACATAGAGCTAGCAGCCATTCAGACACATACAGAATGAGCGTAATGCCCAGAAATGGGTACTAACGTGGTGTTTTTACCTGTCAAGTTAACCGTACAAATTTGATTCATTGTAAACACAGCTGCTATTGTCTACTCGCGGTTTCTTCGCTGTTTTCGAAACAAACCTTTGAAAAATCACCTCATATATCAAGTGTTTATTGGTTGACTGTTGTGGTAGTAAATGGAAGTGATTGGGCGCACAATTCATTGCATGTTTATTATAGGCTCATTTGTCTCCAGGAGGTTTCAAACAACACGTTGTCCAATTACAAACGTAACATGAACGTACATGTGTGTGTGAATTCCAACTTGTCTAAAAATTAACCCGCGAAATTCTCGGGTCCCTAGTCATGTATCACAAACTTTTTAAACTTCTGTTAACGTATAAGTAACTTATTTGTTGGTAAAATTAAACTTTTACTAACATTCTAGCCATATACTATGATATTAAATTCATACTTAACGTGAATTAAGGGGGGGGGGGGAGGAAATATATGTGTTGGTAAGTAAGAAATCGTTATTGTGCAAAATATTATTTAACTGATTGCGCCCGAATGTAGAGCATTGCTCATTGGTGTGATTTTCTAGACTTATTTAAGCTTTATCTACATGAGGTGGAGGAATATCATGGAAGTAGAACTTCAGCACTGTTTCAGGAAATTAGGACGTAACTGTGAATTAGCTAACTACGCCACTACTCTTATATGTATACATATACGTTCACAGTCTTCGAGTAAAGTCATGCAGCTATTTACGGTGGTGTTTTTATTTCTTGCCACACGTTGGTTCATAGTAATTATGTTGTTTGCTAAGTTTTGTTCTTTCCTTTTAAAGAACAGCTTTGCGTTCCTGGTCTCCACTGCCATTTATCAGGCAAAGTTTGAAGTCATTTAGATATATTCGGTCTCGCCAATATGGCAGCCACTATTAAATAGTTAAAATATGTAAAATGAAAAATAAAATTTCAAGACAGGTTTCTTTGAAGTGACAGAGAATTCTGTAAGAAGTGAAAAATTATTGTCTTTAGTTATTTCAATGCTGTAAGCATAAAGTAAAAGTATGACTTTTCAGTTGACATTTTATTTTGCACTAATTGTTATAATTAATCATACGGATAAGTTAATATTTTAAGTCAAATTACTTCATCCACTTCGCAAATTTTCTTAAGTAAAGAATAATATTGCTTATGAAATTATTTGTAATATCTTATGTTCTTTGCGCTGCACGATGATCGTTCTCTCTATCTCTCCAATGCTGTAAGTGGCAAGTACGTAAAAGTTTATATTTGGTGATCATGAATGTTTCGCTATGGCGATTTTAGAATTTTGATTATTACGTCTTTTCCGTCCTACTTAAACTTTTTCTCAGCCATATAACATCTCATATTTACTACTGTTTGGCATTTTGTTTTCTTCTGCTCTCTTATGGTTTGTAATTGGGAATCGCCGTCTTCGGTGAGGAATACTAATTATCGCGTAATTGTTTATGTTTGAGTGTATAACCTAATCCGCGTGTTTTACACAAAGTTTCTACGAAATCTCAAATTGCGCTGCACGACTCAAGGTGGATGCGGTTCTCGAGCTGATGGATGCCGGGTTTCTGGCCCTGGAACTTCAGAAAACGGAATTCTGATCGGGTGTAAGCTCTTCACCCGAGGCAACCTGCACAGTTAACGATTTTGTCTCGGCGTTTCCGCCAGTTTCGCCCGTGGACCGGCGAAAACCAACAAACGGGTATGATTTTGGATTAAATCAATAACCATGCATTTGCATGCTGCTACTTTCGGGCTTTTAATGGTAGTTTTATAAAGTTTTGAAAATAGCATTAAAAAATCTATGATCATGTATTGCAAATTGTATAAGTCCTGGGGCCATATTAATATAACTTGATGATTATAAAAGTACTTTTAAAATTTATAATTATATTTAAAAAATAATCATTTTCTAAAAAATTAATATGTGAGTATTGTATTCACAGTTATTTTATTATGGTCTTCATATCATTACATTTCCCTTAAAAAAATATATTATATGTGTGCTGAGCTGAAAATACTATTTTTTAAAGGTAATTTAAAATAAATTTATTTCAACCAAGACGCTTCTTAATTTTTTAATTTTTATTTGATTATTATAACCTGTTGCTATCATTTTGTGGGCTATTGCATACAAAGAAATTGTGAGGAACCCAGGAATCATACAAATATATTGTGAGGAACCCAGGAATCATACAAAGATATTGTGAGGAACCCAGGAATCATACAAAGATATTGTGAGGAACCCAGGAATCATTCGGCTTAACTTACGTTTCTTTAAATTGCCTTTACTTAGATTTTTTTTTTAATTTAAAAACACATCTAGGTAGCCATTATTCACGCCTAGGGCCTCACCCTGCCGATGGTGGTTGGGCTGTGGATGGAAAGTAGTTCCTTATCTTAACGTCGAATAAAAAGCGCCAGGTAACCTTTCGCCATAACTTAAAATTAGTTCTTTCGCTTTCTGTTTTTGTAATGCATTGAAAGGTAAAAACGAGCAGATTTGTAAAGCATTTACTTTCTTAATAATTTCACAGTTTCATTTGACCGACGCACGAATGAAGTGATGTGGCCCACGGCAATGTTAATTTTACACAAAGCGGAATAATACACGTGTATGCCAGTAGATCTTCAGCAGGGCTTTCAAAAGACCTCATTTTAGCTGGAACAGCCCATACTCCGTAGCAATGTTAGAGCCTGAACTCTACTGTGTGTTTATTATTGGACTCGGATACTCGAGGAGGCGCCAAACAATACGTGCACCAATTGCGAAATAAACAGAAACGTACGAGTTTTTTTTAATTCTAGCCTGTCCTGAAGTGAATCCACAGAAATCTTCAGATCTCAACTACTTATATGTAAACAAATACTGCACATTCATATACAGTGAAGGTGTGGACCATTTAAGTTCCGTAATCCTACATGAATATATTAGTTATATGTGCAGGGATTTTATTAAACTCTTTAGTTAGTAAGGTATCATCTAAATGGACGAATATGACGTGAAACGATTATTGAGAGAGTTTCGGCTATGTTCTAATTTTTCAGCGTATGCAAAAGTTTTCAAGCGAAATATGACTGCAGTTAGTATTGAACCATTTGTAATGACTCATATATTTAAATAACAGGTAAATTGATATCAATAAGAACGATTTTCAAGAGACGCTGCAGCTACCATTTTCCTTTTATTATGTTGGCAACAGAAAGATACTTACAAAATTTTTGGGCACATTCAATCCTGACGAATACTCCTCTGAGTACGCCTGTCAGATATTGTGACTGATTAATAACGTTAATTTTCAATTATACGCATTGCATCGGTATTTAAAAAAAGTAAAGCATCAGAAATAACTCCTTAGCAAATACGCGGTACCAAAACTTCTGTTTACAAAATGTGTAAAATTTATTGGTTGTAAAATACAAATCCATCAGTGTATAAAGCGATGCCCAGCGGGTATAGACGCCATCAAAATTGCCGCTAAAGCACGATTATGTTGGAAATATGAATAAAGCAAGAAGATAGTAAGGTGATAATGTGCAATAAAGCGAAGATAACTGACAGATGCAAAACTATAATATTTCGGAACGTTCTGTAAACTACATCGTTGGTTTTGAAGTAACATTTTACTAAACATAATTCTAAAATGAAAGGCAAAATTAAATACGTTTTATTTCGTGAAATCCTACTACTTCTATGAACTGACGTATAACTCATAGTGAAAAAGTGAAACTGCCTAGGGGTGGGCAGCATGCATGATTCATATATTACGGGCACGCCTGTTTTATATTGGCTGTTCACAGTACAATTAGTACTTT
Organism: Dryococelus australis; assembly: GCA_029891345.1. Classification (NCBI taxonomy): domain Eukaryota; kingdom Metazoa; phylum Arthropoda; class Insecta; order Phasmatodea; family Phasmatidae; genus Dryococelus; species Dryococelus australis. The sequence goes on along the minus strand of CM057006.1, from coordinate 71,802,687 downwards.
TGAAAGCCCTCCTTAAGATATACTTGTATGCACGTTGTGTTTCTCCACTTATGTAAGATTAACATTGTCATAGGCCGCATCACTTTATTCATGCGTCGGCCAAGTGAAACTGTGAAATTATTACAAAAGTAAATATTTTAAATCTGTTAATTTTTACACTTCTATGATTAAAAAAAAAAAAAGAAAGCGAAAGAAATAATTTAACTCATCACAAATGTTTACCAACACTTTTATTAATCGACGTTAAGATATCTAACTACTTTCCCTCCATCGTTGCCAACTTTACTGGGCGCAAGCCACTCAGGATCCCGTTAAAGCAGGGGCAGTGACATTTTCTAAGGTTGATTTCAAAAGTGCTGACTTTAACATGAACAGCCTTTGCCATACTTACCTAACCACAGGAAGCATTGTTTGCTAGTTGTACAAAGTGTTCATATTTACAGTCGGAAAATGACACAATCATTCACTCAGCAATAAAAAAAAACACTTTCTGGCTGAATAAATCGGTAGAAGTGAATAACTGGCATCACTCACCACTATGGCTATCACGAGGCAAACTATGCACATGGCAACCGTGTCCCCATCAAGCTCGTTTAGTTTCAGCTGCGTTCCAGTGATTCCAAACAATATTGGTTCAAATATCATCCAGAAGATTTCAAACGCTGTGGCAACTGGATTCTGAAAATCGAGTAGAGAAATCGATCTGTTCAACATTCGAGGCATCCTATCCCCTATGAAGTTCATTCATACTAGTCTAGTATCAAACCGGGTTACAAATCAACTGCAGTGGACTTATATTTATTACCATATTTATATATATTTATTAACATATTTAGTTTTTTTTTTTTTGCAAAATCTTTGTTAGTTATATCATTATTTGCACATTGGAACTTATGTCTACCATCGTACGTGAAATGAAATAATAAATCTCTAATAGATCAAGGTTTACCTGCGTTAATTATAAAAATTGATTACATTATAATTCAATTAAATGTTGAAATGCAATTACTTCATTTATACATACATTTCATCCTTATTTTACATTAAATACATTGTTACTTCCCAATGCATTACTTTTAGAAAATAAAATAAGTTATTTTTTACTCCAAGAATAGATAAGTTTACAACAATAAAACTAGTTCCACACTCACCTACGAGCAAACGTAAAACATGTTTGTTCCTCGTTCTATAGATGCATAAAGAAAACTTGATGATAGTTAAAACAAAATATGCAGTTTTACTTTTCAGAATCATGGGCATGATTCTAGCAGCTTATGTCCTCGACAATGAATCGTTATAGAGAATAAACCTGATGAGATATAATTGCATAAATAGAGATTAGGTCTAAAAATGTTCACAATTTAACTGAAATTGCATGACAAATGGGGAAAGAAAAATTAATGTTACGAATACTTTCGCACGGTTATACAGAGAAAGACTAAACATAACGCGAGCTCACAATTAAAACTTGTCGAACCGATTTCGATGGGACAGAGATAAAATTGAAAAGGAATTTATGATTCATAAAGATATAGCAATAAATTTCCCAAATTAATGTGGTTTTAGGAAAGTCTTTTCAACTCACGCGATATCTCTAACATCGATATTATCAAGAGAAATGGCTATGGCTAAGGATGAATACGAGACCAACAGAAATATATATTTTTAACTACTACGATATTTTGCAGTGAACACTTGCGAACCAAAGCGGAGCAAGAACGACACAAACACATGCCCAAAGCAAGGAGGCTGTTACCACTATGCCACACAGACATTATGCAAGGTGGAGACATTGGCCGGGGAAGATATTCCGCAACATTGTAAATGTCACAACAGATATGGACAAAAAATAAATAATAAATTCTTATCCGCTTGAAAAATCGGAGTTCGTAAATTGTGTCATGCCAGGAGGTAGCTGCTCTGGGTTCGATTTTACGGGCGAATTGTGGATGTATGCTAAATTATAGTTGTCGATTTGGTTTATATACACAGTCAGATGATTAGCTTCTTGGTAAATAAAATATAAAAAAACCAAAGGATAGACCTAAATTGATGAAAAGTAGACAGCTCTAGGCTTTATCGCGTTTTTTTGGGTATGGTGGTACGTCCAAGGCTATTTGTCAGCACGGAACTGAGTCAGGCAACGAACTGGGGATCAAAACCCGATCGTGCGCTTGTGAGGCAGCAACGTAAATTATTACTCAACGAAGTCATTCGATCCAAAATAACATGGACTAAAGATGAGGTAGACCGATCTCGCTGGCCGCGCACAACCAATCTCCGTGTCCCAACATAGAACTGCCTCTCTGCCAACACGTTTAGCGAAAACGGCATGGTTTGTATTTGAGGTTAGAAAATTGATCGGTTAACAATTGCTTTGAGTTGTATTTATACTTTGTCTAACCAATTTGTGATGCAGTTTGATTAAGTTAAAAATGATAAAAGTATTTTTTTTTCTTCATATAATAGGTGTTGCCATTTAACAATCAAGATGTAAACAAACACGTTCATCACTGTTGACCATGTGACTTTGACAGTTGTGTATGATTGGGATAGGTCATTGTTGGGTACATGCGCAGAAGACGAACTAAGCGGTCCACCTCATCTTCAGTCTATGCAAAATAACGACCCGTGAACTTACGTCTTCGATTTCCCAACCTTGCTGGGACCAGCACGTGATCGAGACGAACGCTGACGTCACACAGCTGAGAGGACCTGCACCGCCGACCCCCAGACCCTCACTCCCCAGCATTGCCAACATTCCGCCGCCGAGGAGCATCAAGATGCGCAGTGGCACCACGTACGGCTGCAAACACAACAGAGCATTGTGGAGGACCAGTTCCCGCCATCTTGTATTATTACTATTTCCCTCATACGTTCTATTTAAATATGGTTAGCGAAATTTTTCAAACGACATGTCATAAATAATAGTTTCATAGGTGTTATACGCTGTTCACGGTAAAATGAGCACTTTTGGAAGCCTTGTTTAAGAGCTACCTGTATGCACACTGGGTATTATTCCGCTTTATGTAAAATTAACATTTGCATGCGCCTCGTCACTTTACTCACGCGCCGGTCAAGTGAAAATGTGGCATTATTAGAAAGTAAATATTTTACTAATATGTTTATTTTTACACTTCGATGAATTAAAAAAAAAAGCAGAAAGCGTAATAAATATCTTAAGTTAACACAAACGGTTACCCAACACACCCAACAACAATAAACCCAACTGTTTATTCGACGTTAAGATATGGAACTACTTTCCCTTCATCGTTACCAACTTTTCTCGTTAAAACATATGCAGGCTGAGTCAGCGACTTTTTTCTAAGGTAGATTTGAAAAGTGCTCACTTTATCGTGAACAGCCTTTATCAAACTATTACACCTCTACTGCCTATATTAATTTTTGACTTGTGACTGCCGGCGATGAATAAGTAGATTTTTTCCTTGCGGGCGGTTACAGAAACGACACTGGCGAGAATAGTCAAGTAATAAATCTTTTAGGACACGTGCAAAGCAAAACCGCTTGATATGTCGACGGCTAAAACAAGATACAAAATCTGAGATGCAATTTACAGCGATTAATGTCATATATACATGGTGCCGGTTACTGATCCCACTTAAGCTGGGTTCACAATTGGAAGTATGGCTATAACCATAGGACGCAGGTCGTGTGCAGAACAGACCACCACATATTCGAACTTATTGATTCACCACTGTGCACAACAGGAAGTTGCGTATGAGATTTCATGAAACTTATAAGGGCGCATGGGGCAAACAACAGACGCTCAGAGAGGAGTGTAGCATTTTCAGTGAAGTTGTCCATTTAACCGGGGAAACACGGTGTTGCCGAAGAAACGAATGAACGTCGCTATACGCGGTTCGCGGTAAAATGAGCACTTTCGGAAGCCCTGCTCAAGATCTACTTGCATGCACGTTGCGTATTATTCCGCCTTATGTAAAATTAGCATTGGCGTGGGCCCCATCACTTTGTTCATGCGTCGGTCAGGTGAAAATTTGGAATTATTAGAGAAGTAAATGTGTTACAAATCTGGTAGTTTTTACACTTAGGTGCATTGAAACCACAGAACGCGAAAGAAATAATTTAAGTTATCACAAATGTTTACATAGCACTTTTTATTCAACTTTAAGACATGGAACTACTTTTCCTCCATCGTTACCAACTTTACTGGGCGCATTTCACTCGGCGCGTCCAGTAAAATATATGCAGATTCGGGCAGTGACATTTTTCTAAGGTTGATTTCAAAAGTGCTCACTTTATCGTGAACAGCCTTTATCTATAAATAAATGTATAGGGAAGCACAGGTAACAGTTGACTAGCAGAGTTGCACAAGAATTCTTGTCATGTGAATGTTCTACTATTATGTCGTACGCTTTGTGCCTATGTTTTCAGATTGTGAGCCAACACCTACGCTGTTCAAAAAGTCCGTATATTCAAAGAAATTATTTAGGAAATTTACAGTAAGTTACGGAAACGCTCTCCGTAACACTATAAGACGGAAGTGAGCTCCGTGCGTGTAAATAAGGGAGCCTCTTCGTATTTACAACAGCACTGGGTTTCGGGAACGAATGATGTCGCGGATACACGAACCATGCTCCGCCGTTTTAATTAAGGAAATTTTAAAACATATTCTTTCAAAGATCAAAAAGTGGCACAAACCACCTGCAAGAGATAGTAGCGCACAGAGATTATACTAAAAACCGAAAAAGTTTCACGCTTCTTTATGTTTTAGTAAAATCTCAAAACTTCATCTTATTACTGAAACGTTAGATAAAAGTGGCAGGATTCAGGGTATATGAACTTCTCCACTCTATTTCAACACCCGCTCGAAAGCAAATTTTTTTTAAATTTCTTTCTCGCACACTGGCAAACACATGCATAACGAATATAATACTTTTTTTTTCGTAATAATCTTTTATAGGCCGTAAATACACAAAAACATAGGAGCAAATCCAAGGAAAGAGTGCGCGAATTCGAGGAAAGTTAATTAAGATATAATGAAAGTTCGTTATTTTAAAAGACAGAAGGGTCCGTAATTTTATAATAATTTCTGGATAAGTTGGACCAGTATTTTTACGCAATTCCGTGCTATGTTCTCTAACGGTGGAGCTTCACATATACATCGCAATAAAATCAGCAATAACTTCATATATGCTACAGCACTCAGTGGCATGCCGGTTCACGGACGAGTTGGCAGAAAATCAAGAAAAAATCATTCTGCGACTTGATGTTATGTTCCGAATGAAACGTTTCAATTTATATCCACGTGACTCCCCGCACGATGGCGCCACGGACGAACTGGAGAAATTGCAGAACCACCTTGTGTCGTGCAAGGAAAATGTCTCCTAAAACTCGAAGAAAATCTCTTACCTTCATATCCTACAGAATACTTCGTAACCACTGCATTTAAGTCGGTGCGTTCAGAAGATGTAAAGATGACCTGTGAAGTTAAGTTTCATTGACATAGTTCAATCCCTCTGTAGGATGTTTGTGGCTTCCAGGCTGTTTGTCTTTTTAATGTTGTACGAGAACTTTGCTCTGTGTACTAACACAGGCTGGGAAGTTGTAGGCCTGTGACGTTACTGCAGTAAATAATTTTCACAGGCTGCAATCCCAAGCTGTGTTTTAATACAACTTGTTTAGGAAACAATGAACGTTGTTGCTCTAAATAGTCAAATATTTATCTAAAAATTCGAAATAACTTCAACAAAATGTATTGTAAATAAAATAATTGTTCATTTCACCACTGGTGTAAACAAAGGTGTACTTGTTGGAATGTCATCAAGTTTTGGGTACTTCTGTACACAGCCGGCAATCATCACTGGATACTCCGGAGGCTATTAAGTAAGCAGTGTTACTTGATGGTGGCTGACGTTTTGCCCAAGCGACGATAGTATATTTCAGGTTTATTGTTTATCACTGACAATATTATCCAGCAGCATATAAGATTTATTCTTTAATTTTAGAATAAATAAGTGTAAGACATTTCCAAGTACAGCACTGCTAGTGTAATCGACCACTGCGGAATTTGCCAAAGTATTAGACCGTGGTAGCAAAAGGATTCTTGTAATAAGTAGAGAAATTAAGTAGCTAAATTAATGCTTCCAGAAGTTTAGACAAAATGTCTATATGCGGCTGCAACACATTCATCGGATGTTGTATTTTGTATCAACTATGATTTTATTATATTATATATATTATATAAAACTTGTCTGCTCCCCTTCTTAACGTATGTATTAGAAACTGCCACTCGCCCTAGAAGGAACAACGCCCGGATTCCAGCGACTGAAATGAAAATTCTCAGCTCAAGTATCCAGAAGACCAGAAGAGATAAAATCATAAATGAATCAGTCCTAGGACTGCAAAAAAACATGCTTGGCATCTTAGAATAATCAAGGCTGAAATGGTTTGATCACATAATGAGAATTCCACCACATAGACTACCTAAGGCATATTTTGAAAAAAAGTAGCAACTCGAAAAATACCAAGAAGAAGACCACGAGATAGTTGAATGAAACAAGTACAAACATATCTGGATGGTCGCAGTGCAGAGCGAGAGAAGATACTGGAAGACGAGCAATGTCAAAAGAGAACATTGTGGAAAGGAATCGTTCATTACCACACCGGTTCGCTGGAGTGGAGAATCGATGATGACGATGATGATGGTGATGATGATGATGATGATACTGCTGATGATGCTGCTGATGATATTATTTTATATTTCTTTCTTTGACGACTCATCAGCTGGATCGAAATTAAATTTCTTAATTGCTTCTATGTTCGAGGAAACACACCTTTAACACTAACGATGCTCTTGGATAATACTTGTCAGTTTATAATGCTCAGTCAAATATTTTATAGTCAAGCGGTTTTTCTTTAGGCCGTACGATGAAGAAGATATTAGTCTGAAATTCTTTTGTTTTACGAAACTAAATAACACTTAAATATTTCATAATTCTGCTTTCCGAATATATATTTTGGCATTTCCTTTGAGTAATCTTAAGCGACTAGTTAAATTTAGTTTACTTCTATCCTATACCTGCCCGCAGTCGAAAAAGTACTTGGACCTACGAAAACCCGTTTAATATTTTAGAGCGCTAACTTTGATGTTTTGTCAAATAAAGTGGTAAAGATGAAGCTGAGAACAAATTGTAACAGCAATTCTAATAACACAACTTTACAGACATAAAATCACAAAAGAATTGCAGAAAATAACTAAGACATAAAAGTAAAATTGAATGTGATAATGACTAGATGTTTCGCATATTTACCTTAGGACATTACGACCAAAAAAAACCAGAAGAAATATTATAACATAACAAAAAGAAAACTTTTGTTGAATTAGATTCCTTTATATGGAGTGTCCTTTCCATCAAATAAATGTACAAAATTTTCTTGTCTCTATTCGTAATAAATACGGCAACACAAAATACGAAATTAAGAATTTTAACTTACATCGCTTCTCTCGGGCACGTATTTCGAGAGGAGACCCCACACAACACCAAATCCTACTCCTCCGACGAGCGTGATTGGCCCTTGGAGTATTTGGAATGTGAGAGTACCTGTAAAGTAAAATAACGTAAACAAAAAGTAAACAAAAGTCTTTGAGATGCTTAGCCTTTATTGCAACTGCGGGATACAAGGCGTCGATCCAAGAGATAATTTTACAACTATGACAAATGTCCACAAATGTGGAACTAGATGAATAAAATAATGGGAGAATATATTTCGGCGGCTAACAGACATCGCGAATGGCCCTGATGTTACAATTACGAGACACTGTTATCGGTAGCCTTCACTTAATTTATTCAATTGCGAATAAACGCGTAGGATTATGCTCAGAAATATGAATCAATAAAAACATATAACACAAGCAAACCAACTTTAATTTGGTATATTGAAACAGTTGTTATGATCCATGGCGCCAGAGCAGGCCTTTTCCTGATCTAAATGAAAAATAAAGAAAGTTTGTACAGTTTATATTATAGTTTCTTGATTATTAAATAAATGAATAGTCTTGTTATCGGATATTGAGGATTTTAAAAACTAAATATGCTGGAAATAAGTTCTCTCCTATTTTATAAAGTAACATTCCGTCCAGGAGTATAAACATTGATATACGTTATTCAGGGTATAACGAGTACTTTGGAATGCCCTGCCATTTGTAATAATAGTCAATAACTATATTTTATTGTAGCCTTATACGTTAAATTTCTTGTCCGGAGAAATATATACACTGTGTTTATTATTTACATGGTAATATTTATTTTAAAAGGTGGTGGAAGGATAAAAAATGGCTGATAGGAAATAAGTAACTAATGCTTCAAATGTGTTTACTTTGCAGTGAACAGGGGGCCACAGGGGCTGAGCGGTTAGGCTGCTCGCCTCTCACGAATGCGATCCGGGTTCAATCCCCGGCCGGGTCACTCCGGATTTTCACATGTGGGAAACGTGCCGGACGATCCGTTGGTCGGCGGGTTTACTCGGGGATCTCCCGCTTCTCCCGCCCCTTCATTCCGGCGCTGCTCCATATTCGCCTCGATCACCCTCATTGGCTCTGAAGACCCGATGTTAAGAGCCGCCCAAATCTCTTCACTCACTTTACCGTGAACAGACTATAGGTAGAGGCAAGATTTTCTGGTGTTATTTTAAGGCAAATTTCGTTTTTAATAATATATGATTTCGGCGTTAACGGTTTTATTATGAAAGTCTTATAAATTGAAATGACATGATTAAAATAGTGCATTATTAGAGCCAACATTGTACTGTGTTATTTTAATGCAAATTTTATTATTGAAAATTGTTTAAAATTTATTCTTATATGCATATTTCAATTAAAATATGATAATGTTCATGCAGTTGCATAAACAAGAGAAATCAATTAATCTGAACAAAGGTAACGCAGAGCATTACCATACGTTAAAGAATCACTTGAAGTTTCGTTTCTTCGTAACTTGTGTGTTGAGGATCCAAACTAAACACTGTGGATTTTTGCTACAGTCTTACACGAATAGCTTGGATATGGTTTTATGGGGGGAAATTCAATACTAGAAATAAAATAATTTTTTTTATTTGCCGTTGCAATTTTGCTGTTCTCATTAAACGATCATTTCTCATCGACATTGTATTCAATATTTACTGCTGTTATTCACTCAACCTGAATGACAACAGCTTAAATTTTTTTTTTTCCTTCCCCGTCGTCTTAAAAAATAAATTATTTTACTATCTCTTAGTTTATACATTTATGGATACAGAGTGTTGGTCATAGTTTCGGAGATAATTTTTTTTTTTTTTTTTTGTTAAATATAATTTCGGTTTTATCGCAATTCACAGCATAATCTTGGCTCTGCCTATAAGTACAGGGAAAACTTGTGCGAAATAAGAGGGAGATGGAGAGGAAAGGGTTATTGCTGTGCCTACCTGAAGTGAACATGATGCTGCTTATGATGCCGAAGGCGGCCACGGACAGCGCGTCGTCGATGCTGGACACGGCTATGACCAGGGTGGGTATGCCCTTGGACACGCCGTAGCCCTTCTTCCTCAGCCTGAACAGGCTGGGCACCACCACGGCTGGCGAAACAGCTGCGATGATGGACCTGAGCACACAGTCATCGCCATGGCACTCACCGCCGCCGCCCTTGTCACACGTCGAGACTGTTGGCTACCCGCATGCTCGCAGTTCATTGCCGACTTCTGAGAAATGTCACTGCACTATCTGCAAGTATCTTAACAGGCATACTGACCGACTGGCGTCCGTGCAGTAAAGTTGGTAACGTGACAAGAAATTAGTTCCATGTCTTAAGAGCGGGATGGACCCCCGCATTTTTTTTCGTGAAATACTTGTTTGCGCGAATACGCGTATCTCGGCAAATAAATGTTCTGCAAATACGAATTTTTGTCAGCAAATAAAAAAAAAAACCTTAATTTGTGCTCCTATTTTTTTTACTTTGGTCATATTAGGCGTATTCTTGGAGAAAAAAAACATAAAAATGGTCAAATATCGCATATTTAAACCTTGCATATACAAAGATACGGGTGTAGTTCAATCTGTGGTCTTTAATCGCGTGTAATAAAACCCCACTGTTACAGATCTCATTTGCACATTACAGCGTTTCGCCGGAAACACTGCACGCCTTGCGCGTAAGAGCGATGAGGAGCGAGCATTGCGTGTAACTGTCGCCCTTATCGCTCTTTCTCGTCTTCACCTTGGACGCAAGACTGTGATGTCGTCAGATCTTATACTGACAGTCTGAGCAACAGCCGGGTATAGAATGGGGAGGGAACCAATCCCCAGCGTATTTTATCGAGAGAGTGAATGAGTGAGTGAAGAGATTTGTCGGCTCTTAACATCGAGGTCTCGAGAGCCGAGAAGGGAGAAGTGAGATGAGTATGGAGCAGCACCGGAATGAAAGGGTGGGGTGAACGGGAGATCCCCAAGAAAACCCGCCAGCCAGCGGCATCGACCGGCACGATTCCCTCTTGCAAAAATCCGGGGAGTGACCCGGCCGGGGATTGAACCAGGTTCGCCTTGGTAGGAGGCGAGCAGTCTAACCGCTCAGCCACCGTGGCCCCGTATTTGACTGAGTACAGATCATTGGGGCCAGGCGTATGGAGCACTTCCCAGTGCCAAAAGTACAACGTGAGTTCATGGACCGGCGTCAGTGAAAACTGACGTGGTGTACAATGTACACTATCTACCAAAAAGTAATTGGGCACCCGTGACGATAGGTAATTCAGTACGTCAATTGATTGGTGTTTCACGGCCTTCGGTGTAGGACCGCTGGTGTTTGTCCGTGGTAGCATGAACACAGAGGCCTATTGTAACATTCTGGGTAATGAAATGCTCCCAACATTGTGGCGTTTTTACGGAATGGACCCGTGTTACTTCCAGGATGACAATGCCAGTTGCAATGTTTCAAGGGCTACTATGCAGTGGTACGCCGACAACAATGTTCGCCGATTGGACTGGCCCGCTCAGAGCCCCGACCTCAACCCTATAGAACATCTTTGGGACGAATTAGATCGCCTGGGAGGGCTCATAGGGCGCGGCCAAATCCATTGCTCAACTCATGGAATGGTTGCAAGAGAAATGGCGACGAATCCCCGCGGATGTCCTGCAAACACTCGTAGAGAGCATGCCAGACAGGGTGGCTGCTGTTATAGCCGCAAGACGTGGCCCTACGAAATTCTAACAGGGTGACAACCACCGAGCAAACATTGTGAACCGGTGCCTAATTACTTTTTGGTAGATAGTGTATGTATCTATGGCAGGGGTCGCTGTTGGCTAGCTGGGCTGGTATAGGCTGTTCACGGTAAACCGAGCATTTTTCGAAACCCTGCTTAAGATCTACTTGTATACACAATGTGTATTCTTCCGAGATATGTAAAATTAACACTACCATCGTCCTCGTCACTTTACGCATGCGTTGGTTGATAACATTATGAAATTATTATAAAAGTAAATATTTTTCATATCTGCTAATTGCTACAGTTAAGATGCATTAAATAACAGAAAGCGAAGTAAATAATTTAAGCTAACACAAATGCTTACCTAGCACTTTTAATTCGAAGCTAAGCCATGGAACAACACTCCCTCCTTCGTTACCAACGTTACTGGACGCATGGCACTCAGTGCGCCCGGTAAAATATAAGCAGGTATGAGCAGTGACATTTTTTCTTAGGTTGATTTCAAAAGTGCTCACTTTATCGTCAGCCTTTAACAGCGGGTAGACAGGTCAAATAGTCTAGTATATAACTCGCCTATTCAATGCTGGACCACAAAGATTGTGAGTAGCCATGCCATCTACAGTCATCGCCTTCCTCTCGGGTACGCTAAGGTATCTATAATTCAACTGCTCATGTGCCTATGTATACCTCACCACATGTTAGACTATCAAGACTGTAGTTCGTCCACGGCCACTTCCAACTATTTCAGTGGCGTTTAGTGAGTTTTTTTTACAGGGTAAGCAATATAATAACCCCACATATTTGCGTGTTTTAGATCAAATTTGCCAGTGCCGGGCTGTGGTTCCATTTTCCATTTCTACTGACAAACGCAACTTCTAACTTTCCTTACTCTCCACACGTATTTGCCGTTTTATAATAACTAACATTAGTAATAAAAACGGAAATGAAATTAATGTATTAATAATTGAACGGAATATTATTTAGAGAGCATATTACAAATTATAACAAAACTCCCTTTTTCCGAACACCTTCATCCACTTTCTAAGGAGAAATGAGGACTGGAGGACGCAAACAGAACGACTGCTTACCCTGCCGAAGGAACGAGGCAGGTTAACTCGCTTTCGAGTTCGATTCGTCACTAGTCACTCCCGTTTGTGGAAATATATACCAGATAGCAGCACTATGCGTGTACAGTATGGGAGTTACAAGGTCTGTTTCTCAAATCGGAAACGGGAAACTCAGAATTAAATGTGTTTATATTTAAAGTTTAGGCGAAAATTATAAATAGTCAAACATTTTCAATATGTATAGAGTAATTATTGCTTACCTTGCGTCTATAGAATAAACGCCTCTGAACTATTCTGAAACCCTGCAAAAGTTCTACTTTCAGGATATTCCTTCGCCTCGTGCAAACAAAGCTAAACCAGTTCTTGAAAATAACCCGGAAAGAACAACGCATCACATTTGTAATATTTGCTTAGGAACTATTCCTTGCTATACACTTTTCAACGTAAAGTGAGCACTTCTGAAAGCCCTCTAATTCGGAATAACAGTCAATAATTATATTTTATTTTAGCCTTAGACTTTAACTTCCCAGTGGGGTGAATATACACACTGTAGTTATTACTTACATGACAATATTTAATCTTAAAATGTAGTTAAAGGATTAAAAAAATGGCTGAAAGGAAAAAGTAACTAGGTCCTCAAAAGTGCTCACTTTATTGTGAACAGCCTATAGGCATCACCAACACACTAATTTTCTCACTGATTTATTCATATCAGATATAAATGAAATTTTAAAATTTATAAATGTAATATAAGCAACTGTTCAATTCAACCAAAAGTTAAATACTTTTATGTTACGTCTATTAAACGTTTGTGGTACGTGGCATGGTAAGGGAACAACTAAAAAAACGTCACACATGGGGAGAATTTTTCAAAGGCTTGGTTATAAAATAAATAAGAGTGAAGAAACCGCTACTAGACTTGCCCGAGAAGCAGCCCCCACATGAACGGGAGGTGCAGGAGGTAGTAGGCGACGACCATGACAACGACGCACTCGACGATCCACGGCAGGATCCCGAGCTTCAGCACAGTCGTCCACATGGTGCGCAGAGCTCGCGGGTCCAGGTCCAGGCCGGCTCGCGTCAGGATGATGACCAGCGCCACGTGCCTGCACAAGGGGGGGGACAGACGCTGCGTCGACACACTGCGCGCGGGGTAACTACTTCGGGCGGATGAAGACACGCGCACGGGAAGGTACGTACGTACGTACGTACACTGTGGCAAACATTTCCAGGTGAAATTCCCTTACATGCAAGGGAAGCTTAGTTAAAGGCTGTTCGCGATCAAGTGAGCACTTTCGAGATCAACCTTAGGAAAAAGTCACCGCTCCTGACTAATTGGCATGCGCCCAGTAATGTTGGTAGCACATGGAAGGAAAGTAGTTCCATATATTAACGTCGGATAAAATTGTGTTAGGTAACCGTTTGTGATAACTAAAATTATTCCTTTCGCCTTCTGTTCGTTTTTAATGCATCCACGTACGAAAAATGACCAGATTCGTTAAATATTTTGTTTTCCAATAATTCCACAATTTCACATCACCAACGCATGAATAAAGGAATGAGGCCTGTGACAATGTTAATTTTACATAAGATGGAGAAATACACAACCTGCATACAAGTAGTTCTTAAGCAGGGCTTTCTAAATTGCTCACTTTACCGGGAACAGCCTTTACCTCTACATGTAAGGTAAAATTACCTGTCAAGTGTGGAGTAAATTTACATAAGTAAGATAATATTCCCTAAACGTACGGGAAAACTACATGACAAAAATTGGGGCAAATCCCGTACAAGTAAGGTAATATTAACTATATAGCATAATACATTTAAATTTAAAATTACACGGGGTATTAGTACTGTTAATTATTTTATTGCCTATATCTTCTGATGAAGAGTAACCGAGTGAATATTAGTGTGTTACAGCTTAGCTGTTGAGACAATACTGAAGAGATGCACGCGTCGTAATGTAATTTTCCCATCCATTTACGAGATTTTCCACTGCTATGTATGCACATGAAATTTTTTTTCCAGGATGCGGTCATTATACCTTACATATAAAGAATCACGTTGGACAGCTTGTAGGAGCAGACAATAAAAAATTAATTTTAAGTTACAAAATATGCATTATACAATTATCAAATATTTACAAATCGTCTAGGAGATCCACACGTCGTAAGGTAATTTTCCCATCCATGTATGGGATTATTCAATGCTATCTATGTGAATTTTACTCCAAAGTGCGGTAATTTTACCTTACATGTAAGGAAAACTATTCTTCCCGCACAAGTTTGCGAATAATACTTTACACTTGTCAGGTAATTTTACCATTATTTTTTACAGTGTAGTTAGGTACATAGTTGGGTATAATGGTCGCTGATAGGTCAGTAGGTAAGTGTAGGTACGTAATTAGGTATTTAAGTAGGTAAGTACGTAAATATATTTAACACTTTTTATTTTTATACATAATAAACCATCCGTAAAACGAAATTAAAATTTATAAATATGTAAATTGTAAATTTTAAATAGTAATTAGCAAATACACGAAGTTATGTAAATTCACGCAAATTTCGGTGGAATGTACGGAAATTCTGTTATTGAAGGAAACATAATGTCGATAATTTTACGAAGATTCCTAGATAAGTTTTAATGAGCAATTTTTCTGTAATACCATGGAATTTATTTTTTACAGTGCACCATGCAGCAGCAACTAGTTATACTGTCTGAGGTATGCAACAGTGGCCGCTATTCTACGCATTCCGAGGAGCCTACCATGCTGCAGCCATGGATTTTCACACTGTTGTAGCGCCTTCCGTAGCTGCAACCTAGCAGTACACTCAGATGTCGGTGGTTGCGTTAGAGCAGGCTCAATGCGACGCATATTAAAAACATTACGGCGTTCGATTCATGGTCAATCTCGTGTACCTATGTGAAGAGACGCCTGCCATAGGAGTGGGATGGACCCCCCGTGGAAGCCACGCGTCCAAGGTCAAGAAGCGAGGGAGCGATACGGGCGACACTAACACGCACGCCTAGTGCATCATCGCTCCTACGCGCAAGGCGTAGCCTACAGATTAAACTACGTCCACATGTATTTTCACTTTTCTCTTGCCGCTTAAGGAAACTGCATAGGCAATCTTTAAGAATGCGATATTTGACCATTTTTGCAATTATTTTCTCCAACAATACACTTGATATGACAAAAGTAAGTAAAAGAAGGGGCACAGATAATTTTTTTTTTTTTTTTTTTTAACGTTTCTGACAAAAAGTCGTATTTGAAGAACATTTATTTACCGATATACGCGTATTTACACAAACAACTATTTCACAAGAAATATGGGGGTCCATTCCACGCTTAACAAAAACTCGTTTCAAGTAGTAAATGTACTCGTATTATGTTGAGCCAGTCACACGTGACTAGAAATTAACTTGATTTGCTAATAAATCACGAAATAGTGATTTATTAGCTATTCATATTTTATATATATTTGCATCACTTTTCTGCCAGTAAGTACTGCACAGAATTTCTCAATAACATAATACGTAATTATAATAACGAAGTACAACTAATTATTGCATAGACGTTTATTTAACTGACAAAAGGAGAATTAATTACGTGTTTTCGTTTAGAAATAAGATAATCTATTACATGCTAATCACTTCTCATTTTTCTTTCTTCCTTAAATTCTATTGGCCGTAACCTTATATATTTATATTTTATTCACGTTTACACTTCTGCGATGATCCTATCGTACAAGTTCCTTACGCAAACGTTTTTAAATTACTTTCAAAATCACGGATGGGATGAAGTCAAGATGGAGGCTTCCATTTTTTCTTCTTGATCAACTGGTTTCAAGTAGCGGCCACGGGGAGCTCCCTTCGCTCTGGAACTTCAATGTGTTACGCCAGCTATGTAAGCTGCTACGGAAAATGTGAAGAGCTCTGTTTCAAAACCTGGTATGAAATCCAGCAGTGCAGAAAGATGAATGATACAAGGGTTGCCGCACTAGCTGGTAAAACAGCCGCCATGACAGACCTTTCATGGAATTTCGTGACGTATAATAGGGCATATAGTTACGGCCACCTGTTTTCTTGCAAAAATATCTATGCGCAGACTAGAATTCAACTCCTTACTTGCATGCTTGCGAATTTCCTCGCTGCGTGTCTGTGTGACAAGACATTTTTTTACTCGACTGGGCCAATCAGAATAAAGTTGCACTCGCATTGGACGCCTGTGATTGGCTGGCAGATATCTCGAACGCTCGCGAGTTAAAATCATCCAACTGCGATATTGGTTCTCAACTAACGTGTTTTGGAGTACAGGTAGACGGTATTATTTTCTATCTGTAGTTGAATTTCTTACAATGCACAAGCCCATATATGAGAAATAAAATTAAATTTTATATAATACTTGAATTATTGGTTTGTCAGATATTATTGTTAATCCGGTTAAACCACAGGAAATAGAATTAATGATAAAAACATTTACAGCCTGCTGAGGGATATATAGACTGTTCATGATAAACTGAGCACTTTTGAAAGCCCAGCTTGAGATCTACTTGTAGGCATAGTGTGTATTCTTCCACTGTGTAAAATAAATGTTACTATGGGCCATATCACTTTATTCATGCTCCGGTCGGGTAAAACCGTGAAATAATTACAAAAGTAAGAATTTTACAAATTTACTAATTATTACAGTTATTTGCAATAAGAAAACCAGGAAACCAAATTAATAATTTAAGTTTTGATATTTGTAATTCAACGTTAAGACACGGAACAAACTGTAAAAAATGATGGGAAAACTACCTGGCAAGTGTAAGGTAATATTTCCAAACTTGTGGGATAAACATAGTATTTCTTACAGGTAAGATAAAATTACCGCACTCTGGAGTAAAATGATTCGCGTGTACGGTAGTGGAAGATCGCATACATGGATGGGAAAATTACCTTACGAAGCGTGTATCTCTTCAGCATTCTCAACAGCGAAGAGGGAGGGGAAGGAATAAACAATACTGAAATACGCTTATATTCACTTAAGCTGTCGTGCTGTAGTCGTGACATAATGGATAGCACCATCGGACTATCGTGATAGTAGGACCATGGTTCGCGCCCACCCACCAGCAGGTATCGGGGATTCCAGCGTTGAGGTTTCTGTTACTATTTGTCAGAGGATATAGATATTAACAATATTAATACTCCGAGGTAATTTTAAATATAATTTTATTATATAGTATAGTCAATTTTCCCTTGTATGAGATTTTTCCCCCACTTTTGTCAAGTACTTTTCCCGTGCAAATAGAGAATAGAACTTTACTTGTTATGTAAATTCACTCTACATTTAAGAGGTAATTTTAACTTATACGTAAGGGAATTTACCTCAAAAATTTTTTACAGTGCAATTTTTCCCTATGCTGTTACCAACCTCAATGGCTGAAAGGCACTCAATGGCCCGTTAAAACATATGCAGGTCGTGGCAGTGGTATTTCCCAGAAGTTGGTTTCAAAAGCGCTCGCCTTTACCTGAGTGTGGTGACGAACTCCTCGTAGTCTTCGTCGATGTGCACGAGACCGAGGTTCTGGAAGAAGGCGCCGACGACCAGCATTCCGACAAGCGCGGGCAAGTGGAGGAGCGAGAAGATCCAGCCGCCGAAGTGCGAGGCGATGACGAGCGCGGCGAGGCCGAACAGCTCTCCCCCAGGGGCCGCGGTGGCGCCGGCGACGACGTAGACGATGCCCCAGGTCAGCAGGCCGACCAGCAGCAGCGCCAAGATCTGCGCGCAGCTGCTGTAGCTGGGGAAGTAGGGGTAGGGGAACAGCCTCTGCCACTTCGGCGGCTCCCACGACGAGGGGACGTCCTCGGGCTGGTGGCAGCGTGCACACAGCGCGTAGCACCACGACCTGCGCACAGTAGCGCACTTCTCATCATCGGCTCGCCCAACTATTGGTCATTCAAGAATTTTACATAATCGACATTCTGTCATAATAATAATAATAATAATAATAAATTCGTGTGGGGGGGGGACCCAGGGCGAGGCAACATCCTCCGAGTGACGGGCTTTCCAGCCGGGGCCCGTAGGTGCCCGTCATCCCTAAACATGAGGCCCTAGTATGGATCGGCGCTGGAATGAAAGGGCGGGGGAAACTGGAGTACCCCGAGAAAACCAGCATCGTCCAGCACAATTCCCACATGCGAAAATCCGGGAACGAACCCGCCGGGGATCGAACCCGGTTCGCCTTGGTGGGAGGCGAGTGCGCTAGCCACTGCGCCATCGCCGCTCCTATTCTGTCGTTAGAAAACTGGTTATACTCGACGGTCGGTCATCAGAACGAATGAGATGATCGACAATCGGTCATCAGAGCACTCAAGATGGTCGTCAATCGGTTATAGCTATACTTGAGATGCTCAACTATCGATCATCAAAGCACTCGAGATGATTGCCATCTTGTAATTAAAACACTTACGGTGCTTGACAGTCGGTTATCAAAGTACCTGCGATTCTCGACAATCATTACACTTGAGATGTTTGTAAATCGGTCATCGCTACGATTCGATGCTCGGCAATAGAGATGCTCGCTAATCGGTCGTCACCATGTTGGAGTTGCTCGACAATCGGTTATCACTAAAGTTGATATGCTCGACAGTCGATCATCACTATGCTTGAGATGCTCATCAATCTGTCATCAAATCACTCGAGATACTTGACATTCTATCATTAGAACACTCACGATATTCGACAGTAGGTCATTACTACGCTTGAGATACTCATTAATCTGTCATCATATAACTCGATATACTTAAAATTCTATAATTATAATACTCAAGATACTCGATAGTTGTTAGTAACAGCACTAGCGATGTTTGGCAGTCAGTCGTCAGAGCACTCGAGATGCCTAGTAGTCGGTCACTGGAGCATTCACGATGCTTGACTGCCGATAGTAAATGCAGCCGGAAAGCTCAACAGCCAGGTAACAAAAGCACTCTTCATGGTCGGCAGTCAGTAATGTGACCACTAACGATGCTAAAGAGAGAGAGTGCAAGTCTTGAGCGGCACTTAAACTGTTCAGTCCCCATTTAAACGAGCGAGGACACGTTGAAAATGAAGTATTATTATGACCGGAACTGTGCACACTAACAAATCCGCGACGTTGTGTTTCGAGCTCTTCCTTTTGAGAAACTTGATTTGTTAAAAAATTCTACACCTCTTATCAGTGAATGGTTAAATGCCTACAACAGCTAAATTGAAGTACGTTGGTCACTGCTTGTGAGAAGCACATGCTTCACAGGCTCATTCAATAACTCAACGTTTGCAACGCATGGGATCGTTAATTAATTAGGAATGAACGGGTTAATTATTGAAGTCTGCAGTGCCGATATGAGTGAGGTGAGGGTGGAGCTGGGGCAACGACTAAATGCAATGGTGGGTAAGATGAAAGACCTCAATAAAAGTCAGGAGCCCACATCAATGTTAATCACCTTTACCGCATGCAAAAATTATCGACATGATCTCGCCTATAATTGATATTCCTGTTCATCATGGTGAGAGGCAATTGTGCTGAGAAACGCGCCGCTGAAGTGCTCTAGACGACCAATGAGCTGGTGAAGAAGTTTGTGTTTATTGGCGAGGAACGGAGGTGCTGGGAGGAAGTAGCAATCTGCTAGTGACCGGGCGTTATGAAACTCACTTGTCCGAGTACTATGCAAGAAATGAGGGCAGAACTCCCCAGTAATATGCCCACGGATAGCCCAACATACCTTCAGTTGCAAGAACAAATACTCCGTCCCTGGCTACATGTCTGCGATTCGATGCCGATAATAAGATTGGTGCTGTTGAATAAGACGATGATATTGTGGAACGTTTTATTAGACAAGACGGGAAGGAGTTAACTTCGTCGTTGCGAGCTGGACTGCGTGGCTCTATTACAAGGTTGACTGCATATGACTCAGAATATGGCGTATAAATGCGTTGAAATAAAAATTGATGGCTGCAGGAGAGTTAAGAAAACAGTACCGGCTATGAGTTTTTTTGAACAACTCTTAAGAACTTATCGACATCTTTAGACTTTGATCACTATGCCAAGGGTAGGGTATTACTTTCCACACGAGTGAAATAATAATTCGGTAGATAAGAAGGACGAAAGACATTGCGTTCAATATGCCTGTTAAAAGATGCACAAAATCTTGTGTAATGTACATTAAAACATAACATTTATTTAAAAAAAAAAGTAAGTTTTATTTATTTCAGCCTCAATTTCGTTCCAGAGGCTTTCAGTGCAACTCTGTTGATTGCATTGTTTTTGGGGGGGGTGGTATATACTGTATGTTTGCAGGGCTCCTATAAGCGAGAGGTATGTGTGATATGATTATTGTATGTTTGCATGTTATATTTTAGATGTGTAAGTAAAACATTTGCGATATATATGTGGTACGAGTGATAAATGCGCATTATGTTCGCTGTATGTTTGGCGGCTGTGGTATGCTACGAGTTGTGTTAAGATGGAGGAAGTCTTGTTTTATGGGCGTGGTATGCATAATATATGAAGTTACTAAACGAAGCGAGTTAAAGGTCGCCAATACATATATTGATGGTTAGTGCCAGAGCTCCTGCCAGGTGATTCATTTACGAAGCTGACAAGTAGTATGTGAAGGAAAGCATGGCAGAGGTTTATGAATGGCGAGTTTAGAAGATGCATATCTTCGTCAGACGCGAGCCATGCGATTATATTCCAAATATTTTTAGAACGTATTTTAGGGTGGTATTAGTTTTGTGGAATTTATTCATAAATTTCACCAACCTTTTTTGTGTTGTCGGGATGCAAGGTTGCTGCCAAGGTCATCGTATGGGTCATTCTCTGATGTCAACTCAATACATTGTAATACATGTGCATAGTTTCAAATTAAATAATTGAACTAAATTATATATGATGGACGTCCAGTTTTGACTGAACTCGATCACCAAAATCCAGTTTAGCAGTCATCTTCATAGTACATTCAAAACACTTTTTTAAGCATCTTATATTAAAAAATGTTATCATCATGGTCAAGGTTACCAAAAGGCAAATTCAAAAGCGTCGAGGGCATCAGCAATGAAAGGGACATGCCAAGTTAATGGCAGTATTACCAACTTTAGCCTTGTTGCAAATAAGAATACTTTTTTTATTCCTGCTATATTTAAGCATACTCGGTATTAGTTTCGTCACCACAATGAATGTGTTGTAAACTTTGTGTTTGGCATTAGTGATATGAACCAGTCATGACGTAAAGCAATAGCAAAGTACGTGCAGATGACGTAGAAATATTAACCTCCTTTTAAATTATGAAATAATATTGTCACTTGTGGTTGAGTGTATAAATGGATTAATTAAACATAAATAAATAAACATGTTTTTCTTGAAGAACAGAAAATTACGATTAAATTAATTTAATTTTAACCTCAGACGTTACTTACCTTTCCAATTCTGGAACTTCATCCACATTTAGGTCTTCTAGTTTGTGAACCAAAACTTCAGTCATTGGAATCTTCCCTTGGTCTGCCATAGCACACACTCCGTTTTCTACTAAAACAATACAGTAACCAAAAAATATATTTAGTTATATCAAATATTTCTTTTATATTAACAACTGTACAGCTACAAAAAAATATGCTCTTAATTTACAAAAGACTCTGCATAATAAATTGTTAAATTTTTTATTAAATAATCATTAACCAAGTAAACAAATAATTGCTAAACTGAATTTCTGAGGTATTTATTATTTTGTAATTTAATGTAAATAAAAACGTATTTTGTTTTCCACTAAAGTTCTATTGACTTTCTTATGTATGCACGAGCTCATTTTCCATGTCGGTGCGAAAACTGTTTGATTGCTCTAATGTCATTGCTTATCTTTCATTAGATCCTCCTCATTGGAATTGATATAGTGTTAGCGCAATGCTAATATTTATTTAATAAATTCGTTGCTACTCTTAGTATTGTATATATCAAATATAAGGGATTAAAGATATATTTCAATCACAATATAAACAATTACGTTGATTAATTTGTAGCCAATTTTCTATTATTCTTGCTGCTGTTGTTCAAGATGGATTCCTTTACACTGAACTGGTAACTTCATATGACGAAAGCTACTAAAATACCGGGTTTGAATTCTGAGCAAGCTGTTAATTTCTCTTTCATTTGCATACAGGATTATATTACTTTAGTAATTTAGCCTTATATTGGGCTCCGGGGATAAACAAGGCCAGACTTTATTTTTTTTAACTTCCAGAACTTTTATAGTCGGTGAAGTATATGAACATAACCGCCATTCCAAACAGATGTTGTTCATTATTAAAGTAATGCGATCCCAGCCCAATTATATAAGAAGAACTTTACAGTCATTCCAATTGAGGTCTTGTGCTATCATTGGCTGAGACGCCTTTTTATGCCTGAAAACCGGAGGCATCAAGACAACGTTCTTCACTATACGGGAAGTCGGACTGTTGACTCGAAGTAAGGATGATAACAATCTACACATGTAGGTAGGTGCCCATCATCACCGTGTATCTTCATCACCATATGATAACAATCTACACGTGTAGGTAGGTGCCCATCATCACCGTGTATCTTCATCACCATATGATAACAATCTACACATGTAGGTAGGTGCCCATCATCACCGTGTATCTTCATCACCATATGATAACAATCTACACATGTAGGTAGGTGCCCATCATCACCGTGTATCTTCATCACCATATGATAACAATCTACACATGTAGGTAGGTGC
Organism: Dryococelus australis; assembly: GCA_029891345.1. Taxonomy (NCBI): domain Eukaryota; kingdom Metazoa; phylum Arthropoda; class Insecta; order Phasmatodea; family Phasmatidae; genus Dryococelus; species Dryococelus australis. The sequence goes on along the minus strand of CM057006.1, from coordinate 71,779,654 downwards.
CCATCATCACCGTGTATCTTCATCACCATATGATAACAATCTACACATGTAGGTAGGTGCCCATCATCACCGTGTATCTTCATCACCATATGATAACAATCTACACATGTAGGTAGGTGCCCATCATCACCGTGTATCTTCATCACCATATGATAACAATCTACACATGTAGGTAGGTGCCCATCATCACCGTGTATCTTCATCACCATATGATCACTGAGTATTTACAACAAAAAATTTCGAAATTGCTATTTACTGCAGTTGAAAAAAGATTAAATTTTTTTCATTGAGAGAGTCTTTGTTTATCAACATCTGGTATCCTTGGCTGGGTTTGATGACTTCAGCCTTAAGGCCCGTGTCTTAAGGGTCTTTCTCCTTAACTTATCGAATTTTGGTTTGAACTGCGAATAGGGTTTTCATTTTAGTCTCTCTCATGTCTATTTCACCTTGATTTTCTTCGTTATTATCTGGTTTGACCAATATCTCAGGCAATTATATAGTTTTTTTTTGCTATATGAATATTTTGTCTCTGTTTTAAGTTATCGCTAGAGAAGTCGGTTTATCGTGGGAAATGTTGACTGCTCCTAAGATTCTATGTAAGACTGCCTTTTCGCCTTACTGGCCACTGTCACAGCCGTCTGTTGTGGAAGGCCGCGGACTTCGGCGTGGCTACGCTGCAATACGCCCTCCTACAAGAGTCAGTCTGTTGCTTTACACATTCCGTCAGCTGCGGCACAACCACTCTGAGTATACAGCGCAGTGTGTTGTTATTGGTTTATGGAATCACACGTTCTAACCCAATAAATAACTTTCGTAAAATTTTTGCATTTAAAATAAAGAAATAAGGGAAATATCAGTGTTTTAGTATTTTAGCGCGTCTAAAAGGGAGCGGGCATATTATAGTTTGTTTCGATCCGTTTTCACTCGCGCGCGCACACACACACACACACTGCCCGAGTATGAGGTCACTAAGAGACCGGAGACTAAGTGGACTGAAGAAAGGAAGAGAATCCACAGAGAAAAAATGAGAGCTGCATGGAAAGTCAGAAAATGTAATGGTTAAAGCTTTGCATGATCCGATAGGGTCCAATAGCACATAAAGTAAAAAGAAAAGTACGAAATTTCGATAAGTTCTTTTTAATACTTAAATAAATTAAAATTTTGAAACGCAGCTTATCAATCACTTCGTTGATAAGTGGAATAAATTGATCATTAAATGCAAATAAATATATTTTAAAAATTGTAAAACCTTTTTACTAAAATATTTGTGATATTATACGTAACTGGTGGTTTTTTTCTTTCATTTTTACAGACTAGAAAACAAAAGCAATTACATGACATAAATAATACAATTTTACCACTATAATAATCTTGTAAATGCCATATAAACAACTAATTATGACATTATTCTTCTTTGATTATTTTTACAAGCAAGTGAATCAGTTCTCTTTTTACTATAATTATTTAAAATTATGTTTTTCGTAACAGAGATAATATCATCTACATTTTATCTCTTTCTTGGGTACAGTGACAAACATGATGTACTTCCTGATTTAAGATGCAATCTGACTGAACAGCTAATTTGCTTAACCATGAACAATGGATTTTTGGTGGCAATTAGATAGAAATAACGACTCAAAGGAATCGAAAACAATTGTGTGAACAATTCCAACAACGTGTTATCCTGCACTTGAAAAGAAGTCTGACAGTGCATGCACGGAGACCACCTCTATTTATCTTTTGAAAATACTCATCTACACATTCAGATTTCACAAGGAAAGATGAACAATCATTACACGGTTCTATAACAGATAACATAAAAGAGATATATCCACAAACACAAAGAAATCCAGATTCGTCCATAATTACATATTTCTTAATAATTTAACTCGAGTATATGATGAAATGATTCACATGTAGTAAAATTGTTACTTACGACTTTTTACTCAAAAATTTTTTTCTCAGCTTCCAATACTTGTGTAAGGGAAATACCGCAGTTCCCACCAACTAGTTGGAGATATTAAACAAACGTAGCTTCCAAATTTTCTGTTTGGAACTTTCCAGTAATTACGTACGAAACATTTATACATTCTATAGCATATTTTATGATTCCCATAATGACATATGTACAGTGATGTAAATCATTATGGGTGTCGGTGGTTAAACATGATTATATGAGTTTTCAACTACTTCCCTTCTTCCAATGTTCAAGCCACGAAATAAAATTTTGAAATAATAACATTGCAACCAGCAAATCTTCAAAAGATTTCAAAAGAAAGTTAATTTTCAATACATGTGTTAAGGGACGTTTAATGTTAGCAATATACCACCACAACAAAATAATTTGAACAAAAATTTTGCCCTGACATGGTCATGTTTTTTTTTCTTTGTGTCATTAGTGATATTTACAACGAGATTAACTTTCTGCATTTACAAATTATTTGAAAACAGTATTTTGTAGATTAGTTTAGTAGCGGACTTCACAAGTATATCAGATCCAGACTTTTCTCGTCGTATTTCAAACCCAACCAATTATTTCTTATATTCATGAATGCTTTAACAGTGTTGCAAAGAACAGATATTTTTAATGGATTATTCTCAATATTTAAACAGTAATTTGTCGTCGAGTTTTTCGTCAAGTCACTAAAAATTACACGATTTATTCTATTGTTGTCACTAACAATACAAAGTAGTTTCAAATCACAACTTATGACCTGTTTGGCACATTTATCACATTTATTGCTATCTCGTCTAGATCTAATCCAATTAGTTGTTTAACAGGAACAAGCCTAATTACTTTTTTAAAACTTCCAAAACAAGAACTGACAAGGAAAGCGACAACTGTGTTAGCAGCTTCGTCTGGTTTGTTTGTTGCTACACAAAGTAGATCACCATTATTATATTCTATACTTTGCTTTACATGAATATCATCAATCTGAAGGTAGGCAATTTTTTCTTGATCTGGCAATGTTTTTTATAGAGGAGAGTTGCCTATATCGTACCAATTTTTACATTTTCAATTTTACCTGTCTAAAATGAAAAGATACAAGGATCTACGAATTTGCACAAAAAAAGTATGACTATTTATGGGTACATTAATGTGGGTTACATTTCAAAATGTAGCATCGGGGAAGAAATAAAAAACTTTTCGTAACAGGCGGCAACTGATACGATGTAAGAAACTGGTTTCCTAAATCGTACCACAGCATTATAAATTAAAACAAATGAGAGAACAAACAAGACAGCACGTTATAACACATAGGATTATTGTAGTATTTAAATACTAATAAGGTTTGATTATTTTTCTACGATAAATGCGAAAAATATTCAATTATTTACAGGCTACACAAAAAAAAATTCAGTTTCGACTTAACTTCCTCACAACTCTCATGATCCTAGGATGCGCACACTAAGCACTGAACCATATCTTCCACAAATGTTGCTTCAAATACAGAACAATACCAGTCGTTACGTTGTAGGCCTACTTCTATGACGTTCGAAGTGGATGGCTGGTCTAAATTGTGATCTAGGGCTTGGTTTCTTCCTACGGATGGAAAATGTTTATTCGTTGTAGACCTGGGTCCGTTAGTCTTTCTCTTTTTAATACTGGGCTGTGGTAATTGTAGGTCATTTGGCGTGTACTTTGCAATGTTCATTTTTAACACTTCTACTTTTGCCTGTGTCACTTGAAACGCCTTCACCAACTCTGAATCGTTTTTGTGTTGACTGCTTGTCAAAATACGTGCCCGTTGTGCCATTGCCAACCTACATCTTTTGTTGGGTCTAGGAATAGGTTAAAGTGATTCAATAGACACGCTGTACAATAAGTGGCTGGTGTTACATTAGGGCCAGTTGGATCACTTGGTTTTTCAATCAAAAGGACATTGTTTTCATCTGAGTTAGGTGAAGATGTGTGAAGATGCACATAGGTCAGTATCTTCATCGACTGGTGTAGGATCATCTGTTTGGTTTAGGTACTCGGCTGGTGCAAAGTCACAGTCATTCAACAGAGTGACATCAAGTGGCCAGGTTCCTGTGCATCGAAATCCGTTGATAGCGTTTTCGATTGTTGCTGCCTCCCCATATGCTTCTGCCACTAGTGTGGCAACATGATAGTGTGTGACACAGCCCAGGATTGGTCCGCAGCCATTTTTCAGCCCTTTAAAGAGTTTGAAAAAGGTTCTGTCCAGCGGCTGAATCCGGTGGGTTGAATGTCCAGGTAACTGCAGCATTATAACTCAATTTTCTCTTGGTGTTTGTAGAGCCTCCAAATTCTTGGAATGTGTTGTGTGCTCATCTGGAAGTAGAAGCACTTTGTTGTCAACATTTGGTTTTACAGTGGCTACAAAGTGCTTCATCCATTGTACAAAGAGAGTGCTATTTATGAAACCGGATTCTGACACTTCAACTAAACCACCAGGTGGAGCCCCAACTTTCAATTCGTTAGCCATTCTCATTATCTTAAAAAGTTATATTGGAGGATCGTATGACCCTGACGCACTTGTACAACACACCACTGTCATGTTTACACCTCTTTCTCCACTAGAGACTAAACCCACCTGGGGTTTTCCTTTCTTAGCTAAAACCTTTTGGTATTTGTTCTGAACACTACTAACGCCTGTTTCATCCCCATTAAACAGGCGGGGCGCATCGATCTTCTTTTCATCAATGACTTTCTTTAATAAGTCTAGAAATTCGCCAACATGTTCCCTATTGAACCCTCTTGCTCGAGCCATGGATGTTGCTTCTGGTTCACGTAATGTCAACTCTTTATGACGAGCTCGGAAAGCGTAAAGAAACTTTTTATCCGCCATTTGGTATCTCGATTAAAGGTATGTGGAATGTGGTTGTGCTCTGCTATCTGATATGCCAGCTTGCGTACATCGTTAATCGTGACTCCAAAAAGTAGTTCTTCCAAGTTTAAAATATGTTCTACAAGTTAGTTTTCTATTTCAAGTGGCAAGGTAGTAGTCCGTCCAAGCACCTTCGTACCATCGTTAGCAAATACGTTTTTAATAACTAAGTGTCGTTTTAGCGTTGGTTTTGGAATGCCGTACTGGCGGCAGCACTCGTTGAACCCCATGTCCCTATTTCTGTACGCTGCCAGAGCCCTTTCCATGTCTGATTCACTCCAGGCACCATATTTCCTTTCCGCCATTCTGTAACACCCAATTAACACGTGTGTTACTTGTGTTTATTTAAAATTTATTTAATGTGTGCCAATAAATTGCAAATATAAAACTTCAAATAATATGGTATCCCAATTCGTACCGGTACGAATTAGGAACCCCACCCGTGGTACGATTTAGGCAACTGCGCAAAACTTTATTTCTAACCTAAAACAGGTACCTCACTACAAAAAGACCAGCCGTTGCGTTCAATATTACTTGCACCACAATGATAACTGCATGAAATCCAGTAACACTTACCTTGAAGTGCTGTATTATCTTACATATGGAGTAGATAAACTACATCGGCAAACGCAACACATGCTTACACTGACTAGCTATTTTCACGGACTGCTCAATGCATCTAGTAGTTCAAGTATTCACCATGAGAGCGCTCCACTAGTCCCGCTTTACAGAAAACCAGCGGTGGTACGATTTAGGTGGTGGTATGATTTCGGCGACTTTCTCCTATATTCCTAAAGAAATTTGTACTTTCCTTTTCTAAGTGAGATGTTAAAAGACGCGGAAAGAGTCTGTAAAAGCCTAGGATGCGGCAACAATAAAATATGGTTTTGTGTAGTTGTTTTGTAGCACTAAACAGACTGCGTATAAATAATTATGACATTTAATATTGATTCTACGCTTTATTTTCGTTGTTTCATAAAAAAAAGAAGTGAAAAGTGATTTTTGATGTGACGTTTTCAAAACGTAACAATTTGGTTTTATTGTTTTCAACAACAGTTATAAGGTTTTCAAAAGCTGCAGTAATCAACTGTAAATAAAAAAAAAAAAAAAAAAAAGTTAATTTGGTTCTCAACATTATTACAAAACATAATAACACCCTTCAGCTGAGACCATTGGCTGAGGAATGAATAATGGCAAATCAATTTTCCATTTTTACTCATAACGGAAATTTCAATATCAATCCCACCATTTACGTGAACTTCTGTCTTAAGATTGCTGTAAACTCTTAATCTATAACTGATTTTAGGTTCATGTGAAAATGTGCTTTATATAGTAAACAACTTACTTTGTACTTGAAAACTTTCCAGATTGAACGGTTAGCGTATGAATGGAGTCCTTCCGAAAAAGGTGTAAAGTTACTTATTTGGTCCTCTTCATTCAGTCGTTTTTTGTTCTCCTGTTCTACTCTATTCCGTTTTTCTTCCATTTCTTCTCTCCTTTCTTCGGGGTATTTACGTTTAACAGTGCACTTCTGACTTAAATACTGCGGTAAGTTTTGAAAATATACGCGGAACTGCGTCATTCTTTAAAACTGGCTTATCTCTGAGATATTCACACCGATTTCCACTCTTTCCCTTGTGTTTTTCAATAAAATCCAAGTCACTTTCATAAAAATGTTTAATACACACACAACTGAAACGTTATCAGGCCTTCAGTCTTTCCGTGCGATGGCGCGTATCCATTCGTCACGCCGATCCAGATCGCTGGGTGTTCTGAAGTACTGGACATATCCTCCAATTTTTAGGCTTATTTTATATTGGCTGTCCACGGTAAAATAAGCACGCTTGAAAGCCCTGCTTAAGGTCTAGTTGTATACACGTTGGGTATTAATCCGCCTTATGTAAAATTAACATTGCCATGGGCCTCATCACTTTATTCGTGCGTCGGTCAAATGAAAATGCGAATTTATTATAGGCTATTCACGATAAAGCGAGCACTTTTTAAGGCCCTCCCAACAGTCACTAACCCGTATTAAATGTATTCTATTGCAGCCTCGGTTATAAATTTTTGAGAGAGGTGAAATATGTACACTCTGTTTATTAGTCACATGCAATGGTTATATTAAAAAGTGGCGGAAAGATAGAAATTGAATGAGAGGTAAAATTTTGCAGGGCTTTAAAAAGTGCTCACTTTACCGTGAACAGCCTATAATAAAGTAAATACTTTACAAGTTGCTCTTTTTAACACTTCGAAGGATTAAAAAATAAGCGAAAGAAGTAATTTTAAGTTATAAATGGTTGCCTAACACTTTTCATTTGACGTTATGATACAGAACTACTTTCAATCCATCGTTGCCAACTTTACCGGACGGACGTCACTCAGTGCGCCCATTAAAACATATGCATGCAGGCGCAGTGAACTTTTTTCTGAGTGTAATTTTCTAAAGTGCTCACTTTATCGTAAACAGCCATCAGCCTGGGAACGAAGCATGTGTTAGGAATTTTCACAACACTTGGGGCGTCACAAAACACGTCACGTGACATCGGAAATGGACGAAGCACGGCAGCGCGTCCGATCCACGCCGCGTAACTCCACGTTGTCGACAGCCGACCCTCCGCGCGTTGTTGCCAAGTATCGCTCGCAGCGGCCTTCCGCTACAGACGGCTATGCCGTTCTGCGCGTATGAAGCTACCGCGCCACTTCATTGGGCCAATGAGGATTGCGATTCCTAAAGCAGGTCGTTTTCTGACTCGCCGGCTAAGAACTTGGCAGAATCAAAAAATGTGATCTTCCCATCACAGAATTTTAAACCAGCTACTGTGTTATCGAATATACATTGGCTCCAATCTTCGCACTTTTCCAGTGTAGCTGCGTATCGCCCAACCCCTTAAGATGGGGGAGTAGGAGATTTGGTTTCCCCTTCCTTAAGGCTCAACATTAGCCACTATATCGGATTATTTCATTTCCTCTAGATTTATGATTTTGTGAAGTAAATTTGTCGAAAATACGCTACTATAAAGGTTTATCCAGTACAGAGATGAAACCCGAATTACCAACATACAATTTCGTCACGAATAAGCATCATAATATAACTCGTAAAATGGCCACAAATCCTCAATAACTACTCCGAAACTGAAATTATGACACGGAAAATAATTATTTCTGCATAAGAGGTGTTGTGTCCCCACACTGCTAATTTAATTTTTTCGTTTTGTCATATGTTATTTTACTTTATTTATGTTATAACCTTGTAACTTGCATACTAAACGCACAGAGTGGATGTCTCATATGCGATTTCACGAGAGAACCACCAGTGTGTTGCCAGCCACGAGTTCGTCATTAATAAACTAGGGGTTAGCACGTGGTCGTGTGTTCTGAATGGCCACGTGCCTAGAATAGTTACGATGTTACAAAGTTTTTTTATCATACAAAGACTGAAAAAAAAAAAAAATTATGTGAAATTAAATTGTATATAGTTCTATCAACTGAGCCACTGCAGCCCCACTTGGAATCTCTCTATCCACTGAGCCACATTGGCTCCACTTAATTAACTCAGCATTGAAGTGAGACATTTAAAGTAAACAAATATGATATTTCATTACCTTCCTATCTCTATGCAATAATCTCTATGCATTAATAAAAAAAATTTCATAGGAAAAAAGTAATTTAAAGTGTAAAAGGTATTGATTGCGTAATCTGATCTTGCTGAAATTTGAACCTGATCTGTATTATCCCCTAAGGATTCGCTCTGCAAAATTTTAAAAACTTCTGTTGAGTTTTAAGGGACTTAGAGGCATTAAAGGCGGACAGACAGACATACAGGGATAGTCTACTTATTATATAGTAGATACTGTGCTACCCACGAGTTTTTTCTGTTGTTGTGTGGTATGAAGGAATCACATAAGGAGAAGAGATCCATGTTCTAGATCATTCCAGAAAGACGGCGATAAGATTCCTACAAGGACAAGAGTGTAGGAAGAAGTCACGTTGACCTATCATGATCGACAATACAGAACACTCTTCTATGAACCTCCATCCACTCGGATTGGTATAAAATAGTCCCGAGCCAAAGATTAGTAGGAGACGCTCTCTCTTCAGCCTGGAAGGAGACTCTGTAGACACTTTGTCAGTATGTAACACACACTTTCCGAAATAAATACGACTTCAAGTGTTTTTCGATGTCTTTGATCTCGAGATCATCACAACCTCGCCCAGCCTGCCTCGTTAGTTACTCTGCTGACGTAACAGAAGTGAAGACAAGTATTGATGAAGTTGCTAACAACAAGGCCACGAAGCCTCCCTTCCCGTTCGGGGATGCACTCCCTCAAACTTCGAAGCCAAGGCAAGCACGGTCAAGACGGAAATCGAGGAATTTAGTTTCCCAGAAAAGTGCGAGATGAAGCATAACAGTCAGAAGCAACGGGGGGAGAAATTTCAGAAGGTGCCGAAACGATGACAGTGTTTTTGGGTCACAGGATAGTAAGTAAGAGCTTAACTCTTTCGAGCTATAGAACGGCATCACAACTTGGCACGTGTGCGAAAGGTTACACATGTGTAAAAAATATGTCTGACGTTTTGCAACGATTTGCTTGCAGTAGGATGTCTGTAGATATCCGGCATCAAGAACCTGTCACTCTCGTTAAGATCTAACGATAAACAAATCATCGAGACGGAGAAAATTTTCAATGGCCAACTTAAAACCTTGATTCTGTTGTAACATTGAACTTATCAACGTCCCGTATGTTTCGAATCTTACTGAGTCCTGAAACAATGTTACATGGAGAGAAACTCTGTAGACAAGATTAGCCAAGTTAGTTGAAGCGAATTTTTCATCGTTCACGCACATCTAGGCATCACACAGCCGAGTACTCAGTAAAAACTTTTTTTAATGGAGCTTGTAAAATGTTTTGTGAACTACCGACTTCAATTTACAAGTACACTGAGGTACAATTTGTTGACCTGTCGCGAAAGAGAGTTTAATATTTCTCTGACGGAATTGTTATCTTCGATCCTGTAATTCATTAAACTGTTGTTAGAACCTAAGAGGAATAGGCATTGTAATATAATATCAGGAAGAATACAGTACAAGGAGATCCAGCCGTACATACTTACTTGTTAACTGTAGCAACAGGGAAATTTGGAGTCAGTTAGATTAACTGTGGACTTATGATAATGATGGACCTTTTATTTTTTCTATATTATGTAATGTAAAGTGAAAAATGAATAATTAACATTGTTATTAAAATATTTCATAATTGCAGTGCCATATTTACGGCTTTTCGAAAATATTTACAATAGTGCTACAGTTTAGTGAGTAAATTCGGCTGTACCTCAAGGAAATTTGGGGCCGCGCGGTGGTGTAATGGTCAGACTACTCTCTTGCCCACCTAGGCGAATCGATTTAGATCCTCGACGGGGTCGAACTCGGATTTTCGCGCCTGTGAATCGTGCCGGACAATGCCGGTGGTCAGCGAGTATTCTCGCGGATCTCCGGCTTCCCCCACCACTTCATTCCAACACCACTCCATACTCACCTTACTTCACCCTCATCGGCTCTTAAGACCTCGCTTTTAAGAGTTGCCCAAATCTTTCCACTCTCCACTACAATTAAGCAAATGTCCACAAATTTCTTTAATCTGAACTTTTTGTTAATTGTTGCCATGCATTTAAAACATTATATATAATATGTATTATATGTATGTATGTAAGACTCCTCATTTAGGCACCCACGTACCATGGCGTCCACAGCTTATCGACTGTACTTTGTATGAGTTTATATATATATTATATATACACATGATATATAATGGTTATAAACTGCATCTATTAAATAAATAAATACAAAGGTCAATATCACCTTTCTGCTTTACTTACTACGGGTCACGTGTTCGATGATTACATAAATTAACATTTCTTACGCAAGTCATGTTTTATGGAAATATAATAAATATTTTTATGTGAATAACGTCTGTGTATATCGTCATGATTATTATTAAATCGTTGTTATTTGACATATATCTCAGTAAAATAATAATAAATCATTGCAAAAATGTTCGTATATGTTTGGTTGAATTTATTTGATATGGAGCATAATAGACAGCGGACTGTGCAAAATACTACATTGTTGACTATAATCTATCTAGGTAAGATGCACTTACTGCTATAAATACAGAATTTTTAAGATTTCAAAACATGGAGGGTATAGAAAAATTAAAAAATCACGTCGTTCAGTTCATTATTATTGGGCTGATAATGCACAACAGATCATCAAAATCCCTTCTTTACATTCGAAACAAATTTTTCTACCCACCAACACAGCGATGTTCTATATTTAAATTATCAATATCATCGCATACTATGTCGTTTATTATATCATTATCATTGCATGAATGTCTGCTCTTTAAGGTTGCCACCAAAACCGCCCTGGGCTTCATTTTTGTTACTTACAGAGAAAATAATACATGCTGCCGTGGTTATAAGGACATACTTGTCCTCTCACATATTGAAAATGGTTGTATTTGATCACTGTTAATCAGATGTGATCGGGGCAGTCCACATATGCGAGACATCAGGACGATTGTAACTTGCTCACGCGACGACAGTGTTGGGTGACCAAGTCGCCCTCGTGTAGGCATGGCTTCACAAGCCAGCTGATGGGAAGTCTCGAGCCAGACGACCAGATGCTGCAGAGCACACCATCCACTCTCACAAAGATTTCTACGAGTGACGGCGTGTCGCAGGGCGGGTGACAACATCTGTGACTAGGCGCTGGTCCATCTTCAGAGTCGTGTCGTCCAGTTAATCACCAAGACCGACCAAGTGAGAACACCAAAGCGCAAGACCAACCGGCAATAATGACTGGTCCAACCAGCCAAAACCATCCAGCAAATCTTACACACCAGATCAACATGCAATACCGGCCGACTAGCCCCGACGAGAAAATTATTGTTTAATATAGAATTTCTTAAGACATGTGAAAATGAGCCGAAGAGATTTTCCCCACAGTATCAGAACACATATCAGAATGTGAGAGCTTGGATAAAGTGATTATCTTAGATGGCATCGCCTTAACCATGGGTTATGTAGACTTAACCTTCAAAAATATAGAAATTTGAAGTATTTAAGAAAATAATTTAGAGCAAATAATGTAATAAACTATTGGCACGAAGGAATAAATTTATCAATGTGAGTTAGACCTGGTTGTTTTGTAAACTGCATGTAAACTTTCTCACTTAAGTTTGGTTTGTATTGCTGACTGGTTAGAATACGCATCTTTCAAACTACGGAGTATTGGTTTAAAGCCACATAATTCCCGCATCTTTTTTTCATGTGTTCTCTATTGCCATAGTAAAGTGTTCATTTTACATACTTGCAAAATTATTACTCGAATGCGCCTTAAATGTATGTGTGCAGTATGTAATACTGTAAACTTTTTACTTAAAATTACTTTTAAAAATTAAATATAAATAAAAATTTTACTAATGATATTGAATCGAAAGTGTTGGACTGTTCCTCTATTTCCATCCTACCATCCTACATGTGCGAAATGAAATCATTAAGGGTCTGGTGGTAGGTTGGGTTGCGAATGCTGGTCTTAGAGGGGGGAGGGGGAGCAGAAGGACAGGTGTGACGTAAGACAATAATTTGTTTGGCGGTAGTTGGATAAGGGACCAAGTAAATATCCAATTAATGTTTCCGGGTTTGATTGAAGGCGGATGTGTAGGTTTGACAACTAAATAACCTGTGATTAATTGATGCAAGTAGTGGTCTGCTTGTCGTAGTCCCTGGAGGGGCTGGGTGTGTGTGCTCTGCCGTATTTACTACACTTGAACCCTGGAGTTTATGTAGAGAATCTACGGCAAACACTACATGTACATATTTAAATAATCATTTTTCAAACCATTTTCCAATCTAATTTTTAACAATATTAAAAAAACACTTTTGTATTAATTTAATTTATTTTTAAAAGCTCAATTTATATGTTGTTTTTTATATTTATTTTACATTTTTAGATTTTCTCAAATTGTTTAGGAGAGTTCCCAATTTGTTACGATCATTTTGGGTACATGATTTCTAGTGTTAAGGTCACCCAAATACAATGTAGTAGTCCGGTCAATAATTTAACAATGATATCGTCCATCGCACGTGATCCTCAGGCCATAGCTCATATCAAGGAGCCTGGAATAAATCGTACTGTTTGAAGACTGCGGAGGAGCCTTGAATTCGATTTCCCATCCTATGGTCTTCTTATCTCATATGAGAAGCCTCGAATTCGCCTTGGTGATTTGAGTGCTCGTGGGGAAAACAACGAAGGCAAATTTAATTATACGAGGTCATTAAACATTTTTCGGTAATTTTGGAAGGCCAATGCGATTTTGGGTTAAATAATATATTTCCTGAAGTGAGTTTAGAGTAAAACCGTAAATTTTTTTCGGTTGTGGTGTCACAAGTCCATCGAGTGTGACATCTAGCTTTGATGTAATCCAAGAGGGTAGATGTATCCAGGCTTCGACTCCCAATGTCCTTGTTGCAAAGGGGAATCTATCTAATACTGTAGAATTAATATTGTAGAAACTTATATGCGTAGTTATATAAATAGTGATAAACAAGACCACTCAACAACTTATAAATTACCTTTTAAATGAACCGTTTCACCAAGAGTTTAACTTATTAAAGTCCCTAGACTCAGTCGGGAAAACTTGTGCATGCAAAAGTTCGATTTCCACTTCAGTATCTTTCTAATGTAGTCGCATTCTTCTTTAAAAATTCAAAATCCCTAACACTTTGTCGCAAGCCACGTGACAGATATTGAACAGAGTGTTTGTTTTTTTGTAGTTAGTCGTAGAGCATGCATTCTGTCTAGCTCTAATATGCCTCAAAAGTTGTAACATAGCACACCCCAAGTAGAACACTGGTCCACCTGCCTGCAGAACCTCAGGGACATTAATTGGGCTTTCTCCCCTTGCACATATTTTGTAGTCACTTCTGTCTCCACGATGAGGGAAAATCGAACAAAATATTTGTTTGTATAGGGCCAAATATATATTTAGTTGTCCTAACAAAATATATTGTTGAGCAAACCAAATTTGAAAATCAAAAATTACTTTTGTTCGTCAAAGAAAATGTATGTCTGAATAAACAAAATCTCTGTGTTGGGCCAAAAAAAATTAGACTGTCAACTGAATATTTTGTTTAATCAACGGTATGTATTTGTTGGGCCACTCATTTGTCTGCCTTCGTTCGAAGAGTTTGTTTGTATTTTTGTGACAAATAGTATAGTTACCGTGTTTGTTAATGCATCTATCGATGCTTAACAATCGTATAAACTCATTAATAAAACAATGCAACAAGAAACTGACAAGTAAAGCTGTAAAACTTGAAATATTTGTTTGCATACGTTGCCCAATATTTGCAGTATATCTATTTAAAATATTTCCGACATCAGTTGTCACGTTAGCAGAGATTATTAAGGCGTAGCGCTCGTACGCAGGTGATATAGGTTCGAAACTCGGCCGAAAATGTAAAACTGTTTTTTATCGGCCCAAACTGTTGAACGTACGTGTAGCAAAACAAATATTTAGTTGCAACAACCAAATCTTACCGTTTGGGGCAACCAAATGAGGCCATTCACTTGCCATGTTAGTAGTTTGGTTTATTTTATCTGTACATTACAAAAACAGACAAAAAATTTACTTTGACACATCGTTTTTCAAAACTACGGGATCTAAAAAAAAAAATTTAAGAGAGTATAAAGATGTGACAGATAATATCTGCAAGTGAAACAGGGTCTGGTACAAATGTAAAATAGAAATATATTCACGGCAAACACGCTTGATTAAGTGCCCCGCTTGCCTGGCACTTGAATTGCGTTTCAGAATGTTTGGAATCCTATATTGTTGACAAAACTATTAAACATGCCTCAGTATGTTTAACCACGAAAAGACGTCATTACTCAGACGAGGAAGAAATGATACTTATAGTTACTACATGTGCTGTAAATATTGTTTGGAGTCCTCCATACCTTAAAGCATACTAGCCGGACATGAGCCAAACTACGATAGGAGCCTGTATTGAAATGATACTTATAGTTACTACATGTGCTGTAAATATTGTTTGGAGTCCTCCACACCTTAAAACATACTAGCCGGACATGAGCCAAACTACGATAGGAGACTGTATTGAAATTATACTTATAGTTACTACATGTGCTGTAAATATTGTATGGAGTCCTCCATACCTTAAAACATACTAGCCGGACATGAGCCAAACTACGATAGGAGACTGTATTGAAATTATACTTATAGTTACTACATGTGCTGTAAATATTGTATGGAGTCCGCCATACCTTAAAACATACTAGCCGGACATGAGCCAAACTACGATAGGAGCCTGTATTGAAATTGGTAACACACTTGTAATCAATAAAATGACAGTGTCGCCGCTGAAAGCCTCATAGGTACACGCAGCACTACGAGAATACTACACGCCTGTTCATAGCCCTGCGCGTAGCGGCGATGGCGCTCTTGTAGC
Source organism: Dryococelus australis (assembly GCA_029891345.1). Classification (NCBI taxonomy): domain Eukaryota; kingdom Metazoa; phylum Arthropoda; class Insecta; order Phasmatodea; family Phasmatidae; genus Dryococelus; species Dryococelus australis. The sequence continues at coordinate 71,764,271 of CM057006.1, read as the reverse complement.
ATATGACATTGCAACCCTTATAGCTCGTGCGCTTCTCGGCCAAAAATAGAGGAAAGCGACGCAGGCATGCGATACCCTTAAGCATCAGAACAAGCGATATGCTTTGTCCTAAGCACGTAACTAACCTCTCTCGGAGTTGAGGTTGCCGTTGCGCAGGATGGACTTGCGACGCGTCTCACCGATCTGCTCGCTGGGGACGGCGAGCTCGTTGCCGCACTCGCAGGAGACGACGATGGGCTGCTTCCGCTTCCGCTGGTCCGCGTGGCACTCGACGGCAATGCTGACCTTCCTGGAGGGACTGTGGCCGGCCGACAAGGACACTCGCCGCACATCCGTCGCCGCAATGCTCAAGCGACGCAGGGGCAGCTTCGTCTTCGGCGGCTGATCCGTCTTCTCGCACAACTCTGCAACTACAACGTTTATACATATATATACAGGATGTAAACGATTAGTGTTTACAGCTCTACACAACGGTGTACAGTGCTCCGAGACGAGCAATTTGATGTAGGGCAATTGTGGTCCAGAGGGTCGGGAAATAACAGTAAATCGCTTGACAAATGTGTACTAAAACACGTGCAGCGCGCTGCTGTGGGCCCGGCTTTAATGTACCTGCTGGTCAGCTGAAGCCGGTTTGTACAGAGGTCAAATCAGGCAGGAAACGTTTAGTAATAGCTTTCGTTTGAAACACATGTTGCATTGTCACAGTACTACAGACAAGTTACAGAAATCAGGAAAGAATGTATGAAATTGCAACATGTGTTTCAAACAACAGCAATTACAAAACGTTTCCTGGCCGATTTGAACTCTATTCAAACTAGCTTCAGCTGACCAGCATGTCGACTACGGCCGGGCCCACAGAGGCGCGCTGCGCGTGTCGGTACAGATTTTTCAAGCGCTTTTACTGTAATTTCCCGACCCTATGGACCACAAGTGTCTTACATCAAATTGCTCGTCTAGGAGCCATGTACACTGTTGTGTACAGTTGTAAACACATATCGTTTACACCCTGTATATATATATATTTGTTTATTTATTAATTAATTTAAATATATATATACACACAACCGTGTCCGAGATATGACGTAAGCATATGTGCAACAATTTCATCATTACAACATTGTTCATGCCGTATGTTCCAGGTTGGATGTCAACAGCGGTGTGCACTCGTAGCAGCATTTGAAGCAGTTGTCGTGATTCCACGCACATTTTCTAATGAAGAGATGGCCGACATCCATTTCCCCATATGGACATGCTAATTGCAGCGCAGGGGTTATAGCACGATTGTAACAGGAAGCGCTGATGGGACCTCGTGATAATTCAGCTGTCTGGCTGTCTTCTGTGAGGGAACGCTTCCTGTTCCAATCGTGCTGCCTACAACGCGCTGCCATTAGCACGTCCATTACGTAAAATGGATGTCTGCCATCTCTTCGTTAGAAAATGTGCGTGGAGTCACAACTGCTTCAAATGCTGCTACGAGTGCACACCGCTGTTGACATTCAACCTGGAACATACGACATGAACAATGTTGTAATGATGAAATTGTTGCACATATGCTTACGTCATATCTCGGACACGATTGGTTACCAGACCTATGTTTATTAGGAATTTTGTGATTATTTCATTGTCCTGTACACGTCCCTGCAGGTTGTAACTATATAATAATATTATATATATATATACTCTTCACGGTTAATAAAGAGAAATTTTTAAAACCAACGTTTTGAAAATATCGCTGCATATATTAATATTAACAATAAAGTTGGTAGCGACTTTGAGTTAACTTTGAATTAAAAGTGCTTGGCAAACATTTCTGAAAACTGAAATTATTGCTTTTACTTCATGTACAAGTAGTAGGATTTAGTATGTTCTGAGGCAACGAGATCCGGTATCAGAGCCGGAGCCGGGGAAGCCGACATGCTGTTACGTCACCATCCACCATCTTGGAGGTCATTGACCTCGACCTTGACCTTTGACCCGTGACTTTGACTTTTACCACGAATTACATATAAGAATGTTTATCAAATGGCACTGTGACGAGTACTACAAAAAAAAATATTGCGCACTTTATGCAAAAGCCGAGTGTGATGTTTGACAACTCATAATGTGATCGATGTTTCGTACGCAATACATAAACACGTTTCCGGACAGAGTGAGTGAGTGAAGAGATTTGGGCGGCTCTTAACAGCGAGGTCTTGAACGTCGATGAGTGGTAAGCAAGGTGGGTAGGGAGCAGCGTCGGAATAATAGGACCGGAGGAAACGGTAGATCCCCGAGAAAACTGGCCAACCAGCGTCATCATCTAGCACGATTCCCTCTTGCGAAAATCCGGGAGTGACCCGGCCGGGCGTTGAACCCGGTTCGCTATGGTGGGAGGCGAGCGTGCTAACCGCTCAGACACCGCGGTCCCTGTTCAGGCAGAGAAAGTCGTGGTAAAATGCACTAAGAATATAGGCTCGTCGTCCTGTTTGGTTTAGGTCACGCATGAAGAGAAATCCATAGCTGAGGTATAGCAGTGTCGTATAGTCACATTTTCCTACAACTACGGAATGTGACTTTTCAATTTACGACTCTGCTTAGGGGAAATCTTTCGTATCTGGTTGACATAATTAAAAAAAAAACTATTATCCTGGACGTATGAAACTGCATGGTTTGTTGTACTTCGCAGAAAAGTCCTATCATCGCAATAAATACATCAACATGAGAAATAAATAAAACATTAATACAATTCAATGTCATATCCTGCCAGCGGAAGATCAACATTCCCTGTATGGAATTAGATCAGATATCATAATAATTCACTGGGTTTTTCAGTTACATACAACCAAGCTATGGAATACCTTGTCTTCGAAACAGAAGATCATTAAACCAATTACGCCATTTGAAAGACTCATTCAGTGATCAAGTATCATATGTTTTTAGCGGCCTAATATTCAATCTCCTAAAAGTGTGCACAAATATCCTATAAGGCACTCTACGCACATCTAAAAATCAAACAACAAAAGGAATGAAGGTATAAAAAACAAAGTTTTAATACGCCTCTAAGAAACACTCTCTAAATGCGCATATTTTACACAGAAAGAATTTAACTGTTTTGCAAACAATTAAACACGAATTTTGTTTTGGACCTGGATTGTTTGAACTGCTCTACGCATTAGGTGTCTGCCTACGATTCGCCAACAAAAGTATATCGGTGAAACATTATTCTGATTAGCCTTTGTCGATTAAGAAACTGTATTATGAATATTCTTGCAAAAACACGTTGCTAACAACAAAAGTAATAATGCAGACATGATGTGAACTTAGTAGCATGAAACACAACCTGCACGAAAATACTTTAGTTATAGCAGGTGTCCCTATCCATGAGCGTCAATTAATGCACGATAATTTATTACGAAGTAGAATTGTTGTATTAAAAACAAAACAAGAAAATATTCAAAAGGTAAAAAAAACAATATACGGGAACATACTAGTTGCAAGAATTTCGTTTCGTCCCAGCCAAATATTTGCACAACTTTGTTGAACTACTTAATTCGTTTGGTTCTTAAGGCGAAAGAGGTCTGGTTAGCTGGGTCAAATAAAGTTAATTTTCTTAGCGGTCATCATATCAATTGTGATTCTTTTTTATTGCGTGGTAGCGTTCCCTTACATAACTTTTATCATTTAATCCATGTTTCATAAAAATGCTACTTCACTTTTTCAAATATAATATTTTAGGATTTTTTCTTAACATTAAAACCGTAACACAGTTTTAAAAGGTAACTGACCAACTCAAGGAACAGAAATATAGGTACTATTAATATTATCTTAGATTAAAATGTTAATTAATACACACTCCTATCCTCACTAGGATACCTGCCTTGCCTGTAAATTTTACTTAATAATTGTTTACATACCACAAATGCTGCTTTTTTCATAGAAAAAAATTTCATTTTCGAGTGCGCATCCAATTTTAATACACCAGTCTAGTTATAGATTTTATACAACAATGGTAAATTCTATCATTTACTATTCAATCCACAAAACTTGTCCTTTAATTTTCCGTGTATTTTACTCTTTTAAGCTAAAATACAGTACTGCTGTTTTATAGCAATTACATTCAATTACATTCAATTAGTTTTTTAACTTTCTCGAGCGTAAGGGAGTATTAAAATACCTGACCCATCTTATTATTTTAGACACAAAATATTGCATAACTTAGGTCTAATTTACACGCCACAGTCGTTCTAAAAAAAATGCGTTAGTCATATAATAATTACCTTCCAATTGATTAAATATGGCGTAATCGATCAACGTCATTTTATCCTGACTGTCATCAAGGTTAACAACGACCATTCTTCTTAGTATTAGAATGGAAATTTATAACACGTGATCTCATCATTGTGTAAACAAGTGGCCGACTGTGTCTTTCATATGTCACTCATCACTTCCGACTTACGAAAAGAGTCTGATAGTAGTTGAAGCTGATTACAACGTAAGGTATTTCGAGTTTTTTTACATCTGTATAGAGGTCCACTATACAGTTACGTATTTACGCCCCTCCATAACCCACCTCCCCTCGCCTCCTCTCCGAGATATGAATAAGCATATCTTACAGAACCTGTGTTTTAATTTTTCCCTGCCGTTTGGTTCCTTATAATTATTATCCTGTTAAAAATGATCTTAGTACCATGAGATGATTGATACATTATATTATTGTAGCTGTGAATATTCAAAATGCTCAGTATAATATATATATATTTTTTTTTACGTTTTCTCTTTAGTTATTTTCATGGGCGAAAATTTTTTCACAAGTTAATACCATCTCTGTTTTGTACAGTAATTCTGTAGGTATGCTGATTGCCACTTCTGTAAACGTTGAAGGGTTTATCAGTCGACATTACGATCGGGAGTTCGAGTGTATGTAAAGAGTGATTAATTCTTTTTATTCTAGTTACCGAAATGTGTACGGAAACATCTTCCTAGGCGTCTATTAGTAGATGAACTTAGTTCATATAAAACCACGGCACAACGCACTTTACGAAATAAATCGAAATAAACTTAATTTATTCGCCGTAAACAATACGATATGAAATATAAAATTCAGTAGCAAAAACAAAAATAATAAATTAATAAATATTAAAATAAAAGTAAAAAATATTTAAAAAAAATCAAATTTAGGTTTGCCTTGACAGTAAAAATTAAATCATTTTTGTTTAAAAATATCCTAACTTATAATTTATATATTTTAACTTTATAAAATTTGCAATGTTATTAACCTCTGCTTTCAGATGACTAACTGTAAAAACTTGTTTAATTGGTAGGCTACAAGATCATACAGTAAAAAATTTGGAATTTCTCCTTAATTCGCACTACGAAATATTTTGTAGCCCTACATAAATTGCACCACGAAGGCAATGCACACGTAGCTCTTAATTATAAGAAAGGTAGCCATTTACATAGAGTTAATCTGTTACTACAGTCGTATTTCGCTGTGTGGTAGATTTATAAAAAGTATGGCTCATGTCAAAACAATTGGCGACGGAAATCTCATCGGACGGACACCTTCGCAGTAGATCTCCAATTAGGAATGCTTCACACGAGGATTCAGTGTCTTTATAAGGAGGAGCCGAGGTGACTGAGTGTGTAAGCATCGATCTCCTAACAAGTCGTTCCGGATTCGATTCCCGGCGTGTCCACTCCCAATTTTTGCATGTGGGAAACGTGCCAGAGGTCTTTTTGTTCGGCGCAGCGGGTTTTCTCTGGATGCTCCCATATCCTTCGCTCTTACATTCTGATCTTGCTCCTTATCCATTTCACTTCGTTCCCACTGGCCTTACAGAATAGGCTGCGTTTTAAAGCTCTCTCCAAAAATCCCTACGAGATTTTTTAAGTAATTTCTATTCATTAGTTGGTATATTTTCTCTATAGAAGAAATGAATGCGGATAAATTGGCTTAAACACCTAGGTTTTCTACCTATATAGAATTATAACTGGCATATCACCCGCAATATTACAATTTTGCGCATATTCGCGTAAAAGTTTACGAAATCCCACAACGCGGCTCGGAATGTCGACAACTGGAACTGTTATGTGTGCGTACATCACAGTGTACAGAACATTTGTGCATCACAGTGTACAGAACATTTCCGAATTTCCCGAGCGTACACGAAAAATTCTTGGCCGCGGTAACATTGAAGTTGACTTTTCTGGAGCAGTTGTGTAATTCGCGCCACATATATCTGAGCCTTTTTATTTGTTTACTGGCCCACTGCCTGCGGTTGTGTATTATTTTCAAAGCCGGGTCACACGTACACTGGCGCATCCAGATTAATAGTTTCTACAGAGGCAATTAAAACATTTTGCTGTCGAAATAAAATTATTTTATTTTTATTTGGCTGCAACAGACGTGGTTGCCGCAAATAAAGATTCTTATGTCCCTACGTGCATTACAGTCTCCGTTCAAGAAGCACCGCGATTCAAAATCGTATAGCCGGCGTCTCAAAGATACGGTCTTGTTGTCAACGGCTAAACTAACTGCCAGTAAAACAATATTTTAAAATACATAAATATTTTTAAGTTCTACAACTTTGCTTTATTTACTTCCTGTTGAACCTGTGCCGTCAAGAATGTTAATACCCTTATTAAGCATCCATAAGCACACTAAGAAACGATGCTGTTATCCTAATTGTCCCAAACAGTACGAACGAACTCTCAAGCTGTAAATTCCAACGATGGTAATAAAATTATTCGATTACCCTACAGTCAACCAAACAAATACTAATAAGTTACTGGAGCAAGCTGAATTTTTGCCGCAGCAAATTCTGTAAAAATATACATACCAGATTGTTACAATTAATCAAATGCTTATGCACTCCAAACAAAATATTAATTTGACCCTACCTAGATATGCATAATGTTTACGGTAAAAGAAAAACATATTAGTTGAACGCACTTCTAAAATAGTTGTGCGTACCGAATACATGTAGAATATTTTGGCACAGCAAAATACGTGTTAGGTTCAAAAATTATTTTCCAATTCTTTATTTGGTTGAAGGTAACGAATGCAGATGTTTGTAGCAAGAACAGATTTGCTGAGCGAATAAAATATTTTTCTCTGTAAAAAAAAATGCTCTTTGAATAAAACACCTTGAGAATGGTCAATACTAGGTCATGGTTGAAAAGAAACTAGAACAACTATTTTTCTGGCGGCGATAACGACCAGCTTATGTCTGTTGATAACAGCTACCATCTTCGTGCAAAGTGGGTCAGTAAATGTTTTATCAAACCCGAGGTAGTAAACAACAATGCGGGAAGATATAACTGGGATCTTTAAGTGTGTAGGCCCTACTTAGCTTCAGCCATCAGACACGTTAAGGTTCTTCGTTTTCTGTAAACAACTGCTGTAACCTAACGTAAGATGGAAAGAGACGACTTATTATCTTTAATTGTGCCTGCTTGTTATCAAGGATTTTTTTATCGCAATTTGTTTACTTCAGTCTCTACTACGGGAATGACTTTTCGTTTACTAGTGTTTTCGTTCATTACAACGAAATACTTGTATTATTGAAGCACGCGGTATTCATGTTTCTGAGAGGTAAGGTGTAAATGTTTTAAAGATACATACACGTGTATTCTCGAGTTAATAAATTTGTTCTGCCGACACGCGAGAAAGTGCAGAATAAGAAATACGTTTTGGTAGAATTTCTGGGAATTAATGTTACTAAACAGTTATTGTGCCGATTCCGTTAAATAGAACTCTCGTTAATGAGATGCAGTCATTCCCTTGAATATTTATAACTTATTTATTTTAATTTATTAAAGTGGTATTCTATAAACTCTAGTTATTCACGCAAATGGTGTATAGAAAAAAAATTCTTTACAGCCTCTTGTTAGGAGTATCTTTGAACACTCTTTATGTTTGAGAACTATCATAACATTATATAAAACAAATGATAACTCATTAATAAAAATTTATTTCTTCGAAAAATCTTAATTGGTAATTTATAAATAGCATGTGCGAATTGTTCTGTAATATTACACGCACAATTACGCTTAATTTAAAACCGTTATCGTACTAAGGTGATTTTCTTCCGAAAAACATTTAGCTATAGGAATGTAACTTATATACTAAGTTTTATGAACGACTTATGTTTTGAAACTTGACAACCTTGTGGGAATACTAGGTGACGTATGAAACTTGACAACCTTGTGGGAATACTAGGTAACGTATGAAACTTGACAACCTTGTGGGAATACTAGGTGACGTATGAAACTTGACAACCTTGTGGGAATACTAGGTAACGTATGAAACTTGACAACCTTGTGGGAATACTAGGTAACGTATGAAACTTGACAACCTTGTGGGAATACTAGGTAACGTGTGAAACTTACTAACTGCTTCTGAACAAAAAAAGTCAACAACTGGGGCAAATAGAAATAATTCGTCTATATCTGAGTATCAGATGAGCACTGGCAGAAGTGGAATTCGAAACCAGAACCAAATGACCTATAAGTCAACGCTTTAAAATCGCGACCTTACATCTGGCATGTAGAATTTGACTGAATGTAGATAGTCTCGGCACTCCATTTGAAAAAGCAATTCGTATAGCCAATATTGCAAGTATCGGAGCGAAGGACACTTCAAGCAAATACGAGAAGGCAGAAACACTACTAATATTTTTGCTATAAAAATTGTGTTTTGGGCACTTAAAATATAATATTCGAGTAATCCTAATCTCTTTATTTGGTGTCTTGTTATAAAGTGATGTGATGTATTAGTCAGGTACCTTAATTTTTCCTTGAAGGTAATTTGGGGGTTAAAAAAAATTTTATTCGAACTAAAAAAATATTCCTCATTCAAATTTCGTATATTTATCCCTTAAAAATGACTAGAGTATTCAAGAAGTGTGGGCATAAAAAAAATCATCTTTTTAATTGTTTAAATAAAAGTGAAATAATTAAACTGGCGTCTAGCGAAATTGGTATAATTCTGTTTCATACACACAAGAATATAAAGCTGGTTAAAATCACTACATTTGCGTTTCTAATAAATTAATTATCATGTGTTAGACGAATAAATACTCTCCAACGTACTCACGTATTTGTAACAGTTTACAACGGGCGAAAGGGTACAATATAGGCGCAAATGAGAACCTGAGTAAGTTTCAAAACTGTTCAGTTAATCTTTAACAAGCTACGCCAGTATGTTTGCGAACATATAAAAATGTGCCATTAGGATGATTTGGGCCTGAACACATTTTAGATATAAAAGAATTAAATACTGCAATTTTCTGACTCGTCGCAAATTGGTTAAGTTAGTTTCCAAAAGAACTGTTGTGCTGAGAGAAAATGTTTAGGTCAATATTTAGATTATACAGATAAGCGCATTTAATTCTACAGAATGTTTTAAATATTTGAACACTTATTATGGATTCGCGCCAGTGCTACGCTTTATTGTAGCTGCAGAAAGGCTCCAATGTTGTCGACAATTACGTAACACGCATATAATTTCACGAAAGAATTTGGTAAAATTCCACAAGAAAACGATACAACACAATAAGAATGACTGAGAAGACAATTGCAACAAACTGTTTCCGTGACTTACTCACATAATAATAATTCAAATAATCACGTGTTCCCGTTCCAATAATCATACATGCATTACGTCGAAAATATTTTTTTTTTCGGGTAAGATTTCGGTATCCCCACTCTACGAAAATATTTCGCAAATTTATCGCTTAATTGCACAGGCGTATTGAAAAGGTACGAATACATAATGTACGTTTCTTACATCTGTTACGGAAAGATTCATACACTTGGCGAAGTTTACAGCATAGTATAGTAGCAGTTCTATATTTGCAGCCTGATATATTGTAAATTTCCCACACTTTGTGTGCGTTAAATCCTTTCATTACAGTTTAGGAACTTTGTTGAAAAAAAATTTTAACTAGGTTACTATAGACTATTCACGGACACTTCTTAATTTTCTGAAGCACTGCTAAATTTCTCCTTTCCGACCGTTTCTTCGCCTGACGCAAACAAAGCTTAACTAAGACTGGAATATTACACCAAAGGGACAGCGCACCGCATTCGAAAGCACGCATTAGAATAACAGTTTGCATGATATCCGTTCTTTACTAGGCATTACCAAGAGAGATATTTTCTCTCTGCTTTAAATAATATTAATTTTAAATAAATTAATATAATTTATTGATAAGAATTTGGAAAATTCCAACTTAACAAAAATAAGATAGTTTTTATACAGAAGTTGAAAACGCTCGTGATAAATGAAATATTTAGGAAACAAACAAACCTGTCAAACATGAGATGATTTTTCAAAGGTTTGCTCCAAAAAAAAGTATGAAGCTGCTGCGTACGCACTACACAAATGGTTTGCTCAACTAATGATTAGAGCCAAGAGTATTTCGTGGATTGAGTTGGCAGCAAGCTAGCCTGGACAACCCTCTGTACACTCGAGGTATTATCGTCTGCTTATTGGTTTCTGCGATCAAGTGAAGCCTCTGTGAAGGACTGTCATACACGCGCTCACGCTACCCCTCCCTCCTTATTACTGGCTCACAGTTAGACGGGGGCGTGTCTAAACAACTGTCGTCCAATCACAACAGCAGGAAGAAATAACGAGTGTTTGGAGTCTTGCCTTGCCTCCGAATGGATTCGCGAAATACTCGTGGCTCTACTAATGATTAGACATATGCAAAATTCGCGTTATTTTAGTATCCCGCTTGATTCCACCGCCTTATATACATTAGTGCATGTGTCATTTGTATATTCAATTCTGCAAGAGCAAGGGGAGACAATCCATTTTGACTAGGCAGGACGTGATTGGGCTATCTTGTCGTTACTTGCTTCCGATTGGTTCAAGGCAGTCCAGGGAGTATCAAACCAGCTGTAGTCCAATGGCAAGAGCAATACAAACGCATACGTGTTTGAAGTCTATTCTGTCTTTAAATTATAACGCTAATTTTGCAGGTCTCTACTAATGAGTCGTCGCATCCCGTCGAACGATGTCTCACCAGAAAGTTGCTGATTCAAGTCCTCCATCCCTGCGGCCGGGTCACAAGCCCCGACGACCTGTTGCTTGATGTCCGGCATGTTCGCGTCGCGAGACACAGCGCAGCGAGGAACCAGTAGCTCTCAACGCGACGGTGTCAGACACAACACTGACCTACCCCAGCCGCCCATCGCCGCACTTCTTATCGCTCGAGAGTCGAAAGACTGTCGATACGTCGTCGACAATCAGTGTAGTCTCTCACGCTCCCGCCCGGCTCACCAAAACCTCTTAAGCCCACCTTCTTCGTCGATGGAGATCGAGCACTTCGAGTTTTATTGATCACCTCTATTAATCTCCCTCTGTCGCGGTTCTTCGATACGCATTCGACAAATAGCAGTCAAGGTTGAACTGCTCTTGGGGATGTGATTAACTGCGGCTATAGATGTCACGCATACGTACTGGCTGGCGAATTAACTGCGGCTATAGATGTGACGCATACGTACTGGCTGGCGAATTAACTGCGGCTGTAGATGTCACGCATACATAGTGGCTGGCGAATTAACTGCGGCTATAGATGTCACGCATACATACTGGCTGGCGAATTAACTGCGGCTATAGATGTCACGCATACGTACTGGCTGGCGAATTAACTGCGGCTATAGATGTCACGCATACATACTGGCTGGCGAATTAACTGCGGCTATAGATGTCACGCATACGTACTGGCTGGCGAATTAATTGCGTTCTTGAAGTTACGTAAAAAAAAATCAAGTGGTAAGAAAAAAGGTTGGAAATTCTTTATCACAATAGTTATTTATAAGCAGTTAACGGCAAACTGGGAATTTTGAAAGCCCTTCTTAAGCTCTACTTGTATGTACGTTGTGTATTCTACCAACATACGTAAAATTAACGCTGTCGTGGGCCTCAGTACTTTATTCATGCGTCGGTCAAGTGAAACTGTAAAATTATTATGGAAGGAAATATTTTCCAGATGTGCTTATAGTAGAGGGAGGGAAAGACTACTGGCTCCAAATTTATTCAAAATGATGGTGGGTGCATAATTGCACATGCACTTCCCCCCCCCCCCACCCGGAGGCAATGTCTGGCGCTTCCCCTGGGGCTTGTGTGATAGGGGCCCCTTCACCACCCCACCCTACACCCCGTGACCTACTTTCCTCAGGTTCAAGTATCCACTCCGCCACCTGGAGTTGATGTCTTAAGCGCTATGCCACCCATCTCCACCCTTGTCCCTCCCCCCCCCCACTGTAGGACTGACGAATATGATGGCAGGACCAGTTTTGACGCGCATCATGTGGCCGCGAGAGTGGCTAGCTTTGACGACCGGTGGCCGTGGCTGGTATTATGTTCGATTCCCGTACAGGATGATTGTGTAATTGTGAAATGAGCAATTAAGTAATAAGAGTAATCACAGATGTCTCGTGGGCAGCTGGACGATAACTGAAGAGTTTGAAGAGGAAATGCATTTAGGTCTTGTCTCGTTGGCAGATGGATGACAAGTGAGGAGGTTATGGATGTGGTCGGATTGGGGGGGGGGGGGGAATTCACTTGCATAGTGATATATTCGAGCAGTGAATAATTATTCATGCATTGAATATTTTTTGTGCAATGAATAAATAATTTAAATAATTTAATTAGATTATTTAATTGCACGAGTACTTATGATGTGCATTGAATATTTAATCACGCACTTGCATTATTTCATGTACCGAGAGAGTACATATCGTCTAATGACACATCTTCTCCCCACAACACCCCGAACTCAACTGACTTGAGTTTGATGCTATCAAGGGATTTTACCCCTTGCCACCATCCGCCATATTGGATCGTGTTAAATATATATAAGCTGGGAAAATAGTTTAATAAATATTCAGTATATGTTTGGAAGGAGACGAGATCGCTTCGCATGCTCGGCAAACGTACTCAATGTGACACATCCTGTAGATATCACTTCGCATGATTGATTATTGAAATTAAAATAAAATTTATTAATCAACTAGTATTACAGTGTCGTGTCGGATCTACATCGAGTCCGCATGCTACGAGAGGTCCGTACTTCATTTCGCATAAAGTTAGTGGGTGAATACTTGTAATGAATAATTAGATTATTTAATTAGTTTATTTAGTTATGTTATTTAACTGAGCACTCGCCTCATTTACTAATTATTCGAAATTATTTGATTAATCGTACAAGTATTAGAATTATTAGGTAATTAATAAAAAATATACGCACTTGCTTTATTACTTTTTCTTTTCATATACAGAGAGAGAGTATATATTTAACTCTGCGTCGATATAACGCATTTCCCTTAAGTCGCACATCGCTGGCACACCGAACAAGTTCCTGCATTACCTAACGTGTCCGACGGTGAGCCACCGGCTGGAGGGATGGCAGACAACATCCTCATAACCAGCTTGCATCTCCAGTGATGCTTGAGAGGTCACTATCACTTTGAAATGAGAAACTGCAAGGTTCGAAATACTTCTGTTACATCACAGCACCCACTGGTAAACTCTTCATCTCTCTATATGCAGGCGAAACTGGATTATCGGGAGAAAATACATGCAGATGCATTTCTACCAAACATATTTTTGTGTCAAACTTGCCTGTGCATTCTTACATACCATAATTTCCTCGTATATTTTTTTAAAATTACTTTATTTCACTTACATTTTTTACATTATATGTCATGTGTTTTCAATATTTATACTATATTTTCTCAAATATTGTGTAAGCACGCTAAAAAAATATCGGCGCTCGCGACATGGCCTACTGTAGTGTAAATCCGATGGTATAACGTCCACATTGGAACGTGTTAAAACATAAGGTGGAAATTCTATTTAAAAAAAAAATTACTAATAAAAGTTTTAAACCAAACAGCTTTGGTTCGCGAATCGCAAATGATATTTCTCATTCTTATTACTTGAACATATTTGCATATCGAGATGAAACACAATTGACGTGACTATGGAGTAAATTATTTAGGATTGAAGATATACTACTTGCTTCATATCCCACCAAGGATAGTTAGATTTTTTATTCGTGTAACAAATAGCGTATGGAATAACCACACACGTTTAGTATATGCATATTGAGTGGAAATTAAATACACGTTAGTTGTCGAATCACATTTAATGAGCCTGTGGGGTAACGATTATAGACTTTAGAAATTAGTCCTTGGTTCGTCTCCCATAAAGAAAAATAAACGTGTTAGTAGTTTTTACATAATGAACCAATACCGAGATTAATTTCACCCTTAAATACACATCCTAGCAGAACCATTGCTCACTTCCATCTAAACAAAGTTTTGGTTTTTTGTTTAACTTATACACCCCCAGTGTTGTAATTATCAAATACACTACAGATCAGTCAAACGACACGCCTTTCCAAAATCTTATTTCATTCTCTCAGACTCTCTTGTGGCCACATTGGCTCTTCTATCAAGTAACCGCACGACATCAGACAAGAAAGGTCTGCCCACCCCATCCCCTTCCTCCAATAACCTGTCTTCATCTCTCAAAGGATAACATTCTCCGCATTCTGAAAAAGACACAACTGGCCGCTTTGGGTAAAGGAACGTTACACTCACTCGTCTTCGCGTTTACAGTATCACAACATGCCTTTCACATATACGTAATTAAAGTATGTCGTTATAAGACTATTTTTCAAAAATAATTTTGTTTCTATTTATTACACATTTTCATTTTAAAAATTAAATTATAACCCTCACATTTACTAAAAACACTTTTCCACACATATGCCCCGAAAACAAAATTTGACATTATTGCTCTGTTAAAAAAAAAGTAAATAATTTTTATATTAACCTAATTTCCAATACATTTACCAATCTGACAAGATGTCCAGAAATGTTCATTAAGAAAAACTACGATTTAAATATTGCTTCAACTCCCAACGAGACGAAGTTTCTCTACTGGAATAGTTCGCATCGATAAAGTTGAAAAATGTATACACTGAGAAATTCGTACAGGAATCCAAAGGAAGATATGCCCCTTTATAACATCGCATTCTTTGCTTCAAATCTCGACGAGGGTGAATATGCTTATACAGTTTTACTAATTGCATGTCAATGAAAATTTAATATCGTGTAAATTACATCCAAGCCTGCGTCATATAGAATAGCTCAAGAACAAGAGAAACTGTGCGCACATCTCTAGCAAACTTTCCGACATGTTAGATATCTCTAAAGGTAGACACGAGCACAGCCGATCGACTTGCAAAGGAGATGATTACAAACGGTACGGGAGGGCGAGACTAGTTCCAACATTGCCGCTAGGGGATGCGTGTCGATGACAAAACATTTGTTCCCCACCGCCCGAGCAGATCACAACCGCCTACTACGGCACCCCGCAGAGGTATCCATACAACCCTTGCAAATAGCAACTTTACCATTCGCTGCAGATCTCATCTACCGAACTATTGCAACCCAACAAAACATAGTTGGATCCCGTCCATCATCACAACCCCGCGCAAACATCTCAACGTGCGAATGACTGGCACCGATCGTTTTGTCAACAACTCATGGGAACAGCTATCTCCATCACCACTTGCCTCGGATATACTTATGTAAAAATTATCACAAACTTGCAAATTATAGTACATCAATATAAAATGCATTTCGAAATTTAATTTAATTCCTATATTGCTACATAATAAAGTAAAACCCACTACATTACAATTCCCGTTAACATGTGAACCAACATTTCTAGGGTAAAAAGTTAAATATCCATTCTTACTATACTATCCACACATATACCAACCCTGTGACCAACCAATTTTCGTTAAGCTTTATTAACTCTATAAACATTTTTGCAGTGTGTCAACCCACAAGTCGCGAACATATACCGAGACATGCACTTTTAATCTGCCGTTATTTAATATGTTTTCTATGCCCAAAACACAATTTATCTCCCTGCACTTACATCATCTCATTCGCTAAACAGTATTACCTCACATTAACTTTTAGTGAAAAAACGCACAAAGTGAATATGCAATCGGTGACACCTTTGTGTAAAGAATAAAAACTAGCTCCCAAATCATAATTATTACATCCTTAAAACATTATATATGACTAAAAATAGTCACAAATATATATTTCACCACCGCCATTCTCAAACACTACTATTTCAAACAATGATGTAGAGAACAAAGGAGAATATTGAGACATTTTCTCATGTATTTTGTTCTGAACTCATTGTTTTCTGTGAAGTTTCTTCCTTGAAGAACACATACGCCAATTCTAACGTAGCAGACTATGATGGAATATCTACTACCTCAATTCATATTATGTCGCATAGGAAACAAAAGTAGAATCTATGTGTTATTATATTGAAAATAGCTTTCACCATTCATTACATGTACACACACAGACACACAAGCAAACAGAATGGAATAAATGCCTAAACCTTCATTGCTTGCTATCAGTCTGGTTTACCTGAACACAATAACCATTACTTTCCATGAACTTAGTAGCATACGAGGGAAGAAAATATATATTTTTCTAACCGTCTCTGGATAATTAAATAAGTCAAAAGAGTTATAATTCAAAGTTAAAAAATATTTGTGCAAAACTCTTTAAAAAAGTTTTTTCCCCATATACATCTTAAAAGAAATAAACACTGTTTTACTCAACTAAAATGCGAAGGTTAATACTATACTTAAACCCATATACAGAATGACGTGGGTTAGAATCCCATCCACATCATTCAACTACTGTTAAACATCTGTGAAATATATTTACAAACACACACACATACATGAAACATGCATACATATACAATATTGTAAACAACATATTTAAGAGATTACATTCCTATAAAATATCACATTCTAAGGTATCATCTATATCAACTGATGCTACATTTACATGTATCCTGTTGTCTCTTTAAATTAACATATCTAACTTCAAGCTCCATCCTGCATTATAGTGTTGACCCGAAATCAAATCTAGAGAAAATTACATTATATCATCATGATTAGTAAATGTCAATTTGTAATCTTACCACTTCAACTATATGTTGTTCGCACTAAAAATGTTTTTTTACAATCAATTCCTTATATTTAGTTATCCACATATAATATCAGCTATAAATTACCATGAAAATTACCATGAATGTCAATGGTTATCATTCATAAGAAGCGAGTACATAGAACAATTGCTAGACATTTTAGAATATCCCTTGAAACTAACCTGCTGAGTAAATATTACAGACAAAGTTATACAACAATATAAATTTCTATTAATATAGTACCTTTATCACATTACGAAAGTTATTGCCAGTATTTCAATTATATTTTTTTCTGCATACTCTTAAATCATTGTTTCATTTGCTGGAATCAAAGATCTAATCACTCTCGCCATATTATTAATTAAATATGACAACCACCATCCCTCACCACTCTCATAATTAATATCACATCAGCCATCTATATAGCCCAAACTCCAAATACCCATTGAAAAATGTTAAAAATAACTCATATTAATTTGATTTCATATCATACTAACAATAAAAAAAACATGTCAACCAAATTTTACTATGTATTGTTCCAGGAAAAATATTCTCTCATATGTTATTACAAATTAATGAACACACATATCATCAGTAATTATCTGCAATATATCGACTTTATTAAACACCTCACATAATACCTTCCAGGACAACAAAGCAATCATATAAGCATTCCTATGTGGTATTCCAACAGAGTACTCTGGTAAACAATTTCATCATGTGATAGCAAAACTCACATTCAAATAATACCAGCAACCATATAGTATAGAATAGCCAATGGTCCAACCTTAATGAAACCTCATTTCATTAGACGATAACACCAAACCAACAATTCAAATGTTCCAGCAAGAAAACATTATAGCCATCAATACTCGCAATCCATATCACACCACACACAACTCATTTGCACAAACCGTAACATCAATTCGCAAAACCCTTACCATCAAACATTACCAGCAAAACTAACATACCATACAGACAAGATATATTAACCATCGAACCATTCATTACGACTAGCATTACCGACACACAATACGAACAGATTACTCAATCTGATGGTACCCAACACTCAGAATATTAGAACATTCCTATTAAACACTCCTGGGAAAAATATTAAAACTAAATACCTGGGAACTATTCATATCATACAAGACATTTTGTTATAGTAAATCGCATACTAGCGCCATTCCATTGTAGAAAATCGGAAGTCAGTAATACTGTGTCCAAACATTTGCTCTATATGCACCATCAGCTATTACTAAAAGATTATAATAATAAAAGTATTGTTATATTTTCCATCTAATGCTAGGATAATCGAATTAGTTGTGCATATATAAATTTGTTCGAAACATGATTTCACAACAACAGATACTCATATTTCTTTTCAAACAGACAATCTCATACACTCTAACTACTGTCAAAGTGATTGCAACTGGTAGTGGATAACATTTGAGAGTTTACTGAAGTCACGCAATTATTTCTATATACATATTCAAAATAGCCACAAATAAGTAGGTTGTTGTTGTTGTTGTTGTTTTTTTTTTTCTTTTCTTTTTTTTTTTTTTTTCATAGATGACTCTATACTGGAAAAATAATTTCATCAAAAAGTCTCGTATTTCTTTTCTAATTGTCGTTTAAATTGACAGAGAAGTCTAAGCTGGAAGTTATACCAAACATGTATATACATATATCTAGTGTTATTTTGTATAAATCAAGACATTGCATACAACTATCAGAAAGAAGAAAATGTAGATGATAATATTAATAAAAACATTAGTCTTCCATACACTTTACCTTTATTTCACACACTTGTTAAAACTACATATTGTTATTTACATACACTCTAACATAGTCTCCATTCAAGAAAAATATTTATGGTAATAGTTTTTGCAGAACAATTCCTATTGTGAGCATTCAAGTTACCCCTATTCGCGTACACCACACCATAATTACAACATGGTTACATTCTGTATGAAGTGCTGAATATACAGTAACTAGCTCCATGTTTTGTTCCAGTGTTTATACACAATCTGTCTGGCTATGACACACATTTATTCATGAGATCTTGGCTTCGTAGAAAATAAGATTGATCTAATTCCCAACAACGAAGAAAAATATATTTCTTTTACGAAGCACGTGTGTAAATCTTAGATTTCCCTGTATCACCAATAGACTTTGCTTCTTCCATTAGCATTTTAACGAACACAGTAGATGTATCAGGCCCTTCATAAGTTACTGGCGGTTTATAGTATCCATGTTCGTAATTTACATAATAACAGACGCTAATAGGCTCGTGTTTTTGGTATGGTTTCGTGAAACATTCGTCGGGGTTTGGTTGACAAGTTTCGATTTTAGTCAACAAACATTCAAAATCAGCATATATCACAAACGGATCTCTCAAAGAATGATTTTGGTTTTGAAATCTTAATATGTCATTTTTTCCTTTAAATGGTAATTCAACTCTAGCACCATCATGTTCTCGACAGTCTTGTTCGTGATCTTTTAGCTTATTTACAGAGTAGAAATGTTGCAAACATCTACCACATATAAATATTTTGTGACCATTTTTCGTTACTTGTGATGCGACAAGTCTCGAAAGACTTTTTACCCAGCAGTAGTGGTCGTTCTTTTCGTCTTTGATATAGAGTAGGTTTATGTGCTTATCCGTCTTATTTTCTGTTATTTTTAATGGACATATTATATATTTCTTACTGCCATCTTCTACTTCGTATGCGTATACATTAATAGAAATTCCACTTCTCTTCTCAAAGGTTGGTTTGCTATCCAATTTCATTGGAAATTCCAAACCCTTAAGTGCATCACCAAACTCATGTTCGTAAGCTTCGTATTCATTCACTCTTTGAGGGTCTTTTTTTACTTGATGCAATGCAGATAGAACAGACCACAAAAAAAATTTGATCATCATTCTTAACATTAATTACCGCCTGCTTAGTTTTGATTTTTTTCTGGCAGATCAACGTAAGAACTGCCCTTGAATGGTACATATTTATTTATTCGCACTTCTAGTTTAAATATTCTGTTGAGTACCCACTGAGATCCCTTTGCTTCGAATGCCCCCATCTCAGCTATGATTTTCGATATGCTGTTGGTATAATATTCTTCCAGATTAGTCGATTTCAGTATAATTTCGTTCTTTGTTTTAAAGGAGATTTCTACATATTCAATATTCTCACCAATTCCCCTTTTGTACTCAGTGAAGAATTTACTGTTCACTTTGAATGATTTTGAATGTTTACTAATTAGTCCCGTGACAGTTTCTTTTACATTGTTTAGGAAATGCTTTGGGTATTTGTATGCATTCACATTCTTTACAGCAGAAGTCTTTATCCTACTTTGAAATGCTGTTTCGATTTCTTCTACACTGAATATGGGTGTGTACTTATGAATTTTACTTCTCAAGTGACTTCTTATTAAAGACGGTTTGTAATAGTGGCTACACATTTCACATTTCAGTTGTTTCTCTCATGGGAACTTCTGTTTTGATATTAAGTGTTCTGGCACTTTAAAAATTTCCCAAGCATTTGTTGGTTCATGTGATTTATAATGTATTGGTGTAAGACCTTTGTGCAATATACTTTTAAGATGGCTTCTTATGAGAGACAGTTTGTAAAAGTGTTTACAAGTTTCACACTTGGCATACTTCTCTTGATATTTCTTCTTCTTTCTTTTCGCAAAGACTTCTTTATTAAACTTATATTCTTTCCAAACATTACCAGTTCTGTAAGCCTTTTTTATTGCCATGGTTCTCATCATATTAGGCATTGGTTTATTTTTATTTGCGCTCATTTATTATATACAATATTTTATTTTTTACACATTCAAATTTCTTGAGCCACTCTTTTTTTGCAACTGCTTCCAAACACAACTTTTTGTAGTCACTTTTTACAAAGAGTACGCCGACAATGAAGTCTTCATGGGTATATCGAACATGCAACTGCGCCAGTACATATGCTACATTGTCAACAATAGAATGGTAGATATGAGCTACAAAGAGCTGTACCCCATCCACGAAAACCCGTTGCAAGATTTTGAGGTCATAATCAACACGCCCATACACACCAACTTTTCGAGAATCAAAGCACCAACTATGCAAAAGTTGATAACGGCGATTGGGCGTCGGTGTGGAGCTAATTCCAAAATGGTTAACGCATATATGATGGTGATGCTTTTGGCGATGGCCTATTACATACACATCGCCAATGATGGCAACCTCGCCAATTATCTCCACAACATAGCTCTAGTGCGTAACGTATTGTGCGGCCCACCATTTTTGCAATCATTCAGTTTGCACGAATTAAACGTCTGGCCCCAGATGGACGAATCTTTTTCGCCGATGCACGGTGCGATAACACGATGTTCGTACAGTACGTTTTGTTGCTACAAGCACGTAGTTTGGAAAGGTAAAGAGAAGACGCAGTCAAACATTACATTCCGAGTGTCTGACTTTATCGGTTCGCGTTGGTACAATCACACTGTCTGGGAAGACGTAAATTGTGCGTGTTACGATTAAAGTGTTTAATGGCTCGCGAGCCGTTAAACACGTAAAAATGGTAGTACTTGTAAATTGTTTACTCTTTAATAAAACCAAAAAGAATGCCTTTGTTTAGCACCACAATCCACCATTCCATCATATGCAAAATTTATACCACCATGATTAACATCATTTAAAACATTTTCGCTGAAAATCTGAAGATATCTGTCTGGTAAGGTTACTTTAAAATTTCCAGAAGTAATTACCACTTTGTATCCATACCGTGTATCATTTATCTCAGCATGGCCTATGGGATAGATCTGTCCAATTGTAAGTTCGGAAAGTTTCTTAAATTGTTGGGTTCCGTTTAATACATTTAGCAACTGGTCCATCTTTATTATGTACAATATTTTATTTTTTATGCATTCAAATTTCTTGAGCCTCTCTTTGCAACTGCTTACAAACGCAACTTTTTATAGTCACTTTTTGTAACTGCTCCCAAACGCAAATTTTAATGTAACTTTTTGCAGATGCATCCCAAATGCAACTTTTTGCAGTCACTTTTTGCAACTGCACTCTAACGCAACTTTTTGTAGTCACTTTTTGCGGATGTGCTTGAATCGGCAGTTGATGTTTTCTGATGGACTGTGCATTTAACTTGTCGTTGGTTTTCTGATAACTGGGGGCTGCTCCCAAACGCAACTTAAGCAGTCACTTTTTTGCGGCTGCGCTCGAATCGGCAGCTGATGTTTTGGATCAGGAAAACAACGGTAATTGTTTCTGATGGTTTTCTGATGGCTTGGGCATTCAATTTCCCGTTGGTTTTCTGATGGTTGGGAGCTGCGCTCGAACCGGCATATCTATACTACTCACACTGTTTGCTATATATTTTTGTTTTCTCAACTATTATTGTAATTTAAATATTTCTGGAAGCCACTTATTGATATTTCAGAATATTTCGTCCGTTACTTCGTGCAAAAACCAACTGAAACAAGAATTTTCCACAAAAAATCATATGCATTCTACGTCAAAGATGTGTATAACTGAAACATAACTGGTTCTGTGAAATTCGCTACATTTCAGTAGTTAAACCTGTACGTATAAAACTACGGTAAATTCGTAGCTGTTAAATAATTACAGTCGTGGTAAGGTGGCGGTAATGCAAATGTATTTTTAAAAGAGATTTTAAGGACTCTTCAAAAGAAAATCTATGTTTCTTGTTGTGTATCCACGTTGAGAAGCTCTAGCCATCCAGTAGTGAAAACATTGTTTATAATATTAATAAAGTCTTGGCTGAAAAATATAATGACATGAGAAGCCAATATATTTCACTAGGACAGTTGTTTAAAAATTTTATTCTCTAAATACACTATGGAAGAGTTTACACAATTTCCTTTAGGACAAAGTAAACCATCTCTTTGACGCTGGTATGTCCTCAGTAACACTATAATGCTTTAATTCAAAGAGACGTTTAGTGAAACGTGTGGGTTTTGGTTCTATGGCAATATTATCTTCCTTTATAGCAAATAAATTAAAATTGTTTGAGCGGCTTTCGTTCACAGCAAAGATAGAAAACGTCATAGAAAAGTGTCATTTTGACGATATTAAAAATTTTCTGTCGTACATTGTAGTTTTCAGTACTACGTAACTTGTTTACTATATACTTCAGTTGAATGCACTTAAAATTTTCCGTTTTTGTTGTTTTGTTTGATTGTAAAAACTGCATACACTTTTTTTTGGTTATTTTAATACCTATTGTTTCAAGAAGGTTGCCTACATAGAACTAGATGTGCGATGGTTCATCTGTTTTAAGTGAATTATTGTTTTACACATTTTACTGAATAATATTCATTGCGTATAATGTTGTTTTAATTTACCAGGAAAACAATTATACTTAGTTCTATCTTTTGGCGTATTTTCAAACCTCATTCGTCGGTGACTGCGGTCACCGACAAATGAGGTGATGAAAAAATTTGTCTTGATAGCTTGTGCGGAAAATTAGGACAGTTTATGATATTCTGAATGGTTTTCCAGTTTTACGTTGTGTTGTCTCAGAGGGATAAGCATGAATTCCATTCTCTATTTACAAAATATTAATTCATATTCATTTAAATAAATGCATTTAATCTTAAGCCTTTGTTAAATGTCTCAATTTACAGTGCTTTTATATTTACATAACCTATTTTCAACAAACTTGTTTTGTTCTCTGATCTCGGATCGAGATTTCGAACCGCCAAATTTGGCGATTCGAAATGAAGTTCATTTCGATCTCCAGTCAAGTCCTGAACTCGAATGGTGCAACAGTTTTTTTTCGTCGATCTTAGATCCGATCTCTGATCGAGTTTCGAACCACAATGGTGCACTGGCCATTAGACGTGTTAATTGCCCATATGCTTAGATTTTTATCGATCTACAGCCAGACACAAAAAGGAAAATAAATAATAATGCAGGAAAGTATACTTAAGCACAGAGGCGTGAAGTGAACTGTTGCAGGGTAAATTGTGTTTTGCTCTACGCTATGCTTAATCGTTTGCTAGTGTACACATCGGCCAGTTAAGCGTAGTAGTGTGTAATGGGTGCCTCGTCGCTCTCTCGTAAGTGGCCGCAGTACATTAAGTTTCCCCCGACTCTACGCTGGTTAATGTTTCCTGCTGTGTGCGCCGAGTGTGTACAGTACTGAGCAAGCACCAGCTCACATTGTAACACTTAACCACACGCCACTGCTTAAGCAGAATATTTTACAAATAAGGGAATTTTTGAGGAGAGATGTGTGTGCACGAGTATCTTCAAGGGAGTTTGTTTTGTCGCTTCATGCCACGTTAAGGGAGACACAACCAAATTCCGGCAATTCATCTAAATACCAAGCAACATGAAAACGAGATATGGGACTGTTAGATTAAGGAATTCGTGGAATGCATTAACACTGGTCTACTTATTAGACAGGCTGTAACAACCCCCTTCTTTCTCGTCCAGCTGGGCTCTTTGGAAACTAGGCATCTATGTTCACTACGGGTGAGTTACAAAAGAAAAGTAATAGACTATTGAAATTTACTCAGTACTATGGCCTTTTGATACGCTTCAAGCTGCTAGTGGATGGCGATAGAATTACCAAGCTCTCTATTAAGGTAAACAACCCATTATAATTTGCAAACTCATTATAAAGTAGATTTACGTGCCTCAGTACAGTCTTCCAGAGTACAGATTAGTAAATAAATGAAAAAAATTATTTTAGAAGTGATTTACGTTTTTCGTTATGATCACAATCTCTCCTAAATTAAATTGCAAATTAAGTTTTATAATAATTGGCAATTTATTGCAAATTTATAGAATTTGTTTTAAATTCTGAATACGAGTGGCAGGTAAATGGCGAGTCTGGCCTAACGGGATGTAGGTGAGGAGTAAGGAGCGTGTTAGTGAGCTCAGCCAACCGCCGAAAATGTCAATTTCTCGCTCGAAATTCATCATTTTCCCTCAAAACTTCCCATTTTCCCTTAAGATGCCATTATCCCACACGGTTTCCTAAAAAAAAAGTGAAAATTTTCGTCACAAGTTCTCAAATTAGCGAAGTGGACTTGAACCTCTTCGTTGTGAGCGCCAAAAAGTCCCCAAATTGAGAAGGGTGACTGAATACTCCAAGCCATGCCCTGCACATCAGAAGGCACGTCAGACATTTCTGTTTACTATATATACCCGACCATCATGTCGGATTTCCGTCACCTTGACCTTGACCTGCGATAACCTTGCTATGGCTCGGGTATAAAAATTAAGAAAAATTACATAATATCGTTAGAGAAACTTAAACATCTGAAAAATAAATATATTAATGTACCCGACCGATGTGTTATATTTCCGTGTTCACCAATGAACTGCAAAGAAGGGAAATTCATGTTTAAATAACATATATATCGACAGAAGTGTCGCGAGTGAAATGAATACAAATGCAAAAAAGTAATAGGTAAAACTAACAATGGGTAACCATGAAATCGGAAAAATAATCAATGAAAGTCACAAAATCGTAAAAACTGCAAAAATTGAATGAAATTTCATCATTGCCCACAATAACTATCTTGGATCTGTACAACCTTCACAATAACGCCAGGCAAACTTGAACCCGGAAAAAATTAGAAAATTGTTTAAAAAAAAAAAGTCGGAAAAAGGTTTACGAAAGCGATATATATATATATAAAGGTGGAATTCGGGAAAAAATTAAAAATTTGTAAAAATTAAAAAAAAAAGTTAATTTATTTTTTTTAAGTCTTATATGAATGTCGTAGAGACGATTCCCGTTAAGATCACATAGCACAAATCCTCCCGGCATGACGACAAGCAGGTAACTGATCCCCATAACCAACCCTCCAATTTGATCAATTAGTCCACATCACCATCATATTTCATTGGTTATCTAATCGAAGCCCCACTCAACCAACTACCCCCTCCACCAATAATGGCTTATGTCACTCCTAACCCCCATCCCCTCATCATTCCCCCCTCCATTTGATCACTAGAGCTCAACCCCCACCACTACCACTGGAATGCGCTAGTGATTTAACAGTGATGTCAGATTGCTCCCTTGTGATTTGTTATTGTTCACGTGATATCTCGTCCTCAGAAGATAATTAATGCGGTCAAATATGCGCCTGATAAATTTTCTTTGTCTGATGCCAGATGTAACATATCGCTCGAAATTACCTGATATTTAGAGCATTCGTCCTGGAAAATTATATTATGTTCAACTCTTCAGTCACCTTTCGCTGAGTATTATCGGAAGTACTTGTAATTACTGTGCCATTTTCTGGCACGGTAAGCGTTTCCCAAGTACATTCTACCGTTTGTGGTAAAATTCCTCATCCATTAGAAAGGATGTTGAATGATTTTCCTAGTACTGATGGATTTCATGTCCCTAAATTTCTAGAGTTCCTAAAGGTAATTGTAAAGTTGCAACAAAGCAAAACTGTTCCTGAAACACAACTTTTGGAAGTAATATACCCATTAATCTTTGGCCCACTAAGTGAGAGGACACTCATCGCCATAGCTCAAGTCCCCACATTTGATGATTACCATAAGGACATTTTGCATTTTTTTATAACCTCCAGGCTTTTAACAGAGTTAATATTGAAGCAATGTAACTGCTTACAGAACCCCTATGAACCACTTTCCATTCATATAAGCAGCATTAAAGAGGCCGCCTTTATTCTCACACTTGGCACATCTGAAAGTGAAGTAGTGGACCATATGGCAGAAAGTCTCACTCCCCAAGAGAGTTCACGACTAGTGTTTTATAGCGAGCCCACCAGATTTGCGAAGCTGGATAGAATGTGCATACATTCTCAGAATATCAGGTATGTAGACCAGGAGAGAGGATTGTTTAATTTTAAATCTGTTGGGCAGGGTAATCGTAAGAAAGGTTCTGTTTATGGAAAAATTGAAACAAAATCTGAGTCAAATGTGGTCGATAGTAATTCTTTTCCTACAAATAAGGATCAATAAAATTTTGAGCAGGTTAAAATGAGAAGAAACAAAAACCATGGGTTCCAACCTACCATTATTGTAAGAAGGTAGGGCTAATTGCTCCCAATTGTAGGAAGCTGAAAAACGACAGATGCGAGAGCGGAATGTGAGCGACTGTCCTCGCAGTAAAGGTAAATTAGCTAATTCTCAAGTCAATGCTCACATTTTACAAGCTGCAGATTACTGTCATAGGTTTCAAAATCTGTTTGGCCCTTTTAAACCTAGTGAACCAACATCCGAAAATAATGTCTGTCGTGTGCATTTTCCCAATCTTGTAGGGTATCAAAGTTCTAGCACCCCAAAAATTTAAGTCGCCTTGAGCTCTTTTCAAGTTATCGCCCTTGTTGATTCTGGTGCAGCACGGACCATTATTGTGGAAAAGTTATTTTAGGAACTTCAAAAATTGAGTTTGATAAAAT
This sequence comes from Dryococelus australis, assembly GCA_029891345.1. NCBI lineage: Eukaryota > Metazoa > Arthropoda > Insecta > Phasmatodea > Phasmatidae > Dryococelus > Dryococelus australis. Next base: position 71,736,817 of record CM057006.1, on the reverse strand, counting down.
CTGTTGAGGATAATCATTTTAAGTGTTACACTGCATCTTGTGATCCTTTATCCATATCATGTTGTGCAATGGTCAAGTTGCATATTTCAAACTTTACTTGGGAAATCAAGTGCCTAGTAGCAGAAAATTTGAGTCAAACTTTTATATTAGGTGCTGACTTCATGAGAAAGTCTGGTCTTGTTTTTGATCTTTATATTAACCATGTTCTCTTTAAATTTGCTCCTGGCCAGAAAATGTGGTTTGTTGGCTGTAATCAGTAAGTAAATGATGATATAAGTGCTGAATTAAATACAGACCTTGATGTTAATCATATAAGTCATTTAAGTGAAAAAGAGCATACATTAATTCAAGACTTGTGTAAATATATTTCCTAAAGAGCTTACCTCAGAATTGAAACTAACCAAACTACTTGAATACAAAAATTAATGGTTAGATAATGAACCAGTTAAGCGTCATCCCTATAAATTGGCACCTCCACAAATGGAGCTTTTGAGATTGCAATTTTAGTATCGCATTAATAAAGGAGTTATCGAGCAATCAATGTCGAAATATGCCAGTCCGGCAGTTTTGGTACCGAACCCCAATGGAAAACCAAGAATGGTAGTTGAATATAGGAAACTTAATCAAAAGATTGAAATAGAGTCTGCACCTCTTCCTGACCTCCATTCTGCATTTAATTAGTTTAGCAAATCAAAATTCTTTACCACTATTGATCTCAATGCGTCATATCGCCAAATACCTTTGGCAAAATATTTAAAACCTATCACTAGTTTCTGTGTACCATGGAACCATTATCAATTCACACGAGTATATTTTCGCCTTGCCACTGGTGCACAAGTTCTCACCAGAATTTTCTATCAAATTTTTCAAGATATCAAATATAAATATGTGTACAGTTATTTAGATGATTTGGCTGTATATTCCGAAGTTTTTGATCGGAATCTTTGTCATCTTAAAGAGGTCCTTAACAGGTTAGAAAAGGCTGGTCTTACAGTTAATCCTGCAAAATTTAAATTCGCAGTTCAGGAAATTTATTTCGTAGGGCACAAAATTCCTTCTCAAGAAATTGCCATAAATCTGGACAGAATTCAGGCCATTAGAGATTTTCCACCTCCAAAAGACATTAAGGGTATAGCTCATTTTATAGGAATGGTTCAATATTATGGAAAATTTATAACCCATCTGGCTGAAAAGGCTGCTGCCCTGAACAAGTTATGTAAAATTTCTTTAAAATTTGAGAGGGGTCCAGAACAACAGTGTGCTTTGAAACATTAGAATAATATATTATTAATCCACCATATAAGACATGGCAGATTTTTCAAAACTTTTTATTTTACAAACTGATGCATCAAGCCAATCTGTAAGTGCAGTTTTTGCAAAATAAGTCGACGGTGTTCGACAGCCCATTGCTTTTGCATCCAGTATGCTGACTCCGCAGGAGCGTAAATCGTCTACGACCTATGAGCTAGAGATCTTACCCCTAGTTTTGGTATTGAAAATTTTCGGCAGTATCTGAAACATTCGGAATTTCTTTTAGAAACTGATAAGCAGACGTTGTCTTGGCTTTTGGCACATCCTAGACAACAAGGAAAAATCGGTTATTGGGCCATGCGTACTTCTTCCTTAAAATTTAATGTGCAACACATTAAAGATATCCAAAATGTTGTGGCCGATACTCTTTCAAGAATGTTTGAGGGTTCTAATCCCCCTGTTACATCTGAAAACTTATCCAATGCAATGTTTTGACCGGCTTTCCCCCGACATTCAAAAATGTAAGGATCATCAAAATGAAGACCCAGACTTTGCCGCTATCATTCAAAATCTTAAATCTGGTCTAGAACAAAAGCCCTACATATTAACCAAGGATGTTTGTTTCTGCAAAGCAAATAACATGAAATGTGTTGTTGTGCCAGTTCATTTATGCTATATGTTTTTTTGCATACTTTCATGCTTCACCAATTGGAACACACCTTGGAATAGGCTGTTCACGGTAAAGTGAGCACTTTTTGAATCTGCTTTATAAGACATAATAACCAATAAATACATTTCATTGTGGCCTCGGACTTTTGGTTTTGGGTATGGTGAATGTATACACTGTGTTTATTATTCAAATGGCAGGGTTTCCATTAACAAGTGGTGGAGGGATATAAATTTGGTTGAAATAAAAAAGTAACTAGGGTTTCAAAAGTGCTCACTTTAACATGAACAGCCTATAGTTAAAAATTCATAGAGGCTATTATGCGTAATTTCATTTGTAAAGGGATGAATACAGATATTGCTGACAGTGTGAAGACCTGTCAGTTATGTGTCATGATTAAACCTAGCCAGAACACACATTAAGGTTTCTTTCTTCAGAAGTAGCCAAAGGCCCATGCAAAAAGTGTTTATTGATTTTGTAGGCACACTTCCTAGGAGAAAGTCTGGTAATAAAATGCTTTTGGTTTGTGATGTTTTTTTTTTCAAATTTGTGTGATTAATTCTCATGAGGAAAGCTGATTCTCTTTCTACAGTGCAAGTGCTTCAGATGCGAATATTTCAAAATTTTGGCATACCTTCTAGTATTGTTACTGATAATGGATCTCAGTTTATTTCTAAGGTCTTCAGACACATATGTTTCTCCTATGGGTTCAAACACCCTACTCTGTCCCCAATAACCCCTTGGGAACGTTTCAATAGAAACCTTCATTCGGCATTAATTGCCTTCATGCAAAGGACCAAACCAACTGGGATAAGAATTTGCCCTGACTACAGATGGAATTCAAGTATGCCAAACATGAGAGTTATAAATCTACACATTTTAGTATGGTGTTCACATATATGCCTTATCATCCTCATTCAAACTTGGGGCAGTTGAGTGATCTTCTCCCCAATGATGTGTCAAACATCCGAGGGAACTGGGCAGCAGCCCTCAAGAATCTTAAGCATTCCCATGATCAGAATCGTGTAGAATAGAACAGGAATATAAAGGATCATCCTTTCATTGAAGCTATAGACAGTGCATTTAAAATCTTTCATGCTACTGGTGCTAAATACCTGAAGAAGAATAAGATATTGGATTTTATAACACCATGACAAAGTATGATCGCATAAACCAGACAATTAAACAGTATTTCTGCTAAACTTAGTATTTCAAAATAAACTAAAACGTACACGTAATAGGGTTGTTTCAGAAATTTCGTTACAGCTTCAGAACTAATTAAACATATGAGAACAGTACGCATAAAGTTGGCTGGTAGTAGAGAATTCCGCTGTGGGGAAGTAACATGCTTTCAGAATTTTTATTCAGTGGAATTCCCTCAAGAAACGTTTAGTACCAATTAATTCTGCAAGAAGATCAGTGTACTCAGAATGATACACAAATTATTGTCTAGCTTTTCCAAGTGCAAGCCAATCAACAAATCACAGAGAGTCTACAGTCTCAGAATATCCTCTGAATGCCAACAATATGCTAGAGAATAATAAAGCAAATTGCATATCATCACTGCATATCACTATACAGTTTGTTGTTGAGGAATTGGAACAATTTGTATCTAAATAAAAAAAAATGTTATAGAATATAGTTTGTATGAGGCAGTAATTAGAGAGGATGATCCAATAAATGTTCAATAACGACTCAGTAAATACTCTCCAAGTATTCTGATTGTCTAAGAGCATTAAAATCGGAATATAAATGTTATCAATTTTTTAACAGTCCGGAAGTTATGTCAGACCAATATAAATTACTATTGGCTAAAGCATGTATCAAAGACGTACTCAGATAGGCGTGAAGCTGGTATTTGTACCCTCCACCATGCAAATTATACCAATCACTGGTATTCTTGAACAGTATTTCTCAATGGGTAACGTTTTGAAATATGTTCAGTACTGATAGTGTAGAAAACATTATTCAAGCCAAGGTGTGGCTTAAGATCTTGGCAGAAAATAGGGGTTATCATTTGAATCACGCCATAGTAGTCTTCTTTGATGACTTCCAGGTTTAGAATCCGCTGGGTAGTCATGCGACATGGAGGAGTATATTTATCATTGCCTTTTCTACCTACCCATTACTTTTCTCTTTTGAGCAACATTTTCGTACTGGCTATCTTACGTTCTTCAGACAAAAAAAAGTCTGGAAGCAAAATCATTTTTCAGGAAGTAATTGAACACCTAATCCACTTGCATAATACTGGTATATCAGTGATCACTAAAGTCTTTACTAAAGTTATAAAATTCAATGTTGCGTGTTTGGCCGGTGACAATTTCGTTTTAAATGGCAGGTTAGGTTTCGTACAGAAATTTGTCGCAAATCATTGTTGTAGGATTTGTGTGGTTAACAGAGAACAAGTTCAAACTACGTACTTTGTAGAACAGTGCATTATTGAGGAATATGGATGATTATGAAAATCATTTGGTGTTAAATGATCCATATAGGACTAGCATAAAAGAGAAATGTGTTTTTCTTGAATTAGATGGTTTCAATCTGTTTGAGCATGTTTCAGTTGACATAATGAATGATTATTTAGAGGGCTGTTGTTATGTAATGACATTTGTTATAAAGTACTTAGTGCAAGAGAGCAAACTAGTTCCACTAAATATTTTACAAGCCCGATTGATTAATATTTACTATGATCCAGACTCTAGTCCATGGCCTTCCAACGCTGTGCTTAACGAAGGGTCTAGTTTAAGGGTTAAAACCTCAACTTCCGAGATGCTTTTACATTAGTAAGATATTTTGGTTTATTTGTGGGATACTACGTTCCAAATCATGACGAAGTTTAGAATTTGTATCTAGTTTTACCTTGAATAGTGGATTAGTCAGATATTTTGGTTTACTTGTGGGATACTACGTTCCAAATCATGACGAAATTTAAAATTTGTATCTAGTTTTAAGTTGAATAGTGGATAGATTGCTGAAACTTAGATTTAGTAGTGAAGCCAGTCTAAGAGCCTGTATTATGACCTCTAGTTCCACATTAGGTTAAAAGTTAACTACCAGCTCTTGTAAAATAGTGTATTACGGCCTCTAGTTATTGCTAACTAGTACTGTTATCAAGGGATTAGACTATCTATCACTTCCAGTGCTAGACAAGCATTGATACCTATAGATAAGCTTCAAAATGGCATCTCAAACATCAGATTTTATGCATGTTGGTTTTGGAGGTTATATAAAGTATGAATTGAAGTTATTTGCTATTTTTAATGTCATGTAGAATAGTTCTGCAAAATGCAAGTAACCTGGCGAATGTCGATAACAACACAGAAGATTAGTTTTGGAAATTGTATTTTGTAATGACAAAAATCGGGAATAAAATATTAGCACTAGGCATAATGTCATTTTGAGGAATCGGATTCCTTGAAATTTTTGAAATAAAATATTTCCCCCTTCCAGTCTCAAAATATTAAAAAATATAATTAAAAAACACAGGCACAAACCTCAATCTTGAATGGTAATAAACTGAGTCTCATGCATTGTGATAAATTGTATGAAAATTAATCTAGCTGCGAGAGGATTGATATCACATGCGACAGTAATAATTATGAACAAATATGTTGTTTGCCCGGGTTTGATTCATAGTTTCTATTTAATTCACTTTTGATAAAGAGGCATTAATATATAACTTATACATATTATGCAAAACACATTTCACACTAATTACTGACAACTGAACATAAGCCATAATACCACTAATATAGAGACTTTTATTGCCAACATACACAGTACAAACCAAAACCATGGATTACTTATCTAAAGGATAACTTAGCTAATAGAATGCTCATAATACAGGTTATCATCAAATAGCTTATCTATGGAATAGCTATTCCGCACATTTATCTAGAGATCGTAATACAGGCCCTTAATGAAACTTATTTGAAATTAACTAAAACACCACTGAAGTCAAAATTTAATTTTATTGTGCACTATCCTGAAAAGCTCTTGAAGTTTGGACCACTAATACAAGTCTATGCAATACGATTCCAGGCAAAGCATAGGACTTCTAAAATTGCTGCACGAGTATCATGTAACAAAAGGAATATCACATAACAATTGCTATAAAAAATAGACTTGTTATGAAAAACTTATTTTTTTAAAGTGCACCTTCCCAATCTTTTTCTGTTGGTGAATAACACGAAAAAACTTAATGCAACAAGCAGCATTATTCAAAATAATTTGGTTTAAATGAGTCAGTCTCTAACTTATATTCTGAGTAAAACTTAAAACTGCAAAATTTTGAAGTAAATTCTGTTGTGACAGTTTATCTTTGTATCCAAAACTTTTTGCCTCTGTTTAGGAAATTTGTGTCACAGATGATAATGATGTGTATTTTTCATGCAGGTTGTTTGAAACCATAGAATTTGATAGGCATATTTGGGCATATGAAGTGTGCAGAACTGATGAATATACTTGTCTTGATTCTGAGAGTATTGTGTTCCATGTGCCCAACACTAATCGGTGACTTGAAAATGTACATAAAAATCTCAATGCCTTTAGACTAATTACTTACCCATGTATAATCGGGGGATTCATTTACTTTGTGGTAAATAACAAATGTATAGTCTATTAATGCAGTGGATATATGAGACTGAAGAAAGAATATAAGCATGGTAGAATTGCCAGCATCTATAAATATTTAAACAGTACGTATAAATTAGAAACATTTTAACTTTAAAAAGAAAAAGTTTTTTTTTATTGATTATTCATGTATAGCAGTTATACAGCAAGAAGTGGCAATCTAGTGTATGCGGAAGCGTCGCGGTACAACTGTGTCAGAGCAGGAGTTTCAAGGCGTTGAGATAACTCTCGACATCTGCTTTATGTAATTTTTATCTTTTGAACTGACAATAATCTTAAGTAGTCAGTTAAGCAATGTTTGTAAAGGCTGTTGAAGGCTACGTTTTATGCTTTCTCTCTTTAACTATTGTAACTAACAATGTAGGATTGTTTACTACGTTTATGTAAAGTAAAATTTACATACACATAGTAATGTAATTTTCTCGACATTCATATTTTTTTAAATGATGTACAGCCATGGATTTTTTTTCAAATAAATCTTCAAATGACATTATCAAAATAATTTGTTGTGTGTTATTTATAGCCACTCCTTGTTTCGTAATATAGACATATTAAATTACTGCTTTGACTTATGATGCGCTATTACATTCGATGAGTTGCATTTTATTTTCAGCTGTTTTTCGATACAAATTTCTACAGTTGACCCATAATGGTGGCATAGAAAATTTTGTTACGTTGATTGCAAGAGTTATATTCATTTTTTTTACCCATGGCCTGAAACAAATCCCATGAGAGAAATTAATATGCTTACAAGTAGTAGGGGTGGACCGGTCCTAAATACAAAGGGATGCCACCTTTTTGATTGACATAATTAATTTGATATCAAAAGGTTATTTAGATTGATAGAAAGGGTTAATCAAAATGGTTAATCAAATTGAACGGGCAAAATTTATTAAAAGGGTAAATTTTATTGAAAGGGTTTTAATGTGTAGAAGGGGTAATTTTTTCCTTGGTTTTGTACGTTTTTCTTTCTTTTTTTTGGGTGGGGATAGCAGTAGCTATGTACGATGTTGATGCTGTGCTGTCCTGGAGGCGACTGACCGGAGTAGTGGGTTGCAATGTGTTGTATAGGCGTCGAGTTGAGTGCAAGAGTGTGCTAAGGGTCATTTTTCTTATTTTTTCTACTTTTTATGGGTTTATAGGGATGTTGGTGGTAGATAGGCGATTTTTACGAATATATCTAACACACAAGAGAATTTCGGAGTGTTTAAAAGATTCCTAAGAGTGGCCTAGGTGTAATTTTTTTGGGAGAATATTACTCGTAGACACTGGTGGGAGAAAACACATGCATACAAAAAAAATATTTGTTAAATGGTGTGAAAATCGATCAAACATGAGATGTTGGGATTACTTTCACAATAAATAACTATCTCTTGGGAAATGTAAACAATATTTATACAGGGCTTATGGCTGGGTGGAGAAATGCTATTGATTACTCATTACAAATAAACCCAGGTGGAAAATATGAAGTTGTTATAACATTAATTATGGTTTTGGGCTTTGTTGAAAACAAGTAATATTATATGCTAAAGAAGAATTAATTATTCTATTCGGCATTGCGCATTTGATTGCTATATATGATACAGCTAATAACAAGGAAGGTGTAACATTTGAATTAAGCAGTGTAGAATGGTTGATGCCACATATTGAAATTAATACTCGTGAACGTATAAAGTTTTTTTAATTTCTCGAAAAATGGAAGATTGTGGGATCTGGAGGCATTTCCAACTCTACCAACATCACAAAAAGTCATTTGGAATGTTAAAACATGTTTTTCATCAGAAATAACCAATATATGCTGTCATTTGTTATTAAATAAATCGACAAAACAATTTAAAAGCTGATAGAACAATATCCGATAATTGTAATATGAAAAATATTAAACTGTATCTAAACAGTCGAGCTTACTCCTATGTGGATTTAAATATGAACTTTGCCAATTCGGAAATCCTTATTTCATGTGATATGTATACAAAGTTTCAGGAAACATATTATTACAAAAATAGTTCACCGATCTTAGAACCCAAATCATTTAAAAGCAGAGGAGCATTATTTGTGTTTGTTGTATGCAAACAGGATAACAGAATTACCAATGTTGTAATTGATTTACGAATTAAAATTATTGCAAATGCACCAATTTCAGCAAATTCATAAGCTTATGCTCTTATAATTCATGGTATATTAGCTAGCTACAATATGAGAGATAAGCTGGTGAAAATATTGAATTGAGTCAGTAGACAATGAACCACAGCTACGCCAGGTTGTTTTGCAATGTGCAAAGATTTCCGTTTGCAGAAAAGAATTTTTCATAAAAGAATTAGCTATCACTGATATGGAAGAACATACAATTGTATTCAGCTTCAAATCACCATTTAACTGGAAATATCTATCTCCCAAATACAAGAAAACTAATAGATGGTTTACTAAACATCACCACAGTTTAAAATGGGAAAGTGGATGTATAGAGTATGAGAATATTGAAGATTGTTGCAAAGATTGGATAAATAATTGTGAAATATATGTGGGTGGAATTGAGCAACAACACATTTTCGAAAGTGTGTATAACGGGAAAGTAATAGATAATCAAAAATAATACAATTTCCCCTTGGTCAAACAATTTCGTAAAACATACGGATGTAATTCGACATTCTTCCCTGCAGAGTAAATCTCAAAATTAATGTTATCTTCGGCAATGGTGTCTGATTGGGATGAAATAGAGTATGATGTTTCTCCTCCTGAATTACCTGTGGATATCATTCGAGTTAAATGGCATTATTTAGGATGAGTGCAATTTAATAGAAAAAGTATTTGGTTGTATGTAATCCAATATTTCTTAAAGATAGATCAACAAGAAAACAAAATCACATGCTCATGTATACACAAATCCAAATGTAAATTGATATCAGCAAGTTATTATCATGTTGAAGCAAACCATTTAAAGTTTGATTTGGAAAGAAATCATTTTAGTATCTTTGTGACATTCCTACTGTAAACATGTATTTCTTCCACCCAACTGCTATTAATGACTCTGTCATCCCTGGAAACTCAAGTGTGAATTATTCTTGTTTGTTTAATGGAATAATACATCATTTTGGAGAGATGTGCTATGGACTGTTTCATTAAAAAAATATCCAATGTCCTTTAGAGGGAGAAAATTGTAAGGATTCAATATCTTGTCCAGATCTGGAAAAAATATACTGTATACCAAATGTGTTCGAATACAAGTCTACCAGTGAGCATTGAAGAAGTGTATTCGCACTTTTATTAAACTTTTCCTTATACTGGTATCTATAATATTTCACGCATCTGAATATACAAAAAATTATAACAATCAAAATATGGAAATACTATAAATATTGCCAAGGAGAAGATATGATGTAAAAACATTTTTTTAGACACACAGTAATGAGAAAACGTATTCTGTAAGCAAATTTATCGAAATAAACAGTTTGGAACAATTTCTCTATTTTACTGTCTTTAGAAATGCATGAATTATAATATTACCATATTCAGACAATCAAATGTTATGTAAACTTTGTGTGCATTTAACATTCAAATCTTAATGTGTTTGCACATAAAGGTTTGTGTGCAGGGTGGTGATTAACTATACCTTTGTAAGTTTCAAAGTGATTTAATATATATAACTATTTAAACGTACAAACTGGTATTCAATCATCTTATGTTTAACAAATTTACTTTTAACACCTTCTACAATTCAGACGTGTTGTGTTTAAAACGAACAATGTAATAGAATTTCTTCCTGGATTTGCTTATAACTACCTATAAAAGGTGTACATTTTGCAGTTTCGTTATAATATTTGAATAGTATGGTAGAAATTTTGTTTTTGCGCTGTTACTTCTGCGGTAAAGAATTCACAGTTCTGTGTAACTTACAACATCATGAAAGATCGAGCTGTAGGATTAAATCTTTAAAAAATCAATATCATTGTGAATTCTGCCAGAAACAATTTTCTATGAGTGATAATTTTATGATACATTGTAAAACTAGCAAGACTGATTATATGCAAACAGCACCACCTCCTCAGTTAACTCCTCAGTTAGCTCCACAGATAGCTCCTAAGTTTGCTCCTTAGTTAGCTCCTCAGTTAGCTCTTCAGACAGCTCCTCAGTTAGCGCCTCATACTGCTCCTCAGTTAGCTCATCAGACAGCTCCTCAATACGCTCCTCAGTTAGCTGCACATCCTAAAGCAGCACCACAGTTAGCTCCCCAGTTGACATTTCCAGCTTCATCCACTGAATTACCTCCAAATATTCCATATGTTAATTCAAGGATAAAAGGTAATTTGATTTCCAAGTCTCCAGCTTCAGTGAAAAGTTCATCATCCAATCTCAGATACGGGATACTGGCTAGTGTGTTCGCCGGCAGGCTAACTGACATGGAGATAGTTAACGATAGGCTTGACAGTGACGTAGACTTTTCTTGTTTTTTCCCATAAATTTAAAGAGCCTTTATTAAGCTTAATAATGGCATCACACCGACCAGTTATTAGCAATAAGAAGTCTTGAAATCCGATGCTGCTTCATTATTCGCCTCGCTTCACCCTCATCAGCTCTCAAAACCCCCATTTTCGAGAGCCGTTAAAATCTCCTCACTCACTCTGATGCACAGATAAATATTTTTACTACAAGATTTTAATACAATTATAAATCTGTAAATATTTCCTGTTCCAAGAAACCCAGAATATGTGTAGAGCCTCTGAACTGCGAGCCTTGCATCATGTCAGTACGATGTGTATGTCAAATTTCCTCTGCAAACTTTACACTTCAGTGGTTCATTCAGTTGGCTGGTGTATCCCTGTGTGATATCATAGAATTCCTGTCTATATTTTTTTTCTGCAACACTACACTGAATACCACAATAAATTCAGCTCTGCTATATGCAATACCACCAATGGGGTATTTAAATGACATAGTAGTATATACAAGTCAATTAAACTGTCAGCAGTATAAAGAGTGAACCAATCAACTGACAGATAGTGTCTTAAAATAACTAATCAGAAATTCCAACAACCAACGCCTCATCTAGAATTCGCTATGAATAACAACTTCTCACTGATTTGAGAGCAACGAGTTTTTCTTCCAGCAACATCAACCAAATGTTACCAACCTCATTCCCAGAAAAGAAGATTGAGTCTTTTTTCTGTATATAAATATTTTTAAGAAGAATGTGGTTTTTGTATATGCAAACAAATATGTTTTTGTTGGAAAAATGGGATATATTAAACACGTGTTTCAAATTGAATGTGTGTTTTATTTATATCCAAACTGTAGACCTGGAAGTTGATAATCATATATCTTAGAGAAATGAGTGAGTTAATGTTTTTGCAAAAATATATTTTATTACTTTATCCACCAGGGTTGTAGCATGGTTTGTGCAAGGAACATTAATTATTCGTGTGACTTTTTTTACATATATTTCCTGAAACCACATATCAACATAACAAAAATTACCTGGTTGATTGAAATATTTTCAGTGAGTAGGAATATGTGTATGTCGACTGAATACATACTTTTTCCTTCAGTCGGTTTAATGAGTAAGTGTTTTTTTTTTCAACAATTGGCGAGTCACTTTGAGCGCTTTCCATAACAGCAAAAAATACTGTTCCACTATAAAATCAGCTTACTTGAATATCACCAAAAAATACCGAAATCGTTAATATTTAACACAGTAAAGACTATGGAGATTCGCAATGAGTTAACGATTTTGCATCTTAACAGAAAACAAGACAAATTAATTAATTTACTTATAGTATACGAGTTTTAAATATAAATGTAAAATGCAGTTAATGGCTATTAACAAACACTGACAATTTTCACGGGGATTTTTATAACACATAGAAATATAATTTACTCAATATCTGCCTTTATTGTGTAAATCAGTTAATTTTGTGTTTATTCAGAAAGCAAATGTGTTTAACACTTTGAGTGAAGTCTGTAGGATTTCTACAGCTGGGGCATGTATAAGTTGAAGCATTGCTAGCAGGTCTTGTCCCAAGCGAGACAGGCTGGTAGCTTAAAGACAGTTCGCAAAGGTATTACATTCCCTTGACAAAGGAGCAAGGTCGCCCCTCATCGGCTGGCAGTTCGTTACAGGATAGATAAAAGATGGACAAAGTCGCGGCAACCTACAGTGGTGACCTCTCCTGTTTACGAACTTGCAACGACCCCGTGCTTCGCCTAGCTGCTCTCCAACCCGTATCACTTGTTAGGTGATGTTATCATCTCTCTACTCGGGTTTCACACCTCGCTCACAGTCTTCACAGCACTATTATTTGAAATATTTCAATTTTCGCGTATTTAACCTTCGTAACATAAAATGCGATAGGCGTTAGACTATTTTTATGTGTGTTAATAAATTTCTTTCTTGCTTAATAATCGTTAAAATTTGAGTTCAGTTTCTCTAGTAGTGTTAACTATGGGAGTCAGTAAGATTTTATTTCGATAGCTTATAGTGTAGAAATATTTTCCGTTATTTAAAGTTTGTGAGCGTCTATTATTTCTTTTAAATAATCTGTATCTCATTCGGCTAGGATTCAAAAATATGGTTTTCCGAAGCTAGTCTACGTGTGTTCACTATGAAAAAAATTTTAAACTTTCTCTGCTATACATTTTCGACTGAGTTTTTGTAAAAATTATTTCGGGTCGATAAACTGTGTTTGTGTTAAGTAACTTACTATTGATTTCATTGTTTTTCTTCCACGAAGTTGCAGGAACTCAAATGTTTCATAGATTTATTTATTTTTCCATATTTATATGGATTATTCATTCACCTCGATCACGATTAGGTAATATTTGTAAATTTTCTCACAATTATGTGCAATAATTAAATAGTGGAAGTTGTTAAAATACATTTGTTTGCAGAAAACATTCAAACACTTCAGAGACTAAATGTGAGAATTTTTCAAACATCACCTGCGCACAAAGGTTTGAAGGTTGTTGACCAGCTCCAGGAAAAGCGAGTCAGGGGAAGGGAAGGGTGGGGGAATAACTACTCTTCTCACAGACTTGACAGGGAAGATTATCGGGATAGTTCACAATTCATGGGTAAAGTGTAATTTTTGCAAACAAATAAACGTTTTGGAAGAGTCCAACTTGATGTCTTGAGGGGTGTCTAGCAGTTGGAGACTCCCTGATGTTGATGTTGGACGAAAGACATGTTCTGAGCTGATGGTGAAGGGAGGGAGATCTGGGGTGTGTGCTCTTGGATCGGCAGTGAGGGCGGGCTGTGTGGACAGGCCAGCTCTCGAGATATTTTAAAAAAATGCACTCCAGGCTGGGGATGCGTGGCCTTGGAGAAGAACTGGCTTTTCGGGAGAAGACATCTTCTGGAGTAGGGATGGGAGGGATGGTCTGGGTTCTTGCCCTCTGGGCACGTCCCTCTGGACAAGGGCTGGAGGGTATGGGGATGACTACAGCCAAGCGGGGGCGATGTGAAGCTCTCTTGCCAGTCATCGCCATCTTGCCTCAGTGCCAAAAAAATTGACAATCGGGTAAGACAGGTGAATGGCCACTGGACACGTCGCTCTGGTGAGGGTTGGTGGTTGGGGTGTAGGTAGGTCTGGAGTGGTTGGCCTTGGGCAGAGAGATGCTCAGGTTTCTCGAGGGCTTCCGCCATCTTAGTACTTCGCCAATCCTCAGGCTGCATAGACGCAAAACTGGATCTCTCGACTTCACCGGGCTTCGGAGAATGGTAGGCGATATTAATGATTTATAATATACGCATTTTAATATAAAACTATTTTATCAGTAAACCTTTATTTTTTAATTAATCGGGAAAAAAATATAAATTTTCGTTTGATAGTGCGTTTATCGTGTAAACCTTGTTCCGGTGTTCGGTAGACGAAATGTGGTATGATTTTCAACTTGCATTTGTGTTAACAAGTGCGATCTAGTTACCAGACTTTACGGAAAAAAATTGTACTACGGGCGTTATTTTTTTTAATAATTCACGTTTATACATTCACGTACTTGTAGGACGAATCAAATCGTTAATAGTAGATAAATAGGTTCTATCAGTAGTAAATTTCAACTCAGATGCCGATTGGCCGCGCTACACGTATATAAACAAGAGTGCCTCATACAATACACTCTTTCATCGAGTGACCTCCGAGGTGGACGGATGTGTTGTCGGGGAGCTCCTGCTGCCATTTCATTACATGTTTTTCTATTGTGTCTGTTTAAAATTCAACTAGTCTAATTTATATATTAGTATGTGCGTCGTAAACACGATTTTTATCCATTTGCCACGTAAATTGTATTCACATCTATTTCCGAGTAGCTATAACCTTAGTCGTTTGTCAGCCTCCTAACGCGCTCCACGTATATATTGTCAGGCTCTCGACGTAAGATCGACTCAGTGCTTCACTGAGGTCGCAGCTGGATGGACATGTTTGGGAGAGGTGCAATTTTATCACGCGTGTTAATCAATTAATTTCTTTTTACGTGTTGATTACGTTCCTACTCGCTAGTCTCACAAGCAGACGGACGTGTGAGCTAAGTGCGAGAGTCGTCATATATATCTTGTTTGTTTAATTTATAGGGGCGTTCTGTTATAGATCATTAAATCCACGCTCACGTAATTTTCATAATGTAGTGAGTTTGCACTTGTCGACACCAGATGTTATTCACGTAGTTAAGATTCTCTCTCGTATAATTTATATCTCTACGCTCGGGGTTGTAAAATCACGTTACGTTAAATTCCATATTAGAGTAATTGCATTTATTATTCATGTAGTTGTTTGAAATTTGCGATTCGATGCATGTAATTTATTCATACGTACAACATTCCGAAATTCTTTAACGTTTAATTGTATACAGAAACAGCCGACAATCGTTTGTCATTACTAACACGTAAATCGCATCTTTCAAAGTCGCCTATCTCACACTATTGTATGTGTGTGTGTGGTTATTTACACTTGAAGCCAGTTATCATACAGTTTGTGGCCTCAGAAAAGTAATTGTCAAACTCGGTTAGTGGGAGTGCCGTTCAGCTGGCTACAGGATTTCTGTCAACGATAACTGTATCAACCCATATCGTTTTGTGAAAGGATAAAAACTCTCCGACGAAATGGTCCGTGTACATATTGTGAACAAAAACGAGGAACTTCTTTGCAAGGGCTGCAGTGGGGGCAAAAGTTCTTAAATAATTTGTAGAAATAAGAGTGAGGTTGATTTGACCCCCCACCAACCACCACCAGTCAACCCACGCTGGGGTTTCAAACAAAACTACAAAAACTTTAATAAAACCATTACCTTGTAAGACAACCAGCTCAGATGTTCTCGGTACACTATTGGGTTCCCTCTTAGCTGTTTCAAATCTTCGCCAGCTGACTGCAGCTCTCTCCAGCTGATGGCCGCTTTACCCGCACTGACCACTTTACTCTGTCTCTCCTGCATTATGCTGAGTGATATAAGAAGTCTGAACTCAATGGAAATAGCCTATGATATTTATTAGCATAGTAGCAGTATGCACTATGTTGTTTCACTTATATTTTGGCACTCGTAATATGGAATTTAAAAATAACTTATTATCTTGCATCGTTTGTTTCTGCGGAGTCCTGCAAACGGGTGGCATTAAATATCTGATATAGTCTTCTATAGGTGTCCAGTTTTTTTGGTTATCCTAACCATAGCTATCTAAATAATTTTTATGAGTTAGCGTCATTGGTTGCAACAATCACATTACGCCCTCCCAATTACATCTAAGTCTTCATAACTATGTTTATTAGGGAGTGAAATTAACCAAACCTCACTTTTGAAATGGGTAAATATGATATTTAAGAAGTAAAGTAACCTGGGATTATTGAGCAACAAAAGACTTTCATGACTGTAAATAGAAAATATAGCGCATATGCTATATAATCATAAGTACTTCTCTCACAAACTACACTCATGAATATCACTTGGTATATTGCGTAGATGCAGGTATAGAATAAATAATTATGACTAAATTCAATATTTTTTCACAAGCTAATAAACATATATTTAATACTTGCAGAACTACTGCTAAAAGCGAAAACCAAATGTGAATCTTTAACGTATGTGGCCTCATTATATTCAAGTGTGTGAAACAGACACCAGTTTATAGGAAGGAGCTTATCCGGTACAAAAGCCAATAAATTCATCACATATAAATATAAGCTAGAACAAGAATATGCTCAACACCATTATGCCTGAGAAAATGATAAGGAACCAATGCCTAATAAGAACTATACAACCATATATTAACTATAAGGTCTGTAATATTTGGGTTAGTTATATCTATTCAGAACTTCTTTGATACTCTTCTTAATTCCTGAGAATTCAGTATTCTGTATAGAACATCGACATAAATTTAATTTCTACCTGGAAACAGATTCACAAACCAGAATCTTGGTAGTCCCATCAGTTTACCAACTTGTAATAAAGTTTAAATAACTAGAAATATATATATTTTTTTAATACTACTTTATTTACACTAACAAAAATTACCTTAACAAACCATACTTCACGTTATGTACATTGCTTAGTATCAGACGTGTCAATTTACAATCTCTACTGATAAAACTTGAGTTAATTAACAGAAAATATCTACTGATTTGTTGGTATTTATTTTTCTTAAATAATCTAATTGGACTTAATTCATTTGTATACACTCAGTTGGAAGTCATGTTCACTATAAGTCACATCTAAGCCTCCTAACGGGTTACAAAGCTGTACATCAGGTTTCTGAGAAGACATGGAGCCAGTCCACGCTGAATGAAAACAATCAGAACTTCACTTCACTTTGGCCACCTTCGGGAGCCAGCAGATTTCGCAGACTCAAGTAACGTCAGCTGAAGTTCAAATACTGCTGACGAGAGCTGATGATCACCAGCTGTCATTTCCATGTGCACAGTGACGTAAAAAATAGAGAATGGGGGTTCAGGTTATAGAGTGGATTTTTCAAGGCGCCATCGTGAGAGTAAATGGGCACCCAAAATCTCTTTGCTCATCAAGTTGCGATAATATATTGGAAATATTCTCTAACGCTTCGCTTTTCAGTGATATACGTGACTTAATGTGGGTTTTAAACACTTGCTATAAATTTAATTTTTTAACTAACTGCTGGTGAAAATTTATTACAATATATTTTTTATTATTATATAAATCTTTGCTCCTGTGTTACGGGCATTTCTATATATTTTATGGGGCGTGAAATTTAGTTTTTAGTCGCACCGAAACGAGATGTATAAGAGAAACAAAAGTGTTTTCAGAGGGGTACGTAAGGACTTGCAAGCCATCCCTCTTGAGCGGGGATGGGCGCCAAATTGTTTTCCCCCTCCTAAATTTGAGACGATTGCAACACCAGCAACTCAGTGCGCTCAGAAGAAAGATGGTCAGCGGTGGTCTACTAAGAAGACTGGGTCAACACTGCAAAAGAATAATCTATCGGCAAAAAAAAACCTGCAAGTTGGGTCGTGTTAATTAGGTCTGGCTGGCACCCAAGGATGGCCATCGGCTGATGATGAACATAGCTCCGCCCACGCCAAGCTCTCGGCGAATAGGAATGAGTTGGTAGCCCTTTTAATCGCCCTTTCCCTCCTGTTTTCCTTTAAGTTGGGGTGTCACCTTAAGTGGCATCCACAACAAGTGGAGGAGGCGCCAGTCCTTCCTTTTCTTTAAGCAGCTAAAGCGAGTTACTTTATACTTCTGCCTGCCCCGGGAATCGCTCTTGAACACTTGGTGTGAAAATTTGGAGGAGAGTATTGAGTAGTTGGTAACAGCAGCCTTAGTATTACACTATAAATTCGAATCAATGGGAAACCACTGATTCACTGTGAAAATGGCTCCACTTGGATCAGCGGAAAAAAAAAGCACTGATTGTTTCAGTGGAAAAATTACGCTGATTGAATTACTAATGTGAAAAATTTCACTGATTCTAAGTGAAGCCATTTTCACTGCGAATCAGTGGTTTTCACTAATTCGAATTTAGAGAGTAGATAACCTAGCTAAATACCTTGGTCTGTTTCTACTTTATCAGTATGCACCTGTTTCGGGGTTTGTTGTTCGACTTTTAACAGCAAACCCTGGGCAAATAAATACCTCACAACAATCATTAAAGTCTACTTCACGTCACAGCACTTTCACACACACATTCACGAAACAGAAACAGTCCCCAATACACACACTCAACAGACTTGTAACCAGGCAGTATTTATAGGAATTACAACACAACTACACCGTACATCTACCACAAACTTCATATCAGGTACACGAATACGAGCTACCCAACACTTTCACTAGAGCGGACACATATTATAACACTCAGGAGCCACCCATAGCCGAACACATTCATCCATCTTTTATTAACCCAGACTCAATCGTACACTCAGATGATCAACCCCTTTTAGGCCATAATATGGAGGAGGCACAACCCTTCAGCAACCAATTCCAGCAGAAAAATTTAATGGAAGCCCGGAGGAGGGTATTTTTTAATTTCTAGACGATTTTGAGAAAGTTAGTGAAGTCAACGTATTGGACGACACTAAGAAAATTAAGATATTGCAGTTTCACTTAACAGGGCCAGCTAAAAGCTATATCAAAACATTATATCTACCACATATCCAAAACCACTAACATGATAACATGTTACACAAGGATTGTCAAATGTTTTTGCTTCCAGGGAAAATAAATACAAATATAATTCATTGCTGTATTTCAAAAGACAGGGACCACACTAACCTGCGCTCATACACGTACAATAAATTTTGTATTTGGTATAAAAGGACAAATCGAACATGTCTGAGGAATATATCATGGTAATTATGCGGAACTCAATTCTACCTTCAATAGTAGACAAATTAGCTGCAATGGACAACAGGTCTTTACTGGCAATGGAGGCCAATTCGAAACGAATTGATGTGTACATTTGCATTTGTGTACAAATATTAATCATAATATTAATTTAAGAAGTGAGTGGATGGAGATTTTTCGTATTAAGGAAGTACAATCGTCTGGAGAAAGAACGGAAAACCACTGCTACCGATCACCATCAAAAACATGACAGTCGGTACGATAACGCAAAACCAAGCATAATCAACATAAACCATCAGTAGAGGCTGTCTTTTTCCCGCATTAAATCCTACCATCGCGTTAACAATTTACAATTCTTGCCATACAATGGATTCAACTTTTTACTTACTGACACCTACGTAGAAAGTAACATACTGTTCGCATCAGCTTTATCTATCTAGGCATTCTATTGGTTCAATGACAAGATAAGAGTGTCCAGTCAAATGAAATTAACCCACACAAGTAAAGCAAACAAACGTACTTTTATAACTGTCCAGCCAGATATGAATTTATAACGGCAAATCAAAAACAGATTTCGGGTTCAGAGTTGTGTGGTTACGCGCAAAGTATTAAGACGATAGGGCTTACCAAATAAAGTGGGTTCCGAACCATATGCACTGCAAATCTGAAGAAGTCGAAATAGCTGCACATCAGTTAATCTACCGAAAATAGCTCCACCGGGGAAAAACATGGCAACTTATTGGTTGTTATTGGATCTCAATTTCTCTAATATCATGGAGATATCCACTTAATTCCATTTAACCCCACCAATACAAGGAGTGTACCAAATATAGGCCCGTAATTTGCCATAAAATATCAAAACTGTACGTTTAGACACTAACGAGAATGTCCGTTTATATTTCGTTTTCCAACAGAACATATTATAAAATAACATTATTTAGCTAACCCGCCTTTCCACTTTTACTAAAACCACAGGAACTCTGCCAACACTTCCAATAAAATGTGTATCTAAACAATGTTCTAATCTCTATAAAAACACATATATTTGATTATTCCCGTTTCCTGTACAGATTTGCCGACTGGTAGCATATTCTTAACGGATTTTTAATGGTTCATATTTTATTGCCAGATATCGTTATTCGGGATCTGAGTGAAATGACTTGTAAATTTTGAGTCATGCAGTGAATGTACTCGAGCCAACGTCTGTGCTTAGCGATCGTGGTAACAGAGAGTGCTATAGGGTTTGTGTGAGCGCTTTTCAAAGCCTGTTTAGTTAGGATCTACTTATCTTTCCGCTGCGAATCCTTCCACCAAAACAATAAATATGTTTTTTTTTTTTTTATAAATTGTTGGGAATTTAAATATGTTAGTAGTAATAGTTTTCCTAATAAGCATGATCTGCCAAAAACAAACAGGAAAGAGTCTCTGCAACTTTTCCTACTTGACTCCAACTCTACTAAAAGCATGTCAGTCAATACAGTTGGTAGTTGAAACCATTTTAAGGCACTGTTTTCGATTTAATCCACCATAGAACGAGCAGTGAGCATCAGTTCAGGTCAGCAGTATAGGAAGGCGGGCCTTGTATCAGAAGGATTCGCGCACCGACCGGCCCTCCAACTCTCGTGTCCAGGCGGACTAGGCGCCTTTGGAGGGGATCCCCGGCTGGACGAGACGTCCTCTCCGAGGAAGAGCGTGTCGAGGAAGATGTCCCTGCGCAGGATCCGCGCTATGTGGCTGCTTCCTCGCTGTCCTCCTCCTCGTCGATGATGGTGATGTCGCGGAGCGAGGGCCTCGCGCTGCGGCGCCAGCCCTCTGGCGGCAGCTGCGGCGCCGTCGTCTTCTTGAGCAGCCGCGTGCCCGACAACGAGATGATGATGGCGCCCGTCGGCGCCGTCAGCAAGATCGACAGCACGCACATCATGAGCACGATGGCGGCGTGGTCCTGCTCATCCTGCGGCCCATCTACCACCGAATTAAGGGCCACTGGTCCCAGCGCCGCCTGCAACAACAACATGCCACTTGCAGCAACAACACGCCGCCTGCGATAACAGAATGCGGCATCCGATAGCAGCACACCGCCTGAAAAAACATGCAATCTGCACCAAAACGCCATCTGCAACAACACACAGCCTGCAACAACACACAGCCTGCAACAGCATACCACCTGCAACAACATGCCGCCTGCAACAATATGCAACCTGCAATCAGTGTACTACCTGCAAAAATAGCATGATACTTACAACAACACGCCGCCTGCGAAAATATATTGCCTCCTGCAACGACAACATGCTTCATTCAACAACACATCTCCTGCAACACCATGCCTCGTATAGCAACATGCAATCTGCAGCAACAAATTACCGCGTGCAACCACACACTGCCTGTAACAACATGCCTTCCTCGACACCTTCAGTTTGTATGCTCGTGTCGCTTCTACAACTGAGCCACATACAATAAACATTAAGGATGAAATGTAAAAATTAACATAACAGCGAAACGAACAGGCAGAACCTACGAAAGGCCAGTTAGGAGATCGTCTACGGTCCGGTACAGTAGGGCATACATATGTACATATCATGTACTGTAGGCATGTGCGAAGGGTGTAAAACATGAGCGCGGTGTATGCGCAGTATTGCAGTGTAAGCTGTTGCACATTGCACTGCGTTGAACGACTTCGAGTTATTGTCTGGTGCCTGATATACCCAACAGCGAGTCCCGTAGAAAACATCTGGACAACTTTACCCGAGATCGAAGCACAACAGGGAAGTAGGAAGGAGTTCGACATGTGGCTAATGTGTCCGACGATATCAGGATCATACACAGCATTGTTTCACGAGCTTAGATGGCAGTTCAAATGGCAGAAACACGTGTGCAAAGGTTCAGTGTTGGTGATCTGTGAGAAACTACGGTGACGGAGACCAGTAAATTGTCCAGCGTGAGGATAGATCGACAGCAGAGAGAGGGTGTAATTGTTAGACATGTGTAATACACTACTGAACCCACAATATCGCGTTTCAGGACCAGAAGGTCGTACACAAGTGTGTTCTACTGACGCCTATCCCAATGGGAGCCCAAAGGTTGGGAAACTCAGCGACAGGATCAAGTGTTCTTTATGGTGAATACGATTTTTTTACATGCATGTAGCAAGTGAATCATTGTGGTGAGTTTGAACTGCCTGCTCTGGTTTAAATTACAGAAAGGTGAGATTATTTTCGATTTTTAACGCATTCCTTTAAAACACCTAATAAATTTTCTTGTATTTAAGCTATATATATATATGCATTTTTTTATTACAGCTGTGTAAATGTATGTATGATAACATACACAAAACCAAGACTTGTTGAGACCAAAACATGTTTGTAAAAAAACAACAAAAACTGGTACAAAAATATCCTTGTAGGAGGAGGATACTGTTCAACTCTTTATAAATTACGTGGATAATAATGAAAGAAATATGCTGCAGCAAATTTATCACTTGCAAATTTATATTACACCTTAGTGAATACTCGGCTTTGCTGAAACACTATCGTTACTTTTTTTAACACGTATATTTAAACATAACATTTAATTCAATTGTTGCCACAAGAAGAAGTGGAGTTTTGAGTACAACCAACATATTATTAGTGATTATAATAAAACCAATCGTCAATTACCTAACTCTAAAGGTTAAGAAAAGTTAAAATTAAATAAATGTACGTAATTGTCAAAAATTAAATAAATTAAATGAAAGCAGAAACATGCCACTCAGTCACAAAAAACATAGGCATAGTAACAAAACAAGCACAAAAAATTACAACCAAAGATGTTCCAGCTCAGAAACTAAGAAATAACCACGATCATTGATCGGCTTTGGAGGATCGATGGATCCCAAGATATCCTTCCAACTGTACACAAAAAAAAATCAACAGGTTTAGGCCACTTCCAAGACAATGCAGATCTTTGAATTGAAGAATAAAAACTGGATCTGAACAAAGCTCTCTATTTTACCGGGGGAAAATAGATATTCATAATTGAAAATGACGAACTCGCCTTTCCCTCTCTTGACAGGTCGCCACTTTTGTCCACTGCAAACCATTTTGTCTTCACTTTCATTTAAGCAACTCGGCAGATCGTTAAGCCTAATACTCACACTTTCTGATTCAGAGTCTGAAGATGATATAATCACGCAACTTTTCTGTCTTTGCCCATTAGATTTGTTTTTTCGCGTTTTTCTTGTGATTTTGATATTAAGAGCCTGATTCAGTATTATCTACATTACTGATTTCACGAACAATACTTAACACATATTATTTTCATACAGTATCATTGGGGGGTTACTTAGCACAACTTCCATGTCGACTCAAAGTATCCCCATCGTAATCTAACTGTTGCTACGCATGTGCGGTGTATCACAATGTACATACTTGGTGTAGCCTACTATAACGTAGCAACTAATATAATACTTGGAATTTAACGAAACAAGAAAGAAAAATTCACAAGCCTTACCACTTTATTAGTTGCGGAAGTTCAAGATGTATATGAAAGTCTAAACAACAAACTGTCACGCGTTTTTAAACAAAATGTTTATAAACGCATCACTCAACAATCAGACACTACGGAACAATCCAACAGGCTTCCGATGAAGCATTGGTATGCTACATATTGAGCGAACCCGCAAGCACAAGCAAATATATCATATTTTATGCAATAGAGGTCTGCAAAGATTATTTGGCAAATGCTGCAAAGTATCACCCATAGACGTAGTTTACAGTACTTTACGTCTGTAAGACCAGGAATTTCTGCCCGTCATGCCTTGTCTTACTTATCCTCTATTCTTTCTGAATCCACTCGACCTGCTCAGTAGCATACCCGCCTGGACAGTGACTAGGTTGCTTGACGGACTCTACCACACTTCTTATTAACCCACACGACCTGAGCAGTAGCATAAACGCCTGGCCAGTGGCTAGGTTTCTTGACGGTCTCTACCACTCTTCTTTCTGAACCCACTCTACCTGCGCAGTAACATGCCCACCAGGCCAGTGGCTAGGCTTCTTGACGGGCTCTACCACTATTCTTTCTGAACCCACTCGACTGTTCAGTAGCATGCCCGCCTGGCCAGTGGCTAGGTTTCTCACGGGCTCTACCATTCTTCTTTCTGAATCCACTCGTCCTGAGCAGTATCATGACCGCCTGGCCAGTGGCTAGGTTTCTTGACGGTCTCTACCACTCTTCTTTCTGAACCCACTCTACCTGCGCAGTAACATGCCCACCAGGCCAGTGGCTAGGCTTCTTGACGGGCTCTACCACTATTCTTTCTGAACCCACTCGACTGTTCAGTAGCATGCCCGCCTGGCCAGTGGCTAGGTTTCTGACGGGCTCTACCATTCTTCTTTCTGAATCCACTCGTCCTGAGCAGTATCATGACCGCCTGGCCAGTGGCTAGGTTTCTTGACGGTCTCTACCACTCTTCTTTCGGAACCCACTCGACCTGCGCAGTAACATGCCCGCCTGGCAAGTGGCTAGGTTGCTTGACAGTATCTACCACTCTTCTTTCTGAACCCACTCGACCTGCGCAGTATCATGACCACCTGGCCAGTGGCTAGGCTTCTTGACGGGCTCTACCGCTCTTCTTTCGGAACCCACTCGACCTGAGCAGTAACATGCCCGCCAGGCCAGTGGCTAGGTTGCTTGACGGGCTCTAACGCTCTTCTTTCGGAATCCACTCGACCTGAGCAGTAGCATGGCCGCCTGGCCAGCGGCTAGGTTTCTAGACAGGCTCTACCACTCTTCTTTCTGAATCCACTCGAACTGCGCACTAGCATACTCGCCTGGCCAGTGGCTAGGTTTCTTGACGGGTCTACCACTATTCTTTCTGAACCCACTCGACTGTTCAGTAGCATGCCCACCTGGCCAGTGGCTAGGTTTCTGACGGGCTCTGCCATTCTTCTTTCTGAATCCACTCGACCTGTGCAGTAACATGCCCGCCTGGCCAGTGGCTAGGTTGCTTGACGGGTCTAGCACTATTCTTTCTGAACCCACTCGACTGTTCAGTAGCATGCCCACCTGGCCAGTGGCTAGGTTTCTGACGGGCTCTACCATTCTTCTTTCTGAACCCACTCGACCTGAGCAGTATCATGACCACCTGGCCAGTGGCTAGGTTTCTTGACGGTCTCTACCACTCTTCTTTCTGAACCCACTCGACCTGTGCAGTAACATGCCCGCCTGGCCAGTGGCTAGGTTGCTTGACGGGTCTACCACTATTCTTTCTGAACCCACTCGACTGTTCAGTAGCATGCCCACCTGGCCAGTGGCTAGGTTTCTGACGGGCTCTACCATTCTTCTTTCTGAACCCACTCGACCTGAGCAGTATCATGACCACCTGGCCAGTGGCTAGGTTTCTGGACGGTCTCTACCACTCTTCTTTCTGAACCCACTCGACCTGTGCAGTAACATGCCCGCCTGGCCAGTGGCTAGGTTTCTTGACGGGTCTACCACTATTCTTTCTGAACCCACTCGACTGTTCAGTAGCATGCCCACCTGGCCAGTGGCTAGGTTTCTGACGGGCTCTACCATTCTTCTTTCTGAATCCACTCGACCTGAGCAGTATCATGACCACCTGGCCAGTGGCTAGGTTTCTTGACGGTCTCTACCACTCTTCTTTCTGAACCCACTCGACCTGTGCAGTAACATGCCCGCCTGGCAAGTGGCTAGGTTGCTTGACAGTCTCTACCACTCTTCTTTCTGAACCCACTCGACCTGCGCAGTAACATGACCGCCAGGCCAGTGGCTAGGTTGCTTGACGGGCTCTAACGCTCTTCTTTCGGAACCCACACGACCTGCGCAGTAGCATACCCGCCTGGCCAGTGGCTAGGTTTCTTGACGGGCTCTACTACTCTTCTTTTCAGAACGCAATCTACCTGCGCCGTAGCATACCCGCCTGTCCAGGTGGCTAGTTTTCTTGTTGGGCTCTACAATTATTCTTTCTGAAACCACTCGATCTGTGCAGTAGCATTCCCGCCTGGCCAGTGGTTAGGTTTTTTAATGGGCTCTACCACAATTCTTTCTGAACCCACTCGACCTGCGCAGTAGCATACCCGCCTGGCTAGTGGCTGGATTTCTTGATGGGCTCTATCACTCATCTATCTGAACCCACTCGACCGGTGCTGTAGCATACGCGTCTGGCAGTGGCTAGGTTTCTTGTCGGGCTCTACCACACTTCTTTCTGAACCCAATCGACCTGTGCAGTAGCAAACCCGCATGGGCAGTGGCTTAATTTCTTTACGTCCTCTACCGAACTGATTTCTGGATTCTCCCGTTTCCCCGCCTTTGGATTCCGGCGCTGCTCCATACTCACCTCGCTTCACCCTCATCGGCTCTCAAGACCTCGATGTTAAGAGCAGCCCAAATCTCTTTACTCTGACTCTACGACAAAGCCGTACGTAGGGGACACCCTTCGTACTCAGAGTAAAAGTTTCCCCAGGAACGAGTAAAATCGTTATCGTTTGAAAAGCAATTTATTTTTAAGTTAGGGGCCGTGGTGGCTGAGCGGTTAGCACTCTCGCCTCCCACCACGATGAACCAGGCCCAATCCCCGGCCGAGTCACTCCCGGATTTTCGCAATGGAGAATCGTGCCGGCCGATGGAGCTAGTTCGCGGGTTTTCTCGGGGATCTCCCGTCCTTCAATTCCGGCGCTCCACCATAATCACCTCACTTCACCCTCATCAGCTCTCAAGACCACGCTGTTAAGAGCCGCCGAAATCTCTTCACTCACAAAATTTTAAGTTTTCAAGCATGCACAAAGGACGGTGGGGTGACAGAAAGATGACAGCGACCTGATTTTCACACGTGGCGTAAGTAGGACAGACAGACCTATTTAACACGCAGGGCGACAAAATCAACGGCAGTTGACTTCAAACAGACTTGTCGGTTTTCCAGGATCACCTGTACCTAACGTAGAATTTGTTTTTGCTCAAATATTTCTTATCAGATAATCTTGATCAGCAATGCGTCTTTATTTGACGGTTGGAATCGCCATTTGAAGTCAAGAAAAACACGATTTGTCATCTGAATATCTTAAAGACGACATATTAGAGTAACAACAGATCATAAGTTATCTTAATCAGCAAGAAATTGCGTATAATAAAATATCCAAATAATACCCACTTAATTTTTTTTTTTTACTGAGCAATTGTATTATCGTTAGTTTCATGAGTTTTTTTTTTTTTTTTTTTTGCGATTATGAATCGTTACATTTCTCATAATTCCCAACTTTTACCAAGAAACACAAAAAACAACGTCACTTAGAATTAAATATTTCGTGCCCTTAAAAATTGCTGCATTACGTGTTGACATTGTAATCAATCGCCGTTATAACAGAATACTTTGTGGTTCTCACAGAACGGGGAGAAATCAATTACTAAATAATTGCTGGCACTGTAGTATTTAAAAAATAAATGTCTTTGCGTTGATTGCAAAATGGCATTTTTGGCATAAAGTAAATTCTATAAGTAGAGAAATGCAAAATTTGTGTTATTTTTTGCTGACAGGATTTACTCCACTGCCTTACACAAGTGATCACATTCCGCAATTTCATTGGCAACTGCATTCAAATCAAAGTCCCCTACATGCTTGATGTCATTAAAGATGATTGGCCACTCCACCGCTGAACTTAATGCGAGCCTGACATATTTTTTGAAGATGGCAAAAGTCGATCAAACGCATAGTAACTTGGAGTTCAGCCCATCCATAAATAACTAAGTGAATTTTGCGGGCCTGTATCAATAAGATATTTTGTACTGACCATAGGATTATTTTTTTGCACGAGAAAAATTTTTGAACACTTTCAGTAATGTTCTGTCCGATGAGCTGAGATAATTCCAATCGCTAAGTTATATTAAATGCAATCTGCACGTACCAAACCGGAGAGAATTTTCACACAGCACAAGAAATTTTGTAGTTATGTCTGAAATTTTTGTGACTTTTACGTTGAAGTATATTTGCATCTAACAAATGTAAGACGAGTTACAAACAAATTTCGTAAATGTAAAAAGAAATTTTAAAACCATTATTGAAATATTTTCGTACCCGTAATTATGAAAATAAATTACTTAACGAATGGGAAAAATCAGCCTCGTTAAGGATAAACTCAAAAGATATTATGTGTAAGTATATAACGCCAGATGGCTCCAAAAATCACTGAAAGCACGTTATTAATCCCGTGACAGTAGTGAGCTTCACTGTTTTTCACTGAATTATGTTTTTGCCAGCAAATAGGTATAAGCAGTTTTGCAGTTTCTCCATTTGGTTGAAAAAAAGGAAGTAGATTTTCATTCTTTGAAACTTCACTGACTTGGTCTTATGATTTAGTTTTACTTTAATAAACTCGTCATATATTTCTGAATAATCTTTATAATAAATATCTTGGCAAGACTCTAAATCTATTTACTGGAAAGTACTTGAACTAAAGCCAGGAGAAGCATACTGATGATTAAATTATATGTTTTTGCTGTGAATTCTCTTTAACTCCAGTGAACATCATTACTCCAAAGTACATGCTATGGTCAAGCTACTAAGTATCAGTTAATTTCTAGATTTTCGTGTGAATAGTATTTCATAGATCGTTCTACTTGATCAGGATTTAGAGTACAGTAATCCCAGTGGCGTGTAGTGAGTTTTTTTTTACAGGATAAGCAATATAACAGCCCCAGATACAGAATGTCTACAAATGATTGAAGCGATTTCACGATGTTACTGTAGGTGTATTATTGATCGTATCGGGGAGTAACTTGGCAGCCGTATACATAAACTCACCAAGCTTTGTTCTGTGTTGGATATTTCCGCCTTCCGCCGCTATCAGCGCAGCAGTGGCAAGATGGCGGCAAACAGCGAGAAAGCATGCGCTGCCCTTGAATCCCATGCAAGTGTCTCACTGAAAACAGTTCAACGACGATTCCAAACGAAGTTCAGTACAGAACCTACGTCTGCAAACTCCATACGGCGATGGTATGAACAGTTCACAGATACAGGATGCCTCTGCAAGGTAAAGTTATCTGTTCGTCCGCCAGTGCCTGAACAAACAGTTGAGCGTGTGCGGGCTAGTTTCGTGAGTAGCCCCAAAAAGTCAACGCGGGAAGCTACCAGAGAATTGGATATTCCACGAGCGACCGTATGCATGATCCTGAGGAAACGTCTGAAGCAGAAGTTGCTACAAGCGCTAAAACCAGCTGACGAGGTCATTCGCTTTCATTGGTGCACTCGATCGCAAGAGCTTATGGAAGAGCAGGATGACTTTCGTGATAAACTTGTGTTCAGCGATGAAGCGACATTTTGTCTTAGTGACACAGTGAACAGGCACAATGTCCTTATCTGGGGTACAGACAATCCCCATGGGGTCATTGAGCACATTCGTGACTCCCCAAAAGTCAATTATTTTTGTGTCATCTCGAAATCCAAAGTTTACGGCCCCTTCTCCTTCTGGGAAAAAAAAAACCATAACAGGGCGCATTTTTCTGGACATGTTAGAACTTTGGCTCATGCCTCAGCTCGAGACAGACAGTGACGACTTTATCTTCCAATTAGATGATGCTCCGCCCCACTTCCATCACGATGTCCGCGAATTCCTGAATCACAGATTGCCAAACCGATGGATAGGCCGTAGTTGGAATGATGATCAACATCTGCTGTCATGGCCTCCGCGCTCCCCTGATCTAACCACGTGCGACTTATTTTTTGTGGGACAATGTGAAGGATCTGGTGTTTGTGCCACTTTTACCGGTTGATTTAGCGGACCTGCGGGTTCCCATTGTCAACACTTTCGATAGCATTGGCAGGGACATGCTGCATAACGTTTGGCAAGAACTTAATTACAGGGTTGATATGTGCAGGATCGCAAGGGGGCAACATATCGAACATTTGTAATGTGCCAACAAAACGTCGTGAGTTTCTATATACGGCTACCAAGTTACGCCCCGATACGTTCAATAATACACCTACAGTAACATCTTGAAATCACTTCAATCATTTGTAGACATCCTGTGTTTTAGACAACATTTGCTAGTGCCAGGCTGTGGTTCCATTTTAATTCCTACTAACAAACGCAACTTCCAACTTTGCTTACCGCCCAGATGTATTTACAGTTTTACAGTACCTAACATTAGTTATAAAAACGGAAACGAAATGAATGTAATAATAATTAAACTGAATATTATTTAAGAGAGCATATTACAAATTACAAGAAGACTCCCGTTTTACCGAACACTTTCATCCACATTCGAAGGAAAACTGAGGACTGAAGGACGCAAACAGAACGACTACTTACACTGCTGAAGGAACGCGGCAGGGTAACGGTCTTGCGAGTTCGATTCATCGCTAGTCGCTCCAGTTTGTGGAAATAAATGCTAGATAGCAGCACTATGCGTGTACAGTAAGAGAGTTACGAAAACTTTTGTTTCTCGACTCGGAAACGGGAAACTCAGATTTAAATGTGTTTAAATTTAAAGTTAAGGCGAAAACTAAATAGGGTTAAACATTTCCAATATATATATATATATATATATATATATATATATATATATATATATATATAGGGTAAGCAATGCTTGCCTTGCGTCTATGGAATAAACGCCACTGAGTAATCCTTACCTGGACGCTGGCTTTTGCCATGCAGGAGAAGGCCACAAAAATTTTTTCTTTGAGGTTGAGTTTACTACCGATGGCTATCACGACCGTCACCGCCATTCTGATCTGCAACACACATGTCACACACTGAATACGTACAACTCCAGAACAAATAGAACATCATACATGCACACGTTCACAGTTACCCCGATCCGTGAGAGACATGAGTCTCACGGTGAGGCAATAACATCACTGTAATGCGAAAGACAATCTCAACAATCGCTAAGAATTTTTAATTTGTTACAATACTTTCGAGATCAATATTTTGAAACCATATTTATCGTAACAGAATGATTACCTGTTTCATCGTATTATTAAAATTATTACATTTAAAGCATCGACAAGTAAAGTATTTTTCGTTTCTTTTTATCGCAAACCATATAAGAGTACTTTTGAAATCAACGTTTGGAAAATTCCACTGCTTTACCTGCATACATATTAAAGGGCTAATTGGCTGGCACGTATCTTGCAAATTTGGCAAACACATATGGGAAATATTTCCATTTCCCAACGTTGAATTAGAAGTAGAGGTAAACATTTGAGGATGCAGAAATTATTTATTATGCGTTCTGTTTTAAATGCACCTAAGTGTAAGGATTATCAAATTTGTAAAATATCTACTTTTGTAATAATTTCACCGTTTCACTTGACCGGAGTATTAACGTAGTTATTACGCCCGTGAAATTTTTAATATCACATGTGGTGGAAGAATATGCAATGTGCATACAAATAAATGCTAAGCAGGGCTTTCAAAAGTGCTCAGTTTACCGTGAACAACTTATAATAATAATAATAATTTGATCCATGCAATGTATCCTACACTGAGTTAAATATTCTGTGGCTCTCAGCAGCTGATGATTCCGGGCCAATTGGAGAGGAGGAACGAGGTGTTGTGGGAGGGAACCAGGCCCGACGAAGCCCCGTGGCCAAAGGTAACGCCCGGCGCGTTTCTGAACGGGCGAAAATCTGGGTTCCGTCTATGATACATTGAGTCAGTTTCTCCGTTGTGTCTGACAGCTACACCACTTCGGCCCGTCCGTTACTGTACGCTGTGTGTCAGGTGTAAACAACAGCGAGCGAACACATTTCACTAGTGTATCGTTTCCAATTTTTATTCTCTTTTATTAGAACCAAATTTTGTCCAACAGATCACGCAATAGTTGAAATTCAACTAATAAATTCGAGAAGAAATTTAATTTTTAGAACAAACTGTCGAGAAAAACTAATGTTACAACCATTTGTAAATACTACGATGATTTAAAGTAATTTTTAAATATTAAGGTTTATTCTTAATTGATTGGTTTCAAAATCTGCTTTGAAAGGACACATATGGTGTTTATAACATTATTAACAGAAGAATTTATATATAATTATTTTATCATCTGGTTGACTATTACTTCTCCCCCAATACATGTTACTAAATAAACAATTTATAATTAATGAAAAATTGATTTATAATAAGTAACTTTAATATTATAGGATATTTTAATGCAGTAATATTACTAAACATATCACGTTTCATCTAAATAGACTGTAGTACCAAAAACATCACTGTGAGCGCTTCCAGCCTATTTGATAAAGATGGCTAAATACTACATGTGAGGATAGAGTTTGTGTGTTTTATTTTCGTGGAAACGACGTCTACTACGTAAGTTTCAAGGACTTTTCGCACTCAGAATCACAAGGAACTACCCATTACGGTTACAACTTACTGGCATATTTATAAATAACTCCCCGCCAGGTTTCTTGTGATGGACCATAGATAGAGAAGCCCGATCTTCCCGAAAAGATTTCACATTCAGTTATATCACGTAATAGTTTAGCACAAATCCACTTCCTTAATTGGCTGATCTAGGTGAAACGCGTTTTCGGTGTCTGTCCGCGAGTAATAGACGTGCTGTATCGGAGTCACGTGATTGTGATTGACCAGTCAAGTAAGCAATCGTCTTCTCGCAAAGATACGCGGCCAATGACCAAAACAAAACTGCTGGCATTCCCGCACGGTATTGAGATCTAGCATGCGCGGGAATCATTTCGCGAAATTCGTGTGTCCCTGAACATAGAACGTGCATTCTGGGTAAAACACCCGAGCCGCATCGATGTAATTACGGATGAGAAAAAGGTTTCGTTGAACCAAACAAGATTTGTTTGGTGCAACCAAACTGAAAATTCCTTTTTAGGGTACATTTTCAAAGTTTATGAAGTTTTAAATGACGGCCTTCAGAAAAGGAAATATTTTTTCCATCTTTGTCTATAAAGCCACCATAAATGTCAGATTACCATACTGTTATGGAGCATAAAGTTTAAATGGCATTCAACATAAACATGCTCCTTTTAAAAGGTGTAAAACCAAAGCCCGTTGTGGGAAAAATTTAAAGATCAGTTATTAAATGGAATTAAAAGTGGCTTTCAGCAGTGTAGCTATCGCCAAGTAAAGAAAATACCATGTTAAAATATTGCTTGTGTAATACTCAATTATTAGTATTTCACTGTATTTGTTTGACTAAAAATATTATATTTATTGTAATAAAAATGGCCTTCAGCAATGTGGCTATGGCCAAGTAAAACAATACAATGTTAAAATACTACTTTTGTAATTCTCAATTACTCGTATCTTAGCATTGTGGCTATGGCCTAGTGAAACATACACTGTTAAAAATATTGCTTGTGAAATCACAATTACAAATATCTTACAGTATTTGTTTGATGGCTTTTATACGGCCCAATATAAAGTTTTTCATAATAATATTTATATATTTTCCCCAAATGAAAATTTATAGTATATTGCAGTGGTAAATGGTGTTTTGCAAACAGTCTATGGCTACGGCCAAGGAGATTTACAAAACTTTTCACAAATTCAAATAATAAATTCTATATTGACAATTGTAGTTTCTTTTCATAGGCAGGAAAAACCTTATTGAAGGATTTTGCCATGGGCAATAACCCAATAAATTAGTGTTCTGTATTTTATCTACTTTTATTGGCTTTTATTGTTATTTAAAGATGTTGCTGATATCAGTGTGCAGAAGTTTTAATAACTTTATTGAAGGAATTGTTTAGTACTTTACATACTTTAATGGTATTTAAAGATGTTATCAGTGTGCATAATTTGAAAATAAGTTCATATCTAACCTTGTTTCTGATTACTGATATTTACAGCATGATGCATTGGGCTAATAGACTGGCTTTTGAGCCTGTGGTGAAGTCAGAATTAGAACTCAAAAAAATATGCATTGTTTATGACGTTTTGGGTGACTGGCTTTGTAGAGTGGTCAGCTTTAGGTTATTTTCTGAGAATTTTCTTTTTGAAACCCCGATTAAAAGGAGTTTACCAGATAACCATCATGTTAAACA
The DNA here is from genome assembly GCA_029891345.1 of Dryococelus australis. Lineage (NCBI taxonomy): Eukaryota > Metazoa > Arthropoda > Insecta > Phasmatodea > Phasmatidae > Dryococelus > Dryococelus australis. Next base: position 71,702,462 of record CM057006.1, on the reverse strand, counting down.
TTTCTAAAGTAAATATTTCTCCTATAAATTCAGTGTTTGAAGTAAACGTCACACAACAATTTTAACTGATTAAATATTTCCAATCACAGTGCAGGTTCTTTGCTATGGTTTAGCTTTGAATTGGTTCCCCTTTATTATTTCTCCGCACCACTCATTCCAGGCAGCTTAGGGCCTTTGGACGGCCGCCTTGTTGTGTCCCTCGGTACATGGAGGGCGCCACAAAACTCTCAAGCTGTATTTTCGAACGAAAGCAGTCAAATGAGTGGTCAAACATATACATATATATATATATATATATATATATATATATATATATATATATATATATATATATATATATATATATATACAGTTGATTCAACAACATTTTTAGTTGACAGTCTAATTTTTTTTTTTTTTGGCCCAACACGGAAATTTTGTTTATTTAAACATATATTTTTTTAGACGAACAAAAGTAATATTTTGTTGCTTTTAAAATTTTGTTTGCTCAACGATATATTTAGTTAGGGCAACTAGATATATATTCTCTCAGTGTAATATGTAGGAAACACTTTCGAAATGTGGATATCGCATGGTTTTAAACTGCTGCCAGATGCGTTCAACTATTGAGTCCATGCGACTACAGGGACTATGTCGTAGCTCAATGCAATTGCTCTTCATCTGTAGGGAACTTCCTTTTTATTTCCTACAGCATGCAGAGTTTCATCATCCTAACACCACGACGCCAGCTTTAACCTCTTAAGGCACACATTAATTTTTCGTTTAGGTGTTGCAGAAGAAGAAATTTGTGGTGTGAACAGTACTTACGAGTTTGTTATAGCAACCTGAAACTTTGTAACCTATGTACAGGCTTTCGATATATCCACAGAACAAGAAGCAACAAATTACGTAATAGCTTATGAGCAGAGACCTGCAAAATTCGCGTTGTAGTATGAAGACAGAATATTCTTCAAGCACGTGTGCGTTTGTACTGCTCTTGTGATCGGACTACAGCTGGTTTGTCACTCCCTGAGCTGCCTCGGCCCAATCGGAACAAAGTAACCGACAGGATAGCACAATCACGTCCCCGCCTAGTCAAAAATGGATTGCGTCTCCTCGCTTTTGCGGAAGCCAATAAACAATTGGCATAGCAACTTGTAGATCGCCCAGGGTAAGGAGTCCGCGTTGGTGGTAGTTTCTGATCTTGCACAGCAACGGCCGTCACGTCACGTATCCTGCAACATGTCAGCCGTAGATGAGTCCACCATAGGAAGGGGTTAAGTGCCAGATCACCAGCGTGAGAAACATTTACTAGGGGGATGCCAGTAAAGTCCCACGCTCACGTGATGTTTTCCTTACCTCGCGTGAGAAAGATTAATTGCCTGCCAAATAAAGAGATTTCCCTGCCTCGAGAAAAATATTGCTTGATGATTGAAGAGGCCGTTCCCACGTCAAAACTATAGAAATGAAGATTGATGCCTGCCTACTTGAGATGGCAAGTACTGGCTGGAAAACACACAGAGTTACAAACAACTAAATTATACCGACTGATGAAAATTTAAAGTATTGGATTTGTTTTGATCCTTCAAACATTTTACCCAAAAAAAAATCCCCTGTATTATTACTACTGCATGTATAACAAATGACTTAAAAGAAACTCGAATCTTTACGAAAGATGTTCACGTTGTTTTAGAATTCAATCATATGTTGTATCATAGTATTTATACAAAAGGTTTAGAAGTCTTGAATTCACTAAGAATACCCCCCCCCCCCCCTCTTTTTCGCTCTCAACATAGTTGATTCGCATACTGCAGATCAGCAAATAGAACTCCTGGTGGGGCAATGCGATTGTCTCGGGACACCACTTGACCATAGAATAGACATTTATACAGAAGTGCAACGTCACGGCGGGCGGCTTCTATGATGTAAGCGTAGCCATGCGCTGACTGGCTGCGTCGAGCCTCTAGGAACGGGCGTTTTGTGTGTGATTGGCTGCCGCGTATTGGCCGAAGTTCCCCCACTAGGCTGGGCTAACGGCGGCATGTCGCTGGCGAATGACGACATCCTGCTGGCGTGCGTGGTTGGTGATCGAGGGGAAAGACTCTGTTTCGCTTCTGTATATCCAAATACTATGTTAAATGAACTATTCATAGCACGTGTTAGTTTTACAGTTGACTGAACTATATCCGGGTGTTCCCCTTGACATGGAAGATAAGAGAGAGTCTGTGAAATAGCATTCAATTTTTTTTTTTTTATGTTATTGAGAATGCGTTTGTATATTAACATAACTTTGTAAAGCTACAGTAATGACCTTTGAGATTTTTATCCTTTGTAGCGTTACAAGAGCTGAGTTTGTAATACTTTTTGAAACATTTTTCGTAATGTGTTACATTTTGTCATCATTATTTCACCTAAAACAAGCGGATGTTTTTACGAATGACGTGATATTAAATAATATCGATGTAATTGGGTCACAAAATGTAGCAAGGAGGGGGGGGGGGTATATTTACTTTCAACGTTCTTCCGAATGAATAACAAAACCTTTCTTTCTTCTACTTTACTTTCCCCGGAATGAATACCATAAGTTATCCCACTGCTATGCGTATTTCTATAATCAGTTAACGAACCGATTTTAATACAATTTGTATATTTGCGATGTTAGTAACTGCCGTCGTAGCGCAAATAAGACAAACAAATATACTCTACATAGAAAAACTCCACCATTTCATCTGTTCAATGTACCTGCAGTTTTAATATCCTTGTGAACTGCAGTAATTGTCTATTTCACTAACCTCAATCGTCAGCTAGATGCGTAATGATTACAGTCTAGATCTCTAAGATGAAATTGTTGTTTCGTAAAGTGCTTGTGATTTAACCCGAACGATGCGGATTCGAGTCCCAGTGCCTACTTTTTTTTGAGAATACCGTTTTCAAAAAAAAAATTATCATATATGATTTATAATTACAGTTGTTTTCGAGAGCGTTAAGAAGACATTGTTTCCACTTCTCGATAAATTAAGTTGAAATGCAGGGCTTAATTTGTAATACTACTTATACCTATATCTACTTTACTTATGTTTTAAAAGTACAAGAAATGAACAGTGTGGCAGCGCCTTACTGGTGATTTCAGCCATGTCTAAGCTACCGTATACTATCCGAGGCCTCAATTTACGCATTAATATTTCATTTCACGTGCTGTAAAAGAATATATTTTTGGCTCTGCACCCATGCCTATTAACTGAGCACTTTTAAAATAAATCTTTCTAAAATTCCTAGCTAGAATATGCACAAGTTTGAAAATACGCGTTGGTGCGTATACTACCAGATAAGTTGGCAGCAATGTAAGAAAAATATTAACTCGTTTTAACGTCGTATTGAAAATGTAATTTTTTAATATATACGTTAACAATGCATTCACTAAGGCTCATAATTACTTTTCTTTTTTTATGCACATAAGAACTAGCTTTGAAGTATACATATATACTTTCTTAAAATTGTTACATTTATCCTTAGTTGAGGAATAAATTCGTCGGGTACGTGGTAGTTCTGATATCATATTTTCCGGAAGGATATGAAACGAATGTGTGTAAAAGTAGATTCCAAACTGTACTTAGAAAATATCTCCAACAACAGCGTACAGCCTAAAAATGCATAAATAATTGATTTTACAATGTAACCTATGAGAAGTGTTTCTATGGCTACAACGTTGCTGGTTTCCAAACCATACACGACACCAACCATAAACTCCATTACTTCTGCAGTCTGGTGTGAACGAGCATATATTATCGGGGTAACGCACTGAGGGATTCAAATGCGTGCTTTCAGTTTCAGGTAGTTACTACGGACTGTAGGATAAACAGGCATTTCTCGCTGCACTGACCGAAGCAGTCCTCGGCTGAATTTGCATGTGACTGCGTGTTACACACAGAACCAAGCTCAGTAAACAACTGTATTAAACGCATACCAACAACATAGACTGCGGCAGTGGATGTAAACAGCAGTAGTCACTAAGCGATAAACTTACTACTTACACAGCGGCCGAAATCTGGCCACAGTTTTAGGCTTCAAATTAACTTTCTTTGTGATCTGTTTACGGTTGAAAACCTGCATCGGTAAGTAATATTTCGGTACAAGCAATGCGAATTTTTTCATTCAGAAGATATTATTGCTCGCATTCGAGCAAGAAGTCCATATATAAAACGATTCACTAAGGAGTTTATGTTATAATAATTTAATCACATTTTCATGTATACTTCCTTTCATAAATAGCGATTAAATCATCTCATTTATCAACTTTTCTATACAAAATTAAATAATCGGAATTTCAGTTTGTGCTGCAGTGTTGAATCCCCGATTATTCACACTAACTCAGGAGTAAAATTAATTTTATAATCAGGTTTTCAGCAATCTCCTAGCCAATGATAGTATCAGTAATTTTTTCCACTTAGAGTACACTGTTAAAAAAATTTTCCTTCATTTTACGGACAAGTGTTGGTAAAAAATCTATCCAGAAGTGTCCGTAAACTCTCCGTAAAATTACGGACCCACTGATTTTCAAAAACGGACTTTCCGCAAATTTCACGGAACCTCTCCGTTAATTTCCATGTTAGTTTTCTGAACTTTCTGTTTGAAATAAAAAGAGATAATGAAAATGTTTTTAATTTTCTCTACGTGGGTGTTCTACCGATTATAAAAATGATATTAAATCAGTTTAAATATTTTGTACTTAAGTGATGTTTTAACCATTCACCTACAACTCTCACTTGAAAATGTTGTTTCTATTTAATTTAGTGTATTTTGAGTTTTGCTAAATGTTACAGACGCATAATGCTATTTTTTAATATTTGAAAGAACAAGTCATAGTCGCGTGGATAACCTTAACTGCCGCAGAAACGATAATTTTCTTGTTACAGTGGCGAAGAAAGCTTCGTGTAGAATCAGCATTGTTCGTCCCCGTAACTCGAAGCCAAAGGGAATACGGGGATTTTCCGTATTTTGTATTTACGGACTTAACTCAGTTTTTCGTCATTACGGATTGCCTTTCCGTATATACGCTGTACATTTCCGTAAAATATTCCGTAAATATACGGAAATTTTGAACAGTGTACCAATCTTCTGGCCAAAGATACTATCAGTATTTTTTTCCACTTAAAGTGCTGCGGTTAGTAGGTGCTACCGAATGTTTGAAGTGGGAGCTTAATTACAGCCGTGGTTTTCTTTGGCTGAATATTTTTCTCATACTCGAGGTATATAACGATGCTAAAACAATCGAAACCAACTAAAGAACAATGAATATTGATGATGTTAAACACATGTCAAAAGACAAATCTGTTTTTCCCCACAGGACCACTGAATTAATTTTTTCGCCAATGCAGTGATATCTCTCACATGTGCACATTTCATTAGAAACGCGTGACTTTTGACAGCTCTCTCGACACGATATTGTCGCTTTAGATAATCCTTGCCAAGCCTGAAGATTTCTGTCACGCGGGAAGAAGTTATCTGCTGGCGTAATCGTCGGAATTTCATAAAGGTTTGGGAAATTCCGTCCCCGAATTTTACAAGTCTGCGTAAACCTGACGTTTTATATAAGCTTGCTGACTGCCACTTATTTATTTGGTATAGCACATGTTAACCTTTCACTATACATACATGCGGTGCAGAATATGGGCAAGTTAATCTAGAAGGGATTCAGATAGCACTGGAGGAGAAGGGCAATCAATGGGAACTATACCCAACATTTCGCAAAACAGAAATTCAGTTTTACAGAATTTTCGATTACATCCAGACCTCAAGCCAATGACATTTCCAGACGAATATCTAGATGGAAGGGGAAAAAAATATATATTGTAACGCTTTTGGGGTTTTAGTGTTTTGTTGCAACCCTGGGATATTTACTTAAAATCATGGCAGAAAATGTGTTAGCAGCAGTAACTATTATGTACTTATTGTAATATTATTCACTTCTTCCATACAAAAGATTATCTGGGGATCTATTAAATTTAGAGTTAATTGACGCGGCTCGTGTTAAAAGAGCTAGTGCTCAGATATTCACCTGCCAAAAGAAAGTAAAATATTGTTGGAAATTTTAAAAATCTACCATTAATACAGTAAGTTATGTCTGAACACACTACTATATTTGTCAAAAATATGTTACGAAGTAACCAAAAATGCTTATTACGTGATTACACTTTAGTAGAAAGTGTTTAAAAAATTCCTTATACATACGAATGTCAGGTTATACTTTGAAACCCTTTCATAATATTTAAGGTGTGTACACAGGCAAACACTCTACGAGCCTCCCAACAGTTTTTGCCAAAGAATGTCGTATTCGGTGAAAACTCCGGTAATCCAATTGTACTTTACTGTTATCTCACATAACGTATCGAAACCTGTATGGCTACTGAAACAGACGATCAATCACGGTGACACTGATAAAGGTCAATCTGCGAATTTCGTCTTGTTTTTTGTCGGCTCACGTCACCAAGGAAAATCCAGTCTCGAGAGCTTGTACTCAGAAGTCGAAAACAATTTTGACGGCAAGATGTGAGAAAGGAAAGTAATTCTGTAAACGCTTTACTTTTCCTCGACGCGAATGATTAATGTTGTTATTCTATAGACTCGCACGTGATTTTGGTTGGACTCTTCCGTCTATAAGTTACAATTATTAGGCCAGTATCAATAATTTTGTGCACTTTCTTACTAAGCTATTAATGTGCAACTTTAATTTTATAATAATAATATTTTTTTTTTTTTTTTCAAATTTACTATTAAATCCATAGAAATATTATATAGAACAATAAATCTTCATTTTTATGTAACATACATGGCCATAATTTAAGAAAACTTTGGTTGCGTGCTTTCATGAAGCAGAATTAATTTTCCTCTTCTGCGTCAAATATTTTAACGACTTCTCAAACTGCAGTGTCCAACGTCAGACAGACACTTTTCAGTTTATATTTATTTTACATATGTGGGATTATCCTTCATTCTATGCATCGATAGCCGATGCATTAGACTATAGTAATTTTATCATTCTCTTACCAGTAAACCAGAACCAACCTTAAATCAGGTGGTGGACCAGAGAAATTAAACTGTAAAAAAGTGGTGGGAAATTTTACACAAATTTATGTGACAGTAGAATCTCCACCGAAATCGGTGTATTTTTACACCCAAACGTCAATGTTTATTTTATTCTGTGTGTAAGTAAATTAATCTAAATTTTTCAAATAACAAGTACACTGTACAACTATATTCATATAGAATGGTGTAAATTTACATGTACTGTGTAGCAGAAAATAAACCGTAACGTTCGTGTATTTCTTCTCCACAAGTAAATTAACACAAGAATCAGTATAATAATTTAATTACCGTGTACGCGTTTTTTTTTTCTTCCACTTATACAAAAGCCAACTCACAGATTCATTGTAATTATCGAAACACAATTTCTTTACTTTTCATTGTTTACCAAGTATATTTACCGTTAGTATCAGCTCTTTTACAATTGCGTTATGTTAATTCACATACTGTGCATGTGTAGTTATACAATTTCCACGCTATTGTACTCTGTTATGTAACCTGGCAGTTGAACAGCGTCATACAAAAATGATCTCCAAAATGCGGTGACTTCAGATATAGATTACGGAGTTGTATGCAAACTGCAAGCATATTCCATCAAAGGGAGTTAAGTATCAGTTTTGCGTACACAAGTGAAGTTCGAAGTAGTTCTACTCCCTATCGATATATACATATATATATCATGTTTTAAACAAATATATGTGGTTATTTTTTTAATTCCCAGTAGCGTTAGTGCAAAATTACTCATTTTAGCCAATTACACATAAAAATGTAAAACGACCGAAATTCGTATGTATAACTTCACGCTCACATATACCTACTCCAGAATGTAATGCAAGTTTAACATGCATGTTCATTGCAAAATAACACAATCGAGAGAATGTACAACTACACTGACATTAACTGTGTATACAAAGACAGTGTAGCAGTAAACGTACAAAATTTTCGATTGTTGTAGAGTAGGTGTGTGTGTGTGCGTGTGCGCGCGCGCGCGTGTGTGTGTGCGTGTTTTTTTCGTGTAAATTTACACCAACATTACTTTTAACAAGCCATACATTCATGTATTTTTTGTCAGATTTGTATTCTCTGGATTTTTAAGAACGTTAGAATAAAACGTATTTTTTTTTTGCAGAATTACACATTTAAACGTAAACTTAAAACATCGTATGTGTAAATTTACAGTAATTTTTACAGCCTAGAGTAAATTGTTTTAAGTTTTTTTTTGCTTTGGCGCCTTTGTAGGCCTTGGCAGTTGTCATGAAGCATAATTATCACTTCCTGGTCTCATTTGAAAAGTAAATTTGTGTACGAACAGAAACTTAAGGCGAAAGTCAGTTCCTGCGACCGGCCAGGTGCCGCTACAGCCGGAAAGTCGGCACAGCCTGCTTTACTCCGTGTGAGTTTGTAAAACAGTACAAGCAACATTGACGTAGGGAAAAGCAAACCATCAACTCGCGCAGAATATTAAAAAAACATAGTATATATAATAAGAAATTACATTCTGTAACATTCTGATGGTGCACGTAACAGAGATTTGCCGTCTTAGTAACATTTTTAACTTATGTGAATATTTTCTGTCAAAATGAGATACATATCTGATTCCGTTTTCCTAGACAGAACAGGCCTAAGCTTGAAATAAAATTATTACATTTCTCCACATTTTGTTACTACACGCTGTTAAGCAGACAGACTCGGGAATATTAATCCTCATTTAAATCATCAAATTTCTGAAGAAAATGTTCCGAGAGAACTTTTAAGGTGACAAAACTTTAACAGCTCATGCTAAAAATTTATGAGAAATCTTTAAATGAGATATATCGTATTAGAATTAATACCAAATTTACTTGGGAAAATAGGAAACTAAGCCGAATATTTTAGACTTTATGACGTTCCGCAAACTTATCTTGCTGCTTCTTGTGTTAGCTTGTCGAACACATCTGAAGGACTTGCAATCCACACGCTAAGAGAAAACAAATGAAGTGTTAAAAATCGTCTCTTGAAACCATAATTCGCCTGCTACTTATCAAAACATGCCAACAAGGAATTTATTATTTGCTTTTCGTTTTGCTTGAAACATTGATAGGGAACTACTGTAATTACAGATTTCATTTTCTGCTGTTTTGCGAAAGTTTAAATAATGATAGAAAGATAATAATTACTATTTCGTACACACGCATAAACATTTAATTCTTCTTGATCGTGAACATAAACACAGTTAGCGATTATTTAATAAACTTTAATAAAATTATTTTTTTACGTGTTGTGCACATGAAATCTCGAAACATTTTAGCTAGTGGTTTTTGATTTTCAGGATGATGTTTGTCTTATAATTGTTATATATATATATATATATATATATATATATATAATATATATATATATATATATATATATATATATATATACACATATATATATATTTGGTGAAAGATCATTCACGATAACAACTTTTCTACACTTTGCCGCGTAGAACTCGCGAAACTTGAGACAAAATCCAGGGTGGGTTACCAGTGAAGATTCGAAAGGGTAACGCGATAGTTACTGTCTAAAGAGCTAAAAATAATTCACGACAATGTTTATCATATAGATTTATGACAATTGTACAAGTAAAATAATTAAGCACTATACTTTTTGTTACAAATCACAATAAACATTCAATTTGAACGTAGTATATACATATATAAATACATTTAGTCATTTAAATTATAAATGGAGTCGAATATACGAGGTTCAGGAAGGATGGGTGGGTACGCAATTCCCTTCCGAAATTCTTATAATAATTCTTATACTTATATGTTGTAGAAATGCAAGTTTGAGTTGCACTCATGGAATTCCCCCACTCCCTTTTCCGCTATTCTCGCTGGCATTGCTATTATGCCAGTGAGTGCTTTTCGGGACGGCTTTGATGTTTAACTGGCTTAAGTAAACTAACTTGAAATTGTCTCCACAAGCGCCATACGCATTTGAGGCTCATCGGGAATAAAAACCCCGAAATATTGCTTTACGAAAGTAACTATTTAGACATCTGGGACAACGGAGTTCGCCAATTACGAAATAGGTGAGAGCTATCAAATGCAGCGAGTAAAAAAATATTTAATGTCATATATGTCGTATACTGCTAAACGTATAGTTATTGAATAGTATATTTATTTATTTTTATTTTTTTGCTACATAAATAATACATTCAAAACCGTTTACAAAAGAAATTAAAGATGTCGAGTTGAAAAGCGGTGTCGTATTTTGCTTTAGGACGCGCTTAGCAAATATTATTTTGTAAAAATTTTGAGGTAAAAACAAATTAAACCAAAGCAAAAATTTCATTATTTCAGAATTTTTTGTACATATACTATATAATTTTATTGAACGTATTACAACCTGTCACCCGTTTTCGAAAATAAATAGTATTATTTCTGCAAAATGAGTATACTTTTGCTATTTGGGTGACATAAAACGAGAATATAGGTTATTTTGACCTGTAATTAGAAGCTGTAAATAGAGACCTGCAAAATTCGCGTTATCATTTGAGGACAGAACAGACTTCAAACAACACACGTGCGTTCGAATTTCTCTTGTCATTGGACTACAGCTGGTTTAACACTCCCTGGGCTGCCTTGAACCAATCGGAATCAAGTAACGACAATATAGCCCAATCACGCCCCGCCTAGTCAAAGCGGATTGTGTCTCCTTGCTTTCGCAGAAACCAATAAACAAATGACACATACACTATGTTATATAAGTCGGTGGAATCAAGCGAGGTGCTAAATAATAACGCGAAATTTGCATGTCTCTAGCTATAACATATGTTTATATGTTTTATATTTTTATATTTTACATTTTTTATATTTTCCTTTGTAAATGAATTCACTTGTAATGTCTACACATCGAACAATATTTGTGATAATTACGAAACAAATTTTGTTGCTATAGAGAGTCTCGCTCTTAGATTGCAGTGTGCGGTGTAATGGACATGCACTTTCTCTTTCCAATACATGATGTCTGTCGTTAACGCTATCCTTGTTCCTGCGTGCACTGTTACCTGATTGTTATCTCTATCCAGGCTTTAAAAAAAATGCAATTTTCGTTTAGTGCTCGCCATGCAATCACAATGATAGGGTTTATCACAGGCTTCAGTTTCAAAGGAGCCGCTTAGCTTTGCGTCGCAGGATTGGATTCCTATACGAGTTGGCAGGGAAGTAAACAGATAAAAATTCTCTTAATCAGGCCGTTTCCTTCACCGCCTATTTATTTCTCAGCTTGCCAGTTACGTCAAAAAACTGAAGCAATCTGGCAACAGTGAGCGTCATAAGCCCTGTACTGCAATCTAAGGGTGAGATGGACTATAGTATAAAATGATAGTAAATGGCGATATGTTGTCTGCAGAAACACACGAAATGCCAATTCCGCATGTGTGCACGGAATTCTTATTGGTGAAATGGCAGAGAGCAAAGTGCGAACAAGTGAAGAGATTTGGGCGGCTCTTAACAGCGAGGTTTTAGGAGCCAACGAGGGTGATTGAAGTGAGTATGGGGCAGTGCCGGAACGAAGAGGGGGAGGGGGAACGGGAGATCCCCGAGAAAACCCGCCGACCAACGGCATCGTCCGGCGCGATTCCCACTTGCGAAAATCCGGTGACCCGGCCGGGGATTGAAGGCGGCTCGCCTTGTTGAAGGTGCGGGCAACTTACCACGATGCCGCTGATGAGGCAAGCGAAGCACAGCGAAACCGTGTGTGGCTCCAGTTCCGAGATGATGATCTGAGTCCCCGTCAGGGCGAAGAGGATGGGCTCGAAGATCATCCAGAAGATCTCAAAAGCCGTTGCGACAGGATTCTGGAAAATGGGATGCGTTCACGTAGGTAAAGAAAGTTACGAAAATTTTATTGTATTTGGATCAACGTTATGTCAAAAATTTATCAACTGTATCGTTTAGCAGTCTATATTCGATAACGTATGCATAATCAGACACTTAGCAGTATTTAGATTCATAACTTATGTTTATATACGTGGCTGTGATTTCTGTGGTGACGATGGTGTTGGTGAGATTTGTCCGGTGTTTTTCGCGGAAACATTTAAGGACATGCTAGACTTCAATATCCTACGCCCAAATCCAAAATTTCACTTGGTTATTGGCCACGTGTCTACGTGAGGAGACATGTTCTTATTTGACTGAGCCAGTCGTAATAAAGTACTATGATACTGAGCATTCATGATTCGTGGACAGACACTTGAGGAACGTGACATTTAAAATCATCCAACCACGAAAATGCATATGAAATAAAAGTGTTTTGGAGTACAACTGGTCCTGAAAAATTTTCGCGGAAAACCACATGTCCCTATTCACAAAACAATGGGAAAGTCGCCTAATGTATGACCTGTTTGGTTATTTGCTAATAAAATTAAAACATTACTTGTTTTAAAATTAACTTAACGTCTGTTTTTGATTTGTAAATTTCACTTATATTTTGTATATAAATTAAAGTATTGGTTTCGTAGTATGAATACAGAGAGGGGAAACTTATGTCGGTAATAGCTAAAACGTCATAGTTCCCACGAAAAATATTTTTAATTGAGGATTTTACCTTATTTGTAAGATGATCTGTTATTATTACCATATTTCTTTTTTCAGGTATGCATTGTTATGAACGAGTTTTTTTTTTATTTATTAATATTTTTTTTTTATGAATTTAGTTTTTATTTTCAGTCCACCCCACAAATGCGGTGCGTCAGTTTGAACTTAAAGTTTCTCACACCTTTGTTTACGTTTTGTATACATGTGGTGGAAATATACGTAGTAGAAATTCGCCCAATAGCAGACATTCAGCAGCGCTTCAGAAAAGTTTACGTCACCATGAATAAACTCTAACTACGTCATGGGGTTGAAAAAACCCTACGCCACGCCGTAAAAAAAAAAAATCATGCAAGGATTTATTTACAGCAAAGAAAAATATTTCTTTGAGGCTGTTTTGTTTATAGTAAAGAAATATTGCCTTATTTGGAAAGGAAAATTAAAGAAACTTATTTTTGGTGTTATTAAAATTTTCTTAATATTTTTTTATGTTACGATAATACTATACTTTTTTGTAGGAAACTAAAAAACCTCCCTTGAGCTTGTGGTTCATATTAATGGCTACCCGCTATTTTACGAAAATATTTTTTTAAGGTTTGTACATTTTCTTTAGCTGTTGGCTGCATGTCTATGTGAGAATACGTTTTCTACTCGACTGGGCCAATCAGAAACAAGTTACCCTGGCATTGGACGCCCGTGATTGGCTGGCAGACAACTAAGACGCGTGCGAGTTAAAATTATCCAACCACGACATTGGTTCTGAACTAACGTGTTTTGGAATTCAAATACTCCTGAAATCTTTTCCTCGAAAAACAAATGATCCTGTTCATACTTAATAATAAATTTATTTGCTGCAGCAAATAATGTTTGGCAGCAGTAAAATTGTTTTTAGTGTCAGTGCAGCTTGGAATTTTTTCCGAATAGTTCACCAAGTAATTTTTTAACACTTTGAGGAGTATGCGCGTATATACACGGCGCCACGTCTATATGAATATTTCTATGCTCTTGAAGATAAACCTCGCAATTTTATAGTTTCACTGTACCGCTGCATTTTATCGGAATCTAAGTAAACAATTACAACTAGTCAACCTCTCAGTTCAAAAGAATGAAATTGTTATTTTTAATAATTTCTCAGATGAACACGATCTACTGTAAAACATGTTACATCTGTCGCGACACATTAATCGGCGCACATTCAACGCGCGACTTCATTGGCCGACGACCAGCCAATGATAAACGTCGCAGAGTAAACTAAGCTGGCGCGCGGTGTAGCCAGGACCAATAATACGCTGATAGGTGGAAACGCAGAAACCAACACGACAGAAACTGCAGTAGTGGAGGATACAGGCAGCTAGCTTCAACCTCGTCTTCGGTGCAATTTAAGTTCTAGCCGTCCTCAAAGGGTTAAGAAAGTGCACACACACACACACACACACACACACACATTCCATTGTGTATACTCACGTCTTCGGTCTCCCAACCTTGCTGGGACCAGCAGAAGATGGACACGAACGCAGCGGCGACGCAGCCCAGAGGACCTGCTCCACCCAGGCCGATAATCTCGCTGCCCATCACAGCGATCAGACCTCCCCCGAGCAGCAGGAGGATTCTTATTGGCACCACATACGGCTGTCGACAAACACACCACTGCGTTGGCACCTTCATTAAACTGCGTGTGAGTACTGCTGTAGACGGCTGGCGCTTAACTCAACACTATACTCTAAAAAAAATGTTTGTACTTTAACAAGAAAAACCCTTGGAAACCCAGTTGCCAACAAAATCCTTTGTAAAACTACAAAAAAAAGTTTTCTTGTTAAATCTGTTAAGCATATAAAAGTAATCTTATAATTGATACCCTTGTATTACATCTTCTATCATTGAAGCGTGTACTTAAAATCATCAAATCATCTTAATATAATCAACGAAAAAAAATACAGTGTGTCAGAATGGTGATTTGAATCTAAGCCCCCTGTTTCATTAGTTCTCAACCTTAATCACAAGATCAACATCACTTGCGAAATAACTATTTGATTACGAGGAATACATATAATTAATATTAAGTGTTCTACGTAGCTAGGAAAAATCATTAGTTAATGAGTAATACGATCACATTTCATTGAAATTGTCTTTTTATTATAATTATTTGAGTTGTTTGAAGTGTGTGTCGTTATTCAAATTTGCGATATATTTCTTTTTGCACGCAGCTACACTTTACGTCACCCACAATCATCTATTTACGGTTTTAAGTTGTTGACTGTCCGCCATTTTGCTGAAGCTCGTGGATAGGGGTCAGCATAGTAAAACATTTTACACACGAGTAGTTTAACAGGAGAAATATTTTTGTTCTGTTACAAGCATTATTTAAATTACAAATATTTTCTAAGTAAAAATTACAAAAAAATTTGCAGTGTATTGCCTGCACCAGACATGGTGGCACTTGTTTGATCAAGGGTGCAAACCGTAAAATAAAGATCCGTTTTTACAAGATGAAAACTACAAAGCAAGAACGTATTTATACACATTCATTTTAAATTGTCCATGCTACTTTAAAGGTATTCTTAATTTAGAGGTCATTTCAAACACGTAGACTGTCTATTGAAAATACGAAGTTGGCAAGATAATTTTATTATCTTCCTTACGACATGGTGCAATGGGGGGTGTCGCTGCACCCCCTGCATATAACTCCCCTCCCTACGAGCGCCTATAGTGCAGTGTTTGCTTTCTTCCAACAATGCGATACCAGGAAACCAATATTCATAGCTTAGACAGTCCACAAAGGTGCCAGAAGACGTATTCCATAGATAAGGATAATCGAAAGCTAAATAACGAGGGGTAAATTAAAATAGGACAATTTTCTTACATCGGATCGGGTAAGCGTAAATAGATAGTTACAGTCGAGGAGAAACCCTGCGGACTGGTGTAACTGATGCCAGAGCACGGTGCCGGGTCGCGACCGGTCAGGTGCAACTGGTGCCAGAGCACGGTGCCAGGTCGCGGGCCGGTCTGGTGCAACTGATGCCAGAGCATGGTGCCAGGTCGCGGCCGGTCTGGTGTAACTGATGTCAGAGCACGGTGACAGGTCGCGGCCGGACTGGTGTAACTGATGCCAGAGCACGGTGCCAGGTCGCGGCCGGTCTGGTGTAACTGAAGCCAGAGCACGGTGCCAGGTCGCGGCCGGTCTGGTGTAACTGATGTCAGAGCACGGTGCCAGGTCGCGGCCGGTCTGGTGTAACTGATGCCAGAGCACGGTGCCAGGTCGCGGCCGGTCTGGTGTAACTGATGCCAGAGCACGGTGCCAGGTCGCGGCCGGTCCTCATGTAACTAACGCCAGAGCACGGAGTCGGGTCGCGGCCGGACTGGTGTAACTGATGCCAGAGCACGGTGCCGGGTCGCGGCCGGTCTGGTGTAACTGGTGCCAGAGCACGGTGTCGGGTCGCGGCCGGTCAGGTGTAACTGATGTCAGAGCACGGTGCCAGGTCGCGGCCGGTCTGGTGTAACTGATGCCAGAGCACGGTGCCGGGTCGCGGCCGGTCTGGTGTAACTGGTGCCAGAGCACGGTGCCGGGTCGCGGCCGGTCTGGTGTAACTGGTGCCAGAGCACGGTGCCGGGTCGCGGCCGGTCTGGTGTAACAGGTGCCAGAGCACGGTGTCGGGTCGCGGCCGGTCAGGTGTAACTGATGTCAGAGCACGGTGCCAGGTCGCGGCCGGTCTGGTGTAACTGATGCCAGAGCACGGTGCCGGGTCGCGGACGGTCTGGTGTAACTGGTGCCAGAGCACGGTGCCGGGTCGCGGCCGGTCTGGTGTAACTGGTGCCAGAGCACGGTGCCGGGTCGCTGCCGGACTGGTGTAACTGATGTCAGAGCACGGTGCCAGGTCGCGGCCGGTCCTCATGTAACTGATGCCAGAGCACGGTGCCAGGTCGCGTCCGGTCTGGTGTAACTGATGCCAGAGCACGGTGCCGGGTCGCGGCCGGTCCTCATGTAACTAATGCCAGAGCACGGTGTCGGGTCGCGGCCGGTCCTGTGTAACTGATGCCAGAGCACGGTGCCGGGTCGCGGCCGGTCAGGTGCAACTGGTGCCAGAGCACGGTGCCGGGTCGCGGCCGGTCTGGTGTAACTGATGCCAGAGCACGGTGCCGGGTCGCGGCCGGTCTGGTGTAACTGGTGCCAGAGCACGGTGCCGGGTCGCGGCCGGTCTGGTGTAACTGGTGCCAGAGCATGGTGCCGGGTCGCGGCCGGACTGGTGTAACTGATGCCAGAGCACGGTGATGGGTCGCGGCCGGTCTGGTGTAACTGGTGCCAGAGCACGGTGTCGGGTCGCGGCCGGTCTGGTGTAACTGATGTCAGAGCACGGTGCCAGGTCGCGGCCGGTCTGGTGTAACTGATGCCAGAGCACGGTGCCGGGTCGCGGCCGGTCTGGTGTAACTGGTGCCAGAGCACGGTGCCGGGTCGCGGCCGGACTGGTGTAACTGGTGCCAGAGCACGGTGCCAGGTCGCGGCCGGTCTGGTGTAACTGATGCCAGAGCACGGTGCCAGGTCGCAACCGGTCTGGTGTAACTGGTGCCAGAGCACGGTGCCGGGTCGCGGCCGGTCTGGTGTAACTGATGCCAGAGCACGTTGCCGGGTCGCGGCCGGTCTGGTGTAACTGATGGTAGAACACGGTGCCGGGTCGCGGCCGGTCTGGTGTAACAGATGATAGAGCACAGTGCCAGGTCGCTGCCGGTCCTGTGTAAACTGATGCCAGAGCACAGTGCCAGGTCGCGGCCGGTCTGGTGTAACTGATGCCAGAGCACGGTGCCAGGTCGCGGCCGGTCTGGTGTAACTGGTGCCAGAGCACGGTGCCGGGTCGCTGCCGGACTGGTGTAACTGCTGCCAGAGCACAGTGCCAGATCGCGGCCGGTCTGGTGTAACTGATGCCAGAGCACGGTGCCAGGTCGCGGCCGGTCTGGTGTAACTGGTGCCAGAGCACGGTGCCGTGACGCGGCCGGTCTGGTGTAACTGATGCCAGAGCACGGTGCCGGGTCGCGGCCGGTCTGGTGTAACTGATGCCAGAGCACGGTGCCAGGTCGCGGCCGGTCCTCATGTAACTAATGCCAGAGCACGGTGCCGGGTCGCGGCCGGTCCTGTGTAACTGATGCCAGAGCACGGTGCCGGGTCGCGGCCGGTCTGGTGTAACTGATGCCAGAGCACAGTGCCGGGTCGCGGCCGGTCTGGTGTAACTGCTGCCAGAGCACAGTGCCAGGTCGCGGCCGGTCCTGTGTAACTGATGCCAGAGCACAGTGCCAGGTCGCGGCCGGTCTGGTGTAACTGATGCCAGAGCACAGTGCCAGGTCGCGGCCGGTCCTGTGTAACTGATGCCAGAGCACGGTGCCAGGTCGCGGCCGGTCTGGTGTAACTGTTGCCAGAGCACGGTGCCGGGTCGCGGCCGGTCTGGTGTAACTGATGCCAGAGCACAGTGCCAGGTCGCGGCCGGTCCTGTGTAACTGATGCCAGAGCACAGTGCCAGGTCGCGGCCGGTCTGGTGTAACTGATGCCAGAGCACAGTGCCAGGTCGCGGCCGGTCCTGTGTAACTGATGCCAGAGCACGGTGCCAGGTCGCGGCCGGTCTGGTGTAACTGGTGCCAGAGCACGGTGCCAGGTCGCGGCCGGGTCTGGTGTAACTGATGCCAGAGCACGGTGCCGGGTCGCGGCCGGTCTGGTGTAACTGATGCCAGAGCACGGTGCCGGGTGGGCGGCCGGTCTGGTGTAACTGATGGCAGAGCACAGTGCCAGGTCGCGGCCGGTCTGGTGTAACTGATGCCAGAGCACGGTGCCGGGTCGCGGCCGGTCTGGTGTAACTGATGCCAGAGCACGGTGCCGGGTCGCGCGGCCGGTCTGGTGTAACTGATGCCAGAGCATGGTGCCAGGTCGCGGCCGGTCCTCATGTAACTAATGCCAGAGCACGGTGCCGGGTGGCGGCCGGTCTGGTGTAACTAATGGCAGAGCACAGTGCCAGGTCGCGGCCGGTCTGGTGTAACTGATGCCAGAGCACGGTGCCGGGTCGCGGCCGGTCTGGTGTAAATGATGCCAGAGCACAGTGCCGGTCGCGGCCGGTCTGGTGTAACTGATGGCAGAGCACAGTGCCGGGTCGCGGCCGGTCCTGTGTAACTGATGCCAGAGCACAGTGCCAGGTCGCGGCGGTCTGGTGTAACTGTTGCAAGAGCACGGTGCCAGGTCGCGGCCGGTCTGGTGTAACTAATGCCAGAGCACTGTGCCGGGTCGCGGCCGGTCTGGTGTAACTAATGCCAGAGCACGGTGCCGGGTGGCGGCCGGTCTGGTGTAACTGATGGCAGAGCACAGTGCCGGGTAGCGGCCGGTCTGGTGTAACTGATGCCAGAGCACGGTGCCAGGTCGCGGCCGGTCCTGTGTAACTGATGGCAGAGCACAGTGCCGGGTCGCGGCCGTCCTGTGTAACTGATGCCAGAGCACAGTGCCAGGTCGCGGCCGGTCTGGTGTAACTGATGCCAGAGCACAGTGCCAGTCGCGGCCGGTCTGGTGTAACTGATGCCAGAGCACAGTGCCAGTCGCGGCGGTCCTGTGTAACTGATGCCAGAGCACGGTGCCAGGTCGCGGCCGGTCCTGTGTAACTGATGCCAGAGCACGGTGCCAGGTCGCGGCCGGTCTGTGTAACTGATGGCAGAGCACGGTGCCGGGTCGCGGCCGGTCTGGTGTAACTGATGCCAGAGCACGGTGCGGGTCGCGGCCGGTCTGGTGTAACTAATGCCAAAGCACGGTGCCAGGTCGCGGCCGTTCTGGTGTAACTGATGGCAGAGCACGGTGCCGGGTCGCGGCCGGTCTGGTGTAACTGATGGCAGAGCACGGTGCCGGGTCGCGGCCGGTCTGGTGTAACTGATGCCAGAGCACCGTGCCAGGTCGCGGCGGTCCTGTGTAACTGATGGCAGAGCACAGTGCGGGTCGCGGCCGGTCTGGTATAACTGATGCCAGAGCACGGTGCCAGGTCGCGGCCGGTCCTGTGTAACTGTTGCAAGAGCACGGTGCCAGTCGCGGCCGGTCTGGTGTAACTAATGCCAGAGCACGGTGCCAGGTCGCGGCCGGTCCTGTGTAACTGATGCCAGAGCACGGTGCGGGTCGCGACCGGTCTGGTGTAACTGATGCCAGAGCACGGTGCCGGGGCGCGACCGGTCTGGTGTAACTGATGCCAGAGCACAGTGCCAGGTCGCGGCCGGTCCTGTGTAACTGTTGGCAGAGCACGGTGCCGGGTCGCGGCCGGTCTGGTGTAACTGATGCCAGAGCACGGTGCCGGGTCGCGGCCGGTTGGTGTAACTGATGGCAGAACACGGTGCGGGTCGCGGCCGGTCTGGTGTAATGATGGCAGAGCACGGTGCCAGGTCGCGGCCGGTCTGGTGTAACTGATGCCAGAGCACGGTGCCGGGTCGCGGAAGGTCTGGTGTAACTGATGGCAGATCATGGTGCCGGGTCGCGGCCAGTCTGGTGTAACTGATGGCAGAGCACGGTGCCGGGTCGCGGCCGGTCTGGTGTTACTGATGCCAGAACACGGTGCCGGGTCGCGGCCGGTCTGGTGTAACTAATGCCAGAGCACGGTGCCAGGTCGCGGCCGGTCTGGTGTAACTGATGGCAGAGCAAGGTGCCGGGTCGCGGCCAGTCTGGTGTAACTGATGGCAGAGCACGGTGCCGAGTCGCGGCCGGTCTGGGGTAACTGATGCCAGAGTACGGTGCCAGGTCGCGGCCGGTCCTGTGTAACTGATGGCAGAGCCGGTTCCGGGTCGCGGCCGGTCTGGGTAACTGATGCCAGAGCACGGTGCCAGGTCGCGGCCTGTCTGGTGTAACTAATGCCAGAGCACGGTGCCAGGTCGCGGCCGGTCCTGTGTAACTGATGCCAGAGCACGGCCGGGTAGCGACCGGTCTGGTGTAACTGATGCCAGAGCACGGTGCCGGGTCGCGACCGTTCTGGTGTAACTGATGCCAGAGCACAGTGCCAGGTCGCGGCCGGTCCTGTGTAACTGATGCCAGAGCACGGTGCCAGTCGCGGCCGGTCCTGTGTAACTGATGCCAGAGCACGGTGCCAGGTCGCGGCCGGTCTGGTGTAACTGGTGCCAGAGCACGGTGCGGGTCGCGGCCGGTCTGGTGTAACTGATGCCAGAGCACGGTGCCAGGTCGCGGCCGGTCCCATGTAACTAATGCCAGAGCACGGTGCCGGGTCGCGGCCGGTCTGGTTAACTGATGCCAGAGCACAGTGCCAGGTCGCGGCCGGTCCTGTGTAACTGATGCCAGAGCACGGTGCCAGGTCGCGGCCGGGTCCTGTGTAACTGATGCAGAGCACGGTGCCAGGTCGCGGCCGGTCCTGTGTAACTGATGCCAGAGCACAGTGCCAGGTCGCGGCCGGTCTGGTGTAACTAATGCCAGAGCACGGTCCGGGTCGAGGCGGTCTGGTGTAACTGATGCCAGAGCACGGTGCCAGGTCGCGGCCGGTCCTCATGTAACTAATGCCAGAGCACGGTGCCAGTCGCGGCCGGTCTGGTGTAACTGATGCCAGAGCACAGTGCGGGTCGCGGCCGGTCTGGTGTAACTGATGCCAGAGCACGTGCCAGGTCGCTGCCGGTCCTGTGTAACTGATGCCAGAGCACAGTGCCAGGTCGCGGCCGGTCTGGTGTAACTGATGCCAGAGCACGGGGCCAGGTCGCGGCCGGTCTGGTGTAACTGGTGCCAGAGCACGGTGCCGGGTCGCGGCCGGTCTGGTGTAACTGATGCCAGAGCACGGTCCGTGTCGCGGCCGGTCTGGTGTAACTGATGCCATGAGCACGGTGCCGGTCGCGGCCGGTCTGGTGTAACTGTTGCAGAGCACGGTGCCAGGTCGCGGCCGGTCCTGTGTAACTGATGCCAGAGCACGGTGCCAGGTCGCGGCCGGTCTGGTGTAACTGATGCCAGAGCACAGTGCCGGTCGCGGCCGGTCTGGTGTAACTAATGCCAGAGCACGGTGCGGGTCGCGGCCGGTCTGGTGTAACTGATGCAGAGCACGGTGCCGGGTCGCGGCCGGTCTGGTGTAACTGATGCAAGAGCACGGTGCCAGGTCGCGGCCGGTCCTGTGTAACTGATGCCAGAGCACGGTGCAGGTCGCGGCCGGTCTGGTGTAACTGATGCCAGAGCACAGTGCTAGGTCGCGGCCGGTCTGGTGTAACTATGCCAGAGCACGATGCCGGGTCGCGGCCGGTCTGGTGTAACTGTGCCAGAGCACGGTGCCGGTCGCGGCCGGTCTGGTGTAACTGATGCCAGAGCACGGTGCCAGGTCGCGGCCGGTCCTCTGTAACTAATGCCAGAGCACGGTGCCGGGTCGCGGCCGGTCTGGATTAACTGATGCCAGAGCACAGTGCCAGGTCGCGGCCGGTCTGGTGTAACTGATGCCAGAGCACGGTGCCAGGTCGCGGCCGGTCCTGTGTAACTGATGCCAGAGCACGGTGCCAGGTCGCGGCCGGTCCTGTGTAACTGATGCCAGAGCACGTGCCAGGTCGCGGCCGGTCTGGTGTAACTAATGCCAGAGCACGGTCCCGGGTCGAGGCCGGTCTGGTGTAACTGATGCCAGAGCACGTGCGGTGGTTGCTCCAGCCGTCCGTCGGGCCGGTCTGGTGTAACTGATGCCAGAGCACAGTGCCGGGTCGCGGCCGGTCTGGTGTAACTGATGCCAGAGCCACCGGTGTTTGCTTGCCAGGCGTCGGCCGGCCGGTCTGGTGTAACTGATGCCAGAGCACGGTGCCAGGTCGCGGCCGGTCTGGTGTAACTGGTGCCAGAGCACGGTGCCGGGTCGCGGCCGGTCTGGTGTAACTGATGCCAGAGCACGGTGCCGGTCGCGGCCGGTCTGGTGTAACTGATGCCGAGCACGGTGCCGGGTCGCGGCCGGTCTGGTGTAACTGTTGCAGAGCACGGTGCCAGGTCGCGGCCGGTCCTGTGTAACTGATGCCAGAGCACGGTGCCAGGTCGCGGCCGGTCTGGTGTAACTGATGCCAGAGCACAGTGCCAGGTCGCGGCCGGTCTGGTGTAACTATGCCAGAGCACGGTGCCGGGTCGCGGGCCGGTCTGGTGTAACTGATGCCAGAGCACGGTGCCGGGTCGCGGCGGTCTGGTGTAACTGATGCAAGAGCACGGTGCCAGGTCGCGGCCGGTCCTGTGTAACTGATGCCAGAGCACGGTGCCAGGTCGCGGCCGGTCTGGTGTAACTGATGCCAGAGCACGTGCAGGTCGCGGCCGGTCTGGTGTAACTAATGCCAGAGCACGTGCCGGGTCGCGGCCGGTCTGGTGTAACTGATGCCAGAGCACGGTGCCGGGTCGCGGCCGGTCTGTCATGTAACTAATGCCAGAGCACGGTGCCGGGTCGCGGCCGGTCCTGTGTAACTGATGCCAGAGCACAGTGCCAGGTCGCGGCCGGTCTGGTGTAACTGATGCCAGAGCATGGTGCCAGGTCGCGGCCGGTCCTCATGTAACTAATGCCAGAGCACGGTGCCGGGTCGCGGCCGGTCTGGTGTAACTGATGCCAGAGCACGGTGCCAGGTCGCGGCCGGTCTTGTGTAACTGATGCAAGAGCACGGTGCCAGGTCGCGGCTCGTCTGTTGTGAAACACTGATAGAATGCAGCCTTTTCTATCACTGCCGGAGCTCAGAGAAGGGGTGTGCTATGGCCCTTGGGAGAGCCCTTATACCAACCCAGGCGGTAGCAGTACTGTATCTCTCGGCGGGCTAAAGGAAGTTTCCCTACCCAGACCGCAGAGAACACATAGCCCAAGAGAAAATACAGGTCTTATGAAAATAAAAGTTAACAATGCTGGCATATGGTTTCGAAAAATCCATATGCCTGCAGTAAAATAATTTATTTTGGGTGGTTTTTTTTATGAAGGTAGTAATTTAAGCCAAGAGTCCAGTGAAGTTCATTTCAAGGTCTGTGAGCTTTGCTTGCCATGTTATGAAATGGTAGGGTGAAGTGTGAGATGATATTCAGTCATTTTAATTTTCAGAAATTTCCATACTGGGAGTAATAATGACAACTTTAATTATATAATAATAGCAAAAATAAGCGGAAATTTCAGTATAGGAGAGAAAAAACAAATGCTGGAGGCGGGTTGTCATGTTCTTTTGTGGGGAGAGGGGTGGGGGTGCTGTGCACAGCTTCGATGAGGATGGCGAAGTGCGCTGGGAACAGCCACGGGGAAGTAGTTTTGTTAAAGTGAGCGAATTTCCGTCCCGGACTGATCAGAGAATTTCCTCGCTCTGCCGAGGTTTTAATGTAATATTTGCAGTGTCGTTTATTGGGTTAATCTCGGCATTTTAGGTCTTTTTAGGTGGTTGCACGTGTCTGGTTGATACTGTCCTATCCTTTTGAGTATGGGGGTTGAGTGTGTAAATAATTTATCATAGAATTTATTGTTTCGGGAATGAAATTTATTGTATATATATGGTAGTTTCATTGCGTCATGAATGTCGGAAATGCGTGTTAGTGACGGTGCATTTGTGATTAGTTTTAAATATTTGTTCTGGACGACTTGAAGTGATTTAATTAATGCTTTTGACGAGGTTCCCTATACTTCATTTCCATATATCATGGCTGAGCGGATTTGAGAAGTATACATTAAAAGTTTTAGCCGTTTAGGAAGCCGAGGCGATTTTAGTAGTGGATAAACTAAGGGGATTTTTCCTAGAGCTGTTTTCCTTGTTTAGTTTATGTGGGTGGACCATTTTAGTGTATTAACTATTTTTTATCCTGGGCGTGATAATGAGTGCTTGACTTTTCTCTGCATTAATTTTAATATTCCATCGGTTGTACCACTGACTCAGCTCGTCTAATTAGCACTGTGCAAACAAATATGCATATTTAATATATTTGTCTTTCGAATATAAGAGGGTGTCGTCGGCATACATTTGTAAAGTGCAGTAAGTGCTGGGGATATCGGCAGTGTAAAGTGCAGTAAGTGCTGGGGATATCGGCAGTGTAAATATTATATAAAAATGGAGCCTTGAGGTACACCTGCAGTTAGAGGGCGGTGGGAGGAGTCCGCGCCTTCTAAATTTACAAAGAATTTTCTGTTGGTGAAGTAGTTATTTATGAGGTGGACGTAGCAATCGGGAAATTTAAAATTTATGAGTTTTTGAATGAGTCCAGGTATCCAAACCTTGTCGAAAACTTTAGCCACATCCAGGAATACAGCTATTGAATATTGTTTATTTATGCGGGAAGTTTTTATAACATCTGTAACGAAAGTGGTTAGAGCGTGAGTTGTGGAGTGGCCTGCCCTAAAACCGAACTGCCTATGCGGAATAATGCGCTTTTTAATTGCATGTGAGTTCAGTCTAGCTAAGAGAGTTCTTTCAAAAACCTTGCTTAGAGAGCTGAGTAGCGATATGAGCCTCCGGTTTACAGGTAGTTGTGGATCCTTGCCTGGTTTAGGGAGAGTGATCACTTTTGCCAGTTTCCATGCAGGTAGGAAATAGTTGGACTTTAGTATACCGTCTAGGATATCCAGTAATAGACAGAGGACTTCGTATGGGAGGTTCTTAACAGTTTGGTTGTTTATTTTGTCTGAGCCTGGCGCTTTTTTAGGGCGTAGGTTTTTAATTGTAGCTATTAATTCTGACATGTTTATTAATTCCGGTTCCTTTTTTGGTTTTCTATTTAGAAATTTCTATGTGTTTGTTATTACATCTCTGGTGAAATTTATGTCTCCGAGGTCATCATTCGGAGTGAATTGATTTTCCAAAGAATTTGCTACAATTTCTGCTTTATTTTAAGGGTCGTAAGCTAGTGCTGTTGGGGAAAGAATAGGTGTTGATGGAGTTTCCTTGCTAGCTCCTAGGAGCACACTGGATATCCGCCAGAACTGATTTATATTGTCTGAAAGTTCGGTAACAAAATTTTCCCATTTGGTTATTTTTTGTGTTTCTAATTTGATTTTTAATTGTTTTTTTCAGCTTGTTATATTTAGCTTTGTTAGATTCTGTCCTATTTCTTTGGAATACATGTCTAGCTTGTCGTTTTTCGGCAAGTAG
Organism: Dryococelus australis; assembly: GCA_029891345.1. Lineage (NCBI taxonomy): Eukaryota > Metazoa > Arthropoda > Insecta > Phasmatodea > Phasmatidae > Dryococelus > Dryococelus australis. Next base: position 71,676,798 of record CM057006.1, on the reverse strand, counting down.
CATGTCTATGTCTGGAAAATTTTGCTTTAAAAATTCGCGCCTGTTTAAGAATTTTGTGTGTTTGGATAATTGGGTTTTTAAAGTATTTTCCAGGATTTCTATGGCTGGATCGATATCATTTTTGTCGTGAATCTTTAAATTCTGTTCCGTAAAGATTTCCGCCAGTTCAGTTTTAAAGCCTTCCTAGTTTGTTACCGGGATTTTTGCTAAAATGGTTTCTGTGTGTTTAAGTGATTTTGTGCAAATGTTGCATAGAACTGGCATGTGGTCTGAGTCTAGTTCGGTTAGTGTTGTTAGTTCTGTAAATAAATTTGGTAGGTTAGTGACAACTATGTCAAGCACATGCGGATTATGTCTGTAATTTACAGGGAAGAAAGTAGGTGAGTCGGGGGATTGAATAATATAACTGTGGAGCTGTGAGTGGTTTTGTAATGGGTTTCCACTAGTAGTATTAATTCTGCTGTGCCGATCGGTATGTTTTGCGTTTAAATCGCCTGCAATTATGAAGGGGTAAGGTAGGTGTATTAATTTATCGAGATCCGTGGTTTTAATTTCGCTCGGGGCGCTAGGTAGGCTGAGATGATGGTTATGTGGCCGGAATTTGTGTTTATATTAATTGTAGTGGTTTCTATGTTTTCGCAGTCGTGGTCCTTATTAACGTGAAGTTGTATTTTGTTATGAACAAGTATTAAGGTACCTCCGCCTGCTCGTACTCTGTCCGTACGGTATGTAGTGTAGTTTTTAATGGCAAAACGACGGCGTTGTTTAAGTCTGATTTCCATCCCGTACGTCTCCAGCACTCGCTCTAACTCATAAAGTTATGGGAATATGCCGTTACTGTTCCAGTACATCAGGGATAGGGAACCGGCAGCTTGCTGGGATTGTGGGTCCATTTAGGGCATCTGCTCCGCAAAAGTAATGAGCGCCTCCATGAGGAGCATGGACTTGGTTTGTGGGTCTGGGTGGGTGTTTGCAAGGATCATATAGCCGCGGAAATGGCTCATGATGGCCCGGAAATTCGCCTCTTTTAGGAACCTCATGGGGTCCATGAGGTCCTTCATGGTGCTTCCCAGGTCGCCAGGAGCCGATGGGATGGAGTTGTGGAGAGGTGCGGGGGTTTGCTGGCGGGGTTGGGCGGTTGGCATCTGTAAAGGTCCTTGCTCTAGGGGCGCCTGCGTGGCGTGTGCGGGATTGTGACGTGGCGGACGGGGCCTCTGGCTGCCTGTGCGTAGGAGGCTTGTGGGGGAAGAGTTTTCGCATCCAGAAGTCTGGGGTATTGCGAGATATCCCTAGCTTGTACGAGTGGGGCAGATGTTGTGGCCACTTGCGATTGCATTCTGGACTGCATCATCTTTAGAGCCGCTTGCTGGCGCTGCTGCACGATTGCCATTATTCTGGGACAATCTTTGGAGTTGGCAAGGTGATCGCCATTGCAGCAGCTATCTGGGGACAGGCATCCAGAGTGTGTGACCCGGTGCAGTGTGGGCAGACTATGTTCAAGTGACAGAAATTTTTTTGTGTGATCCAGGGCCTGGCAGATCTTGCATTGAGCTACGTCACTGAGCTTCCTCTGGTAATGGCGGGGATAAACAACTGTCATGTTTAGCCGGGTTACAGAGATCAGAGGCTCGAGAGAGTCGTTTTTTGCTGCAGTAACGCAGAAACGGTTTTGTGGTACGAGCCGGTATTGGGAGGGGTCTATTTCATTTTCCTACCTGTACTTAAATTGGTATACTTCAGTTACCTGATACCCGAGCTGTGTGAGCTCCTCTGCAATGGTATTAGGGTCCGTGTCTACCGGCAGATCAAACACGACCTTCTGTGGTGGATCGATATTGGTGCTAAATGTGGAATATGGGATGCCTGTGTTTTTCAGCATGTGTGTTGCGGCCTCATATTTTTGCAGGTCGGTTGCAACAATGTGCAGACCGTTCCTGGCCATGCTGATAGTGAAGCCTGAGGGATGAATGGCTCGGAGATGTTTTACAAGGAAATAGTACCTGCCTGTGTCTCGCACCACGACGCGGAAAGTTGGTGTTCTATGTCTCGCATTGTTGCGCAGGTTCAGGTTTGGTGGCTGGCTTGAAGAGCCGGGGATCGAGGTGGAAGCCACTTGCTCCCTCAAAACTGCATACCGGTTTCGAACCGGAGTGTTTGGTTGCACGTCCAGTGCTGTGCCAGAGGCGCGTTTTGCCTGTTGCCTGGACTCAACCAAGGTTTGTTGCTCGTATTCCAGGTTTTCTGTTGCTTGTCTCTTGCTCAGTCGAGTACGAGCAGCGGCTCTGGCATCCTCCGAGTTCTCAGGGGAGTTGCGTCTTTTCAAATTGCTTCCCTGTTGCTCAAATTCCATATCTGAGCCGTATTCACCGTCTGAGGAGGAGTGGGGAAACCTATTGTTGAAATTTGGGTCATAAAACTCTGCACCGGGTGCTGTGTTTTTTACAGGATTGTTACGGGATTCATGACCCCCATGGGGGGAGTTCAACCCCGTCCGCAGAGCTCCGCCCGTCCAGGACCCGGAGTAGGTTATGTGCCGGAACAGTAAAAAATTAAAAAAATATGTTTCCTAGAAAAAAACGAGAGGGAAAAAAAGTGTGCCCATCCGCTGCAAGAGCCTGTCGCCGCTGACCCCCAAGGGGCTAGGCTCGATATGGCTGTCAGGGTTTTAGACCCAACAGCCGACGAGCCGACCCTCAAGTGTCGCGAAAAACTAAAAATCCTACAGTGGCAGGCCGAACTCCTCGCACCTCGAAGACACGATCGCAAGTGATATCTGTCTGCTACTGATCGAACGGAAACCTTGGGAAATGTTTTTATTTAAGAGTATATGTGACCGTGCCGTTACTAACGCCACCCGCTGCAGTGCCTGTCCGTGTCCAGCCAGTCTCTGAAGGACTAGACAGATCAAGTGCTACGACGTCTGGCGCTGACATTAGAAAAGCTGGGTCTCGGTGGGAAAAAATACGTAGCCATGATGGGAAATAGCTTGATGAAAACTATGACTAGATTAGTATCAACCAAAAATATAGGGCCACCAATACATTTAGAATAAAGAACTCCCATCCATGTAATATTAATTTTATCAGCTCCTGTCAATTTTCCTCTTTGAAAGTTACATTTTGGTGCAGAGTTTTTATTTTTATCTGTATTTGTTTACGGGTTATAAGTTTTACAAATATTCCTATAATAGACAAATGACTGCATTTTGCAGTATACCAAGGCGAACACCCGTAAAATTACTTTACATACGTTAGTGGAACTTGTTTAACAAACTGCATATGCACAGAGATATAATGATATGCAAAACTCTAATTGTTCGAAGATAATTACACACTTTTTATAAGTAACTGAAAGGAATTTAAAACCTATAGAAAAAATATAAAAATTTTATTGTATTCGTGCTGTGAACTGAGGTAGTGTTTTTGGATTTGGACTAGTTAGTTGCTGTATTTAAGAAAATACAGCTGCACTCGCCATATTTTTTCCTTCTTGTATAAATTATGTTTTGATTCAGATGAACGTAATACATTTAGGTAAAAACAGCTTATTGGCAAAACTATTACATGCCAAAATATCTTACTAAAAGTGACATGTTTGAGTTTGTAGCTATTGTATTTAATTTATTTTTATGTGAATTATAAGTGTCTTACACATTAGAGTAAATGTCTCCTACAGTCATACATTCACGCAGAAAATCCACCAAAACCTTGTTGTCATTGACGATCCCTAAAGAGTCCTTGCCATATGCTAAGGGCGTTTGTGGCACTGGGTAACGTCAGCTACCACCAGAACATCAGCTCTACAGGCTTCTGAACTGACCCCTAAGCCGGGAACACACGGCACCGGAAAACGACTAGCGCCCGTCATCGGGCATCCGGCGGGACCCATTTTGGCTTTGCATCGTGCCGGGCCCGGCACGTGCCCGTGTGTGCTGCCCAATGCCTCTCCATTTATCATCAACATTGGACGGGCCTGACCTGACCCGCGGAGCTTGCCGTGTGTTCCCGGCCTTAGTCGCACATTATACTTGGCGTTTGCTGTAAATGCTCCAGCATGCCCTGTCAGCTGTATATCACACCAGGATTGCATCAAGGTTTGAAACAATGCAGACATTGCTCGTGTGGACTGAAGTTACGTTTCCATAGTTGGCGGGAGTTCATAAGGGTGTTCAGTGAAGGATCGACACTGAAATCGCCTTTGAATATGTACGCCTAACTGCATGAGTGTGGCTTCTAGCATCACTGATCCTGCCCACACACTGCATGGCAGGCTCCATGATGTCGGGGGCTTTTGGTCTATCAGAATGGAACCATCGCCTGATATCCAGTACCACTGTAAACTAGCAATAAGTTATGCATGCCGTCATCGAGGATTGAGACAATATGTCACAGTAATAATTGGATAATCTACTATTGACCACCATGTTCCAGAATGCTGCAGGGTTAATAGTCATACTCATTAATGAGATATGATACCTACGACAAAACTCTCAGAAGGTTACTACATATTCACAGAGCTAAATAGTCACGTGGAAGATCTCCTGTTTGTTTCACTTGTGAAATATACAGTATGCAACAAACAGTTTTGGTTTATCACTGCTCAGTGGGTTTACTTTTCAACACATGTGTATTCCATTTCACCTGGAATAACACAATGGTTTAAAACCTACTTTGATCAGTGCATAAACGTTTCCATGTCCAATGACGCTGGTTACTAGATTCACAGTGAATGTTGATTTTTATAAATTCCAGAATTATTACACAACAAATAAAAAAATAAAATAATGAAGTTTTCAAAAGGAGTCGAAAAACATCGATTCAAGTGCATACGTAATATCGACAGCAAATATGCTAATATATTTGTTAAACTATTTGTTTCATATTTCCGGCATAAAATATAAGGAACGCTAATGAAGACATGTCTCACATTGTCTCTGTACGCAAAGTACGTAACTGTCGTATAGATGTTTCTCGTCTCGTGCAGCGGACGTGGTGTGATTTAAACTGTGGAATGTCAGCAGAAAAATTCACTTCGGTCGCCAACACAAGGTTTGCCCGTATTCATGTGCACTATTTTCACTATGCGTTCAAATCCAATTTGAAATTTTTAATGTTTTGAAAGTGGTGTTCTCGAATTTCCTGCACGTCGCGTCATTTCTTCAAGGAAGCGGACTTCAAGTTAGAGAAGTAGTTTCTGTAAAAAAAAAAACTCTTATTTCAAACACGCTGCAACTAACTTGTGTGGCGCGACAAGTGACACTTATACAATGTTTCAGCCAGACTCGTGATAACGACATCTAATAAACAGTGTCTGCTATCAGAAAGTGTATATTGACTCCCGGTCCGGCCATCCTTATTTCGGTTTTCCACGGTTTCCCCTAAATCACTCCAGGCAAATTCTGGGATGGGTCCCGAACGAAGGCCATGGCCAATTCCTTCCCAATCCTTACCCAATCTCTCTTACCTGTGCAACTTGCACCGTCTCTAATGACCTCGCTGTCGACAAGACGTTAATCCCAATTACCTACCTACCAACTGTTTTGACGCCATAACCTGGCCGTGATCTGGTGACCTTAGCAGTGGAACATAAGTGACTGTAATCACGGACCTAATTGTGGTTACAGTGATTTCGATAAACAGCAGAATTCCTGGATATGAGCACACCAATATACGAGGTCGTACCTTCTGAGCAAAACTTTTTTGTATGGATGCTACCCGTGGTTGTGATTAAATGAAGTAAATGTAGTGGGGCCGATAATGGAGTTCTGCCGAATTAAACTGTCACTGAGCTTGAAAAGTTTGGTTATATACTGTTAACGGTAAAGTGAGCACTTTTGAAGCCCTAGTTACTTTTTTATCCTTTCAGCCATTTCTTATCCTGTAAGTACACTTTAAAATAAATATTGCTATGTAAATAAAAAACACAGTGTGTATATTCCACCGCACTCGGAAATTAACGCCTAAGGATAAAATTAAATATATTTATTGACTATTATTCCAAATCAAAAGGATTTCAAAAATGCTCACTTTGCTGTGAACAGCCTTTACTTCATTTAAAAGCATTCACATAGTAGAACTAGCCAACGAAGAAGGTTTTTCCCTGAAGCATACTATTTAGCCTCGAAATTCTTGACATGTTTGATAATTTTGAAGGGTGCAAAATAAAGTAGAATATACATTTCTGCTTAAAAATAATATAAATTTGCCAATTGTCACCACAGGCCGTTTGGAGTTTTATTTCCTTATATCTAAATGATAACTGACCAGAGGCTAGATACAAAATTATACTCACATCGTTCTTCTCCGGGATGTATTTCGACATTACACCCCAAATTATTCCAAATCCTATGCCTCCGAGGATGGAAATCGGTCCTTGAAGAATTTGGTACACCAGAGACTCTGGAATGACAGGGAAAAAAGCTTAGACATTAAAAAATTAAAGTTTTTTATTATTAGTATTATTTTAAGCACCTATTGATTAACACTTTCACAATATCTTATACGTTTGTTACGTTTATTTACAGAAAAATAAATTTGATGCGTCAAAAGATTGTCAGTTTTTGTCTCAAAGTAAGATTTCATAGTCGTTTCTAAGAATGGGTCACGTATTAATAAAAATGGGAAATTAAAAAATGTACACAATAACACTACTGGCCAGGAATTTAGTCCAGTGACGTTCAAGTTTTACCTCATTTCTGTTTCCTCTGTGAACCCGACCGGATATTTTAAAGTTTTAATGAAATCAAATTTTTCTGCTATGGTCCATCCAATTTTCTTTCACACTTTTATGAAGCCCTGCTAAATATCTACTTCATGGATATTCTTCCGCCTTGTACAAACAAAGCTAAACCGAGTCTATAAAATTGCACCAGAAGGACAACGCGCCGCGTTCTTCCGCACTCAGTGTAATAATATTTTACATAAGGAACTATTTCTTGCTAGGCATTACCAAAACACCTATTTTTTACCGTTAATATTCATATTAGCTATAAACGAAATATTATAATTTATAAGTAAAATATAAATACAATTTCAATTTAACCAGACATGAGGCACTTTAATGTTAACGGCATATATAGGATGTTGAAATATCGCATGTCAATACTTCAGGGAAACATTCCTCACATCTGGAGGATGAATAATTGTCATATGAAAATAGGTCCGCAAACGCTCCGTTTCTTTGCTATAGCCCGTAATACATAACTTAAAGTGTATGGCTTACGGGCTGGATCATGTTACTGTGGAATGCCATCGTAGCTGTAATTGGCAACCCCATACCAGCCCCCGAGGAGGCCTGATTTGAATCCACTAGACTTATATTTGTGGGGACATTTCAAGGCGCTTGTGTATGCAACCTCAGAGGACGATGTGGACACCCTCCGTAAGCGAATTGCGGCGGGCTGTGAAACAATCAGGAATTTCCCAGGAATTCATCAACGCATCCGGGCGTCCGTACAACGGCTGGTTAATGTATATGTTCATGCTGATGGAGGCATTTTGAACATTTCCTTTAGTGGTGACGATAAGCTTTCACACATGTGTAACTAATTACTGTGCATTTCCTACTGTTCTAGGTGTAGTGTCGTAGTTTGAGGTGTCGTGTATCATGCGAACGAACGCTACGATGGCATTCCACAGTAACATGATCCAGCCCGCGGGCCATACACTGTACGTTATGTACTGCGGGCTATAGCGAAAAGCGAAGCATCCATGGACCTAAGTTCATAAAATATTTATTCATCCTCTAGATGTGAGAAGTATTCATTCGAAGTATTGACTTTCAATATTGCAACACTCTGTATAAAAGGGTAAATATATATATATATATATATAAATATAAAACGCTTGTGATATATGACATACGGTACTTGGGAAACAACCAAACATTTGACATATGGGGTGATTTTTCAAAGGTTTGCTTCAAAAATTCTTCAAACTTTTTAAAATCAAACCTTTGAAAAATCATCCCATTTGTGACGTGTTCAGTCGTTTCCTAAATATGCCATGCACTATAAACTTGTGGTAACAAAAAACTACGTTATTTTCTGTTAAAATGTGCTTTCATTTTATTTCATATATAAATCATTATATTTCATTTATAATTAATATGCATAAAACAGAGAGAAAACGAGTGTGTTGGTATAGAATATTCACGGTAAAATAAGCATTTTTGAAAGCCATGCTTAAGATCTACTCGTATACACGTTGGGTATTATTCCGCCTTATGTAAGATTAACATTGTCATGGCCTCATCACTTTGTTCATGCGTCGGTCAAGTGAAACTGTGAAACTATTAGAAAAGTAAATATTTTACAAATATGCTTATTTTTTCACTTCGATGCATTAAACAAAAGGGTAAAGAAATAATTTAAATTATGACAAATGGTTACATAACAGTTTTTTTATTCGACTTTAAGGTACGGAACTACTTCCCATCCATCGTTACCAACTTTACTGGGCGCATGTCACTCAGGGCGCTCGTTAAAATATATGCAGGTAGGGGCAGTGACTATTTCCTAAGGTATATTTCAAAAGTGCTCACTTTATCGTGAACAGCTTTTAGGTAAAGTTATTAGCAAAGAAGCAAGTTATTCAAAGAAGCAGGGAAAAGGGAACGAATAGGTTGTAGCCTGCAGTAAGGAGGCATAGCATTCGTCTGGAGTGATTTAGGGAAAGTATGGGAAACTAGAATCAGGAGGACCGAACCTGGATTTGAACTCAGGAATGAAAATGGTCCCGTGTTTAAACGTTGCAATTAAAAAGTTACGTAAATAATTGTGAATATTAAAATTCTATCATTTGTTTGTGTATTTAATTAATATAAGAGTAAGATTAGTAGATTTTTTTCACTATTTACTTTTATTTAAAAAATGTACAGTTAGACTGGACCGACGCATGGAGAAAGTGATTAGAGCCATGGTTGGTAGTGTTAGTTTTAGATATGGTGGAATGAGTGAGTGAAGAGATTTGGGCGGCTCTTAAGAGCGAGGTCTTGAGAGCCGATGAGGGGAGTCGAAGTGAATATGGAGCGGCGTCGTAATGGAGGGCGGGGGAAACGGGAGATCAACGAGAAAACTCGCCGACCAACGGCATCGTGCGGTACGATTCTCACTTGCGAAAATCCGGTGACCTGACCGGGGATTGAGCCCGGTTCGCCTTGGTGGGAGAGGCGAGCGTGCTAATCGCTCAGCCACCGGGGTCCCAGATATTGGCGGAAGAATACACAGTTTGCGTACAAGCAGGGCTTCCAGAAGTTCTCGGTTCACCGCGAGCAGTCTGTACGAAGTCTAAAGCCTAGTACACACGGGCATCTTTCTTGTACGAGAAAGTGAGCACGTTCCTGTACACCCTGACTTGCATCGTGTGAACGGCCGCCAAGTATGCTAGTTACTAACACACAAGAGATTGTATACTAGCTAGTGCCATATAGGGACGATCCTATTTTCCACCATCTTTCTCGTACAAGCCGAATATAAACAAAACATATATTTTATTGATGCTGGCAATAAACATATATATTAAGGTTTTTAATACGATAAAATGTTAAATAGGCCCACTATCGTAAATAATTCTGTATGTGATTTGAAAAAAAAAACAGAGGTTTTTTTTTTTTTTTTTCTGTGGTTGATCTTACATTTTCTGCATTTGTATATATTTAGTGCTCGAAATGTGTCTGATTCTTTCTTATGGAAGATGCTATTGATATTACACAAATTACCAACACAACCCTAAGGCTTGCTTCCAAACCATACATGGTTGTCATCAACCATCCATTTCCTTGCTCACCGGCTAGTGCCGTGTGTACGGATCACACAATTCCGTGCATACTAGCTAGTAGGCACTTTAGTGTCCAATTTCTTGTTGGCCCTTATTTTCACTTTCCTGTACAAGAAAGATAGCCGTGTGTACTAGGTTTAAGGGAGAAGTATCCTTGCTATCTTGGATTCACGTATTTTCCTCATTAACTTAATTTTCGGAGTCCATATTTAAAAACCAAGCTAGTCATGACATAGGGGACATTTTAACAGTTATTTCTAAATCCCTCTTATTTTTCTTACATAACTAGACACATCTGTAACCGTAATCAAGCATTATCTAGTTATTTAATAGGTTCAGTCCCACGAGGGGAAAATTCAGGTACGTTCGAAACCTTACAAATGAAAAATTCGTCCATGTCATGTCTAGCTTTGATTTTTTTTTAAATTTCTGGTCATACATCATCATCGCGAAGATTTGTAATAAAATTGGAGGATGGAGAGGGCACTGCCCCCTTTTAACGCGCAGGTCGCCGAGCCCGCGAGTGTTCCAGGCGCCCACTCGTGGGACGTGGCTAGCGAGAGGTAAAGAGCCGCCAACCTGAAGTGAACATGATGGAGTGGATGATGCCGAAAGCGGCGACCGAAGTCGCGTCGTCGATGCCGGACACGGCTATGATGAGTGTCGGTATGCCCTTGGACACTCCGTAGCCCTTGCCCCTCAGCCGGCACAGGCTTGGCACAACCACGGCCGGCGACACCGCTGCGATGATGGACCTGAAACACGCCAACTACTTGCAGCCCAGCTCGCGTCGCTCGATTACCTTCCTCTCGCGTGAACACAGTGGTGCAACTACAGCACGCTTCGCGTTCTTTACGAATGCAATGAAACACTAGCTACACACATTTGTAACACCGCCGTTTTACATCACTGGGACGCTACTCCCTCTGCGCGGGGGTAGATCGGTCCCTTGTGAGGAACCTTGGCCACCCAGTTGGTTGTCAGTTAGCTTGCGGAGGCGAGGAGAAGCTAACCCCCTCCCCCCTCCGCACACATCAAACATATTTTATGCTGCAAAGCTAGCATTCTTGTACACATTTGTAACATTATATAACATATTTAATTAAAATATTATGTATCTTTATATACCAGGATGAATTTATACATTGAGTCTCGTGTTATTGACTCCACTACCTTTCTTTTTGTCGTTCTATCATATTACTAAACCCCTGTTTCTTTTTCTTTCCATATAAGTACAACATTGTAATGAACAAATAAATGAGCCTATAAATCGCATCGCTTCGTCTGCTGGCAGGCTTGCACACTGAGACCCATCTAGCGCCACAATTTTGAACTCTGTGCTGAAGAAGAAAGGCAGAAATCTTATTTGCACGTGGAATTCAACAGCAGCCATGTTTTGTCTACATTCTTAATGTGCTTATAAAATATTTTTAATTAAGAGCAACTTTTTACACTCTCTGAAATTTTGTAGAGTAAATAATCCCTTAAACAATACATATGCAGATAGAATCAATTTTAAAAAACTATTTCCTGCATATAATACTATTTTATTATTTTCCATTTTTTTCCGTAGAAATTTTTAGCACTAGGGCACAGACTTTGGCACTTTGGCATTAGTTGCGCCTATTCGTGAACATCACGCGTTAGTGTTACACAGCGGAGATATTTGGGCGGCTCTTAACAGCGAGGTCTTGAGAGCCGATGAGGGTGATTGAAGTGAGTATGGAGCGGCGCCGAAATGAAGAGGGGCGAGGGAAACGGGAGATCCCCGAAAAAACCTGCCGACCAACGGCATCGTCCGGCACGATTCCCACGTGCGGAAATCCAGTGACCTGGCCGGGGATTGAACCCGGTTCGCCTTGGTGGGAGGCGAGCGTGCTAACCGCTCAGTCACCGTGGCCCGAATTCCTACAAATGATACAAACTTTTATGTCATGGTTTGGGCTACTCCTAACCTCGTGGTCTTGAGACCCAAGAGCTGCACGTATTTCTTTGGAAACTCATTTATTGCCTTTAATTCGACAATATAGCTTGAGATGTTGTTTGCATTTTTTGTGACAATTAATACAGCAACTACACAATACAACCACAAGTGGTGGTGGTGGTGGTCGTTGTGTTGTGTAGTTTCTCTGGTGTCATCTGACTACATTCTTGTTCGGAAACATACTCTATGTATGTTACATTTTCTTTGTGTTGCGACGTTTTGTCATTTGTTCTCCGACTTGATCCCTTCTTTGAATTGTATGTGCGTTACATTTTTGTCGACAACAGCCATCTCAGGCTCGTTCAGTCATATTAAATTTATTTATATTTCTAATCGGTATTAGTTTATTTTATTAGGTAGGTTTTCTGAAGCCACATGTAAGTGTTTGCAGTGGGTGCGTTGATTATTATTCAAACAATCAATTACCTCTTTCGTATTAATCTTTCTAAAAACACGTATATGTAGGATATTGAAATACTGCCTGTGCAGAGCCCTTTCAGCGAGAAATATTTTGTTTATGGTATTTTTTTTTCAACTTCGAAAATACTGAACTCATATTCCGAGCTCTTTGAAAAGAGTACTCTGGTAAAATCAATCAAAGGTATATTAGTTATCCGTAAAGTCTTATTGTAAGCTGTGGGGTTGTCTTGGGAATTTCGAACGAAACAGACATAATTCTTTTTTAATGAAAACGTATCATGCAGCTATTATCAAGTAATTGATTTTAAAATTTTTGCCTAACCATTGTATTTTTTTAAATTTTGTTTGAAGATCTCTATTTAATTATTTTTATACCATATCATGTTTTACTATCAAAAGAACATACTTCAGTGATAGGTTTGTCAAAGTTTCTCATTATAATGTGGATTATCTTGTTACCGATTGTAATCGCATTATTGTTCTTTAAATATGTTTTCTTTTATTTCGTTTTTATTATAGTCGTTGTACAGTCTTCCGTACCTGCTTGGAGTTGGATTATGAACGACGAGAATACAATATCGAATTAACTTTTATATTCGCTTCATATATTAGCATGATTCTTGGTGGATATAAGTGGCAAATTAACAGTATAATACAGAAATTAGATGAACTATATATTATTAACTCAAGTTTTGGGAGGAATTATTTCCATAACCTCTACCGGTGTTTGGACATGTTTAAAACACCCTGTCAAACCGACGGAAGATAAATAAATAAGGTCTATAAATCCAATGTACGATGTACATTATATCGAATATGCTCTTAGATCACGGAATTCACACGAAAAGTAGAACAATCGCAGATTATGCCCGCAATTATAGTGTGATTAGAAGTAGCTCCTCACTAAACTATGCTTCTGAGGACAAGTAGACTTTAGACACATACACGACTTTTTTTTTCTGGTGTCTCGCAGTGGAGACGTCTTTAAGAACTCTAACAAAAAGGTAACAAGGCCCTAATCCATACTAGAGGGTCTTCTTTCGAGCAGACTGGGTGAAGTTTTTGATGGTTAAGATGTGTGTTCATTGTTATGGTTATTTCAATTGTATCGTGGTATTTGGAAGGAAACTGGTGTGTTCATACCTATGCCAATACATGGCATGGTTGAATTTCTTTTTATAGGCTGTTCACGTTAACCCAAGCACATTTGAAAGCCACGGGTAAGATCTACTTGTGTAAATATTGTGTGTGATATAACTACTGTATATCTAAAATTAACATTGCAATAGGAAGAATTAATCACTTTGGTTTTACGTCGGACAAGTGGAAATATGAGATTATTAGAAAAGTAAACATTTAAAAAAATTGCTAATCTTTGCACTTATATGCATAAAAACGTAAAGAGAAATTAATAATTTCAGTATTCAAAACGTAAGCCTAATACTTCTCATTCAACGTTAAGACATCGTCGTTACCGACATTAATTGGCGCATGTCAGTAGTGCCAGTTGAAATACGCGCAGGTAACGATAGTGACATTTTTCAAATGTTGATTTAAAAAATGCTCAATTAACCACAAACAGCCTATAACAATGTTTCCTAATTTCATTTACGTGTTCATTTCCTACATGTTACTTGAACAATTTGTTACAGTTGCGGCAAGTGTCTGTGGTGAGAAGAACGTATCGGGATTCCTGCGCGATTTTCTTTTGATGTTGACTGTCTAATGTTTGCAGTAGGGACGAAACATCGACCCTAGTAAATCGATGTTCGGCATCGGTGTCACATAGACTGAAAACGACTGATGGACGATAAACGTCTACAAAACAAATATCGATAGAAAAAAAAACCGAACATCGAAGCCTCCCCTCAACCATCGATGATTCGAAAATATCGGACATCCATGGCGATAGTTTTTATCACAAATGAAATAATTATTTAATTGGGTACTAGCGATTAAACATCGACACTAACCCATCGATGTTTGGCATCGATGTCACATAGATTGAAAACCTTCGATGGTCGATAAACATCGACCAAAAAACATCGATGATAAAAATCTGAACACAGAACAGTTACAGTTGCTGTGTGCGTACTTTGTGTTCCAAGGATGTGTAAGCACTAGATACAACTGATAATAATAGGCGTGTGGGGAAAGAATTGAGCAGTCGCTCAGGCCTAATCGCACAGTGAATGCAAGGTTACCACAACTCAAAATATCTTATATACAATATAAATAAACTTATAGGCTGTGCATAATCTAATGAGCACTTTTAAAGTCCTAGTTTCATTTTTCCCTTCAACCATTTTTTTATACTTTTGCCGCCTATTCAAATAAATATTACCACGTACGTTATAAACAAAGTGTGTATATGCCTCCTCACTCGAAAGTTAACATCCAAGGCTAAAATAAAATACATTTACTGACTACTATTCCAAATGAAAGGACTTTCAAAAGTGCTATGTCAGCAAGAGAAATTGAAATATTAAAACTCTGGTAATATATAACAGCCCCTCACTCAATACTTTAAAATCACGTGTACATACATGTAAATATGAAATGATAATGTCTGCGTTTTAAATCTCTTTTTGAAATGCAGCACCCACACATTTGCCATAGTTCCAGTAAAATCAGAATATAAGCGACAATATTCCACTATCTAGTGATGACAGATATTTTCTTCAAACAAGCACGTAACACAAGTCTCTCTAGCCACGACATCTAGCAGAGTGTAATAAGAGAATGCACATTCAGGCTTTACAGTACTGGTAGATAAATATATCCATCCTCAAACAATCTATTCCACCTTTTACTAACCGTACATCACTTGTCATATAGTGACACAAACAGTAAACTTCTTAAATTATCATCCCATCTACGTTAGCAGAATAACTAAAGTCACAACTTACGTTAAAAATTCTAAAATGGTTTATTGATTATTTCTTCCCGCACAAAAACTTTCAAGTTGCTATCGTCCAGCATTTAATATGTGTATTTACTCATGTGTCCTTTTCCACTTGCGCGCTCTATTATGTTTATTTCTAACTTACTTCTGATCGGCTGTCAATATCTAAAAAAAATTAATACAGCGGGGAATTTGTAAGAATTTGATGAATTTCGAGAAGCTGTCTTTTATAGTATTCTGTCGGGGAAAAAAATAAAATCGTTAAATATTTTGATAAGCCCAAAATGGCGGGAGCTGATTACATTCAAAGTGTATCTCTAGCGAACAATAAATCTTGTATGATAAAGGAAATGTAATAGGATATAGTAGTTCTCATTTCATGAGTTTACTTGAATAAAGCTCAATATGTCGGTTGTTTTCTTTCCACTGTCATTCGTAAACACCTTGTTGACCTGTCTGTATATAAATGCAGTCACGAATCTTACGAAATACCGTCTTGGTTACATTTTGAATTGCACAACACCATTTCGCCTCATAAATACTGCACAAAGTTGCAGAATTAAGGCCCCTGGTCAGAAATAAGAAGGGTGCAAGCACATATGTCCTAGGGAGAGGTAAAGGAGTTCTGGACCCCTCCAAGGCGTAAAAATACTTCCAGGAACCTCAACATAGAACATCTCACCTATCTCTGGAACTGTTTGAAGCTCTTTTCTATGAACCTCAACACAGAACATTTCGCCTTTTCCTGGGACTGTTCGACGCTCTCTTTCTGAAACTTTACCATAGATTGTATTATGTTCCCTTGGCATTTCCGACGATGAGACAGCTTACAGTATAAGACTAAAATTAGCTACACTTGAAAAGATGCCACAAGAAGTTTCGTAAAAAAATTTGCATCCAGTAGACTCAAGACTGTTGTGTATTTCTCCAGTGTCCTTAGTAATGAAAGCTAAAGCAGGACGACGAATAGGTAAACCACCACATTTAGCTGGACCTCTTACCTCTGCTGAAAAAGTACCAGTGTTAATGGAGAAGAAAAGAATACAAAAGGAAGATCAAATAAGGTAATTGAAAAAAAGAGAATAAAAAATATAAACCAGAAAAAATGAGATAAAAAAACAGCAAAATTTGACAGCAGCAAAACACATCATGCAAGAGGAGAGGAAAATTAATGAAAGTGAGGAAGCTCTGCCAGAAGAACGGAACGAAATTAATTATATTGGTTGAAGAGAAGATTATAACGAAACAACATAATGAAACGAGTGGTTTCAGTAAGTGTCATGTCATCGTTGGCCTCACGCAGGGTGCATCCGATATGAAAATGTGTGTCATCAATGAATTTATAAAAAATAACTAACAGGAAGGCATATAAGAATAGTGAATATTTATATTTATTACCACGCAATTGTTAAATAGGTTTATTTTGATTTATTGCAAACTGTATTTTGTATTATAGTTATCATTTTCACCAAAAAAAAATTTGTTACTTAAAAAAATCAATATTTGTTCTAGAAGATTATTGAGGCTTTTGCACTGTTCAGTGCAAAAGTTTCCTGTAATAATATTTGTTTAAAATGTGAACTTTTTCTTTTGGGGAGCCGTTAATGTGTTTTAAGGGCGTGTGATTCCTGGCTCATCTATCCCATACCACGTGGACCATCTCACCCACAGTACTCGGGAATAGATGGACTGCGCGTATTTTTCTTAAAAGGGTCTTAAATGTTCAGGTTAGCCCTAAGCGTGTCAACAAACGCAAAGGAAATATTACTGAACTTCATATGCATAATTTAATTTTTTTGTTTAGTATAAAATTTCTATAACTGAATTGTAATTTAGACAAACTATAAGTATTAAAAAGACCAATGATTAGAAAAATATTAGGTTTACTAAAAAATACAGAAGGCTGGAAATTGAAAAGTAGTTATGAAATATATCAGAATGTAGAAAATATAACCGAAACAATGAGAAAAAGAAAACTGATATTTTTGTACGTTTGTACACAATGGGTAAAAATAGGTTAACAAAACGGGTCTTCAAATATCTATGGCAAAAATGTCAACAACAAGTTCGATTCAAGAAGTCAAGAAAGACTTAGAAAGAAACAAAATGAAATCAGAAGAAGCTACAGACAGAAAAGTTTTTTAATAAAGAAGTGTGAAAAATCGAAGGATTCCAGATTCGGAAAAAAAAAAAACAGTCTGAAAATGGCCCGGAGAAAGAAAAAAATTAATACATTGAAAATATGAAAGAACAGAATAAATGATAAGGAAATGAAAATGACATGTGGTACCCAGATGGCTTAACGAAAATAATAATAATAAAATTTAAGAAATGTTCAAAAATAAAATAATAGTGATCCATCTCTCCCGGAACTACCCTGCATAGATGTGTTGTGAAAGTGTATCTTGAAAGTGCAAAGTCCACATATATTCTATGTCAGATTGTGATGTAGAACTAATCTGGATATATTTAGACAAAACATGTATGTGCAATGGATGGCGTGTGTTTACTGGGTGTTTGTAGGGGTGGGGAATGGAAGGGGAAGGGTTACTCACCCGAGCAGCAGCCCCCACAACAAGGGCAGATCGAGCAGGAAGTAGCCAATGAGGGCGACTACGCCGCACTCGATGAACCACGGCACGAGGCCGATCTTGAGCACGGTGACCCACAGCTTCTTGAGCGCCATGGGGTCCAAGTCGAGCCCCGCCCGGGTCAAGATGATCACCAGCGCTATCCTCCTGCAAGAACACGTCGCCAAAAATCCTCAGTCTCTAACACACTTCAACTACATGCCTTTGTTGCGATAGTGTGAACAGGCCTTAATTCGACGGCATGCCTGAACATGCCATCACTTCTGAGCGGTATTCTGGACAGCCAGTTGCCGCAATCGGGACTCGCATTGCCCAAACCGCGGTAAGCAGGAATCTCCTCTACCAGCCAGGGAGTCAGGCCATGTTGCACTATGCCACGCCGGTATGAGGGCAATGCAGAGTGACGGAAGAGGTCTTATCTCCATGTGACGCAGGCAGAGATGGAAGTCCCAAGAAGTCTGCAGTGCCGACCGCAATAACTATTCAAACTTCATCAGCCTTCGGGTGCTTCTCAAGGTGGGACAATTGCAATACTGGTGGATTGCAATTGTGGATGTAGTTAACTTTACAATGCTTCCCCCGACATTATAGTATTATATGTAATCTCCAGATGTTTTATTATATACCCATATTGTAACTTATAGTGCCTTATACTTATTTACTCCTACCATCACGAGATCCCCCCAACCTTAACAATAGGTACAGTTTTAGTACAATTTAAATAAAGTATAGCTCCTTACCGTTCCGCCCTGGCAGGTCCGTGTACATGATTTTAAAATGGGAGGTGGTGTTCCCGTAGGGACAAAGCTATATCGACTTTGTCTTCATTTTTACAGTGAACATAAATTTCTGGTACAGCGCATTTACCAAAAATATTCAAGAGGAAACGAAATACTATCACTCTGTAAAGAATAACTAAAACTGAAACTGTCACAGACTGTTTGTAATTATTTAAAGTCTGTTTGGTTTTATTTTAAATCTTGCAACTTCATGGGAGGGTTTTAACCCTCAAAACCCCATAAGTTGCACATGGTTCTGCACCATATAAACACTATGGTTTATTTTACATTTCGCTACCCACACTCCTGCAATAAAGATATTATAATTGAGAGGTTTTTGTCGGTGCTTAAGAGCGCTGGTCGCAAACAATATTGAGATTTTACATCTGTAATAAATGTTATTCAAATTGTTTAAATCATTAAAATTACTATTTTCTTGCATAAAAATTTTTTAAGCCTTATTATTTTCATTTTGACATTCAAAGCCACAATTTAGGTTTTTTCAGAACTTACAAATAAGAAAAACCAACTGACTGCTGTGATGTGGTAATACACATTGCTATGAGTAATTTCAAGGATTTGATTTTAAATCACTCAATTCATTGTTTTCAATACTTTTAAAATTGCCCAAAATCCGAACATTTTTACATATTTCTGAGCTATGACAATTTGGTTAATGTTTTCGTTTATTTTATTTCTAGATCCTAAAATCACTAAACTTTAAACTACGTGATAAAAAATTATATATTTGAGGAAAGAATACTTAAAGTAATGTCTACAAGCTGAACGATATTTCGTGCAAATATGAATGTAATTTATATTTTTGTTGACCAGAACGTCGCGGTATTGAGCACCAGTGATGGTGAATTCGGGGTGAAGATAGAGCAGCAGCAGAATGCAAGGGCGGGGGAAACGGGAGCACCACGAGAAAACACTCCTTCCAACGGCAACTTCCACCACGTCTCCCACATGCTTAAATCCGTGCTGCCTCGCCGGGAATCAAACCCTGTTCACCTTAGTGGCAGACAGCGACGTTTATTCCATAGACGCAAGGTAAGCATTGCTTACCCTATACATGTTGGAACTGTTTGACCCTATATAGTTTTCGCCTTAACTTTAAATTTAAATACATTTAAATCTGAGTTACCAGTTTCCGATCCGAAAAACAGAGTTTTCGTAACTCCCGTACCGTACACGCATAGTGCTGCTATCTAGTATTTATTTCCACA
Organism: Dryococelus australis; assembly: GCA_029891345.1. Taxonomy (NCBI): domain Eukaryota; kingdom Metazoa; phylum Arthropoda; class Insecta; order Phasmatodea; family Phasmatidae; genus Dryococelus; species Dryococelus australis. The sequence goes on along the minus strand of CM057006.1, from coordinate 71,657,114 downwards.
AACGGGGGCGACTAGCGATGGATCGAACTCGCAAGCGAGTTACCCTGCCCCGTTCCTTCGGCAGGGTAAGCAGTCGTTCTGTTTGCGTCCTCCAGCCCCCATTTGCCGTGGAAAGTGGATGAAAGTGTTCGTGAGAGTGGGAGTTTTCTTATAAAATGTCATATGCACTCTAAATAATATCCAGTTTAATTATTATTACATTAATTTCGTTTCCGTTTTCAAAAGTAATGTTAGGTACTATAGAACAGTAAATACATGTCGACGGTAAGCAAAGTTGGGAGTTGCGTTTTTTAGTAGAAACAGAAAATATAACAACAGGCCGGCACTAGCAAATGTTATATAAAACACTCAAATATGTGGGGCTATTATATTGCTTACCTGCAAAAAAAACTCACTACAAGCCACTGGTGCCAGACGAATAGTGTCACTTGTAATACATATAAATCCTAATTATATAGGATGTTAAAACTCTTGCGGAAGGCCGTAAGTCAATTGATGTTAGATCACATCTGATTAACCACATCCCTACAGTTAAGTTATTAACATTGCTAGAGACTTTAAAACACTTGCGATAGGCCATGTAGCACAAGCGGTTACGTTACATTTAGCCAGCTGCACTCCATTAAATAAGACATCTACCACACGTGATGATGCAGTGGTAACAAACTCACTGACCTTGCATGCGGAACACAATCTTTCGATCCCGATTCTCGCCATCTTGGTTTGGGTTTCTCATAATTTTCTGGAAATTGCTCCAGGTGAATTTCGAGAAGGTGTTTTGCTTCCTTCTCCGTTCCTGGGGGTCAGAGTACGTGTTTCCGTATCGACTGGTTAATATGGAACGTTGTACTTAAATTGTATCACATACAGTTTTTGGGGAAACGGAAGGATTCTGAGAAACTCACTGGCAAACAGCAATATCCATCACATTTCCCACATGCAAGACTCCAGTAATCGAGGCTGTACCCACCAGTGCTCATCATACCTGAAGTTTATCATGAAATGACATACACATTTGGAGGAGAATGAAGTATACTTACTCCTAGAAACCATACTGGCAAACTGCAACATTCATCCGTTTTCTCACATGCAAGACTCCGGTAATCGAGGTGGTACCCATTAGTGCCCATCATACCTTAAGTGTATCATGAAATAACATACAGATATGGAGAAGACTGAAGGAGCCTTATATCCAAGAAACCCTAGTGGCAAACAGCAACATCCATCACGTTTCCCACATGCAAGACTCCAGTAATCGAGGTGGTACACATCACTGCCCATTATAACTAAAGGGTATCATGGAATGACCTACAGTTTTGGAGGAGATTGGAGAAGGCCTATTCCTAGAAACTCCACTGGAGAACGGGAATGCCTGTCGTGTTTCTCACACGCGATAATCCGGGAATAGAGTTCTTAGGCTAGAAAGAGAGAGGTAGAAAGAGAGAGAGAGAGAGAGAGAGAGAGAGAGAGAGCTCACCTGAGTACGGACACGAACTCCTTGTAGTCGCTGTCGATGTGTACGAAGCCGACGTTCTGGAAGAGGATGCCGACGACGAGCATGCCGACGAGGGCGGGCACGTTGACGAGGGAGAAGAGCCAGCCGCCGAAGTGGGCGGCGATGCAGAGGGCGGCGAGGCTGAAGAGCTGGCCCCCTGGGGCGGCGGTGTGCCCCAGCACGGCGAAGACGACCCCCCAGCACAGCAGGCCGACGAGGAAGAGCGCGAGGACGCGCGCGAACTGCCGGTACGTGGGGCAGAAGGGCGCGGGGCAGATGCGCTCCCACATCGGCGGCTCCCACGACGGCACGCCCCCGGAGTCCGCCTGCCGGCACTTCTTGCACAGCACGAACCACCACGGCCTGCACCACACACCAGGTCATGCCAGCTCAACACTACAGCTTGTCCACGGTAAGGCAAGCACTTTTCTAAATCATCGGCTCTCAAGACCTCTATGTTAAGAGCCGCCCAAATCTCTTCACTCACTCACTCACTTTTAAAATCAACCATTCATAGTAAAGAACTCACAAAAAGTTTGGAATATACATACAGAATGGCCAACCTCCTGCGGCGCAGTTGGTTGGTGCACCGCCGGTCTGGGATGCGGGAGGTTTTGGGTTCGAATCCCAGGTAAGGCAATGATGTTAGTTCAAAGAAGTCATAAGTTAATTTGTATGCCCTCCCCTGATAAGCCTTCGGGCATAACACTGGGGATGTTAATAAGCCCTTGCCAATCCAATACATACAGAATGCAAAGTAATATGGAATATACTTAAAGAAGGCATAGTGATGGAACCACCAATGGTACCGGTACAGAGTGCGAAATTAGAAGTGTTTGTATCAAACAAACAGTTTTCCAATAGCACAGACAAACAAACAGGAAAGAAAAACAGACGTAACTTAATGACGTCTCTGACTAGGGAGTGTTTCTTTCTTCCCACTGCAGCTTAGTACCGTGTATGGCCTCTATATGCATTGTATAGTTCCCAAACACACCGTGGTATGCTTATAATCCGTTTGTTAATGTCATCTTTCGGACAAAGGTCCCGTTCCATCTGGGCAGCTCTTGTGAGGTCTGGAAGTGTTTCTGGAAATTGCGGATGATTATAAACTTCTGTTTTCATCTTGTCCGAGGCACGTTTAATGTGTCAGTGCGCTCTCTGTTGATCTCACCAGACCTACCTAACCCCTGCAACCCACACTGCCATATCTTACAATATTCCTAACTTTTTGGGGAATGTTTATTGCTGGCTTTAAGAGGGTGGTGTACATTCCATTTTAGATTTTCTTACAAATCTTCCTAACGAAAGTTTATTACCAGACATAAGTAATCAAAGGTAGACTTGACATAGAGGACTACTTAACGAATTTTTGGAGATTTTTACGGTTTCAATTTGACCTGTATTTTTCCACATTGGATTGAAATTATTTCGATAATTATGTAATATCTCATTACTGTTACAGATGTGAAACTAATCGTGTAAGAAAAATAAGTTGGATTTTCAAATAAGTGTAAAGATGTTCCCTATGTCATGACTAGATTGGTTTTTAAATATTTACTCCGAAATTTAAGTTATCGAGGAAAATATGTAAATCCAAGATGACAAGGATACTTCCCTCCTAAGGCCTCTGCCTACCTGACACTAGAACTGCAGTGCAGTGTGCTTGAAATACACGTTTTTCCATGAAACAATTAAATGTGTGTCCAACGTGCTGTTCTACGAAAAGAACACACACTTCGTACGAAGGCTGTCGAGTACTTTCAAAATGTCACCCACTTTATAAAAGCCATTTCAGAGTACTGCAAAACAGCTAAAAATTGATTTTTCGAAGCACTATAGCTCAAACTATACACAAAAACACTTAAGGGCCCTGTGCTGATCCTTCCTACAGGCATTTCACCAATAAAATAATAGTTCCGCCTCTGAAAGTCCCATAGGTAGATGCAGTGCGACTAGAACACCACACGACAGTTCAAAGCCTTGCGCTTAGCGGCGATGGCGCCCTTGATGGGCGTGGCAGTGTCGCCCTTAACGCTCCTGTGAATCTCAGTCTCAAACACGGAAGAAAGCTCTTGGTAGGTGAGAGCCTTAACTATTTATTATTCTACAGTAGACACTGGTGTGCTGGCTCCTTGGGGCGAACAATTAAAAAACATTCCTAAGACCAGGCATTGTTTTTTCGAGTGTAATGTTCAAATTTATAGTCACTAAAGTTAGTAGCTTTTTTTTTTTTCCTTAATAGTCCCACAATTCTACTTGGCTGTTGTTTGAAAAAAGTTATCAGGCCCATGTCAATGTTAAATTTTCAAATGATGGAAGGATACAGAATGGGCAGGTATTTCGAAAGCACTCGCTTTACCGTGAACAACTTGCAACTACAGTGAACCTTCCCGTCACAGTACATCCTGTATCTGGTGTGTTACACAGGAAGAGGCTGTGTTGATCTGCACTGTACACGGTGAGAACAGCATTAAATTACGGACTTTACCTGCATGTCGCATACATCAACCATCTTTGCGACTTTGTTCCGTAATCTCGTATAGAACTTCTGCCAATGACATCAACTGCAAACACATATTTACATGTCACTGGCACCTTTACAGCTCTGAACAAAAAAAAATGCTCTTCGCAATGCCTAAAATTATGGTATATTTCTCTGTGGCTGAAAGGGTTGATACCAAAAGCCTCCAACATGCTCCTCTCCCTTGCTTAACGCCATTGCTTATGCATCTCGCATTGTTCAAAGCAGGGCTACAGCCCATAAACTGTCACCTTTTTCAAAAAGGCCGGTCAGTTTCTTTTTTTTTCACCTGTTCAACAGAGCGAAATTTTATTCTTTTCAATGCTCTCCGATTTATAAAACAGGTAGAAGTCACGCAGTGTTAGATCTGGCAAATATGGAGGATGCTCGGAACATAAGGAGGTGTTCGTCTTCTAGAAACCGCTTCACAGAGAGCGCTTTGTGAGCAGGTATATGGCATTTATACACAATATATGATTCCAACAATCGTATCATTTATTCCTCACTCGATCTTCAGACTCAATCAGGAACTCAGTTAAAAACTAAATTTTAAATTCACACGCTACTCTGTTTTCAGGCTAACCATGATCCTAGCTAGATCATAAAACACTTCTGTTTATCTTCAACCAAAGGCCCGAAGCAGGCTAAACCACAAAAAAAAAAGAAGAATGCCAAGGGTTTTTTTGCCCAGGGTGCATAAAGGATACTTACGTGTGCAGCCTCAGGGGTGTCCAGTCCCGTTACCTAATGCTTACACCTCAAATTGCTCTCTAAGCCACATGATTTCAACTCATTTTATTCATCATGAAATATTAGTACATTTCCTATTTCCTCTTAATGAGCTTTAGTGCAAACATACCTCATTCAAATTTATGTTGCCATACACACTCAATGCCATAAAAGTAGTTGCAACAATAAATAATTAAAAACAAGTTGCGAAATTCGGTACTCGGCGCCATCACTAATAAGGGGCGTTTTTACCACTTGAAACCCTGGTAATGTGAATTTTCGTAGTACGAACCTGTGTGCAGTTTTATCAGCGTGCATGTGGCGTGAACGTTAGTGAGTAGTTAGAATTCCTCGGCAATGCATACGACACAGGTGGGAACAACGTAGAGGGCATGAGTGAGTGCGGATCGCTGGATCACAGGAGACAGGGTGATCATTCTGTTGAAATGATTATCATCTTCGCCATCGCGACCGAACCTCGCTGAGAGCAATTGGAACAAAACAAAAGACATACTTGCCAGGGACACCATGGGAGACCCAAAATTACAACCAGAAGAGAGGAAGTTATTATCTTCCGACAGACGCAAATTCCACTGAAGGTGTCTCTTTTCACCTTCCAAAGAAAAGTAGAAACATCACTATCGATCACTGTTCCCACCGACATTGCTACGAGAGGTGACTTGCAGAAGAATAGAAACATCACTATCGATCACTGTTCCCACCGACAATGCTACGAGAGGTGACTTGCAGAAAAGTAGAAACATCACTATAGATCACTGTTCCCACCGGCATTGCTACGAGAGGTGACTTGCAGAAAAGTAGAAACATCACTATCGATCACTGTTCCCACCGACATTGCTACGAGAGGTGCCTTGCAGAAAAGTAGAAACATCACTATCGATCACTGTTCCCACCGGCATTGCTACGAGAGGTGACTTGCAGAAAAGTAGAAACATCACTATCGATCACTGTTCCCACCGACAATGCTACGAGAGGTGACTTGCAGAAAAGTAGAAACATCACTATCGATCACTGTTCCCACCGGCATTGCTACGAGAGGTGACTTGCAGAAAAGTAGAAACATCACTATCGATCACTGTTCCCACCGGCATTGCTACGAGAGGTGACTTGCAGAAAAGTAGAAACATCACTATCGATCACTGTTCCCACCGACATTGCTACGAGAGGTGACTTGCAGAAAAGTAGCAACATCACTATCGATCACTGTTCCCACCGACATTGCTACGAGAGGTGACTTGCAGAAGAATATTTGAATTCCCAGCGTCAATTACGCCTACTTCTCTACAATGGCGACTCTGGTTCAACATTTTGTCGTAATAGAATTGCACAGGTGACTGAAAAAATTGTAATTCGCAAATCCAGAATATTGTGGACATGGATGAGTGACTGCAGTACTCGAATACGAAGGGACGTTGGATTGTGCAGAAATCCGAACTTAAATGGTGTTGAGCGACATACTGCCAGAACTGCAGCAGCGTCATGCAATCTCTTATGGTTCTCGGTCTTCCCTGGTAAAGACTGTTCACAATAAAGTGAGCACTTTTGAAATCAACCTTAGAAAAAAGTCACTGCCAATACCTGTGTGTATTTTAACAGGCGCGCTGAGTGACATGAACCTGATAAAGTTGGCAACGAGGGATGGAAAGTAGTTCCATATCTTAACATAGAATAAAAAGTGTTGGGTAACCGTCTGTGATAATCTTTAATGATTTCTTTCGCTTTCTGTTTTTTTAATACATCGAAATGTAAAGATTATACATTTTTTTAAATATCTACTTCTCTAAAAATGTCGCGTATTCACTTGAGCAACGCATGAATAAAGTAGTGAGGCACATGACAATGTTAATTTTATATAAAGCGGAAGAATACACGAAGTGCATACAAGTAGATCTTAAGCAGGGTTTTCGAAAGTGCTCATTCTACCTTGAGCAGTCTATAGTAATCAGGTCACTTGATCAGTGACGGTGCATTGTACGTTCAGGAAATTCTGCACATCTTGTGTTTATTTTCATGGCGCGGCACCATAATGCACTTTTCCAAATAGGTAATGCCAGTTCACATACTACATGCGTTTCATAGGACTGTCTTTGTCAGCCCAGACTCCATACTTGTAACCTACAGAATATGTACAGAGCCAACTGGGAGGGCAGCTTCCAAAATCAACATGTACGCACCATATATAAAGCAATTACAACAACTATTGGCGATCTTACACAGGGTAGCATTTCATGTCGCTGTGACTTTATTCCAGACTATGTAACCACATTTATCAACTCTAGGAACGATGCAACAATGTAATATACATACTTCCATCTTCGTTGCTGCTCGAGTGGAAAACCTATTTATATTTATACTATAACAATTAACGTATTTTATAATTATTCCGATTACATGAGCCAAGTTTCATTTCTATGTGACGTCTTCCACTGAAAGTCATAATTTTTTCGGCAGTGAGTGTATTTCTGTATGATTATATAAGAGTACATGTATACACACACATACAGGTTGGGACGGTACAGGACAGACAAACAATGCTCTCTATTGTGATTGCATGTTAGCTGTTGTTAATTTTATTTATTTATTTTTAGTACATATCTGGAGATTGCCTAAGTTATCTGTCTGATCGGAATTCGAAATAATCAATGAGACAGCAGAATTTCACTATCGGAATTATTTGAAGCGTCGTTTTAGGCATCTATGTAGAAAATCATAATTCAATAATAATATACATATATAATACATTTAGTGATACGCATTAGCAATTTAAAAATTGAGCACTCAAAAAATGAATGAAATAAAGTGTCATTATTTTTAATATCGTCTTACTTCTCGTTGCTTTGTTCTGCCATGCTGCTCTTCAGTCTTTCCGCAAAAGTCTCTGACGGTGAAAACTTCCTTGGTGGCCCATAATCTCCGTTTGCTGGCTTCCCGTTCTCTGGAACAAATGCAAAAGTGAATACATTATCCAGCCGCTAACTTCTGCTTATTGTAAGTGACAGATAATATTGTAGTCTCTGTAGGCGCAGAATAACCAAACTTCTGTTCAGTTGTTCTTGATTCTTTCATTAACCATCCTTCAGGAAAACTTTGGTGGTTTCAGAGTCAACTGAAAGTGTCTGAAACCTCAGTTTTGTTTTATATTATATTCTTTCACCGTACTTAAAGTGTAAAATTGTCATTGACCTAGTTATATATACATAAATACTGCAGTGGGGGATCCAGAGGGGGGGGGGGAGGGCATAGGGGCCATGGCCCCTCCCGACCTGCTCTAAAAAAATAAATGCCAAGTAAAAATTGAAAAATAGTTCCTACTTTAAATTCCTTCGACCTTAATACCTACCCCCTTCTCTTCTTTCCCTTTCGCATCCCGGCGTCACATATTTACGCCAAATACAGCAGAGAACTCTAATGTATTTGGTTACACTTAGCACCTGTTCAACGCCCTTCGCCTTATGACCTCCATGGATATTGTTTACAACAATCCTTCAAAAGTATCAGTAACAGCGATAGGTAATTTTGAAAGTGTCAGTAAATAGCGCAATATAAATAGTAAACTATCGTTAGAAAATTTATTTCGCATAATTGTCTTGCTACGTTCAATAAAAACAATATTTAATTCGCCTCTGTAGTCGGCCCTCACTTATTCAATCAGCGAAATAATTTCACATCACTAATTCAATCAGTGAAATTTTTTCACTGAAACCATAGTGGTTTTCCACTGATTCTAAGTAGCGCCATTTTCACTTATTCAAGTAGTTGAATTTCACTGCGAATCAGTGGTTTGCCACTGATTCGAATTTAGAGTGTAAACTTCAATCGTTTGTGTGCGTGTATTATATTTGTTTAAGTTTTCAGAATTTGTGCTATGCGTGTGTTCTGCGTTGTTGCGCGTGCTGTGTGTGTGGCAAATCAATTGTAGCCCAACCTGTATGTTACTTCTCAGCGCAACGCGGTATAAAACGAAAAGAACGGATTTTTTTTTCTTGTGACGATGGGGGTGGTTTTTTTTTTTTTTTTTTTTTTTCCCGGTTGTCCAGTCGACGTGTCCACGACGGAGTATATGTTGCGCACGAACGGTAACTACGGCCAGCTCTGTACACAGCCGGTAATCAGTACGCTGTGTTTTCGAGCCACTTTATCGCGAGTAATCTGGTTCGCGAAAGTCTCGGCGCTTCTTGTTCGTGAATGGTTAATCGTGATGTCTCCGTGGACGCAACACGATCACTGGTTCTATAAATTATGCTCGATAGAAATACAGCATACACCAAGAGAAATTCCGGGACCCTGAGCAATACGTGCTGTGCGTCGCCCTTCCCCCTCCACTTAATAATCGACCATCTACGACAACATAAATAGTTGTCATCCGTGTAAAAAAGTTAATAAATTTTAACTATCAATATTAAATTTTTACGCAATACTTCGTTTCATAAATAAACATTTACAAGTCGGGACCGATAAACATCCCCCCCCCCCCCCCCCCCCACTTTTCCGGGGACCCGGGCCCCTGAACATTGACCACCCCCCTCCCCCCTTTTCCAAAACCTTTTGGCGGGCCTGGATATAAATACAGCGCACACCAAAATAGCACATAATTTCAACACTTGAGCTTGTAAAGGAATTCTGGACCGAACGGGTTTTAATACATTTTCTTACTCCCTGCTAATATTAAAGCAAATACTCCAATCGGGGCAAGGATTTTTTTTTTCTCAAAGGTTGCAGTTCAACAGTGTTCACTAAAATGTGACAATAACATAACGAGCGTCACACAAATTCCCAGTGCGAAGCTTCGGCACGAATAGAATCACAATCTTCTTTCAACAGTGTCACCCAGTAGATCATATTTTACAGCCCTTGGAATGCTTAAATCTGCTACATACATCTACTTGAATCTACTATAAGCTTGACGTATGGCTTTTTTTCAGTTGTCGACGACGAGTCCCTGTATTTAACGATGCTGGCACAGACATACGTAGAATAGTGATTTTTTTGCGAAAAAAAATATGAGTACACGGTAGACTTCAATACCATAAGCACCCAACAGAAGTTTGTCTATTGCCATTTGTTGCCGTCTGCTCGAGAAGGCGTGTTCATATTTGACCGGGCCACTCAGAATTCGGCAACATCGGCACGGCTCCTACGTGATTCGTGTTCAGACAATTAACACGTGTCATAAAGTAATTCAGCTAATCAAGATAGGTAAACAACCCTACGGTGTTGTGAAATATAATTTGTCTTGAAATCTTTTCGCGAAATTTCACTACCCCTAGAACGACATAAAAAGTGTACAAGTTCAGCAGAAACGAAATTTTTAATTAATTTTTTTTTTTTTTGGCGAATTCGTAGTAGACGGTATATATAAAACTTGTTTGGAATTCAACTTTGGATCATATACTACTCGGACTAACTTCTGCAGAATTTGAAGCAGATATAATCCAGCTAAATAGTTTTGAAATTTATTAATTTGCTGAACGCGGTTGGCTGCTACTGTCTCACATCTATTTTAACGATGACCTGCACATATAAAAACTTATTTTACTTTAAATGCGTTCACTACAGAAAAAAAATCAATGCAGCATGTGTTCACATTAAACAATTAAAATTTTACGAATCCGTTTATCATTTACTATTCCATATTTATTTTTAATAGGTAAGCGTGTCCTTTACAGTCAAACTTAGTACATATTTACTCCACATTCGATGGGTACTGTTCAACTGTATTTTTACATTTACGCATCAATTCTAAATTCCAGTGATTTTTTTATTGCACAATATTCAGAATATCTGAAAAAAATCAAGATAGAAAATGCCAAGTTGAAAGTGGTTAGATGGCTTTATAAATAAATCTTCGAAGTTGATTTTTAATTTACGAACAAAGATGTTATTAGTGTTGAGGTATTATCTGCAAGAACGTTATTCACGTACACGTATCAGCCTACAATATTTACGCTGTTCATATTACTTTCTATACATACATACGTTTGTAACAAAAACCTTAATAATATTTTTAGTAGATATAATATTTGACTTTAGCCTCCGTGCTGAACCTGTTTTTGTCTTGACAATCACAGTATGTTATTTTTTGTCGTAGATGGGCATTTCCGAAAAAATTAAGAAGCTACAATGCTACGCAGTTAGAAATAAACCTCATAAACAAAAACCTTTTGTAAAATTATTCTAGAAATCAAAAATAGAATTCACCTTCAAGAAAAACTTACTGCTAGATTTTGTCTCTGTCTGAATATTTTGTATCCCACTGTTGAACTACTCCTAATTTCCATGATTTCTTAGATGGTTTAGTTATTTATTCTATTGTATAAAATGTATCATGTATGTATTAATATATGTGACTGCAACCTAACTCGTATTACTTAAGTAGTAATGATTTTAGATCCCTATGATACTTGTCATTTTCACTATGTGGTTTTAGGTTTTATGACTAAATTAAGTAGTTTTTGTCCAGAACCCTGACAATAAACTGTGCTGTAATAATTTTTTTAAAAATCCTTAAAAACATCCTTTCTGAAATTTGCTGTCGGAAGGAAATAATAATCTAGTCTAAGTCAAGGGTTCAACTCTTTGCCAAACATTAAAATTATATAACGTCAAATCGAAAATGGAGGATTTTGTAACAAAAAGCAACTTATTGATTTAACAGCATCTTGTTTGATTTATTTTGTAACTCAAATTGACATCTATATTTCCGGCATTTTTGTGTTAAGCCTAACTAAATACAAAATTAGTCTAAAAAATCAAACAATCGAGCAATTCTCAACTTTGCAAGAATCTTCTATGTAGCAAGGAAATATTTAACATTTTTCTCGTTGGCACAAAACTACTCCGTTTTGCAAACCCGTTTTCAACATTTTTTTATTTTTTTTTGTAACATGTCGTTTTCAACTTTTTTTGTGCCATGTGACAGGACCGGAACTTGAAACAGTAACTTTTCTCTCTTCGACCTGTCAGGAAGCAACTTTCATCTGATTGACGCCAGAATTCGCTTCTCATTATTGACTGCACTCCATATTCAGTCGAGCCTGGTCGGTCATGCTTTATACCATTACAACTAACTAACGTTTCTACAGACAGCCATGTGGACAGCAAAGAAACAAATGCAATTAAATAGTTAAAATACTTACTTTGTTAAAAATTTTAGCTTTGCAGGCACTAAACTTGGCTTTGCCTTTGTTTTGTATAGACGAGTGTAATATAAGGCGTTATGGTAACACATGCGCGTCTTACAAAACTGCATATTGTCACTTGAGCGAATGTTCATTTTTAACCGTCAAGGATCGCCGTACGCCGAGAAATGACCAAAAGTCCCGAATTCCATCTGAAGTAAATCGGTCTTTCGTGCGAACTCGCTTTCGTTTCGTGAGAACTACAAATATGGCGGACTTCCTGATCAGAGAAGGTTTCATAACTCCTCGCCACTAAGTTGGAACTCAGAGGTTGATTCGTGGTGGATGTTTAGCGAGAACCGTCGCCAATATGGCCCCACCCTACGTGACACTTTCAGCGTTCGTGACCCCCGGAGACGCTCAAAAATTTGGCAGTAATTTAATACTCCAGTCGAGTTTCTAACTACAAGAAACATAAACAAAAACGATCATAATTGACCCTGTCTAAATATGTAATAGATAAAGTACCCTGTAACATTTTCCCATGCAATTATAATTTGCCGGAAATATTCGCGTATACACTGACCTTTAGATTTGACTTCACTGTCGTTTATGAACTTCTTGTTGGATGTTTGTTATTATAGTTGGAGGCTATAGTTGGGGCTGCATTTTATATAATGCTTACGATTGCCCATGTTGTGTAAGTTATGGAACAGTTTACTAAGTGACACATTGAGAGAAAGATTTTGTTAAATAAAACAAAATTTACTCCGCGCAACCAACTTAATTCTTTGTATAGGGGCAATTAAATATTTTTTTACTGAAACCAATTGATTAATGTTTTCTTATATCGCTGCCCAAAAGTCTTAGACCGGTTTGTGGCAAATAAAGATTTGTATGGCTCTACGTTTCGGTTAACATTAAAAGGACGAATGAAATACATAGATTCCAACCTGCAGTATTTACACCCGATCGGTACTCCATTATATTTTTCTTTTTATAAAAATAAATTTTGCGTAACATTGAATTCAAATGTTTTCAAGTTTCCAATCTTATATTCTTTGGTTTCTTTTAAAATAGTTTCATTTGGCTTGCTTGTGCCGCTACCAAGCGTAGATTAACACTTTAACAAACACGGCCATTATCATAACTATAAAAAAAAATCAATACCAAACTCTCAGAGTTGTGAATTAGAATAAAGGCTATCAGACTCGATCACTCTACAGCCAACTAAATAAATGCTGGTATTGAACAAAGACGAGTGTGCTTCCGCTACGAATTCTGTAATACTAGGTATATAAAATGGTTCTAGATAACCAAATCTTTATCCACTCGAAATGCAATATTAATTTTTCTCCACCACGATCGATGTGTGTGCCAAATGCATGCAGATGACGTCAGGACGACCAAATAAATGTTTGCCTCAGGCATTTATTTTTAAAGGCTTTATTTGGTGCCAAGGGAAGTGACGCAGATGTTTTGAGCAAGAGTGGATTAGTTGAGTGGGCATAAATATTGTCCAGTGTATGCAAATACCATTCTATTAGATTTGTTTTGTATCTGAAACAATATATTTTTCTCCGCGCAAATACGTTCACATGTTTGAAGTATGGCGTGAACAATGAAGATATTTGGAAGGCTCTTAACAGCGAGGTCTTGAGAGCCGATGAGGGTGATTGAGGCGAGTATGGAAAAGCGCCGGAATGAAAGGTCGGGGGAAACGGGAGATCCCCGAGAAGACCCGCCGACCAACGCCATCGTCCGGAACGATTCCCACATGCGTAAATCTGGAAAGACCCGGCCAGGGATTGAATCCGGATCGCCTCGGTGGGAGGCCAGCAGGCTAACTGCTCAGGCACCGTGGCCCCTGAAGTATAGCCTGTTTCAAAATTAATTCGCTCATTTTTCAGGTCTCTGCCTGCGACAAGTCCGTGGTTACGTTCCTTAAGATTGTTATAGAGTGAAAGTGACGAAGGGGGCAGCGGTGGCTGAGCGATTAGCTCGCCTGCATCCCACCAAGGCGAACCAGTTTCAATCCCCGGCCGGGTCATTCCAGATTTTCGAAAGTGGGAATCGTGCCGGACGATGTCGTTGGTCGGCGGATTTTCTCGGGGATCTCCCGTGCCCTCCCGCCCCTTCATTCCGGCGCCACTCCATATTCGCTTCAATCACCCTCATCGGCTCTCAAGACCTCGCTGCTGGGAGCCGCCCAAATCTTTTCACTTTCACAGTGATGAAGATCTGTGCGGCGCTGCGCTGCTGCCCAGGTCCCCATGGAGAGTGCAAAGCTGCAGTCAGTCCCGAACTCGTTTACATGCCAAAGTGTTGCAACAGTTAAATTCTTTTATGGGCGCTGTACTTATGTCGTTAGTGCTTCACATAACAAGTGAAGAAAGGGCTGCGTGTTCGCTGGTGTCAGCTCACAAATGAGAGATGCAGAAACTTAACAAATCTGAATACATGGAAGACTCTCAAAACATCAGCCACTGATTCCTTGGTATGTACAGTGCAGGTCATAAATATCCTGAATGTGCAATATGTCCTCGCTTATAGACTCAGGAACGAAACGTGTTGAAAACTGTATTGTATTTTTGAGCGGTTTCTCCTTACGAGTAGCATTTGGGCCATTTTTATGTCCTAATGCTAGTCATTGATTTTATTATTATTATTATTATTATTATTATTATTATTATTATTATTATTACGTGAAGGAACTAACAATACGATATTTTCAGAACCATATTTATGTTCACATTTTTGTTTCAAAACCTAAATTCATGGATGGATACCGAAATCTCAACTTTCATTTCTGCGTATAGAACAGATGTTTACGTTGCGATTTCCTATAGTTTTGTTTTATTAGAAAAGGTACAACTGCTTATAATATGACACATATGAACTCTAAATTCGAATCAGTGGAAAACCACCTATTCGCAGTGAAATTCAACTACTCGAATCAGTGAAAATGGCGCCACTTAGAATCAGTGGAAAACCACTGATTGAGTGAAATAATGTCAATTGAATTAGTGGCACGAAACATTTTCATTAATTGAATAAGTGACGGCTGACTTCAGAGGCGAATTGAATGTTTTTTTATTGAATGTAGCCAAACAATTACGTGAAATAGACGCATTTACGATAGTTTACTATTTATATTGCACAATTTACGGTAATTTAAAAAAGTAAAAAAGAAATCTGAGGGTTATCGGGACTGAACTCACGCACTCTTCGATTTTAGGCTGTTACGTAACTTTTTTTTTTTTTATAGTGACGTTGACGATCTCAAGTGAGACTGACTAGCTGACAAATTCCCAATGCGACAAGCGAACTGAAAATCTGCCACGTAGGGTCCGGGGCGCAAACCCACGACCCCTCGACTACAAGTCGGCCACCCTACTCCTGAGCTATATGGGCAAGGTAATCTGCGCTACCAAGCCATGTTGAATAAATCAGAGGAAAATATGTATTTTATATTTCTTAAATAAACTCGTGAAGATTTAGATTGTACGTCATTACTTATCCTTTAGATTTAATTGGTACCGTTAGGGTTGTTAAAACGAATAATATATATGAGTGCACTCTCTTCACCAGATTATACGCAGTTAAACTTTCAAACGGAGCGCTGTGATGATTACATGAAAGCGAAATGGAAGATGTAAAAACGGAATGAAAGGCTGGATATTCACATTGCCTCATAAAATGATGTTTCGAACGACGAAACACATTTTATAAAGTATTTTGCATTGGTTTTATTAGTTTATTCGTTGTTATTTCACTTGATACGCGTAGTTTAAAAGCTGTTTTTAAATGTTGTTTAACGGTCATTTTTACATGTTGTTTAACTGATCCGTCAGACAAAAACAAACCACTGAAAAACAGTGAAAAAAAATTACTGACGAATAAGTGAAAAATGTCACTGAATCAATAAGTGAAAGAAACCTGGCATTTTTTCACTGAATCACCAGTCAAATTCACTGAAGTGACTGTTGAATCAGTTAGGTACTGTTGACAGATCGAAACAGTGAAATTCTCACACATTCAGATTTAGAGTGTGAAAACTAGGAAGATAACTTAAATATAATACCCAAATATCAGATATTGATGTCTCGTAGCGACTCACCCAGGTAGTTCGGGCTGGAGTGAAGGCTGTAAACGCTGAGAGTATCTGGGCTTTTGCTGTAGAGAACAGACCTCTTTCGTCCTTCGCCATCTAAAGACAGGGCGTGAAACATAAAGAGAACTGTGAGTTATTTCAAAAGTACTTACCGTATTGGTGTACAAGGTAATCGATAAAATTTCGCTCTCATGTAACACGTTCAATAGCCACAATAACTACATAACACTGAGGGAATAGAAAAAATGTAGTACACATGCGACACTAGCGCTTACCTACACTCTAAAAATTTTTTCTGGTAAACCTTCTAAACTGTAATGGTAGTTTTTAACCTATACAGTGTATGGAAATTGTACTACGTATCAGGCTGACAATATGAGAATGTTTAGCATCGCTACTATACAAAGTTGGGAACTTCCCTACGCATTTGACTCTTTCCTGAGCAACTGTAGGAACGTTGCCATGCATGTATTGGAAAATATTGTACTATTCGTGCTTTGCCGCTGTACGTATACACTGGTAGGGTAAATTTACAAATAATTTCTTAGCGTGTAGTAGCGAAAAAATTATGCTTGACAAAATGTTGACATTGATCTCCCAGCTGGAGTAGAAGTAACCTTAATATATTGTCGGAACCAAATTTATAATTAATGAATAAAAATAGAGAGAAAATATGTATGTTGTTAAATCCTAGTAATAAATGGTTCTAATCAGTGGCGTGTGGTGAACTGTTTCGAGGTAAGCTGACGCTTGCTCACTGCTATACATTCTCGGTGCACGCTGCAGGAGCCAGTAACCACGGGGCAGCCGGGGAAACTGAATGTATTCCGGCCACTCACAACGAGCAGGCACGGGGCAAATTACACACATCGTGTGGCCTCACCAGCCGAATTACGTTTTAATGGTCGAAATGTACACTGCAAATTCGAATTTAGTGGGAAAACACTGATTCGCAGTGAAATTCCTCTGGATACTTTAATCAGTGAAAATGGCTCCACTAAGAATCAGCGGAAAACCACTGATCGCTTCAGTGGAAAAATGTCGCTGATTGAAAAAGTGACGTGAAACAATTTCACTGATTGAATAAGTGACGGCTGACTGCAGTGGCGTATTAAATATTGATTTTATTGGATGTAGGCAAATAATTGCGAGAAATAAACATATTACTATAGTTCGCTATTTATATTTTCCAATTTGCCTTAATTTAAAAGATAAAAAATTATTCGCATGTGGCAGGGGTAGAAATCACACACCTTTCGACCCTAGACAGTCGTCTTGCCATCTGAGCTACAACGCCAAGTTGACAATGTGAGAAGAAAATATATGTTTTATAGGATTGCCGCGAAATCGTGTAGTTTGAAGTTGTATGTTTACACTTTTCGTTTTTGGTTTGATTGGTACCGTTACGATTGTTAAAACGAAAAAAATATATATATGTACACTCTCTTCGCCACATTAAATGCAGTTTAAAACTTCAAACAGAGCGTTGGGACGATTGCATGGAGACGAAATGAAAGACGTAACAATGGAATGAAAGGCTGTGTGTTCATATTACCTCGTAAAATGGCATTTTGAAAGACTAAAAACATTTTAGAAAGTATTTTGTATTGGTTTTGTTAGTTTATACGTTGTTACTTCACTTGATATACGTTGTGTAACGGCCAATTTTAAACGATGTTCGAAGATCATCTTTACACGCAGTTTCACTGATACATCAGTCAAAAATAATGAGAGACGGAGCAAGTTGCTCAGATGTTTCACTGGTCCATTAGTCAAAAAATAAACCAATGAGAAAACAGTGGAAAACATGGCTGACGAATCAGTAGGAAATGTGACTGAATCAATCAGTGGAGGAAATATGGAATTTTTCCACTGGTTCTTCAGTTATATTCACTGAAGTGACTGTTGTATCAGTCAAATACTTTTGACTGATTGAATCAGTGAAATTCTCTCTGAGTCAGATTTAGAGTATAAACTAGCGAACAACAAGGTACAGCACACAGCAAACGCCAGCTTACATTGAAACAGTTCCCCACATGTCACCAGTTCTAATGCAGAATATCATTACACTGATCCCGCACGAATGCGGTGCGTCGTTCCTCATGGTGAAATTTTACAGACCTGGTTAAGCTTTAGTTTGCATGCGTAAGTAAAGAAATTTGGACGGCTCTTAATATCGAGGTCTTCAGAGCCGATGAGGGTGATCGAGGTGATTGTGGATCAGCGCCGGAATGAAAGGGCTGGAGAAACTGGATGTCCCCGAGAAATCTCGCAGAACCAACGCCATCGTCCGGCACGATTCCGAAATGCGATAATCCGTAGTGATCCGGCCGGGGATTGAACCCGGATGGCCTTGGTGTGAGGCGAGCAGGCTATCAGCCACCGTGGCTTCTAGTTTGCATGAGGCGGAGGAATATCCTTCAAGTAGAACTAAAGCAGGGCTTCAGAAAAGTTGGGAGTGACAGCAAAGTGACTAGAGGCACCTGTTTGTCGCGAAAAGGTTTCAGAACAAGTTGAATTCCAAAACAGTTTAGTTCAGAACCACTTTCGTGAGTGGATCATTTGAAACTGTTACGAGCCCTGTCCATTTGCCAACAAATCAAGGGCGGTCGGTATCGGAGGAACATAATTCTGATTGGCTCACTCGTGTAAATGCCCCTCTTCACACAAAGACAAGCGAGCAATAACTAGAGACATGCAAAATTCGCGTTATTATTTAGCACCCCCGCTTGATTCCACAGACCTGTATACATTAGCGTTTGTGTCATTTGATTATTGGCTTCTGCAAACGCAGGGAGGCACAATCCGTTTTGACGAGACGGGACGTGATTGGGCTATCTTGTCGTTAGTTGCCTCCGATTGGTTCAAGGTAACCCATGAGAGTGTCAAACCAGTTATAGTCCAATGACAAGAGCAATACAAACTCATCTGTGTTTGAAGTTTATTCTGTCCTCAAAATGATAACGCGAATTTTGCAGGTCTCTAGCAATAGCTAGGGACCCCCTAATTTCGCGAAAATATTTCACGACCAGTTGTATTTCATAACATTTTCATTTGGATCACAGTTCATTAGACAAGCCCTGGGCGACTCTAAGCCAATAACAGACTGGCAAGTAAAACAACTAAGGAGTGCCATACTGTCAGGTGTTAAGTAGCAATGGCTACTGTCAGCAGTCAATGAACAAACATGTGAGTCTCGAGTGTACACAGGACTGTGGAGTCTAGCCAACAGGTCATTGAACTCGCGAAATTTCCCTATCCCTGCCTAGGAGACTGTACCTGGTGGAGCGAGCGTGTCGTGCGGGACAGCAAGCCGGCCGTGGTCGTCCTCCATGTCGAGCGGCGCGGGTCCTTGGTGGAGGATGGACCTCATGCGCGTGTCCTCGCAGGTCCTGCGGCGTCCTTCCGCCACTGGGTCAGCCGCTATGCTCACCTTGCGTCGGGGCTGTTCCGTTTCGGAGTGCTGCGGCCCCTCGCTAGCCATGTCTGAAACCACATACACTACTCTCCCTCACTGCACCTTCACACGCCACATCCGATACACACATCAGTACAAATAAACATGTAACATGCATAGTCTTCCGGCCCTCCTCTTATGCTTACAGATGATGGAAAATCGCGAAAAATATTTGAGCCAACATATATTCGGTAACACTCCAACTAGTTTATACTTTCGTGATTGGATGAACAGGCTCGGCTAAGTTGTTTGCATACCAATCACGAACGTTCTGCCCTATAGTTAGGGGTAGGAAAATTTCGCGAATTCATTTCGGGACAAGATAGACGTCAAACACACATATAGTGAAGTCACCTTCGCAATTTGATTACAGTTTATTAGACCCGCCCTGCACGCCTCTGAGCCAATAGCAGACATGCAGGGAAACACCTTGCGAATCCCAGAACTGCCAGGTGCGGGGCAATAGCCAATTAACACACAGCTGAGGCTCCAGTATACAGAGAACTGAGGAGTCTAGCCTACAGGTCATTGAACTCGCGAATTTTTTCCTATCCCTACTTATAGTATCAGAATCCTCACTGGCCCAGTGAAATAGGGCAGTAGCTTTATAAATGCATGGCAGCCAATAAGGTAGAAAACTGTCGTACATGTGTACAGTACGTTGAATCCTAGCAAGCAGACAATTTTTCCCGCGATAAACCATCATCTCTACTTATACTATTGTCGCTTATGACATGCTTATCTATGCTCCACTTCGTTATAGGGAGACAGTGCTGCCCTAATTATATGCCTTAATTCATCTTGCTGTTCATGGAGGCGTTTGCCCAGGATAGGCAGATGTTATTAAACTTATACTGTAACGTTTATGCTTACACTCTTACCTCCTGGTTTAACAAACTACATCCGATACATTGGAAAACTACTCGAATAATTGAAAAAGGCCCCACTTAGTGGAGTGGAGGGATTTGGGAAATTCTTAATATCGAGGTCTTGATAGAGGACGAGAACTAAGCGAGGTGAGTTTGGAGCAGCTTCGGAATGCTAGGGTGAGGGGAGGGGGAATCGGGAGATCCCCGAGAAAACCCACCGGCCAACGGCATCGTCCGGCACGATTCCCACTTGCGGAAATCCGGGGTCAACTCCGTCGGTATCGAACCCGGTTCGCCTTGGTTGGAGGCGAGTAGTCTAACCACAGCACCAACATGGACCCTGGACCGCTCGCGTCCCACCAAGACAAACTGGGGTCGCTCCCGGGTTTCCGCACGTGGGATTCGTGCTGGACGACGTCTCTGGTCGGCGGGTTTTCTCAGGGATCTCCAGTTTCCCCCGCCTTTGCACTCCGGCGCTGCTCCAATCTCACTTCATTTCACCTTCTTCAGCTCTGGAGATTTCGTTGTAAAGAGCCGCCCAAATCTCTCAACTTTACTTAACCCCACTGCTTTTATGAAGGATCCCATTGGAATTATATTGATCCCATAGGGCCCCGAATCTCACCTATACCAAAATTCCCTTTTTAAATGAGTGTTTCGTATCGTCTTTTAAAATAGCTGCTGTTTCTGTTTATAGTTTTCTTATATTTAGATATTTTTCAAATGTACATACGCCTATCTATATATGACATGCAGCAGGTATCACAAGACAGTGCAGGCTATGAGAAGTGAACTATTTTCGAAAAGCTAAAACATTTCCCTGGGTGACAGCATGATAACAAATATTGAATATAGCTACACTATGCACAGATTATTATTATTATAAATTGACAGTAATGTCACTTACATTTAATTTTGCAAGAATGAAGTAATGTTTAATTTAATTTCTGGGATCAGAAAAAAATATTCGCTTTTAAGTTGTTAACTAGCGAAAGGTTGTTTTACTGTTACGCGCTGTAGTTCACACTAGCCACGAGCTCCCTTTACGTGAGGTCCGGCACTGAGGGAGACCCACCTCAACACTCCTCTCCACAAGACAGACGTGCTCGCCGCCTCGTCCTGCTCCCCTCCTCCAGGGACTGCAGGGGAATTATTGACAGCGGCGAGACCTGACTGGCGTCACAGCACCTCCTCCTCCTCCCCCGCTGGAGAAGCCAACAAACATAGAGATTCCGCAAGAATATTCTGGGAATTATGACCCTCGGCGCAACGCGGGATTCAGGGAAATTTCTGGGCGATGGCCTATGACCCTATAAATACTGCAGCGGTCCGACGGCCAGCAGTCTTGGTAGAAGCCTTTTGGCTGAGTGCAGAGTGCGAAGTCAAGTGCGAGACGACGGCGGACAAGCTGTTCGTGGTGTGAATGGCCGAGTGGGAGGGGGTGTGAAACTCGACGAGTGAAGCCTACTGCACGTGAGGGCACTCGGAGGACTCTAGAACATTGCGGACTAGCGGTAAATGGACTAAACCGAGGAAAAACAGAATGGACATGTCATACGGATTTTATTGGAAACATTGGAAATGTCAAATATGGACACATAATTTATCAAGTAAATTAGTAGGTTTTGATACACCCTCTATTGGGACTGATTTCTTTGATTTGTTTGAGGTAATTATAAATATTGTATTAACCAAAGTCATCAACTGTAAACAGTATTTAATATCAATTTAATGTGAGACGATGAGCCGATAGTGTTGTAAATATGCGAAATTATGATTTTTTTTATTTTATTTAAGTAAGACCTCCCCTTAACGAACTTGGTTTAGCCCACTGACTTTGAGAAAGAAAAGAAATTATTACATTATTTTGATGTTTTTAATACAAAAAAATTTAACTCATTTATAAAATGAAAACTCAATCAACATAGTGTGCCTTTGAGAGAGCCTAATTTTTTGTCTTAAATGTATATATGTATTTTCATTTGGGTTATTTTACACTGGACATAATTTAATGTGCAGAACTGAATTTAATAACATGACACTTGTGTTTGTTTTTTAATAGTAATAACGATTCATGAAAATTTCATATTGGATGTTTTGTTATTAAAGGTAAGCGCTAGAAATTGTTAGTTGATTTGCCCACATTGTAAAAAGTATGTAATAAAAAGATGTATCGGGAACTGAACCATCACTGCTTTCTTCAATATTACACTATGCTTAATAACAACATAAACAGTAGTGTAAAATAAATTTTTTACAAGATAATCGGAATCGGGATTGGAATCGAGAATTGACCAAAGAATCAGGTGGTATCGGGATCGCAATCGAAAAATACTGGATTCGACCCATATCGTATTATTAATTACCTACCAGAGCTGACCAAGTGTAGGTCTAATAGACGTACCAGTGGTCAAACTTTAATAGTGGTAGAGAAATTTCGCGAAGATATTTCAAGACAAGTTGTATTTAAACACATTGTAAGCTCGTTTACCTAGCTTGATTTGCTGAATTCCCTTCTGACACGTGCTAACTGTCTGCACACGAATCACGTAGGAGCAGTGCCTGTGTTGCCGAATTCTGGGTGGCCCGAACAAATATGAAAATACCTCCTCAAGCAAACAGCAACCAATGGCGATAAAAAAAAATAGCTTTTAGGTGCTTATAGTGTTGACGTCTACCGCGTACTCGTATTTTTTTGCAAAAAAAAAAAAAAACTAGCTCTAAACATTAATAATCTTTAGGAATTAACAAAATTATATTGTGTCCTAAAAAAATTATTCAGTACGTCTGAAAATAAAGCTCGACTACCAAGGCTTCCTTGGCTTCCTGTCTAATATGCGTGGGCGTATAAACCGAGGAGGCGTGGAAAAAGAACATATTTTAAATATGGACTTTTTTCACTGAAGAAACATGCTTTCTACGTCCTTGTGTTGGTTGGAGTGACGTATTTCTAGAAAGTTGCACAGCAAGTGGCTTTAACGGTCTTTACTGTGCAAAGTAGACAACAGTGTCCAAGAAGGTAACTCCCTCAAAAGCGTGAGGTATCCTTCGCTGTTGAGATTAAGTTCTCTGTAGTCTTCACCAACAACCGTACCAATAATGCGAATCGCGAACGCGTTTCTTCTGGTCCCAATGTATAATAAAACGGCACTACCGAAACCAAGACAGTTCCGGATAAAATATTTGCTCTTTGAAACTTCTAGGACACGTTCATTTGTGACTGAAATTATTTACAATTTAAGTCAATTATAAGTACATAATTTTAGACGTTTCTTATTGTTTGTAACTGTACTGGTATTGACAACACACTGTCTTATATCGGGAATAATAAAAACTGTTTGGGCTTGATGTAATAGGCAACAGACATTTATGATTGGGGACAGGAAGAATTTACGAACACATTGGAAAACGAGTTAGACTTCAAATACTTCATATCATTGAAATAGCGAAAATTTCCCGACTCAGCGCAGTGTTGCCACAATGTCATAGTTATTTTTAACCTTTAGCCGTGTTAAGAAACCGATCAATCGCGTTCTTGAAGCTAATTTCTTATCGGCGAGAGAGTGAAGAGTGAGTAAAAATATTTGGGCGGGTCTTAATATCGAAGTCTTCAGAGCAGATGGGGGTGAAGCGAGGTGAGAATGGAGCAACGCCGGAATGAAAGGGCGAGGGAAACCAAAGACACCTGAGAAAACCCGCCGACCTGCGGCATCGTCCGGCACGATTTCCGCATGCGAAAATATGGGAACGACCCAGCCAGGCGTCGAACCCGGTTCGCGTAGGTTGATAGCAGGGAGTCTAACCACTACACCACCGCGGCCCCCTATTGTCGGGGACACACATTCCTAAAGCAGAGCTCTGGTGGCACCAAAAGTCATACAATTGGAACGGAAGAAGCTAGTCGTATTTGGCCCTAATCCAACCATGGAATATTCAAGAATATGGAGGTGAGAAATTCACGAACTACAGTGGTACACGCCAGAAATATTTCGCCACTAATCGGCAACATGTAGTAACGCCTTTCGCCTATCAGCGCCTGTTTACTTGCTCACCGGCCGGCAGCTCCGCCAATCAAGCCCCACCTCCCGCAACCAATCAGCGAATGGGTATGCCCACATCAAAGATCTGCTATGCCATTTCTTTTCCGTGTGCCATGGCTAGAGACCTGAGAAAATCGCGAGTTCAATCACCTGTAGGCTAGACTTCACAGTCTTCTATGCTCTTATACAGATATCAACTGTTTATTGGTTGGTTGTTGTGGTAGTAAAAGCCGGTGGTTTTGGTGCACAGTTTGTTGCATGTTTGTTATTGGCTCATTTATCTACAGAATGTGCCAAACAACACGTCGGCCAATTACAAACGTAACATGAACCTACATGTGTGTGAATTCCAACTTGTCTAGAAACGAACCCGCGAAATTCTCGTGTCTCTGGCCATGGCTTCTGGGAATTGTGTACTTTGGCCACAGCCCTGGTTTGCGAATACCAGTGTCATCTACTAAAAAGCATCGTGATATTTAAGGCTCGGCTTTGCCCATTTCAACTAATTCTTCGTTTCCGTATTATAATTTCAGTTTCATAGTAAGTATTGACAATCTTTGATTACAGAAAATTTTCGTTTTAGGAGTAGTTTAATACTTCTACCCTTCATTTTCAATATGTGTTATTTCATAGTTGAAAAAAAGTCAAGAACATATTTGTATTTTATTAATTCGTTCTCGACTTTCTGCAACTACCAAATAACACTTAGTAAAGAATGGATACAAAATTATCAAAACAACTTTTATAATGCAAATTTTGTATAACCAAACATTTTAAGTAATTTTTCTGAACTTGTGATTATGGCACGTAAACGAAGAATTTCTATATACTAGTTACAGACATGGGTATTTCGCGAAAATATTTATGGCCATGCTAGACTTAAATATCTTACGTCCACAACCACAACTTCCATTGGTTATTGGCCACGTGTCTACGCCAGAAGACATGTTCTTATTTGGCGTGGACAGTCATGATAAAGTACTCCGATACTGAACGTCCATAATTCGCGGACAGACACTTGAGGCACGCGGCATTTAAAAATCATCCAACCACGAAAGTGCATATGAACTACAATGTTTTGGAGTACAACTAGTCTTGAAATATTTTCGCGAAAAACACTTGTCTCTAATAATAGGCGAAGCCGAACATTAAACAAGACCATAGTAGGCATCAGTATAGCATGCCTCGAGATTATTTTGATTGCAGCAAATAAACTATGAATTATTAGGGTCTTGAGGTTTGACTAAATTTGTTATTGGATTAGTAGGAATTTTCTCATTCAATATGTGCTTTAAAATTTCTCATGTCAACATTTTAATACTAACATTTTGTCGACGATTTCTCTGGTGTTTGCATTATTGTACGTGCTCCTAGAGGAGAAAATAATGTTGCGAATATCCCACGTGTGTGGCTGGGAAAATTGAAAAGATTGACGGCGAGGAGGAGTGAAGGGGGTGGGGAAGCAAGAATTTGCTCCTTGCATCATACTTAAGGAGTTGGCGAGCACGCCTGTGTAATTTCTAGCTCCTTCATATCAAGTTATTTACAGTAAACTAAGATAAGTGACAGATACCCATTTCGGTGTTTTTGTAGTTCTCTATACCCCCTCAACGACTATTTATGTACGCGACGTAACACAGTTCGCTTATGTAAAATCATTCCAATGTTTTCATTTCATATTATTGGTTATTCAAGCCATAGCTGTATGTATATATTTATTTGTTCCCTTCCCACTTATTTTATTAAACGACGAATGGTAGCGCACAGATGTAGGTTCAAAAAAATCAACATGATTGAATTTATACTTTATATTAGTGTGCACCTGCACGTAATTAGTTAACTTGTGTAATATCTTCACAAAATACGCCCTCTATGTATGCCTCAAATGAACAACATTTCAAGGTCATTAAACCATTGTCTTTATAGTATCAGACCAGCCACTATGCTATTATTTCTCGCTGTACATTTGTTTATTTATTTGTTTCTTTCTGCACTCCGTGGCATTCTCACTAAATAAAATGCCACCATTTGTTCAGTGGTCAATGCCTACTATCACACTGAGGATAATTCATTTTTGTTCTCTTCGCGTCATCAATTGCTAGTAGTGGAGATTTTGGTGAACTGTTTAATCTAATCGCACATGTAGCGTGTGTGATCCTGTTGTTAACACGTTAGTTTTTAAGTCGTTGTTGGCTGAGATAAAACAAATATCTTTTCATTTAGGTAAGTTTGAAATACTATTATTTTGTATGCGGTTTCTTTTTTGATCATTATAAGGTGGATCGGCACAATATGTGACACATAATTGTGATTTATACGTTTGTTCGAAGTTTGTTATCTCTAGCATTTATTGTTCTAATGTTAAATTATTTGCATCATTATGTCTACGATATGCTGTTTAAATATTTTGTTCCTTAAGATAGAAACCATTATACTGAAATAAATGCGTCCTTGTATAGGAAACACAAATCTCGCATATGCCAACTGTGGACTGCCTAGCTGTATTTTTAGTGTTGTTAATTCTTATTTCTTTTATCAAAACACTATTCAATACAGTTTTAACTTTATTGATAATAAGTTTCAAAGTTTAATAACACTAAATCAATTATAATAAAAGAATACACAGAAAAGTCAATTGTAAAGAAAATTATTTTACTGTTTACTCAAATGAGAGTTAGTACGACACAGCAAAACACGCTGGAAACAACTGAATTCGATCAAAATTAATTGAACCTTTTTTGGATTATTTATATAAATATATACTAATTTAAACATGTTAAATGCGCTTGTATATTTTTGTAATCTTTATAACCACCTCCTCGTAAATATTATGATTTTAGTTTCAAAAAATTCTGATCCCGCAACACCTTAAAACATAACCGCAGGTATGAGAAAACAATACATTTACTTTTTACTGAACGCGAAACTAAAATTTTAAATTTTATCGTTTACATTTCTTATGCTTAAACAGGTTACTTTAAGGAATGATGAAAAACTTTTCTCGAATGTCGAAATGGAAATTGAAAACGTAACGCAAATGAAATTTTCTCTCTCTCTCTCTCTCTCTCTCTCTCTCTCTCTCTCTTATATATATATATATATATATATATATATATATATATATATATATATATATATATATATATACACACACACACACACACATATATATATACAGGGGGCCATATTTAGTCCCCCAGTCGTATTTAGGCCTCTCTGAGCCCTCAGGAGTGTGCTATTGTTCCAAAAATTTGATATTTACTCTACAACTATTCATAGATAAAATAATATTTCTCTTAAAGAAAGGAAAGTTATTTTCACGTTGAAAACAAATAAAATGTGACAGTCGGCAGGGATAGAATATTGAATAAAGTGTACCTAATTTCATCCCCTTTACTTTTTCCTTTAAAAAAACGAAAATAACACAATCTACATTCTCCGTTTCTAAACAAACCTAAAAATATTTTTTTATGTAGAAATGTAACACGCAATTGTTAGAGACTTGGAAAAATGTACACTTTTGTTACCTTAAAAATAATTAGACTTGCAAAACACATCTGATTACAGAAGTGCAGCCTTCCAAACACGTATCACAAATAAAGTCCTTTTTATTCTGGCATCTGCAGCATAGTTCATGGTACCAGATAACACACTTCGTACATTGAATCCATTTCTCACACTTGTTCATCTGAAAAAAAGGTTTTTCTACAAATAGGACATTCAGCATCATCATCATCGCTATCTTCGTCATCAGTTGACACATAATCAACGCCTACACTACTCTCACTGTCACTGGAAACTGATACAGATTTCCGTTTATTTTTAAATCTTGGTAGTTGTTTTTGTGGAGCCGCGAGTCGTCCGCCGCACACCTTGTTTCGTTTTGCTACAGCAAACTTCAACACTTCATTTGTGTGGAAAGCTTGTCGCCACAACTCTATAACCACGTCTTGTATATGTCGATGGCTGGATCACAGGAATAGCTCTGATGAGTTTGTGGGCTGACTGCAGGAGATGGCGAGGAGTCAGCAGCAACTTCCTCAAATTCATCCGTTTATTGAGCGTGAGCCAAAAAAACCCACTTCACTGAGGATATTAGCATTGTAAGGAACGATGCCAGTTTTGCGCATACCATTGACTGAAATCACCACGGTTGCCGCTCTGACGTGCGCTTCAGAAAACAGCCTAGCAAGCTGCGGATTAGTTACCACACGACCAGAGTTGCTACTAAGCCAATTCTCAATAGCCTGGGCATAAGAAGTCTTAAAGAGGAACATGAAAGCAACATCCAGAGGCGGGAGTTTATCTGTAGAGTGCGGTGGTATGCTGACAATGGAAACTCGCATTTTCGCGAACACAGTCAATCACATGTATGGTCCGTGTGTGGGAGTGGTGTCCGTCAAATATTAAAACAACAGGATTTTCAAGCGGCGGTTTGACTGTTGATGCGAAATGCTGCTACCATTTGAAAAATAGATTCGTGAACAGCCCCAATTCTTCCGGGGGAAGCCCCATCCATAAATTCTGCGTTTATTATTTTACTTGGAAAAATCGTCATTGGAGGGATATATTGGCCTGCTGCCGACGTTACCTATGACCCCCCCCCCCCCCCCCTTTTCAGCAGAAGACATTTTGTGCACTTCTCTTTTCCCTTTCATTGCGACGACTTTTTGACTCTTGTGCTGAACAATGGAAATCCCTTTTCCGTCAACACTGAATATTTTTAGAGGGCTATGCTTTACTTTTGCTAGTTCCGGCTCTAACTCAGAGAAAAACTTGTTTACATTTTCTGAACTGAATCCATTTATTCTGGCAAGAGATAACGACTGTGGTTTCCTTAGCGACAACCGAAAATGTCGTTTCAGGAACAGACGTAAACATTTGCGACCAGCAGGTTTATTTTCAACTGAAAAAGAATGTTGAATATTGTTGCGGCGTGTCGCAAGTTTAAATGCCATGCGACGAAAGTCTTTTACAGTTAGGCCATAAAAATGGCTTTCCATGGCCGTGCAGTGCTCCACTAATTCATTCTCCAATGTGTCCAGCAAAATTGGTTTTTCTGCCAATTTTTATGCTTACTAATTCTTCTGCTGTGAGGTGGCCGCTTCTTTTAACATAGTCTTTCAATGTTGCGAGAGGAACATTGAAAGTCTTGCTCGCAGAATTGTATCCCATTTTTTTTTTTTTTTTGGCTTTAACTGCACATATGGCTCTTTGCAAGGCCTCTTTATCCCACGTCTTGCGTCTCGCCATCTAAGAATTAAAACAGAAAAATATAATAACATAACCTATGACCTTTAAAAATATGTTCCAAATTTCGTCCCCTGAACTAAATTTTGAACATCAAAGAGGACGAAATTAGGAGCAGGCTCCGTTTTAACACTCGAAGCCATTTCAGATGCACAAAAACAATATATGGCGTCAACGCGATATTTATCAGCCAAAGTTTAAATCGTTCATAAGAGATTGACACAGATTTCAAATAATATTTTAACCTATTTTGGACGTAACATGTTACTAAATTAGATGTTCTCAAAAGAACTTACCTCATCAGAAAACACAAAAACATCGTCAACAACCCAACTGCTGTGAGCCATACCTCCATTGGCTGCTGGTGTTGTTTCCGTACTTGGCTGAGCCACTCAGGATTCCGTAACTCCGACACTCTACCTTCATTGGCTGCTGGTGTTGTTTCCGTACTTGGCTGAGCCACTCAGGATTCCATAACTCCGACACTCTACCTTCACTGGCTGCTGGTGTTGTTTCCGTACTTGGCTGAGCCACTCAGGATTCCATAACTCCGACACTCTACCTTCATTTTCTGCTGGTGTTGTTTCCGTACTTGGCTGAGCACTCAAGATTCCATAACTCCGACACTCTACCTTCATTATTCGTGCGCAAACAGGTAACACCGACCAGAACATGCTTCAGCCAATCAGAAACCTGGACGACCCCATATATACATATACCCCATATACATTTCTGTTTGTGCTTAAAGTATTTAAATGTACCATGTTCTCGGATATTTTCGCAAAAAATCACTGGTTCTAGACATCCGTATTCTGTGCGGACACGAGTAAGGCATTATTACTCTGTGAACAATATTTACGGTGCTCTTTGCACCGTAATATTGCGTCGGCAGCACTCAAAGTGTGGGTAATGAAAATAAACACGAAGTTTGAAGTAATATTTTTTTGGGCACTTTAAACTCGGCGTTGTATTGGCAGAGAGTTGGCCAGTAATGAACTTTGTTCTTTATGTTAAGCATTCTCGGTGTTGTGAGAACCAGATGGTCGGTTGTAAACGAGAATACAGGTAACAACAGAACTTATGATCGCGCAGTCGTGATTATGTACTACACACTTCTAAAGGCTATTCACGATCAAGTGAGCACTTTTGAAATCTACCTTAGAAAATGTCACTGCCGCTGCCTGCTTATATTTTAACAGGCGCACTGAGCTACATGCGCCCAGGAAAGCTGGTAACGATGGGTGGAAAGTAGTTCTGCTTCTTACGGTCGAATAAAATATGTCAGGTAACAATCTGTGGTTATTTAAATTATTTCTTTCGCTTTTTGTTTTTCACTGTTTCTAAATAAAAAAAATTACCGGATTTGTAAAATAATTATTTTTCTAATAATTTCAGGATTTCACTTGACTGACGCATGAACTAAGTAATGAATCCCATGACAATGTTAATTTTACATAAGGCGGAAGACTACACAACGCTCATGCAAGTAGATACTAGGCAAGACTTTCAAAAGTGCTCATTTTACCGTGAGCAGCCTATAGCTTGTCTTAATAGTCCGAAAATCTGTACCACGCTCAAAGGGTAATCATGCAACAAATATCGTAGTCCACAAGGGGTGAGTGAAGAGATTCGCGCAGCCCTCAACAGCGAGGCCTTGAGAGTCGATGAGGGTGACTGAGGTGAGTATGGAGCGGCGCCGGAATGAAAGTGCAGGGGAAACGGGAGATTCCCAAGAAAACCAGCCGACCGGTGGCGTCTTCTGGCACGATTCCCACATGTGAAATTCCGGAAGTGATCCTAACCGGGTTCAATCACTGAGCCAGGTCACTTCCGGATAAGTACACTGAAACTACATGTGTGAAACCACCTGTTTTTCGCGAAAATATTTGCGCGATAGCTAAACTCCAATGTCCTTCGGCATACGTGCAGTTTTCCTTCGCTTATTGGCCACGTTTCTTTGTCGACGAAAGACAGTTCCTTACATGACTGGGCCAATCAGAATTAGGTAACTCCGACACTGAATTTCCGCGATTCGCGGGCAGTCATCTGCAATTCGTGACAGTTAAAATCATCCAATCACGAAAGTGAAATTGAGAGCTAATGTTTTGAATTAAAAGTAGTCCTGAAATCTTTTCGCGAAAAACAGGTGGCCCAACATAGGCGAGGCGGCTGCATTAATGCGCGCGTATCCATTCTCTGATTGGCCGCCCGAAGCACTGGAAAGATTCCTTATGTCTGATTGGCTACTGCAAGCCAAGAAACGTTCCCTCCTGGCTGTGCTGTCGGCTAAATCAATAAAGACCCCCGCCCCCTATCTACTAGTCTTTTCAACTCTACTAACCAAGATCATGTTCCCAAACACTCTGTCTCCTGTAGCATTTTATTTTATTATATGCATGCAATATTTTTTTGAAAATGTATACTTCTCTGTCGCAAGGGTTTTTACGTCTCTCTTGACGGTTTTTCCCTTGCTCTTCATAGTTAAGACTAGCTCTAAGTACACTTAGGGAGGTAGTTATGGCTCCAAAGTGCAGGCCACGGCTGCCCAATCCCTCATTGCCGCGATGCTATCTCCTTGCATGATTTCCCTTCCAAGGGGTTAGCCCTGAGACGCAATGAAATCCCGCCCTACCTTCGGGACTTAACTTCACATAACACTTAGAATAAGGTAATTTAGGGGGGGGAGGCTGGGAAGAAGGTTACCACGCGCTGATTGGCTAATGGTGTTCCAATATTCTGCTGGCTAGTGACACCATTCTACTGGCGTGTATGACTGCAAGCGACTGTTTCGCATCTGTGTCCTTTGTTACTCTGCTCCCCTTGCTAGCCAACGCAGTTCACTTTTGCTCTTCGTACGGAATACTGGATTGGGGGGGGGGGGATGTTCGTAATTACCATCCAGGTAAGAGTGCCACGTCTACAAGATTGTCACTACAGTTTAGGTTTGGCAATTTTTTTTATAAGTAGTCCTAAGGCATAACTATTATCCGGAGGCATTCATTTGCTGTTTACATAAACTTGGTTTGTTGAAGTTTTTAGTTCGTGATTGCATCATTTCACCCAATGTCTCAAAGAAACCTTATCAGAGAGAACACGTATTTGAGTCTCGGTGTGCGTTATCGAGGTATTATATAATTATAATAATTAAATAAATTACTGACCTAGAGTTGGCATAACATCACCAGGCTTTCTTGATGAAATACGTCAGATGTCCAGTATTTGTTTATCTGGTTAGTTTAATGGAGAAAGTCATTTTTTTTTTTTGTAAATAGAGGTACATATACGTTCTTACATATTTCAAACTATTTCAGTACTGCTTGTATACCAAATGACTAGAGCTCGGATCCACTTTCGTGATTGGATGAGTTTAACTGTCACGCATTTAAGGTGTTTGCCCTCGAATCAGGGACACTCGGTGTCGGAGTTACCTGATTCTGATTGGCCCAGTCAGGTAAGGAGCGGTCTCCCGACAATGACACGTAACCAGTCACCAGAGGAAAACCACATGCATGCCGTAGGACGCTGGAGTCTAGCCTCCGCGCAAATATTTTCGCGAAAAAAAATATGGCCCCTAACGATCGCCACTTGGTTAGAACAGGGATGTGATTATAACACTGTTAATATAATTACCTCGCGTTACGTTGCCATAAACGTAATACACCCTGAATAATATTTCATACTTTCATATAGCTACGTACGCGCAAAAGTGAGGAATTTGCTATACCATAGTGTTGTAGACCTAAATATAGATGCACTTTTTGTGAAACTTTACATCCTGGCGAATTTCAGTGGCATCGTAGTCCTAAAATCTGTCCGGTAGTATAAAATGTTATTAGGAGTCATGCAAACCAACAGAGGCATTAATTTAACCAATCTGAAAAGGTTATCTTTCCATATAAGTTAGGATAAAAATTCGCCACTACAAAAACTTTCTTACGTCACTGACAATAAGCAGGCATGAAATAATCTGATTTGGACAGGTCTATGCATAAAGAGCTTTTACTTGGCAATGTAAGCGTGTGAAATCAAGGGGTCGCCGGGCCACAGGTGTTTGATTTAGGACGACCGACGTCATCAAATATTTTCACGTGGAACATTCTTCTTATGGAGGGAGTTTTTACGACACAGTGCCATTTTAGGAAAGTAGCAGAATGCGCGCCCAGCCTGTAAAACAACTCCTGCCGAGGACATTTTATGCCGTTTGACGATTACTTTTCTTGACTCGCGAAAAAAAAAAAAAATGGTAAGTAGGTGGCCAGAAAACGGGTTTGACACGTGGACGTAGACAGATCAAGAACAGTTGTTGAAAATCGTGTGTCGATTTGCCTGGTGCTGTTGGAATATTACACTTCCACGTTCATTCGCTGTTACTCCGCGTTTCAAGGATTCTTTTGTTTCCACAAACAAGAAACGTACGGCTGATTTTCAGTTATATAGGCTGTTCACGATGAAGTGAGCACTTTTGAAATCAACCTCAGAAAAAAAGTCACTGCTCCTGCCTGCGTATATTTTAACGGGCGCACCGAGTGACATGTGCCCAGCAGACTTGACAACGATGGTTGGAAAGTAGTTCAATATTTTAACGTCGAATAAGAATTTTGGGTTTCAATCCGTAATGACTTAAATTATTTCTTTTGCTCTCTGTTTTGTTTCAATTCATCGAAGTATAGAAAAACACCATATTTGCAAAATATTTACTTTTCTAATAATTTCGCAAGTCAATCTGACCGACGCATGAATACAGCTGTGAGGCCCACGGCAATGTTAATTTTATATAAGGGGAACGAAAACATAACGTCCATACAAGTAGATCTTAAGCAGGACTTCCAAAAGTGCTCATTTTACCATGAACAGCCTATACTGATGTGAACCTTTCATTACTGGGTAGAAGCAATGTTTACTATTCCATTACTGACATAGGCTTAAAATCTACTTGTGTGCACGTTATGTATTCTTCCTCCCTTGTGTAAGATCAACATTGTCGTGGGCCTCTTCAATTTATTCATGCGTCGGTCAAACGAAACTGTGAAATTATTTTAAAAGTAAATATCTAAAAAAATCTGCTCATTTTTACACTTTGATGCATTAAGAAATAAACAGAAAACGAAAGAAATAATACAAGTTATCAGAAATGGTTACCTAACACGTTTTGTTTGACGTTAAAATACGGAAGTGCTCCCCATCCATCGTTACCAACTTTTCTGGACGCAAGCCATTAAGGGCGCCTGTTGAGATATATACATGTAGGGGCAGTGACTATTTCTAAGACTTATTTCAAAAGTGCTCACTTTATCGTGAACAGCCTATAGGCACTGACTACTAAGGCTGACGTGCACAGTGCAGCCCTTAGAGCCTCGACTTTCCGCGACAAACGTAAGCGATCCCGTAGGAACGGAGTGTATTGCTTAAAAAGGACCCTAATTGAGTTTCACAACTAAGGTCCATTCGAGGTTAATTCAAGCTTTCCTGAAATCCAGTCGAAGTTCTACTTTCAGGATATCCCTCCGCCTCACGGAAACAAATCTTACCCGAGTGTAGAAAATTACATCAAAGGGACACCTCACCGCGCCCAAGCTCACTCAGTGTAACAACATATTGCCTGACGATTATTTGTTGATAGACATTACTAACACTCCTATTTTCTCTCTCTTTTTATTTTTATTGATTACAAGCAACTGTATTGGTTTTAATGGAAACTATTTTGTTATTCAAAATAAATGTCATATGGTTACCAGAAGGTATATATCCGCTCGTTAACAATATAGAATTGAGAAAAGGAATAATTATGTTGCATTTATATATATATATATATATACATATATATATATATATATATATATATATATATATTGTTATGTAGCGACCCACCCCGGTCTTGGTGAGGTGTGATTTACAAATACGTCTTTGTCTACACTGTCAAAAAAAAAATTCCTTCGTTTTACGGAAAAGTGCTGGTAAAAATTTATCCAGAAGTGTCCGTAAACTCTCCGTAAAATTACGAACACACAGATTTTCAGAAACGGACTTTCCGTCAATTTCACGGAACCTCTCCTTAATTTCCTAGTTCGTTTTCTGTACTTTCCGTTTAAAATAAAAAGAGATAATGAAAATGTCTTTAATTTTCGCTTTGAAAGAATAGGCCATACTCGCGTGGATAACCTGAACTGCCACAGAAACGATAATTTTCTTGTTACAGTGGCGAAGAAAGCTTCGTGTAGAATCGGCATTGTTCGTCCCCGTAACTCGAAGCCAAAGGGAATACGGACGGACACTTTCCGTATTTTGTATTTATGGACTTAACTCAGTTCTTCGTCATTACGTATCGCCTTTCCGTATTTACACTGTACATTTCCGTAAAACATTACGTAAATATTTTCGGAAATTTTTAACAGTGTAGGTTTACATCAAGTATATACACTATATGATTAAGGTAACTACAAGACACAAATCATTTCTGTGGGTCATCCATAAAAGATAAACATATGCTGTTGCGGACTATTTTGTAGTTCATTTTGAGATGTACAATTCTGTAGTACGTTAATTTGGCGTATCTCTTATGGTTTAGTTAGCGTAAGCCATGTAAGCTCCTGAAAAGCGGCTTTTTCAGATTTGATTAGTAAACTTAGACATTTCTTTACTATCCTTGCATTAAATATTAATGTTTTGTATACTTAAACCGTCCTCAAAAAAATTCTCTAAATGACGGTGAAAATCGCATCAAAATCCATCAAGTAGGTTAGAAGCCTTAGCCTAATACACAGACACACGTGACCAGGCGATTTCGTTTTATACTAAGTATGTATAGATACCAGTTTTGTCACCTTCTTATTAATTTTGGTGATTAAATTAGTGTAACCTAACGTAACCTACATGCAAAATATAAACAAGACTTTAATGTAACCAAAAGTACGACAGTTTTATGTCAACGCACGTATAAAAAAAACTTGTGATACATGGCATATATAGGAAACAACTAAGCACGTCATAAATAGGACGATTTTGTAAAGGTTTGATTCAAAAAGCGCGAAAGAAACCGCGAATAATCTATAAGAGAGAACTCGAGGAAAATGGAACAGGATGACAGAACGTTTATGTGCTGTACGTCATATACGCTGTAAAATTTTTCTTAAATTTATAAGTAATTATCTGGGTGCTAGCTGCCAAGATTTTTTTGTAACTCTACAAGAAGAGGCTATATATATATATATATATATATATATATATATATATAATTAACTATAGAACCTAATATTTTTGCCCTAATTTTATTGTTATTATTTAAAACCTTTCATTTTGTAGACATGGATGTAACAATGAAATGTAATCCAGATTTAAATAATTGTAAAGGTAGAGTTAAAAAATATTAGGTACTTTAGTAAATGAAAAAATATATATTACACTCTCATTCAATACATTTCACAACAGTTTTGAGCAACTTTTTTACTGCTCAAAACCAAATGATATTTTTTCCTAGCTACCTGACATTTTCAAATTTGGTTAGCACGCACGGACTACTTATCATTTCCATACACGTTAATATTCTTAGGCGTCTTTTGGCGTATGTTGGTAACATACTCCACATACGTATGTTAGTAACGTACGATCATATTTCATTGGCTCGGATTCACTTTCGCTCGCTTGAATATGTTTATGTGGAGGTACATGTTTTTTTTACCTAAAGTATCAAGTAAAGTGGTAACTCTAAAATATAATAGTTAAATAATATTTCAATCATCTACTGTAAACAAAACTAAAACAGACAAATCATCCTGTATACAGTCTAGTTATTTAAAGTAAAACATTTTTAATTACTGCGAAAATTTACTTTTCTAAGTGAATTGTAGTTATAATTTTACCGATTGGCTACTCTCCCCTGCCATGTCGGGTAAAAAGGCCACTGAATGGGTCACTTAAGTGTACATCCTTCAGCTGGAGACCGAATCAAATTCCAGTAAGTCACGAAAACCAATACAAACAAATTTCTGCCATTGCCGAGAGTTTGGAAAACACATTTTGGCCTGCTATTCCGGCTGTCTGCTAGGGGCGATGGAGCTGCTCCTAGCGTTACTTTTCATGTCGCATGGTGTTACCTGTCTTTTGCTAACGGCAATCATTGCTCTCTCAAGTTGCGAACAGTTCTACTCGTTAGTTGAAACCATTGCTCTCTCAAGTTGTGAACAGTTCTACTCGTTAGTTGAAGCCTTTGCTCTCTCAAGTTGTGAACAGTTCTACTCGTTAGTTGAAACCATTGCTCTCTCTCAAGTTGCGAACAGTTCTACTCGTTAGTTGAAACCATTGCTCTCTCTCAAGTTGCGAACAGTTCTACTCGTTAGTTGAAACCATTGCTCTCTCTCAAGTTGCGAACAGTTCTACTCGTTAGTTGAAGCCATTGCTCTCTCAAGTTGTGAACAGTTCTACTCGTTAGTTGAAACCATTGCTCTCTCAAGTTGTGAACAGTTCTACTCGTTAGTTGAAACCATTGCTCTCTCAAGTTGTGAACAGTTCTACTCGTTAGTTGAAACCATTGCTCTCTCAAGTTGCGAACAGTTCTACTCGTTAGTTGAAACCCGGTTGCTGGCCACCTTGACAACTTGGACGTCGCTGCACAAAACCTTGTTTAGAGTTAAAACTAAATAGTCTACTACATTTATGACACGCGTTTTTAAAGCCTAAGGTTTACTCTTTTAGCGGTATCGTAATATACAATTATAAACTTACTTCTTGTCGAGATGAAATCAACCGTATGTGTCACTTAATTTACATTGGGCGTGGGGAAAAAAAACCGCAAAAACTTAAATGGAACGAATAACTTGTAATACTTACGACCATCTCTGACGCTCTCGGACCAGTAATGTCTTCCCTACAGGCTAGACTGTTTAGAATCCTCGCCACCAGGCGGTAGTGTACTCCAGCGGAGTAACAGCTGATGGCCAATTCACCCGTACTGCTCTCGCCTAGGTACTTCTTAAGCGACTAAACAAGATCTTTCCGTAGCACAGCGTTCTGCACCACACGACGGCGCTAAGAAGCATAAAACAGTTTGCAAAGTGCCAAATATTTGCACTTCTCGGGTGGCCGACCGTCCAGCGAAGCACGTTCCTAACATAAACCACGCATTACTGTTCTTCTTTACGTTTGCCTTGTGCCTCGAACGGGCTTCCCCAAGGTCGGCTGTACGCGAATGCAACGTGTGCTGAGCCAAGTCGGCTGGAATACAAATAAACTTATAAAGAGCCTTAGTCATCCATCATCTGTGGTAAATATAACAGAATATCCAGCTGAAGTATTCCTAGTTGTTTTGGGAAAGTACACTGTAAAAATATTGGGAACATTACCTGACAAGTGTATGGTTATAATCTCAAACTTGTGGGGGAAACATAGTTTACCTTACGTGTAAGTTAAAATTACCGGACTCTGGAGTAAAATTCAAGTACAGAGTAGTGGGAAATCCTATGCATAGATTGAAAAATCACCTTATGACGTGTGGATCTCCTCGTCCATTTGTAACTATTTAATAATAGCATTTTTAATATTTTTACCTTAAAATTATTTTTGAATATCGGTGGAAAATCCCATAGATGGATGGGAAAATTACCTTTCGACACGTGCATCTCTTCAGCATTGTCTCAACAACTAATTGAAAGGACAGGCAGAATTAAAAATAACACGCTAATATTCACTGACATTGTCACGCTATCGTGGTGAAATGGATAGCGCATTGGCCTATCATGAAAGAGGACAATGGTTCGCGCCCACCAACCAGTAAGTCTCGAGGATTTCAGTGTTGAGGTTTAGGTTACTATTCGTCATACGATATGGATAATAAAAAATTAATAGTACCAATACTTAGGTATATTTTTAATATAATTTTATTATACAATATAGTTATTTTTGCCTTTGCTTGTTTGGGAATTTTCCCCCATTTTTGTCAGGTATTTTTCGTACGATTAGGTAATAGTACTTTATTCGTAATGTTAATTTACTCTACATGTAAGAGGTAATTTTACCTGCCATAAAGAGGTAAACGTGGTGTCCACGAGTCAGTACATTTTTTACAATGTACTGACAAAATACATTTAAGAAATCTTCCATTCCCGGAACCCATTATTTGTACTAACAAATCTTCCTGTCTCGTGAAAACTTTCAGTGTTTTTATTGTACGTTTCGTTTAATAGTTTATTCACATATTTTTTAATAAAATTTTCAAAATAAGAATATTTTATTTTTTACTATACGTTCCTTGTGAAGGACGCCATTTAAAATAAAACATTTACTCTAGATTGGGTTTTTTTTTTCCAACGCCATAGCCACTATTTTAACTGACTTCCATTGGTTGCGCAGTGAGAAATATACCGGTTTAATTACCTGACCCTGTTAGTTCGTACGACTGCGACCCGTACATTACAAACTAATAAAACAACTGAGTTAGCCACTTGTACACGCAAGATAGCCCTGGAAGTGCGTGGAGTAACACATATAAAACTCTCTCTGAACATAGACTGAGGACGTTATGTAGTACGTTAAATGTATGGGCTATATGGTTTCGAGATGGGCCACAAATCCAGATTAACGTCCAAGTGAGGAGGTCATTTTTACAACTAGACATATCCACAAAAATCAGAAACAATATCGACTTAAAAACGATGGTTTACGCACAAATATGTCCGGTTCAAAATGTCAGCAACATTCCGTATTTAGCCTATATGTCAACGTTAGATATGTCCATCGATTAAAAAAATATATATTTTGCTTTGAATCTGTTGAAATATATATATTCTGTTGCTTGCATTATGCAATGTGTCTATCCAGGCATGAAGGTTTTAAGCGATCTTGCGTCATATATAACCATATGTAGTGTTTTCCTTGGTGCATTCTATTTTGGCCTTGTCAGTACTTCCCACCTTACTTGACAGCTTTTATTTTACCTTGCGTTATGTTTTGGTATAATTGTGTCCTATAAGTCGCACACGGATGTCGTTTGTTTGCTAATAAACTGAAGATGTGAACTTAATTTCATCGAGTATGTGGTTTCTGGAAATTAAACGGGCCTGGCTACGAACTGTTGTGTATTTATTAAGTAAACAATAAAACTCATTAATGTATGACATCCCAAAAAAATTTAGTAATCAATACAGACAGGAGTTTTCGCGAAAAGATTTCCAGATCAGTTGAACTCCAAAACACTTTAGCATACGCATGTTCGGGGTTGGGTTATTTTTAATGTTCCGTACCTCACGTGTCTGTCCGCAAATCAAGGACGTTAAGTATCGGAGTACTTTATTACGTTTGGCCCTGTCCAATAAGAACACGTCTTCTTCCGTAGACACGCGGCCAATAACAAAAGGAAATTCTGGTTGTGGACGTAGGATATTGAAGTCTAGCATACCTATACATATTTTTGCGAATATACGTGTCCCTAGTAATCAATAA
Source organism: Dryococelus australis (assembly GCA_029891345.1). Classification (NCBI taxonomy): domain Eukaryota; kingdom Metazoa; phylum Arthropoda; class Insecta; order Phasmatodea; family Phasmatidae; genus Dryococelus; species Dryococelus australis. The sequence goes on along the minus strand of CM057006.1, from coordinate 71,616,067 downwards.
TGCTATTAAAGTAAATTTTTTGCAAAAAATGTAATCGTTATTTAACCGACAATTATTATATCAGAGTTTTCATTATTTGAGCTAACTGTGATAGTAAATAAGGCAGGAGTAATTTAATTTTCCAAACGTGTTTTTGTTTGGCCAAACAGACGATATAATCCAAAAAGTGTTGTGTTCAAAACAAGACATATTCATTACTAGAAACCAGACAAATTCGTGAGTTCAGTGACTTGTAGGCTAGACTTCGCAGTCTTATATGCTCTCATACACATATCAACTGTTTATTGTTCGATTGTTGTGGTAGTAAAATGTGTTGGTTGGGCACGCAATTGATTACATCTTTGTTATTGGCTCATTTATCTCCAGGAGGTGTCAAATAACACGTCGACCAATTACAAACGTAACATGAACGTACATGTGTGTGAATTCCAAATTGTCTAGAAATGAACCCGCGAAATTCTCGGGTCTCTATTCATGACACTCATTCCAAAGTTGGCATGGGCATTTGTTTTTCTTTAATAATGACGGGTATAATATTTTTTTTTAAATTAAATATTCGAAACCATAATTCCACTACTAAAAGGATATACGATGATGTTTTTAGTCTCGCTTACCTGTACAATTTGATAAGGTTTATGTGTAATTTTGATCCTCTTCAGCATTCATTCCGATTTCGTAATAAAATCCATGAATTCAAATGTATATGTATGTGAACGTGCTCATAGTACACAAGAAAGATAAGCCTTCGGCAGGTATATACCTTAGCAGGTTACGTTTGTTCACCCAGCGCAATTAAAAGTATATGTAGCAGATATATTGTATATTCCCTGTTTAGCCAAAGAGTATGTAATTCCGCTTCCTATTGTGAATTACGTTTCTCAAAATGAAACGTTTTAATTCCCAGTGCATACGAGCTGTATTTTCTCTGGTTGCGTTCGTATTTTGCTTGGTAAAATGTTATCATAACCGGGTTAAAAGTAGCATACTTTAAATCCGTATTACAATTTTCCTCGCAAAAAAAAAAAAAAAAAAAAAAAGGAGTTTACAAAGTGTTGACACGAAATGTGTGAAAAATTTTAATTATTCGGAATATCGTAGATACTTTTTTTTTTTTTCAAAGGTGCAGCTTGCCTCACGTAGACAGGTAAGTACTGTGATTAACATAACTGCTGCAGAATCTACTTTGTGTAGTCTTGACCGCGATCACCCCAACGCCCAAAGATAAAGGTAAGATTTCATATATTCTGAATACAGAGGGCAATTCCGTGTTGACATAGACCCCATTTCCGTGTATTTGGGTAACTGGGTAAGGCAGGAATTTTATTATTTTATACCTTGGTCGAGTACGCTCAACTTATATACATGTTCTATAGTTTCCAAAAAAATACTAACCAAGTAATTTGTAGGTGCACGTAAATATTATTTATTTATTATTTAGCATTCAAAAATCAAATGAGATTTTTTTAAATTAATGCCACGAGGTACTTTAAAATACAATCATAGTTTCACGTAAAGGAATGTTTATATATAGTTTTCAAAAATTTGGTATAAAAGTCAGTTTTACATATATTTTATTCAATAGCTGCCTCTCAAATTTTGTAAAAATTTTTAATGGGCACATAAAATTAATTAGCTACATTACTTTCAGGTTTCCTTAATCTCATTTTCGAAAAAGTTTAAGTTTATTCTTTTTGTTAGACACAAAAAAAAATTTTTACGTAGACAAGAAATGTTTTCCAAAATAATGAAAAGGAAAGAATTTTAAAGTTATAGGCATGATTCCATTAGTAATTTTGCCGACCGTGTTGAAGAGGATTTGTTTGGTGTATAAATTACTCCATATTTTCATCCGATGCCTTTAAAAGTAAATTTTCAGTAAATAATTACGTTGCTTTATGACTAGAGGCGTGATTAATTAGCGAGTTCAATTACCTGTAGGCTAGACTCCACAGTCGTATGTAACATCATGGAAACACTTTTCTCGGGTTACTCGTCTCAATTGAAGACGATGATTGGGTCTACATTTTATTGTGAGTTTGTTATTGCCTCAAAGTTGTCCAGGAGGTGTGTGATAACGGGCGAACCAATGGCATAAGCAAGACAAATACACGTGGTTTTGAATTCCAACTTGTCGCGAAATGGATCCGCGAAATTTTCATATCTCTATTTATTACAAATTTTAAAAACCCCAACAGCAATTTCATCCTCTACAAAGACACAAAGATCTTTTAAAATGAGGCTCAAAGGTCGAGCACGAGTCATAGTCTGTATACAGAATAGTTGCGGTTCTACTTAGCGCCCTATCGCTAATTGACTTATCTGGAGCCGTATTTAGCACTCGATATCCTTCAACTTGCAGAGTAATTAACTTGTGTGGCTGACGTCACAAGCTTTCGGGTAAGGAACAACAATGGCCATTGAATTTTAAATGACCTATGTTGTCGTCCCGTGCAATTATGACTACCGTCTCGCAACAATCCAGAAGTCAAACGTAGTCTGTAAATTTAGAATTTAAGCGAGCTGTTTGTACCAAATGTCACTAATGGGAAAGTTTAATTCTCAAATTAAAGTTTATTGCACATAGTGTTATTAAGTAAAATTTTATTTTTAAGTAGAATGAAAACCTACAGACATTGAGACCTGCACCTTGCCTTCCCAGTTTTTCAAAATTAATACGTACAGAGAGGGGGGGGGGGAAGTCACTTTTTCGCCTTGTTGATAGATTTGAAGTTTTCTGTTTGCAGAAATGAGTTCTGTGCACCTCTATCACGGATTTTTCTGTAAATTAACACAAGGATAAATCTTAACACTGCCCACAGAACAAATAATTTCATTCGCCAGACATATGGTTCGCACATACTGTCTTTAATGAGTGACCTTCATCGTTGCATCGCACTGGAATGCGTGTGTCCACACATGGGTTAACTGAGAAATCATTTTTTGTCGCGACAAAAAACATGTGTCGGCGGCCACAAGATTATTTTGTCAAGACACACATTGCAAGATATTTTGTGGTAATGACGAGATTTTTTTATCATTTCAATATTTAGATGTAACAGCGAAATGACTTTTGTGGCTACGAAAAAATTAATTGTGTTTTAAAACAATAATGTTTTATTTTGCCGCAGCATAAACATTACAATGCTAGCAGCAGAACTGTTAGTGGAGCTAACAAAGGTGTATTTCCGGGCAGTGGACTTTGGTAGTTAGGGGTAGTTTAACCCACTCAGCCCCAGTGTACATTACGCATGTGTACGTAATATTTGCTCTGTAATGCACACTGTGATACTCAATGACCAATGATCTCACCTGTAGGTAAATGATTCGCAAACTGTCTTACTGGTCTAGCTCATAATTAGTTAATATAACTGTAGCCGATTATAGAACCTACAACTCGTAGGCTGTGACAACGAAACAAGTGTTGTATCGACTTAAGTACAGCATGCATCATACCATGTTCGATTTGCAACATCTGAAACCGTGAATTAAAGTAGGTCTGAAAAGGTTCATGTCTCTTGGGCAGCATGATCGAGGAAATAAGCGGGTATGGATGCTATTTATCGCCTAAATTGATATCGGATGGCGTTGGAAACTCGAAATCAGTATGGCCAGACCATGAACCGAACTCGGACCCTCTCGAATGCGAGTCCACTGTGTTACCACTGCGCCATCGCGCTCGGTGTTGCAGGCTTTGACTGGGTCATGCATCCACCACAAGTCTAATAAGTGGTACCAACACAAAGGCCCGGATACTTCACTTCACAGTAAGTTTGGGTAGTATAGATATCGTGTAGCGTGGACCATTTTACACATAACTGAAATATTCTTCAATTAACCTATGAACTAAATAATTCTTATTAATAAATGAAAACACATGAATTAAAAAATTTTAATAAACAATTTTTAGTCTCGGATTAGTTAAATCACTGAATTAAAATAATTAAATAGGTACCCTAATTCAAAATTTTAAATTTAGTTTGTAAATATAATTCTTTAATTAAACGAAAAGATTGGCATACATTTTTTTTTAACTAACTTCGTAAATTTCATTTTTGAATTAATCACAGTGACTTTTAAAATTTCTTAATTTAAGTTGTAAATATAATTTTGAATTAATCAAAGAGGTACCCCAATAATTTTGTTTTTATTTAATAGTTACCTTTTAAATTTTGCCAACAAAATATCTTTTTGAAAATTTTTAATTATGTTGAAAATATAATTTCTAAATTCACGCTAAAATTATTTTTATTAAAATTTTTTAATTGTATATTTTAACAGTAATTCAGTTAATAAGTTAATTGAAGAAAGTTTTAATTATATGTAAAATTATACGTGATATACCTAGAGACCTGCAAAATTCGCGTTATTATTTGGCATCAGGTTAAACTTCATATTACTGTATGTACTCGAGCCGGCGTCGTTTCGCCATTGGCTGCTGCAGAGATGTGAAGTCACTTCCTCTACTGACTGCACTGCACGTGATTGGACTACAGAATTGTGAAGTGTTTATATATTGGAACAGAGCTACCCAGGGCGTGTCAAATGAAGTATTGTCCAAAGACAAACTTTTACAAAGGTACATGTGTTTGAAGCTGAACATGTACCCAAATAAAAACTCGAATTTTGCAGGTCTCTAGCTATACCATATCTATAGTATAATTCATTATAAAGAGGCCATTCCAGCGTTTCAAACACTAAATAACTCCCATTTACTTCAAGACTATTTTCTTTATGGGTCTGGCAGTAAAAAGACATTACAAGTTATTAATTTTTCTATGCAATATTATTACAGATGCAGCCTGTCTTGGTTACAATGATGTCATTGCAACCTTCATAACAGCCCTCATTCTTCAAGTTCGTGATGAAACCATCGCGTATAGCAGATTTCGGTGAATGCATTTCCGAGTGAAGTAAGTGCACTTAAAATAAAATGGTATATTAATTAAAATATTGTAACATTTTCGTTGCTAAAACCGTAACAGAATTATCCTTGGAGTAAATTGGATTATTATGAGTTGCAAAGTGTCCCTGGAACGGCCTCTTAAGGTGTTCAGGAATAACTTATGACTACAGACAACGTAGGCCTCCTATATGCATGTGCCAAGAGTTTCTTTCATTATTGGCTATCAGACATGTACTGTCATATTTCATTGGGCCAATGAGTACTCTGACACACTCTAAAGCAAAACGTTTGTGATTGGTGTGAAAATAACTAAGCCCAGTCGAAACCTTGATCGCCCAAACATAGAAGCAATAACCACTTAGAGTGCTATCGAATGAATGTATGTTGTATCGGAAATTTTCCGCGATTTTCCAGTTTCTCTACATAAGATGCCCGAGCTCTTCGTGGAGACAGCTTGAAAGGCAGTGTCTGGGATGTAGACTGACCTTGGGAAAGATAATAGATGCAGGATGTGGGTTAAAGTTACGTGGGCGTGGAAATGCGAGGAGAGCGGAGTCGTCCTATTTGTGATGAGCTGCAGAGAGACTTGAGACAGGCCGAGGATTTCAGGGATGACAAGAATTTACTCCCGTAACGAAGGCAGGTCCTTGTAGTCCATTCACGACTGGAACCGACTTATGGAAATCAACCTTTGAAAAAAAAACATCCTAGACATTGGCTGCAAGCATAGCTAGTAAAAATAGTGGCTGGTGCAGGTACGATACCGTAGTCCGTCTACTATAGTTCGTCTCACGCTTAGATTGCAGTACAGGGCTTATGGCGCTCACTGTTGCCAGATTGCTTCAGTTTGTTGACGTAACTGGCAAGCTGAGAAACAAATGGGCGGTGAAGGAAACGGCCTGATTAAGAGAATTTTTATCTGTTTACTTCCCTGCCAACTCGTATAGGAATCCAATCCTGCGACGCAAAGCTAAACGGCTCCTTTGAAACTGAAGCCTGTGAGAAACCATATCATTGTGACTGGAAGGCGCGCAAGCAACGTAGATAGTTTTATTTTTAGAAGTTGCAGAAAAATAACATATCAGATAACAGCGCCAGCAGGAACAAGGACAGCGTTAACGACAGAAATGGTGCATTGGAAATAGAGGGAGTGAATGTCCATTACACTGCAATCTAAGAGTCAGACGCTCTATAGCTATGCATGGATCTAATGGCCAGGGTGTTTTTTCATAAGTCAGTTCCAGTCGTGAATGGGCTATAGTTGCAACGTGGAAGTCTGGAATTATTTGCCATATTATGTCAGTGACATCGGGGCACTGTGTCTGGGAATCCGACCTTTAAACTTTCCAAGGGCCGTAAGATTCTCTCAGCAGGACATAGTGCAAAAACATACAAGCCTCTTGGAAATACCAGCCTAAGTGCACTCTAAATTAGAATCAGTGGAAAACCACTGATTCCAAGTGAAAATGGCTAAACTTAGAATCAGTGAAATTTTTCACATCACTTATTCAACCAGTGTAATTTTTCCACTGAAACAATCAGTGTTTTTTTTTTTTTTTTTTTTTTTTTTCACTCATTCTAAGTGGAGCCGTTTTCACTGCGAATCATTGGTTTTCCACTGATCCGAATTTAGAGTGTGTTAAACGTTATTCAGGCCCTTGTGCAACTTCGTGGCAAGCACAGATCACATCATCTGTTGCATTGATGTTCACGAAGAACTGCGATAGAATCATACTTCGCAAACCACTCAAGTTCATGTGTAGAAATCTACCCCCAACATATCCCTGGCGCTAATCAAGGCATGTTAATAAAAGTATGCGAGATCAGTTATTTAAAAATTATTGGTTTTGAATACGTGCTATATAAATGATCAATAAAAGGTTTAACTTGCATTAGGCGTGATGTAAATTCAGTGTGGAAGAACTAGGAAACTACCCCCTGAGATTTCCTATTATAGAAGGTTTACTAGAGATAATTTAATTCTATATGTATTACGAACAATTATTTCTGGCGCTGTGTAATTTTAATTTTAGAGGCGAAAGAAACAATTTTTAGAAAACGTATAAAAAGGAAAATGAAATTATTTCTAACAACATGACGTCATAACGGAATTTTCAGAAGGTCCTTTCTTTTGTGTACAAGCTACGCGATTATACCTATCAAAGTGTGTAAAATAATTAGAGATAAATTCAGTAGCAGAGTAAGATACAAGGAACAGGGAAGGGGCACTCAAATTGTAATAAAATAAGTCTAATAAAACATACGAGTTGCTAACTAGTTGTGTACTGCCTTCAGTGAGAATAGTAAATGTCATACTATTGCTCTGAGCACATTTCAGTGTTAATGATTAAAGGAATCTCCTAGGTGTTAGTTGACTTGTGATTAGCAATGTATAAATAAACTCGCGTGCAGATTTGCTGCAAAGCTATAGAGCTGAACTTCAGTAAACGTGTTTAATGTTTATTAATATAATTATTATTGATATTATTGACATTTTATTTTTCATCCCGCGAGTGTATAAACATAATTCAGCACGCAGACGACTGGTTTTTATCCGAACTTCAAATCAGATTTGAGCAGTCACATCGTATAGAAATATAGTTACTGGCTACATTACTACTGTCGTTTGACCATTTGCATAAATTACCCTTCTTCTTCAAAACCGTTTGATTCCCTGTGTCCACGATTGAGGACATGTTGCACGTGAAGGATATTTATAGTCGGCACTGTACGCCTCAACGACGAATCAGTGTCCTGTGATTTGAGCGTATTCATTGTGAGTAACCTAACTTGGAAAGGTTTCTCTACCTTTCGTTTATTAATGATTATTCTTTATGGCAACGAGCAAGCAGTGCATTGTTCCTCATTGTGCTGTACACAAGTACCTACAGCGCAGGGTTGCCAGATTGGGCGACTTGTCACCTTCTGGGGTACTACAGGGCAAAATTTCCTGCCAAAAATTACGGAAAATGCGTCTGTCGAAATTTGGACAATTTTTGTAATGAATTTGCTATATTCGGGCTACTTGTAATTATTGACTTAGTACTAGTATATTTTTTGATTGTAAACAAGATAATAAATTTTCATAAATAAGAACTTTTTTTTTTTTTCCCCCGGCAATCATTGTGGATACAATTGAAAAGGGTCTCTTGTTCAGACTCTCTGTTACACGCTGCGGACAACGAATAAGTAGATACCTGAAGAATTCGCGGATTCATTTAGGGACAAGTTTGAATTAAAAACATGTGTGTTTATATAACATTTGCCATTGGTCCACACGGTGCTTGATACCTCTTCGAGAACGCTGGCCCAATCGTCGCCTTCCACTGTGACAGCAGACAACCGATGCACAATTGACATACCGACATGAATAGGCGAATTGAATATCACGCGATTGTTCATGCACTTGACATATAACTTTAATTTTGTGTAGGCCTATGTAATTTTTTTAATTTTAAAACAATTCGTGTTTCAAACATACAAAGTATTACATAAAAATATACATTAAATTTAAAAAAAAATGCATTTAATGTAATCAAATTGGGTGCCGTTTGGTTGACAAGATATTGGACATTTAGGCGACTTCAACAAAAACAATCTTGCAACCCTGGAGCGTACACCAATAATATTATACGATTGCCTCACTTGTGCACATACTGAATACGGGACTGAAAAATGGTTGAGATACTGTGTCGAGCTGAGTTGGCAGTGCTGATAACCATCAGCGCCCCGGGGTGGGAGTGAGATAGATCAACGATGGAAAGCAAAAGCGCGGAAATACGAGCACCTGGAGAAAACCCGCCGGGGACCAGCAGTGTCTGCCATGTTTGCCACATCGCGTGTGGCTGCAACCACGCCGGGTACCAAACCTTCAATAGCCATGGCGGGAGAACAGAAACGGGACATTTTATAGAAAAAATAATCGTAAAAAAACAGAATATAGTCCATTCACGGTTTCTTCGACCTTTTTTAATCAAGCCTTTAAAAAATCTCCCCATGTATGACGTGTTTAGTTATTTCCTAAATAAGCCCTGTATCACAAGCGATTTATACCTGTGTTCATAAAAGTTGCTTCCCCCCCCCCCCTGTTAAATTGAAATGTTAATCATATTTTATCTATAAATTATAATCCTTCATTTATAAATAATTTGAATAAAAAACCAGGAGAAAAAAGGTACTTTGGCAACGTCTGGTGAGAAATATTACTTATGCAATAACAGTTACACTTAGTGCGCACGAATATGGTGTGGTGTCCCTCTGGTGTAATTCTCCAGGATTAGTTGAGCTTAGTCTGCACGAAGCGGAGGAATTTTCTGGAAGTAGAACTTTAGCAGCGCTTCAGATGAGGCTGAAGTAACTGTGAATGGATAATATTTGTTGATTTGTGTGAAAAGTAACCGGGGTGTGAACAGTACACACACACATATATAATGTTCGACGGTTTCCGAGTTACGACCTCGTGCCACTGTGTCCGCTGTTAGTGGTCGTTACACCCTTGTTTGTATACAGGGTGTGGCAAATACAAACGTGAAGTGTATGCTGCTAGGTTCATTTCGCTGTTGAGATCCAGTGTACGTCGGGCACCGATCGCTCGACATGCCAGTCGTTCTGGAACTTTCAGCAACAACAATCACATGTTCTGCTCGAGGATACGTCCGCGCGGATGTGACACATCTTCATGTGGTTCGTGCATAATGAGACTCCAGCGAGTTCCAGTGGAGTTGCCAGGGTCTGCCTGGACGAACGATTACAACACAGGCGGCTGGGTTCGTGCAGGACCAACCGCCTGGCCTGCGCGTTCCCCTGATCGGAATCCAGTGGATTAATGCCAGTGGGGACGTCCTCGAGAACTTCGTGTACACAGCATCGTGTGGAGCAAGGTTACGACGAGCTCGATGTGCATTCGGACGCAAATTATACATCTCCAGCATCTTTAGTAAGAGTGAATCACCATTGGTAAAGGCTGTTCACGATATCAACCTTAGAAAAAAGTCGCTGTTCCTCCCTGCACGTGTTTTAACGGGCGCACTCAGTGACATGTGCCCATTAAAGTTGATAACGATGGATGGGAAGTAGAAAAAGTATCAAGCAACCATTTCAGATAACATAAATTATTTATTTCACTTGGTGTGTATTTTTATGCATCAGAGTAAAAATTAGCAGAATTGTTAGATATTCGCTTGACCGACGCATTAATAAAGTGACCGTGTTAATCTTACATAAGGCGGATAACAAACAACGTGCATACATGTAGATCTCAAGCAGAGCTTTCAAAAGTGATAATTTTTAGTGTGAACAACCTTTACACACGCTGCACTGAAGTGGCATGAACAACCTTGGAAGACGTTCCCTTGGGAACCGTCGACACTAGGACATAAGTTGATCTGCACCTGTTTGTTTTGTTTGATCTGAAGTGTGCGGTTCACTCCCTGTGTTCTCCCTGCATAAACCTATACAACCTGTGATTCTCTTCAATCTTGCAACATGCCTGCAGCACTGTGCGTTATCGCGCTGTAAAAATGCTTTCTTTGCTGGAGCATATTATTTGGCATCGCTAAGAGAATGTTTGTTTAAACACGAACCACTGCAAAGTATGCTTGCCAGCTACATAATTTCTTTATCTATACACTAATGACTACGATAACCTTGCATTGTCACTACGATAGTTCAGCAGACGTCTCTGTGGCAATGTTAGCTACACGTTTAAAAAAAAAACTGGGTTTGTCTGTGTTGGGGACACGGCCGTTTGTTTTGCATGAATACGTATACTTTGATGCGCTCGGACACCTTGATGTTTATTTTACGTTCCCGGCACCGCTTCACTCGATCATATGGGGTTTTATGGGTATTGCTGGATTGCTTTTTAGATGCTCTCTCACACCGTATACGATTTCTGTATTTCGACTAGGCTTTTTTTTTGGAGGAGTACAGGCCGAAACTGTGTTAAGTTTTCTTAATTTTTTTTTTTACATTAAACTCATACAGTTTCACCATAACCGCGCCACACAAATGTTTTTATACACGCATTCGATTGATCTTAATGAGAGCTGTCGATTGAAACCTAAACGAGCGTCGTAGCTTCTCTAAGTCAGAAATTATACTACGCGGAAGTAATGAGACGCGCGGCGAAACGAACTCATAATTGCGGCGACCCGCCCCCCCCCCCCCCCAGGCGCCCTCTTCAACGAGCGCGATGCTTCGCAGTCCTCACTCAACGTAACATATTCTTTGATCCTTTGGCAATCGAGTGGTGTAATTGAATTTTGAATGTAGGCGATAGGTTTGGAGCTGCAATGCCACACTGTATCACCCGATTTTGTTATCGTCGGATTTTCTGGTTTGCCTCCCATTATGGTCGCAAATTTAAAGACGTATTCGCGTCAAAAAAAATTGCTTTCTGAAAAACAACAGCGATTAGTAAAAAAGATATAAGTAACAAACCTTCCAAAATGATATTCCTTAAAAAGAAAAGAATTATAGTATGGCTCCGACACTCGAAGCCGAACCTCTAGTACTATTAGTCTAGAAATTTTCACCATTCGACCTCTGTGCTTGATTGTATTCAAATTAGTTTTGATATGTAGGTGAAGTCATGTAGACCAGAATATAATGTCACCTCTTGGATAGTAATAGAGGTTAGTGAGTGAAGAGAGTTGGGAGGCTATTGAGAGCCTATGAGGGTGTTGTGAGTATGGAGCAGTGCATGAATGAAAGGGCGGGGGAAACGGCAGATCACCGAGAAAACCCGCCGACCAGTGGCATCGTCCGGCATTATCCCCACGTGCGAAAATCCTGGAGTGACCCGGCCGGGGTTTTGAACGCGGTTCTTCCTGGGTGGGGGGGGGGCGAGCAGGCTAACCGCTCCAGCCCCGATAGAGGTTAGTGATTTGGAGAATCACTGCTGTTCAGAACGACATTAAAAGTCTGCAGGAGGAGTGTACGTTTCTCAGTTTTATTTTTACAACTGCAGTATACATTGCATAATGAATGTCTGCGCCTGGATAACAGTCAACGTACTGAGAACTACAATGTCCCGGCAGAAAACCTTTAATATCGTTTAACGATTACCTTTGGGTAAGACGAAATTTTTCTTCTCTGTGAACGAAAGCAACTCAATGAATTTTTATTTTTTGGCTATAAAGGAAGGTAATATTACCATAACATTAAAACTATTAAAGAAAACATTTATTAATGTCAGCTCACGATAAAATGTGCACTTTTGAAATCGACCTTAGAAAAATGTCACTTGGGCAGTGACCTAAAGGGCGCCCTGAGTGACATGCGTCCAGTAAAGTTTGTGACGACGGAAGGGAAGTAGTTCCGTTAAATAACATCGAATAAAAAGTTTTAGGTAACCATTTCTGATATAAGCTATTCACGGTAAAATGAGCACTCTTGAAAACCGTTTCATTTGGAAAAGTATTCAATAAATATATTTTATGGTAGCTTTAGACGTTAACTTCAGAGTACTATGGAATATAAACACTGGGCTTATTACTTACACGGCGATATTTATTTTAAATGGGGTTTAAAGGATTAAATATGGCTGAAAGGAAAAAGTAACTAGGGTCCCCAAAGTGCTCACTTTACCGTGAACAGCCTACAACTTGAATTATTTCTTTCGCTTTCTGTTTATTTTTTTAAATTCATCAAAGTGTAAAAATTAACAGATTTGTTAAATATATACTTTTGAAATAATTTCACAGTTTCACTTGACCGACGCATGAATAAAGTGACGAGGCCCAAAATTACGTAAGGCGGAAGAATACTCAACATGCATACAAGTAGATTTTTAAGCAGGGCTTTCGAAAATGCTCATTTTACGGTGAATAGCCTATTGCAGCAAATATATGTTTCTCTAACCTTCTCGAGGCCACGGTGGCTGAGCGGTTACACTGCCCGCCTCCCACCAAGGCGAACAGGGTTCGAGCCTCGGCCGGGTTACTCCCAGATTTTCGCAAGTGGGAATCGTGCTGGACGATGCCGCTGGTCGGTGGGTTTCCTCGGGATCTCTCGTTTCCCCCGCCCTTGCATTCCGGCGCTGCTCCATACTCTCCTCGCTTCAGCCTCATCGACTCTCCAGACCTCGATGTTAGCCGTACAAATCTCTCCTCTCCTCTCCGTAAAACTCGACATTTCATTAACTGGACACCTTCATGCCCCGCATTAGGTCGTGTTTCCGAGGTTGTACACTATATTACATTGTCTTTCCTATATCAGTCTACACTGTGACAAAAAATAATGGTAGAATTACATCACAAGTGTAAGGTAATACTCGCAAACTTGTGGGGGAAACATACTTTTCCTTACAATGGAGGTAAAATTACCGCACTCTGGAGTAAAATTCACGTGCATAGTAATGAAAATCCCATACATGGATGGGATAATTACCTTACGATGTGTGGATCTCCTAGTCGATTTGTAACAATTTGATAATTGTATAATACATATGTTCTACCTTAAAATTCATTTTTATTGTATAGTCATATAAACTGTCCAACATGGCTCTTTAAATGTAAGATATATTTTCCGAACCCTGGAGTAAAATTCACGTACATAGCGGTGAAAAATATAATAAATGGATGGGATTGTTATATTACGACGCGTGCATCTCTTCAGCGTTGTCACAACAGATAAGTGGGAGGACGGGCGGAAATAACAATGGCTTACCACACTAATATTCACTCGTGCTGTCTTGTCGCCGTGGTGTAATGGATAGCGCATTGACCTATCGCGATAGAAGCTCATGGCTCGCGCCCACCTACCACTAAGAAACGAGGATTCTAGAGTCAACGTTTCAGTTACTCTTCGTCAAAGGCTGTAAGGTAATAAGAAAAATTAACAGTACTATTACCACGCGTAAATTTAAATATCAATTTATCATACGATATAGTTTATTCACGGTTTCTTCGGCCTTTTTGAATCAAACCTTAGAAAACTCTTCCCATGTATGACGTGTTTAGTTATTTCCTAAATACTCCCTGTATCGCAAGCGTTTTATACTTGTGTTCATTAAAGTTACTTTTGTTTCCTGTTAAATTGAAATGTTATTAATATCTTATCTATAAATTATAGTGCCTCATTGGTAAATAATTTGAATAAAAACAGGGAGAAAATAGGTATGTTGGTAACATCTAGTGAGAAACAGGTTCTTATACAAAATATCATCACAACTGAGTGCGCACGAGTGTGGTGCGTTGTCCTATCTGGTGTATTTCTCCAGACTTGTTAAGCTTAGTTTGCACGAGGCGGAGGAATATCTTGCAAGTAGATCATTAGCAGGGCTTCATAAAAGGCTGAAGTAACCGAGAATGGACTATACCTTACTTGTTATGTAAATTTACTTCACATTTGACAGGTAATTATACCTTACATGTAGAGGTAATTAGCTTCCCTTACATGTAAGGGAATTTTACCTCTTTTTTTTTTCTACTGTGTAAATTGCAAGAACATTTATGAAGACTGTTCACGATAAAATGAGCACTTTAGAATTGAACTTTAGAAAAAAAGTCACTGTCACTGCGTGCATATATCTTAACAAGCGCACTCAGTGATATTCGTCCAGTAAAGTTGTCAACGAAAGATGGAAAGCAGTTCCATATCTTAACGTGGAATAAAAAGTGTTAGGTAACCATATGTGATAAATTTAAATCATTTCATTCGCTGTCTGTTTTTTCTTATGCATCGAAGTGTAAAAGTGAGCAAATTTGTTAAACATATACTTTTGAAATAATTTTAGAGTTTCACTTGACCGGCGCATGAATAAAGCGGCGAGGCCCGTGGCAATGTTAACTTTACATAAGGCGGAGGGATACACCACGTGTATACGAGCAGATCTTAAGCAGGGCTTTTCAAAAGTGCTCATTTTACCGTGAACGGCCTATAGAAGTGATTTGTTCTCGGACATCGGGAAGGAACGTGTAACCAAGCTAGGTGTTGGGACAGGGGCGAGAGTAATTCATGAGGCGACAGGAAGGGCGATGTCAACGGTTTTCTTTTCATCGCCAACTACCGCAACCCCCCCCCCCCACACACACACACACATGCTCACTCCCCCACTAACAACCTGCACAAATAATCCTCTCGGGGCGTCGAAGTGTACCGGCTGGCAACGCCCTGTACAGTGTCACGGCTAGACCTTCGCGTCGCTCGCGTACAGCCACCAACACAAGCACGGTTCTTTTTTCCGACTCGTTCTGCCAGGATTTACGGCAGCGGTGCACCGGAGCACAATTCCTCGCTGAAGCTGCACTCTAAAAAAAACTATCCATTCCAAGTTCTCTGTAATGCAAAGAAACCCATTTCTTCGCAGCTGTTTTGTTTGTAGTATCATAGAAGAGAAGGTTAGAGTTGAGTTTGAGAGATTTGGGCGGCTCTTAGCAACGAAGTCTAGAGAGCCGATGAGGGTGAAATGAGGTGACAATGTAGCAGCGCAGTAACGCAAGGGCGGGGAAATAGGAGATCGCCGAGAAAACCCGCCGACCAACGATGAATAAATAGTATATTTTTCTTTTCGCATTGGGAATTATGTTGATTAGTTAACTGCGATAAGCAAGAATTTCAAGACTACGCATGTCATATAAGGTGATTTATCGATCATTGCTTTTAATGCAGATGTTTGTGATTCCACGCAGATAGAATACAAATAAAATCCTAGAGTAAATGCATAGATGCAAAGCCATGAAATGTGTGCTCTCTCGCTGCTTTGACAAATTAAACTTCAGATGAAGTCCCAGTAGCCTGTTACAAAAACTGATTTTCTTGTTGCGAGATGAGAAGTGGTGGAAATGTTTAACTTCATAAGTCCGTATTGTTTATTAAAGATCAAAGCCCAGCAGATTTCTGTACATTTACATATTTTACATTTTGTTATAATTGGTTTTGGTAATATCTACCTTAACAACGAATTTATTTGTCACTAATGTTTACTGAAATATAAAACGAAGTCAAAGGATTTTCGAATTTGTAACATAACTAGAGCCTTGGGAATGGAGAGTCGATCACTTTCCCAGAATTAGCAGTATCCATTTTAATGGAAATTTTACATGGTTTACAGAGGAAAATCATTACATTAATAATGTTAATATTTGCAACGTGTTCGTTTCCTTGTAACTTCATAGTAACACTTAAAATGAAACTGCAGCGTCAAAATTATCATAACCACGCCGAGAAAGAACAGGTAAGTTTGTATAAACCATCTAGAGGTCTAGACTGTTAAAATAAGGACAGTGTAGGTACCATCTACACATTGTTAGTAAATATATTAATGCCAAAAAAAAATTTGTTTGTTGTATTCCTGTCTTTGATTGCATTAGCTACTGTCCATATGGTTGCTAAAGCAAGACACTGCGTTCCTGCTACAAAAATGTAGTTACCTCCAACGGAACAACTTCTACAATGTTTGGATATCTCCCACAACAACTAGGACTGTAATAACTTCACAGAATATCCTTTTGCTGCTACCGTCCAATCCGGTTACAGAACTGAACGCATCTTTAGAGTATTATATTCCTAGTCGTTGTGGGAAAAATCCGATTATTGTTGAAGTTATTCTGTTGGAGGTACTATCTGTTTTGTGACATGAACGCAGTGTTCTGCTGTATATGCTGTTCAAGGTAAAGTGAGTACTTTTTAAGACCCTCACAAAAGGCATTAACCGCTAATAAATACGTTTTATTGCAGTCTCAGAAGTTAGCTGTTGAGTGTGATGAATTGTATACACTGTGTTTATTAGTCACATTGCACTATTTACATTATAAAGTGGCGGAAAGCTATAAATTAATTGTAAGCAAAAATTTAGCAGGGCCTTAAAAAGTGCTCGCTTTACCGTGAACAGCCTGCAGTAACAATATGTACAGTAGAAAATACAACCAGAGATAGGAATACAACAAACAATTATTTTGACATTACTATCTTTAATAACAATATTTAGATGGTTCCTACAACCCTGTTTCTTCTCAGTGTAGAAGTGAAACCCCATTATCAGGCAGATAAAAAAAAAGAAGGGTGGACTTGGAAGATATTTACATCAGTCCACTCTCAGTAAGAAGTCCACAATTGGGGGGGGGGGGGGGAAACATTGTTTGATAAGTAAATATAATGAATACACAACAATAGTTATGATTAGAGACCTGCCAAATTCGCGTTATTATTTGGCACCAGGTTAAACTTCATATTGCTGTATGTACTCGAGCCGGCGTCGTTTCGCCATTGGCTGCTGCAGAGATGCAAAGTCACTTCCTCTACTGACTACACTGCACGTGATTGGACTACAGAATTGTGAAGTGTTTATATATTGGAGCAGAGCTACCCAGGACGTGTCAAATGAAGTATTGTCCAAAGACAAACTTTTGCAAAGGTACATGTGCTTGAAGCGGAACATGTGCCCAAATAATAACGCAAATTTTGAAGGTCTCTAGTTATGATGTTTGGAATGACAGTCTTTATTTTCAGGTCACTGAAGCCAGAACATATTTAATCAACGTAGTTGCCAATACGGAGAATTTTTATCGAAGATACAGAAAGGTTGAAAAAGAATCATCATTTTATATTTCAGCCCAAAATCCTAAAAATGAAACACTACACATTAAATGCAATCTGATATGCTGGAAATATACGGAAATTATTTCCACGTAATGTCTTATAAAATGTTAAATACGCGATTATATAGAGTTCCAAAACATGCACATTAAAGAAGCCAAACTGTATACGAAAATAAAATACATAGGAACACGAAAAATGTTTTCAGGATAAACTTTAAAACATGCGTTGCAAAAAAAATAATAATAAAACCTCTGGAACAGCGATAAATGAAAAATTGCGAGCATTGTTTTTTTTATTATTATTTACAGAAGTGCATAAGTTTTTACTTTAGTGTTTTTAATTTAAAGCAGGAAATGCCAAATTTTTTTAATGTCAAATTACGTGACATTGTTTACATAATTTTCGTTTCGTATATAGAAAAAAAATTGTTTTCACATGTGATTGTGTAAAATTGTGAGGAATGTTTAATGGGTACAGGTGAATCTGTCAATCTTTATCGAAAATTCTTGGAAAAGAAACCGACATTTTCCTGTAACGGGAATAAAATTTACTAGCGGAAAACCACTCTCTTGTTGCAGTGATCAGGGATCGAGCCGGGGACCTTCAGAACGCGAGTAAGAGACGCGCTTGGTTTGGCGCCTGGAAGTGTGATGCGGTGTTTTCACTGTAAAAAAAAATTGATGTGAAAATCTCTTGCATGTAATGGAAGCTAATTACCTCTACATGTAAGGTAAAATTTCCTCTTAAATGTAGAGTATATTTACATAACAAGTCAAGTACTATTCCCTAATCGTATGGGAAAAGTACCTGGCACAAGTAAGGGAAAATCCCACACATGTAAGTGAAAATTAACTATATTGTATAATAAAATGATATTTAAAAATATCCTGGCGTATTAGTGTTGTTAATTTTTTTATTACCTTTATCCTCTGACGAATAGTAACCGAAGCATAAACTGGTGGGTGGGCGCGAACAATGGTCGTCTACCACGACGACAGAATGACAGCATGGGTGGATATTAGCGTGTTAAAGGATTGTTTCTTCCGCCCGTCCTCCCATTTAGCTGTTGTGACAATGCTGAAGAGATGCATGCCTCGTAAGGTAATTTTCGCACCCATTTATGGGATTTTTTACCGCCTGTGCGTGAATTTTTACTCCAGAGTGCGGTAAATATATCTTACTTACAAGAGCAATATTGGACAGCTTCTATGACTAAAAAATAAAAATTAATTTTAAGTTAGAAAAAATTTATTTTATACAATTATCAAATAGTTACAAATCGACTAGGAGATCCACATATCGTAAGGTAATTTCCCTATCCATGTATGGGATTTTCCAGTACCATGTACGTGAATTTTACTCCAGAGTGCGGTAATTTTACTTTACCCACACAAGTTTGCGAATATTACCTTACCCTTTCAGGTAATTTTCCCTTTTTTTTTTTTTTTTTTTACAGTTTTATGCTCCAATTTATATATATATATTTTTTTTTAACTGGCGAGCCCCCAAATTCCGCTATGCCATCGTGAGCTCCTTCAAAGTTCTGTGAGCCCTTCTACATGCATGTTATAGGTTGTTCACGGTAAAATGAGCCCTTTCGAAAGCCCTCCTTAAGATCTAATTGTACGCACGTTATGTATTCCTCCGCCTTGTGTAAAATTAACATTGTCATGGGCCTATAAACACTTTATTCATTCGTAGTTGGAGTGAAACTATGGAATTATTAGGAAAGTAAATATCTTACAAATCTACTCATTCTTAAACTTAAGATGCGTTAAAAAAACACAGAGTAAAATAATTTCCGTTTGCACAAATGATTACCTAACACTATTTATTCTACGTTAAGATATGGAACTATTTCCCATCCATCATTACCAACTTTACTGGGTGCATGTCACTCACTACACCCGTTATAATATATACAGGCAAGGTCAGTGACATTTTGCTAAGGTTGATTTCGAAAATGCTCATTTTATCGTGAACTACCTTCAGTAGTTAAGACGGTAGGAGAATACACATTAGTTCGAGTTTATTTTAATCAAATGGATGCATGCATCGCGGCTATAGCAGGGTTACCTTGTCTCATGGCCCCAATTGTAGCCCCTTCGCTAAACGATCACTTGGAGAGCTGTTAACTCGGCACACCTTCGCTTCAGGGCAGTTAGACACTTCGATGTCCTGTGTACCGCCGCGATTATCGACAATGACAACGTACAGTCTCCTCCTTAACACCAGACTATTGGTTGAAGGAGGAGATTGAGAGAGACAATCGAAAACCTGAACATCAACTCTGAGTCGTGCGACGATTGTTTAAGGTGATACTTAACTTTTTTTTTTTATTTCGTTATCTGAAAGAGCTTTCGAAAAATGTCCTCTTGATTCAGTTATTAGTTGTCAAATCATTACAGTTTTCAATATAAAACTCAAAAGTCTTCATTTCCCGAATTAGCCTGCTCGTGTCCCACCAAGGCGAACCGGGTCTAATCTCCGGCCTGGTATTTTCGCGTGTGGGAATCGTGCCGGACGATGCCGTTGGTTAGGCGGGTTTTCTCGGGGATCTCCTGTTTCCCCCGCCCTTTCATTCCGGCGCTGCTCCATACTCACCTCAATCATCCTCATCGGCTGTCAAGACCCCGATGTCAAGAGCCGCTCAAATCTCTTCACTCACTGCTTGTCAACTGGCAGCCCAGACAGTGGCGAACCTTTAGCATCACACAGTAGCCAATCAGTCGCAAGTCCCTTTCCCAGAGACTCGCACTGCCAATCAGAAAACGAGTACACCCAGATCACGGGAACCGCAAAGCTATTTATTCTCTGTATACTTATATATTCTGTGCTTATGTGCAGATTATGCAAAAATAAGTTTGCTAATAACATTAATAACTTCTGTCACAATTAAGACTCATCTGAGTCCAACGATTTCTTTATTGGAACTGGAAGTAGGCGTATTAGAAGGCCCTAATAAATTAGATAAATTTTGAGAAGGTCAGACGTAAAATTTCAAAATGGTGGCCAACATAAGCATTTTAGCTCCAAATTTGTTATCTATGAAACTGCAAAATAATTTTGAACTTAACTATGTATGCTGACAGTTTCAGATATATCCGTCAAAATTTTCAATGTAAAGCCTAGTTTCTCCGCCATTTTGTAGGTTAGCCCCACATAAAATAATACAGTTTTTATGCCGTATCTCGGGAAAAAATCAATCGTTTTATTTTAAATTTGGCGAAGACTTTGTAGTGTGGTAAGTTGTATTAATATGTATGTTTTAAGTATGTGTCTAATTTTCAGAATGGCGTGCAGTTGATTGCAATCTAGCTTAATTTTATGAGTTTTTTTGATTTGGAATCCCGGGTAAGTCACCCGTGTATTTTAATTGTCTTTGTACTGTTTCACGTGTGTCTGGTTTCAACTCCAATAATATTGCAATCAATGAGACATTAACGGCTGCCTACCATCCAAGCTATCAGGAACTTCCCTAAAATTAATTTGCACTTATGTAGAAGAAACTAAGCTCTTTGGTTGTCAGTGACTTCTAGTTATATTCAAGCAAATGTCAACTTCTTACAAAAGGAAGACTACGATCGGCCATGAATTTGGTTTAACTTGTATCACCTACTGGCTCGTTCTCTTTCAGGCCGGGTCAGGGAAGATATAGATCAATTACGAAATTAACACTGGAGTGTAAATTTTTGAAGTCTAACTTGTTTATCAGAAAATTTCTAAGGTATCGTCAAAAACAAAAGAACGGAAACCTCTTCTCTTGTCTCGACTAGTGCTTAAGAATTCCTCCTATCAATATCCTGGAATTTCCGCCATCTTCATTATTTTTAATGCATGGGACTGCTGAATTATTACTACGGACAGGTATTTTCGGGAAATGATATCAAGACAAGTTGTACTCCAAAACACTTTAGTTCATATGCACTTTCGTGGTTGGATGACCCGTTCCTAATGATTACACTTTTTTTTTTTTCTGTCAAGAGGGTTTTCACGGTGTTTTGCAACTTGTTGAAACTCGGTTGTAGAAAAAGATCTAAAATGTCGGAGCAAGTAGATACGTAAAGATTGTTGTAACCACAAGTGCGAGACATGTAGTTATGGCAGTTACGTGGGTAAAAAAAATAAATAAAAATAAAATAATAATAATAATAAAAAAAGTCGTCTAGTGTTGGGACACGAGTGCTGGTTTCTGCACAGCTGTTTTGCATTCTGCACACCAATATTCCCCTAACTTCAAATATTTTCAACAAATCAAGAGGAAGATACAATACTTAAGCTCCGTGTTCCTGGAAGACAGAGAGCACGCGAGCATCGAAAATACCTTTAAATATAATTATTCGTATGTCTATTTTTTTTTTGTTAATTTTTTGCATTTCTTGCCTTTACTTAACGTGACGAAAAATTATTTTCTTGAAAGCACAACACAAGTGTATGATAGTTGCAGTGAGGATGAGTAAAGATATTATGTTAATTATTATGGACGTACTTTATTGCAGAGCTAAATTGTTACAGAAAACAAAAGTATACGAAATTTAAAAAAATATTATTTTCCCAAAACTGGCCGAGTTAAACTGACCTAAATGCTACTAACAAGATTGTTCGAAATTTTTTACATGGTGTGTCTATTATTCTCTAGTTATTCTGACTTTGAAGTTCACCGTAAAACTTAAAATGAAACTGTAAGTGCCAGAAAACTTTTCCTTCTGTAGCAAAACGTTTAACTTATTGTGTAATACTTAGAAATATAAGATAAAACATGCGTTTAATTTTGACGTAGTTGCATTCATTTTCTTTCAAAGTATCAGTGTCCCAAAGTTCCGTTCCTTTATCGAAATATTAGTTAATGAACAAGGAAAATACTTTGGAAATATTTAGAGCAAATTTCTTGAACACTGCCCGCATGGAAATCGATAACACCAATCTAGAATTTTTTTTTTTTTTTTTTTTTAGTCAAAACATGTGATAAAGACATAATTTCTAAAGGGCGCAGAGAATTGCTTATTAATTTATATGAAATTGGTATTATGTGGTTTTTCTTTTATCACTTTTATTGGCGCCCATGCAAAGTAATTACTTATTCCTTCTCAGTTTAAAATGATTCGGGAATAATTTATATTTACTCTGCAGTGCCAAATACTGCGTCACACACTTTGACATAAAACAAAAAAATACAGAATTTGTGTTTCACATGATGGCCGATTATTGTTTTGGGAAAGCATATCGCTATACAAGAAAGACAAGCATATATATTGTACTACTAGCACATGCGTACATTGCTTCAATATCCTGCAAACAAAAATAATCGCCGTAAGAAAAGATATTTAAGACACTTAAAAAAATTCAAGTTATTTAAAATAAAATTTAAAAATGTACCAGTGAAACGACCATTTTCTAGAACATTAAGATGAAGCCAGTAGCAATATTGGTATCATTGTGGAGCGGTTATGTACAGAGCGTAAAATTCCCTTCTTATTTCAGTTACAACCAAATAAGACGAAAGCGATGCGATACCGTTTTACAATCAAGTCGAAGTATATTACACTCAGCGATCTCTAAACATGAACTTCCGAGTTAGTGAGTTTAATCAGTTATAGAAATATTTTACTGATCTTTGGTTAATGACTAAGTTGTTATCCCCTGGAGAATCAGTGCGATGCGCTAAGTTTTCACTGTCAGGCGACTGCAGTTCATTACAAATAAGTGCATCACTATTTAATCAGTGAGTAACAACAGCTAAAATCATCATTAGAGTCTATTCGCGGTTTCTTCGCACTTTTTGAATCGAACCTTTGAAAAATCACCTCATGTGTGACGTCTTTAGTTATTTCCTAAATATGCCATGCATCAGAAGCGTTATATATCTATGTTAACGTAAAAGTATCTTATTTTGCTTTAAATTTAAGTTTTGCCAATATTTTATTTATAAATTATTTATTTAATTTGTAAAATATATGAATAAAGACAGTGAGAAAAAATGTAGGTTAGTAGAGCCTAGTAAGATATAGTTCTCATGGAAAATGTTATTAATACAAGCTAGTTCACACGAGTTCGGTGCGGTGTCCTTTGGTGTGCTTTTCTATGCTTGGTTAAGCTTAGTTTGCACGAGGCGGAGGGATATATGGAAGTAGAACTTTAGCAGGGCTTCAGAAAAGTGTGAAGTTACCGTGAATTGATTATAATATTTTACTGATTCCAGTGAAGCAATTCAACAGCTCCGCAGTCAAATTCGCTGATTTGAGCAGTTTTAACTGATTTGAATTTTAGAGAGAGGTGATATTGGGCGGAGTGCAGTGCACAAGGAGACTGCTGTTCAACCACTACCAGTGTACCAACGTTGGACAGCTTTTTGACAAAAGCCTAACAAAACAATATAGTTAGGATTCGAGTTCGGATCACTGCTGCGGTATTTTACGAGTAGTAGATCTCGTATGACCGAGTTCGGATTTGTTGCAAATTACATACAAACAAACACCCACATAAATGTTCGGTCACGTCATGGCGACAGATATGGTGGCCACGGTCGGGTCAATGTTATTGTTTGGATCATGAGCAGAAGTCTATCATTAGTAGGGACCTGCAAAGTTCGCGTTATTATTCGGGAACACGTTATATTTTTAACGTGTGTAGCTTTGCGATACGTTTGTCATTGGACCATACTTTATCTGACACACTGTGGCTAACTCTGCGTCGATAAATAAACACTTCACGATCGCTCGTGTGCCCCAATCCCGTGCAGTTCAGCCAGTAAGGGCGTGGATTCACGTGTACGCAGCAGCCAATGGGTAAACGACGTCGGTTCCGGTATACACAGCACTGTGAAGTTCAGCCTGATGCCAACTACTAACGCGAATTTTGCATGTCTCTGACCATTAGATTATGGTTTCGCAGACCATGCGTTGTAGTTGTAGTTCCGACCTATATTAATGAGATATGGAATGTCACGTTGCCAAAATACAAGAACTAGTAATAATCTCTTGTTTTCTGCAATATGCTCGATCTTGAAAAACTATTTGAGGTCAATTAATTTTACACTATATACAAAGTTATCGTGATTTTCAGGTACAAACTTAGCGATATATGTCGTTATATGAACTAGGACAGAAAAAATATTGCGACCAATGGCCTAACTTTAGGAGCAGAGAGACACGCTCTTGAAGTTTGGAAGTTGGAAGTAGTTGTTAGCAAAATATCAGAAACGTCGTGAAATGAAACAACACAATCGTGACTCACACGATTATTACTTTATTAGCAATGTATTTACACCCACGGGTAACACACTGTTGTATGTTAACAGCACGGTAGCCTCTAATTTCCTAAGATGCCTGCGATGTTATGCCTAGGGGTAGTCAAATTTCCCGGAAAGACAGGTTATATTTCGAAACACTGTAGGGCCGTTTACCTATCTCGATTGGCTTAAATACTTTTTGACACGTGTTAACTGTCTGCGCACTAATCACGTAGGAGCCGTGTCAATGTTGCCGAATTCTGAGTGGCCCGGTCAGATATGAAAACGCCTTCTCAAGCAGACAGCAACCAATGGCATTAGACAAACCACGCATTATCTTACTGACCTGAATGTGATTGAGGTACACAATTCTGAAGAGTTTATTTATTGGCGCAGAATTTCCCAGGGTGTGTCAGATAACGTATTGTACAGTACGAAATTTATTGCAAAGGAACACATGTTTGAAGTTTGGCTTGTCCCCAAATAATAACGCGAATTTTGCAGGTTTCTACGTATAGTATCGGAGTTCACCGTATACTAATTTTTTATCGCGAAAAATCTCTAGGTTTAGTTATCCCCCTCCAAATGTCCATAGACGGCAGATATTAAATCAGGCAAGCGCTATTCACTGTTAGGTTGTTTCATATCCCATAATTTCTGATATTTGCAAATAACTAATTTATAGTAACCAATTATTATTTGCGTGTCTTTCCCTTGATAATCACACTAAGTCATAGGTGTTACGTTTCGTGCAATATTTTCCATAGCGAACCATTACACAAAATTTGTAGTTGTAGTTCAAGGCCATTACCTACCTTACTAAAGAAGTTTATGGACGTGATTAGGTACAAGATCGAGTGATTGTTGCTCCAGCTAGGGATGTGCGATATGGCGATGTATCGATCGCGAAAAAGTATTTCTGAAATCTCGTAATTGCGATATTTTCCAAAAGTGTAAGCAATGCCACCGAGTACGTATGGATAACATCAACCGCAACACGCCAGCAGAATGGCAGCGCTTGCCAGAAACATGTCACAACGTCGTTCGCCAATCATTACCTCGTAATCTAATTGCCAGCTGGCAGCTCAGCACGTATTAGCCAATCAGACACAAGGCCCGTTCCCAAAGCTTCGCACAGCCAATCAGCGGAAGAGTGGCCCCCACATCAAAGGAACCGCCTTGTCGTTTCGTCTCTGTGCGCTCGTCTACTCTGTACTAGTGATGCGATGTTGGTGTAATGTGATGTTGGTGTAATGAGATGTTGGTGTAATGCGATGTTGGTGTAATGCGATGTTGGTGTAATGCGATGTTGGTGTAATGCGATGTTGGTGTAATGCAATTTTGGGTACACTGAGTAAAAGGTTTTGTTGGATAAAAAAACAATGTTTGTATGGAGCAACCAAATTAACTGTTTGCATAGGAGTAACGTAATATTTTGTTGCTGAAACCAAATCACTTTGTTGTTATATGATTACCTCAAACAAAGAATTGATTGGTGCAACTAAAGATTTGTTTGGATTTACATTTGCATTGAACAATTTAGGTTAATATAAAAATGTGGACGCCCAACCGAGTTTCGAACCGAGATCATTTGCACCCGAGCACTACGCCCTAGTAAACTCAGCTAAGGTGATAACTGGAATAATTTAAATGTTTTAATAAATATACATTTAAAATACTGGACAAAGTGCGCAAATTGATATTTATAGTTTTACAGCTTTACATTTTTTTATCATGTTAAACTTGTTCCATTATGTGGTTTATATCGCTACTAAGCATCGATAAATGCATTAACAAACACTGTTACTATTCTGTCGCAAAAAAAAAATGCAAACAAACTCTTTCGACCTGTATTTTCGAATGAGGGCAATCATAGAGTGGTCAAACACACACACACACATATATATATATATATATATATATATATATATATATATATATATATATATATATATATATATATATATATATATATATATATATATATACTGTTGATTCGACAAACTATTTTGTTGACAGTCTAATTTCGTTTGGCCCAACACAGAGGTTTTGTTTGTACAAACGTGCAACGTCCTATATATCGAAATTATTTTAGTTGCTTTTCAAGTTTTCTTAAATCAAAACTTATTTTGTAGAGGCAATGAAATATATTTTTAGACCTACACAAACAATCATTGCGTTGGGTGTTCTCTCAGCCTATGTGTAGTATTTGCGGTATCAATATGAGCTACATTTGTGGTATTATCGCTGTCAACTTTCAAGCCCGCCAAGATGTGGAGAGGGGAGTGGAAGGGGATGCAATGCTCAGGGGGTCCGGGTCGGGCCCGACTCGTAAATGTTTATTTATAAAACGAAGTATTACGTAAAAATGAAATTTCGACTCTCAAAACTTATTAACTATTTTTGCACGTATGAAGACTATTTATGTCGTTGTAAATGGTCGATTTTTGTGGGGTGGTTGTAAAAAGGGGGGAGAGGGAGGCCCGTAATGCTCAAGGACCCAGAATTTCTCTTGGTGGGCCTGTCGACTTTCAATACTCTCTGTGAGCGACATGTCGCAACGATATCGATATGGTCACGCATGTTTCGAAATTGTGTAGAGAAATGTATATTGCATGGAGTGGGACGTTCCTGGAGCACTCACCAGCAGCCTACCCGCGCACCCGGAACTATGGTAGGTGCGAGGGCGTCGTCCTGACTAACCAGGGCGGTGCCTCCAGCTGTCAACCGGGTGTCACGGCAGCAGGAATACAGGTTCCCTGTGATCAGATAAAGCGTAGTTATTCGCGAGCATGACGTACGACAGGCACGTCTGTCAGCTACTCATAATACCTTCTGCGGCCCGCCCGTCCCGAGGCCGACTGCTGGGGATCGCCCGCGCCTGCGCTGTGCCATGATTTAGCACGGGGTTCACACTTTCAAGTCTGCACACGTATGCTGACATCCAGGACTAGTTCGAAGTGAATCACCTGTCGTCAGCACTTTAGGATCAAAGGTTTAATTAACCATCCTACTGGTTCACATGACCCAGCGCTCGTCTACTGTACACAACGAAGTTCCTTATTGGCTGGGCGTCGGCCAATGGGGCGGCAAGTTTATTTTGCCCCAGCCATGTGTCCTTCGCTGAGTAAAAGGGTTCGCAGTCAAACGTATCCTTTTGAGTCGATATAAGAAAGTATATTTTTTCTTGCCCGGAAACATCAGTATCGCTGGGCTAAAATGTTTTTGAGGGTTTTGGCTACGTACAAGTGAAACAAGAAATCTATATCCGTGCGAGTTTTGTTTACAAACAAAGATATATCTATGAGAATGGTTTTGCACGCGCTGCACTCGGGCGAAGTCCTCAAACTATTAAGGTTGGAGTAAAGCAACTGCCTATAGTGCACTGTATCCGACTATACAACTTGTAGAACTCATAAAAAGTAGTACAGACACCATAAAAAGTGTCATAAAAGTGCGATGTATGCTGTATATGAAAGAAGAGAATATATATTTTGCATCATTATAAAATATTTTACTAAAAGATACTTTTTAAATGTAAAAAAAAAATACAATTTAAATAGTCTGTATTTTTAACCAAATTTAAGCATATTTCAATTCTGGATGCTTCAGAAAGCTGAATTTGCGAGATAATCTTCGTCATGGAATATCGTCATAATGTTAACTATGATTGTGTGTAAGAAAATTGTAACAATAATGAAGGAAATATTTTTTTTAATTGATTTTATGTGCGTCCATTTCTCACAAACAATGATGGTTGAAACTGACGTAAATAAAGTTAATTATAAAATTGATATGATTTATTATTACTATGATTTAATTGCATATGATCACAGTAAATATTAAGACGATCTTTCTTGAAGAAGGTTTTCTTGTAACTTCTGCTT
The DNA here is from genome assembly GCA_029891345.1 of Dryococelus australis. Lineage (NCBI taxonomy): Eukaryota > Metazoa > Arthropoda > Insecta > Phasmatodea > Phasmatidae > Dryococelus > Dryococelus australis. The sequence goes on along the minus strand of CM057006.1, from coordinate 71,587,506 downwards.
TCCGAAGCATCAAAAACGTAAATGCGCACAAATTTCGTCAAAAATGCGGACTCTACCGAACGATTATTTTTTAACATTTAAATAATCTATTGTAGTAAAATATTATATATATATTCTTTTTTCATATACAGCATAAATCGCACATTTCTGACAATCTTTGTGGTGTTTGTAGTACTTTTTTATGAACTCTTCAACCTTGTACAGTCTGGTGCAGTGCTCCATAGGCATTTGCTTTACTTCAAACCTGCGTTTTTTTTTTTTTTTTTTTTTTGTGAAATAGTTGTCTGCGCGAATACGTGTATCTCGGTAAACAAATGTTCTGAAAATACGACTTCTTGTCAGAAAAGGTAAAAAAAAAAAAACAATTATCTATGTCCCTATTATTTTACTTTTGTCATATTTAGTAAATTATTGGAGAAAAAAAATCGTGAAGATTGACAACTATCGCATTTTTAAAGCTTGCCTGTGCAGTTTCCTTAAACGGCAAGAGAAAAGTACACAGATAGGGACATAGTTTAATCTGTAGGCTTTCATCGTGTGTAATAAAACCCGACTGTTAGAGATCTGAATTGCACAGTACAGCGTTACGTCGGAAACACTGCACGCCTTGCGCGTAGGAGCGATGAGACACTAGGCATGCGTGGTAGTGACGCCCGTATTGCTCCCTCGCCAACTAACACTTAAGAGGACTATATAACTGCGCGTCCAAGGTCAAGAAGCGAGGGAGCGATAAGGGCGACACTAACACGCACGCCTAGTGTCTCATCGCTCCTACGCGCAAGGCGTTCAGTGTTTCCGTCCTAACGCTTTATTGTGTAAACTAGATCTGTAACTGTAAGGTTTTATTACACGCGATGAAAGTACACAGATCAGACTTCCTGCGCATAATCGTACTTTTCTCTTACCGCTTAAAGTAACTTCATAAGGAAGCTTTAAAATGATATATTTGACCACTTCCATATTTTTTTTTCTCCATAAATACACTTAGTATGATAAAAGTGAAAAGATAGCTACATAGACAATAGTTTTTTTTATCCTGTCTGGCAAAACTTCGTATTTGCAGAACATTTATTTACCAAGACACGCGTTTACGCGCAAACAACAATTTCCCACAAAACGTTTCAGTGCATAGGAACCTTAAGGGACCTGCCTAGAAAACAGTACCAAACACATCATGTTCGCTCACATCTGGCCATAAGGGAGGATCGTTACGGCGATGGCAAATAGCATGAATTAGCGTCCCGTGCGTTGTGTCCACTCCGAATTTTAAGAAGTCATTACAGGGTTTCAATACAGCAATCTGTTCAGAAAAGTTACGTCACTGTCTCTATACTGTACACACAAACAAAGGGTAACTTACAGCAATTTGTTATGATGTTGAAACTTTCCAACGATTGTATTTGTGTTTCAATAACTCAATTTATGAATGAGGAACAAAATACAGACTTTCACATATATATATCATAGTTTTTTCAAACTATGTGCTTAGTATAGAGTGCGCTCCGAACATTAACGACTCGCTGTGCTCGGTCGCTCCGCCTCTGGGCTGTCTTGGCAACCTACCTGCTTCCTATTCCTTCCCATATCTATGGATCCCCGCCTACCACGCATGCGCGTCGAGCTTCTCTCTCATTGGTCACCGACTACAGTTTGAAGTTTGCGCCTTCTCCTCATGTTGGTGGCTCGTCCACTTCTACGCCAGCAGGCATTTGAGTAACTTCGCTTTAATTTCTGTTCCTCGCCCTGATGGGTTTTCATCCAATGTCAGGTTACTACGCATTACGACTTGGTAGCTGACGACAATTAGAACATCGTCATGGCTGACAGCGAGAAGCATAGGAGGGATTTCCTTATATTACATTGAGCTTGAATTAAGATTTTGTGTGGGCTAGTCAAGGAATTCTAGGGTTGCGCATGTAGCTTTTATTTTAAATTCATTTCGTGCCCGCAGTGTTTAAATTCTGGTTTTGGCTTAACTTATTAGTTGCGTGTGGTCCGTAGAGTTTTCTATTGTGTGTAGTCTTGCACTTAGATTATGGTTGAAAGTCGTTTTGGATATTCATATTTTGCCAGCAGCCTGAAACGTGATGGCTTGTTGAATGGGTTCACACCGGCTTGCACAACTTGGTGATACAATAGAGGTAACCCACCTGTGTGAAATAATTTTATATAGTACGAACCAAGGATGGTTCGTTGCTCTTAATACACGTTTTTAAATTGAGCTTGTTAGAACATTTTTTTTATGTTCACTAGACTTTGGAGGGTCGTCACGGCGGTCTAGTGAATCTCGGTAATAATTTTCAGTCTTAATACGAGAAGGGCAGTTAAATATTACGAATTTCTTTTGACTTTTTTTTTTAGAATCCAGTACCACAGTTGTATTTTCTCTATTGAGTATATATTTCGTGGAATAATGTTTAGTACTGGTTGGTTGAAAGAAGGAGCCAATAATTACTTGAAATTTTTACAGCACTCCAGTGTGAAACATTTGTGTTCGCCCAAGGGTTTATATTTTTTAAAGCAAACTAAATATTACATTGTATGTTTTAAATCAATTTAATGGTAATTGTATTTTGATTGAGTTGCTTGAAACCCCGAATAAACAGCGTACTTTTGTAATTTGTATTTTTTGTTAATTCTTGTGGCAGACGTCACACATGAGAAAGGCAAGTATTTATAATGAGACTCGTATGACAACTAGTTGAGATGAGAGATTTGGGAGGGCTCTGAACGACGAGATCTTGAGAGCGGATGAGGGTGAAATGAGGTGAGAATGGTGGAATGCAAGGGCGGGGGGAACGGGAGATCCTCGAGAAAGCTCGTCGACCAGCGGCATCGTCCGGCACGATTCCCGCTTGCGAAAATCCGGGTGTGACCCGGCCGGGGATTGAACCCGGTTCGCCTTGGTGGGAGGCGAGCAGTCTAACCGCTCAGCCACCGCGGCCCCGTATTTGACAACTAGGAAGTGTGAGGATTTATCTTCTTAAAATGCTACTCTAACACGAGGGACATTTGCTTATATTGAAGCTGCACCTAAACTGGTCCACATCTTGCCGTGGTGAATTCTCATAAGCCTAATGAACTAACAACAGCCTGCAAGCGCAAGAAATATTTAAATTTTTTTTTTCGTGAGTACAATTCTGAGTGTTTAGCTGGGAGAGTAGAAGTGTTTTCTCCAGTATAAGTGTTTCCTGCCATCCTTTATGGGATACTGTAAGAGAAAACGTCCTATCTAAGAAGGATTTCATGCGTCTTCATAACGAACGTGCGTGTACCTTTGGTTCCCATATATAATCCATAAGATTGTTATTCACATGTTGTATTCAGCAACTGAATTTGTGAACTTGCCAGTGATACCAAATTCGGACCTATTCTATGTGCCGAAGTTAAAACTAGTTCAGTCACGGGAACACGTAACTAAAAAACCAAATTTTCATTTCAATATACTTAATAGCGTATAGGCCTAATCATACGTCATTTCAGTGGTATTTGCAAAGAACATAAGATCGTGAAGAGATAGAGGAAATAACTGCATTCGAATTAACAAAAAGAAGGCTGTAAAACAGCCGTGTGAGTGAAAAAGAAGATATCAATGTTTTGTAGTTATATGCACTCTTGGAAGAGAAGAAAGACATGGCGTTTACTACGAAAGTATATGGGTGTGTGACAGCAATGAAGAAATAATTTATTGCACGAAGTTTAAGTAATTGGTATATTTTGAAAGTGCCAGTAATATTAATAGAGGAAAATAAACGTTTGTAAACGTTATGATTAAGACTGTAATTCAATAAATTGTAACCAATGTTAAATGTGCTAAATTTATCATACTTTACGTGGTTTGATTTAAGCAACAAAACACCTGAATTGTAACAACAGAAGGATTCCGAAAATTAATTTTCTTTGTCAGTTGTATGCATTCTTTGTTATCGAGGTGTTTTTTTTTGTGTGTTTCATGAATAAACACTGAACCAAAAACGCCGTCATTTTTTTATTTTTTATTTAAAAAAAAATTATGTTTTCAAAAAATGGTCCAATATAGGCTGCTTTACATTGTTTATCACACACTGTCGTATAATTATCAGTACAGTCAGTACGTAGTTGGAAATAAAATACATTTCCTGTTAGCACAACCACTGGCAGTTCGTGGTACAAAACTTTTGTGACTGCCTGTCTCTATGGAAAACGACAACAGAAACTACTGTCATAGATTCCACTGCGTGAATCGTTATACGCTTTCACGCGAAAGATCGCAATTTATTTCTGTTGGAAAAACTTTAACTGACAAAAATATTTAAAGTTGTGATTAATCAGTAGATAATGCAAACTCGCAGGAACAAGATGCCTACAAAAGTCACATGAAAATGATGGTAGGCATTCAGATGACGTCGTGGAAATTTTTAATGACAACAGGTTACATACAGAAGAATAGAAACATGGCATATAAATGAAGTGATTAATGTCTGAAACTAACGCATGTAAAACCTATATATTAAGCTTACGTTATAATTTTTGATCGTTACAATTTTCTAGGTTTTGATGAACTAAAAGATTATTCTAACTTTGACTTTTGCCGACTTTTATACATCGTTGAAGATTACAACATTTTATGTGTTAAGAAATGTTTTCTTTTATATCTTAAACAGTTATTCGAATATTGCGATCATCATAGGCACTGTAAATAGCGTCCTTAATTCGAGCGTTATTATAAGACGTTATTACATGTCACTCTCCGGGAATAACGAACACACCTTAGGATTTGTGTTCGAAAAGTCGCTATTATAACCAGCCTTTGATTTAGCAACGGTAGAACGGAGGGGCGGGTCAAAAATGCAACATCCGCTGTGTTTCCCAAGCGCGGAAAAACAGGCGCAACTCCGTGAGGTATCCAACCCGGATGGTTCCAACGAGACGGCAGTTCGCTAGCTACGTATGCATCGCGGTGTCTTAACTCGCGCGATAATAAATGGCATGTCAAACTATTACACCAGTTTGCGGGTGCAATGTGAACTTAACGGGAGGTTGTTTTTTCCCGGCCCATCGGACAACAGATCTGGTTACTCGTCACCCTGCATAAAACATTGCTATAGGCTGTTCGCGGCAAAACGAGCACTTTTTTGAAAGCCCTGCTTAATGATCTAATTATATGCACCTTATGTATTCTTCCGCCTTATGGAAAATAATTAACATTGCCATGGACCTCGTCGCTTCATTCATGCGTCGAGGCAAATAAAACTGCGAATTTTTTTAGGAATGTAAATATTATTCAAATTTACTCATTTTCACACTTTGATGCATTAAAAAAAACAGAAAGCGAAATAAATCATTTAAGTTATCACATATGGTAACCTTTCACTTTTTATTTGACGTTAAGATATGGAAATATTTTCGATCCATAGTTGCCAGCTTAACTAGGCAAATGTCACTCAGTGCATCCATTAAAATATATGCGTTCAGGAGCAGTGACTTTTTTTTAGGTTTATTTCAGAAGTACTCGCGTTATCGTGAACGGCCTTTATGGACAATATTGGCCATAACAATAGGGCCACATGTTTTTTCGCGAAAAGATTACACGCGAAGGCTAGTCTCAATTCTCCTATGGCATACGTGCATTTTTCCTTTGTTTAAAGGTCACGTGTCTTTGTCGGTAGACAGTTCCTTACCTGACTGGGCCAATCAGAGTCAGGTAACTCCGGCACTCAGTATACGTGATTCGCTTCCAGACACCTGGAATGCGTGATAGTTGGAATCGTCCGATCACAAAAGTGGATCTGAGCTATAGTGTTTTTTTGATTACAAGTAGTCCCGAGATCGTTTCGCGAAAAAAAACAGGTGGCCCTAGTCATAACTACTTCGCATGCATACGTGAAAACGACCTACTTATGGGCGGTTCACGGTAAAGTGAGCACTTCTGAGAACCTAGTTACTTTTTCCTTTCAGCCATTTTCGTGTCCTTTAACTACCCTTTAAAACAAATACTGCCATGTAAGTAATAAACACAGTGTGTATATTCCACCGCACTTGGAAGTTAACGTCTAAAGCTAAAATAAAATTAATTTATTGACTTTTACTCAAAATGAGAGGGTTTCTACAAGTGCTCACTTTACCGTGAATAGCCTATACTATTCGCGGTATCCTCACAGTTTTTGAATCAAACATTTGAAAAATCATCCCATGTATGACATGTTTTGTCATTATGACAATTATGTCAAAATTAGGCCTACTTTAACTTTGGTTAAACTAAACTTTTCTCTATATTTTATTTGTAAATTATGATACCTCACTTATAATAAATGTGAATGAAAACATCGAGAAAAAAGTTATGTCAGTTATGCGTAGTAAGAAATAGTTCTTATACAAAACATTATTACACCGAGTTAGCACGAATACGGTTCGCTGTCCCTTTCGTGCAGTCTCTTAAAAACGGTTAAGGTTTGTTTGCACGAGGCGGAGGAATACCCTGGAAGTATAACTTTAGCAGTGCTTCAGGATAGTTTGAAGTAACCGTGAATTAACTATATCCTAGGTTCGTTCACACTGCAAAACACTAAGTGAACAAGTTTTATAGCTTAGTTTCAAAGTTAATAACACTTATTCACCCACTATCCTAGGTTAGTTTCGCGGGCCTTGTTAGGTTGGTATACTGTGTGGAAAAATGATTGGTGGAAACGAGCATGAGTAATATGTAGAGATAGTCGGCCACAAAGCAAACGCGGTAACTACAAACATTCGGTTTTTTTTTTTTTTTTTATACGTGGAACAAAGCAGAGCCTGAATGAACACTGAAATCGATACGACGCTAGACTTTGCCAAGATTCCAAACGAGCTCAGAGGGCTTCGTGGATAAGTAAAAGGCTGGTTCACTTAGGAATCCCACCATCCACGGCTGAGGTTAACTTGCATTTTAAGAGCGATCAACCGTTCTTATGTTCTTATCAGCAAGGCATGACGTCATCCCCACAATGTACGAAACCGGCGCTGTCTAGTTCGCATCTTCTTGATACCGACCAAGCATTGCAACTGATACACGGGCTAGGGGAATCTTGCTCGGAGAGACCTCGGTAGTGTAGTGGCTAGACTGCTAGCCTCCCGAATGGAGAACCGAGCTCGATTCCGGCGGGGTCGCTTCCGGATTTTCGAATGTGGAAATCGTGCCTGAACGATGCTGGTGTACTCGTTAAAGTATATGCTGGTGGGGGTAGTAATATTTTTCAAAGGTTGATTTCAAAAGTGCTCAGCATACAACGCCGTACTATTTGTATTAGACAGCGCGCACTGAAAAACTTTGACTTTATTTGTTAAGAGCGCTTAGTACGTAATTTAACTCTAAACAGTCTCTACGTTTTTTAAACCAAATATATGGATAAATTAATAACAGACAACGGTAGGTAACTGCTATTAAAAATTTTTGAGCAAACATATTTTCTTGAGTAAAGCATATCTCTCAAGTTTGATAACGATGTTAAATATTGTACTAAATTAACATGTGGTAGACAAAAACCGTTTAGACAAAGAGTGCATAGCAGCTTTCTTTAACATTTACCATAACCAGAATACCTATCATAAAAAATTTTTTGTTAGCAACAGCAAACGGATAATCTACTGCGATGAAAGATGCGCTGATGTCGAAATGTCTCCCCGGCACAATGACGGGCGAAAATAATCGGCGTGTTGTCACTCAGAGTGATCGGAGAAAGTTCCTGTAAATAAAGAGTTCACAGTCAGTCGTGGTACCTTTCACAGATAGTAAGAGTGATTGTGCGCGCTGATGCAGCTGCGGACCGCTGAGACGGGTCCAGCGAGTGTCTGAAGTGGGCGTCAGTTTCGCTGGCCTGCTGGCTTCGTTGCCTGAATGTGGGCCGATTTCCCGGCTCTCCTACACACGCCCGTTCACACCAACCGTTGTTTTCTCTTTGGCCGCGCCCTAATTTTACGTGTGCCAAAAAAAAAAAAAAAAAAAAAACAAATACGCCAACCATATATTTTTGAACAACGCCGACAAATCACGGCAGGTTATTCCTTATGAAAAATTTAGACGAAAGCTTATGTACACTTTTCCCCTAAAGTGATTATTACAAGTGTTAACAAATTTTTAAAATACTTTTCGTTAAAAATATCGCAAACTGCTTGCGATATTTTCGTACCCCGCCGATAGATTATTCCTTATGAAAAATTTCGATAAATACGTATGTGCGCTTTTCCTTTAAAGTGATTATTACGGGTGTTATAGCCCTTGAAATATCCTATTTTAAAATACTTTTCATTCAAAATATCGCAAACTACTTGCGATTAAGCAACAAATCACCATCGGTAAATGTTATTTTGTATGACAGAGATCTAACGCTTCTGAAAACGCGGTTGGCAATATCACCCTCCTTCGTGATGGAAATGTAGGTCAACATCTTATTTATGGACAAATCTTTGTAACCCTAGTATGTGCGAAATTTTTTTTAAGTCATCCTATGAAACAGCACGTGTAACTTTACGAAAAAGGTCGCTTGTAAGAACACTCTCAAGTGAACAGTTTTCGATAAATCCACGCGTTAATCTCAAAACAGGATGTGTGTTTCCTGGGAGTTAGGCAACATACACCCTACTTAAGGCTCTTTGAAGTATGATTTTGTAGGAGAGCACATCTCCTTTAAAAATCACTCTAGAGGAGATGCGTATGTACTGCACATTTTGGTCTTATACTTTTGTGAGCAATCTGCTGGAGTTTGTGTTTTTAAAAACATCCTATACAGCAAACAAGCGCTGTTGAGGAAGTTCCTTAGTAACGAGATGTGCGACGAGGAGCTCGTTAACTAACGCCTACATATTTTCTTTTAATCTAGTACATAAAGAACCTAAGAAGGCCGGGGGGGGGGGGGTGGCAGTGTTATGAAGACGCGCTGCTCTTGAAGGGTACTCTTAGCGTGTACTGCACACAGCAAGGAATCACTTCCCTGATTACTGAGCGTCTTCCTTATCAGTGGATTGATTTGCAAAGCCCTTTGTTATGACAGCATAGCAAAACCTTAGTTCAACATCCCCCGCATGAACCCGCCAGCACAACTTCAGTAAACCAGGACGTCATAAATTACAACAGCGTGTTGCCAAAGAAGCGCCCCGACAGCAACATCCCCCTCCACCAGCCGGCACAATCGGGGACAGCTATGTCTAAACAACGCGCCGGTATAGGCCAGTGCGAGTCAGGGCGCGGCGTCTTTCCACGTCCGGCCAGCTTCAGGGGATGATAGTAGGATGGGGATGTCCGGTCGATGCTAATCACTCTACAAGATGATACAGCCTCCGGCATCAAGTTTAAGGCGGGGACTGTCCCCATAGTAGATGATAATTAAACTAGCGTGTGATAACATTATTGTAACTTAAATTAATATCAATTCTACACTGAGAAAAAGGTTTTGTTGAATCAAACAAGATTTGTTTGGCGCAACCGAATTAATTGTTTGTATAGGGACAATGAAATATTTTGTTGCTGAAAACAGATTATTTTGCTGTTCTCGTTTGGTTACCCAAACTGTAAGAATTGTTGGTGCAACCAAAGATTTGTTTGACCACACGTACATTAAACAGTTTGGGCCGATATAAAAATTAATTTACAAGATCACGCGAGTTTCGAACCTGAGGCACCTGCACCCGAGCGCTACGCATTAGTAATATCTGCTAACGTGACAAAATACGACACCGGAAAGCTTTCAAATAGATAACTGCAAATATTGGGCAACGCGTGCAAACAAATATTTCAAGTTTTACAGCTTTGCTTATCAGTTTTTTGTTGCATTGTTTTATTAATGTGTTTATACGATTGTTAAACATAAAGAGATGCACTAACAAACACGGTTACTATCCTCATTGTCACAAATAATACAAACAAACTCTCGAACGGTATGTTCAAAGGCAGTCAAATGAGTGGCCAAATATATACAGTAGATTCAACAAAATATTTAGTTGACAGTCTAATCTTTTTGGCCCAACACAGCGATTTTCTTTATTCAAACAGATATTTGGTTAGACGAACAAGAGTAATTTTGTTTCTTCTCAAATTTTGTCTGCTCAACGATTTATTTCGTTAGGGCAACTAAATATATTTTTGGCCCCTATACAAACAAATATTTTGTTAGATTTTCTCTCGGTGTATTTCCTCCCCGACATTTAATATTACGGTGTCTTGTATTGTCCGTGCCTCATATCATAATTAAACCCCCTCATTAACAGATGTGCCCTACCATCTCATTTATAAATCAGCTACCGCCCTAGCCCAATCTTGTGTGAATATGACCACAGTCACATTCATAACACCTTTCAAGCCCATTGTAGATAGTAGTCTACACGTTGCACGTGTAGCTTATATTTGACCGGAACTGTACCCGTCGAGGTTCCGTGCTTAATGATCTTCCCTGTAGGTAACTGATTTCTAAACCGCGCTTCTGCTCTACGTTATGATTGGTCCATATCACTGTCGCCGAACTCAACGCCTGCAGATTTTTAGTCGCGATAGAGAAACAAGTTCTTTGACAAATGAAGTACAGCACGTATCAAAAATGTCGAATTTGAAACACTTAAAATTATTTTATTTATGCGGAAATGAGGTTTAATTACATCAGTGGCGTTTATTCCATAGACGAAAGGTAAGCAATGTTTGCCCTATACATATTGGAAATGTTTGACCCTTAATAGTTTTCGTATTTACTTTAAATTTAAACACATTTAAATCTGAGTTTCCTGTTTCCGATTCGAGAAACACAGTTTTCGTAACTCCCGTACCGTACACGCATAGTGCTGCTATCTAGTAGTTATTTCCACAAACGGGGGCGACTAGCGATGGATCGAACTCGCAAGCGAGTTACCCTGCCCCGTTCCTTCGGCAGGGTAGGCAGTCGTTCTGTTTGGGTCCTCCAGTCCTCTATTGCCGTGGAAAGTGGATGAAAGTGTTCGGGAGAGGTGGGAGTTTTCTTATAAAATGTCTAAATAATTTTCAGTTTAATTACTATTACATTCATTTCGTTTCCGTTTTTTTTAAACTAATGTTAGGCATTATAAAACGGTAAATTCACGTGGAGGATAAGCAAAGTTGGAAGTTGCGTTTGTTAGTAGAAATATAAAATGGAACCACAGCGCGGCACTAGCAAATGTTATCTAAAACACTCAAATACACTATCTACCAAAAATAATTGGGCACCTGTCCACAATGTTTGCTCGGTGGTTGTCACCCCGTTAGAATCTCGTAGGGCCACCTCTTGCGGCTATAACAGCAGCCACTCTGTCTGGCATGCTCTCTACGAGTGTTTGCAGGACATCCGCGGGGATTCGTCGCCATTCCTCTTGCAACCATTCCATGAGTTGAGCAATGGATTTGGCCGCGCCCTATGAGCCCTCCCAGGCGATCTAATTCGTCCCAAAGATGTTCTATAGGGTTGAGGTCGGGGCTCTGAGCGGGCCAGTCCAATCGGCGAACATTGTTGTCGGCGTACCACTGCATAGTAGCCCTTGAAACATGGCAACTGGCATTGTCATCCTGGTTTGTAACACGGCCCATTCCGTAAAAACGCCACAATGTTGGGAGCATTCCATTATCCAGAATGTTACAATAGACCTCTGTGTTCATGCTACCACGGACAAACACCAGCGGTCATACGCCGAAGGCCGTGAAACACAAGTCAACTGATGTACTGAACTACCTATCTTCACGGGTGCCCAATTACGTTTTGGTAGATAGTGTATATGGGGCTATTATACTGCTTACCCTGTAAAAAAAAACTCACTTCATACCACTGAATTACATGAACCCTCACTAATGAATTATAAATATTGATAACACGTATCATGAACCAAGATGTTCGCCGGTCGCCTGAAACATGCTCGACACAAGTACAGAGCAATTCAACAGATTGCACGATTTCAACACTTCTGACGGGAAAGAAATCCGGGGCCTAGCGGGTTAAGCTTGCACAGGCCACCGAGAAACTCAAGTAGCGGTAGTAAGTAACAAAACTGTTTTTACCTGAGAGTCCACCTGGGGCAACAAACGCACAACTGAGCAAAACAACGACGCGACTCAGCAGCTTTCAAATAACACGGCTACAAACCTGTCCTCATCTAGCGGTTGTAGTTGAGCCATTGTGGAACCATTATCTGCGAGAAAAACGATTAGATGTGTGCTTTTACGGCGCGAAATGCGGCGTGACGGAGGACTTCTCCAAACATGGCCATTTTAACTCCCAGATACTAGGCGTGGTTATCAAGCGGCGAGACAGGCCGGCCGCCGCTTTTTTTTTTTTTTTTTTGGTGCACCCCACGTGATTCGTCTGAGTTGATGGCTGACTGTCTTATCAGCGAACGCTACACAGCTAGTTATGCAGCTTTCTGCTACCTCCGCGATAATCCTACAATATTTACAGCTTAGCGTTCTTGAGAATCACCTAGAGCAGTAACTTGTATTATCCACATTTGTTTCTAAAAGACTCAGTACATCGCTGCTTTCTGTAAAACGCAGCGAGAAAAATGTTAATTTGGCTAATACTTCTCGTATTTAAAATATTTCCTTTTTCAGTTAAATACGTTGGTACCGTATCTCTGGTGGTAAGGCAGGCTAGATATCAAGATAACACTGAAATGTAATCTTGGATATGGAAATTTCTATCCTGATATTATTACGGTGAGATCCGTGTCACAGTTCGGGAACACTGTGTAAAGTAATTATAATTACGTAACTTTACTCATACGTACGGGGCAGCAAAAATTCACGAATGTTTGTGTATTTTTACATTTAAAAAAAAGTAGTTATTTGTTTCTCCGCTTCCAAGTAAATGTTCCCTTGCAATTTGAAAAATAGCACATAAACTGTTCCACTGATTATACACTGGATTTGGTCAAATTACTGTTTGTTATGCAGCAGAAAATAAACTGTAAATTTGGGTGTTTTTGTGTCCACGGCAATACAATTTCCACGGTAGTCTCATCTGTAATTTCAATGTAAGATCACTAGAGGCAGTGATTTTTCGCGAAAAAAAAAAAAAAAAAAAATCTGAGCGCATGGTAGATTTCAATAGCACAAACAGAAATTCTTGTTTTGTCACTGGTCGCTCGCTCTCTGCATGAGAAGCCGCGTTTCTGTTTTTAACCGGACCAATTAAAATTCAACAACTTTGGCAGTGTACAAAACTGATTCGCTTACTAAGAGTGACATGTTAACGTAGCCAATCGATAAAGGTAAGCAACCATACAGTGCTTCGAAACATAACTTGCCTCAAAATCTTTTCGCGAAATTTCACTGCACCTAAAAATCAAAAATTCACTGTGGTTTTAAATACGCTATATTTGCAGTTTTTTCACTGCATTTGTCAAGTACGTTCACGCACACTTTACACCTATAATTCGAACAACCTCGTTAGCTCTTTTACAACAGTGTCGTACTAACGATATATATATATATATATTATATATATATATATATATATATATATATATATATATATCGTTAGTACGACACTGTTGTAAAAGAGCTAACGAGGTTGTTCGAATTATAGGTGTAAAGTGTGCGTGAACGTACTTGACAAATGCAGTGAAAACAGTATATAGATATAGATATATATATAGATATAGATATATATATATATATATATATATATATATATATATATATATATATATATATATATATATATATATATATACTGTTTTCACTTTATTCGACAACGTTCTGTACGTTTATAATTACGCAGTATTAAAAAAAAAAAAACCTTCTAAATATATGTGACAATTGACTTCAGATTTATAATAGTAATATGCAGACAGTAGGTATATTTTATCAGAGGAATTTTAATTTCTGTACGAATTGACCAACGAAATTCGAAGTTTAGTTCTTCTCCCTGTCGCTTGATGACCTTATATAAACTACTACCTAATTTTTTATTACGTGTAAACCGTGTAGAATTGCCGAAAATTTGTATTAGGCAATTAAAAAAAGGTATCGTTTTTGCTACCAGACTGTGTGCTTTTATGGGAAGGCAAAATGGGTTAGTAGTGATAGACGCATTTATTTTTAAATCATTGTCTCTTACAATTCAGGAGATGTAAATTTTTAACGTTTGTAAACCGACGTTTGTTTACAGAATAACTGAATAAAATGAGCTAAATTTTAAAATATTGTGTTAACGTAGCTTTATTTTAATATTTATTCCAACCAGATTTTTTTTTTTTCAGCTCGTTACTGCTGTAGTAAATCACTTTGTAAACTTTTCTTTTATTGAGCACAGGGAAATGTTTGCAGATAAAAAAAATGCTAGATAACACCAGAGCAATTCGGTGCCACAAATAACTTACCTGAGGCGAATATGTTATGAACGAGTTGAGGTAGGTTTTGTTGAGTTTTTTTTTTATGAGTTATTGAAATTTATAGGCAATCAAGAACAATTCACATAGGATTAAATCAATAAATCATAAAATTTGAAATAAAACGTTATCAGAGACCGTCCGAAAGCTTTCGCCAGTAGCTTATACTTCTGCGAACGTACCGATCCGAGAAATTCTCTTTCATTTTGCCATGTTTTCTGCTTTGAAGCACATGAAACGATCTACTACTTATCTGTTAAACACACGTTGGTTAGTTGCTGATGTTTTCATGTTGAATCATTCAATGGCAGTATGGCTTTTTTTTTTTTACAAGGTTAGTTTGTTAGTGCAATCAATTTTGCAGAATTCGTCGTACGTCGTTCTTGTGATGGTGACGTCATAATTAAATACGATCCGTTTCGCTAGTTTACATCTACAGGTTACAGGAACACTATTTCATCAAGAAGTAAGTTTCTTTGTCGTAACATCAAGTTAGCAATATAAATAAGTTTAATGCAGATGTGTCCTTAATAACACCTTGAATTGTAATCGTATTGTATTGGGCTTATTAACGTCCCCCGGTTTTATGCTTAAAATCTTAGCAGGGGACTGCTTACGGACTTACTTATAACCTAACTTATATTAACACCCATGCCTTACCCCGGGATTTGAACCCAGAACCAGTTCGGTGATGCACCGACCGACTGCGCCACGGGAGGTCGGCTACACCTTGAAGATAGTTATATTTCATAAGAAAGAAAGCCATGTTGACAAGAATAGTTTGCAGTCAATTAGTTTACTGGGGAATTTCGAGCTTGGTTGTAATGGAATTTTTGAGAGCAGAGAAAACTTATACTGTAATTTAAGTTCCCTCAGCGCAACTTGTCTGCGCTTGTCGGTATATGCGAAACTTAAGGAACAGTTGATCACATTTCCAGGCATTATCGGTTTGATACTAAATTGCCTTTAGTAAGTGCGGGTTTTCGGGTTAACTTTTCCCTATATTCTTTACGAAAAACCTCTTCCTTCCCGAACTAAAAAAAAAAAAATGTTTTAGAGTTACGAGGATCAATACAAGCAAGGAATCAGCTTAAATGACATTTCACACAATCGAATTTTGCTTTATGTTATATTCAGTGTTTATTTATTTAAGTTCCTGGAACAACATGTGACGTCACTTCGACATCACGGCCACGGCTGTTCCATCTTCCAAGAAATTGAATGGTTTAAAATTCCTTCAAACATTTTGGTACTATACGCGTTGTAAATTTTCTTGAATTCAATTTTTATCCACCAATTATAACAGTACTTTTTGGCGAAATATGATGTCTGTTGCTGTCGTTATGTGTTGCTCTCACTAGAATCTGTGAAATTCATCTACTCGAATCAGCGAAAATATCTCCACTTAGAATACGTGGAAAACCACAGTTTTTTTTTTTTTTTTTTCACTGAAACAGTGTCACTGATTAAATAAGTGACACCCAACCATGTGCGGCAAATTAAACTTTTTTAAAATTATTTTCAGTCAAATATTTAAGAGAAATAAACACATTGTCGATAATCACCGCTTATATTCTGCAGTTTAGAAGCAAGTTAAAGAAAGTAAAATGGTTTCGTGAGGACCACGATTTTAGCCCACAACACCCAACTTCCAGGCCGTTACATTACGAACTAGCTATCAGGACAAATCGAATGCACGGGGGAAAATAATGTTTGTTAGAGCGTATTATCGAAAATACGTAGCTTAAGATTTTATGATTTTTTACATTTTTTTTACATTTTAATTGCTAACGTTAGTACTGTTAAACAAATATTACGTATTAATGCACTCACTTCTCCACCGAGTGCTATGATGAAAACGTGAAAAAGAAATAAAAGACGTAAAAACAAAATAAACAACTGAATGTTCATGTTTACTCTTGAAATGGTAAAATGAAAGAGGAAACTCGCATTAAAAATATACATTTTTCATGGTTTTATTAGTTCATGTGTTGTTATTTCTCTCGATACACGTTGTTTAACTGTCATTTGATATACGCTGTTTAACTGACCTGTAAGTCAAAAAACAAATCAATGAAAAGCAGAGAATGAAATGAATTATGAATCAATGGAAAATGTCACTAAATGAATGAGTGGAGGTAAAGAGGCATTTTTTTCACTAATTCCTCAGTTAAATTGACTGAATTTAGTGTTGAATATGTCAGGTGTTGTTAAATGATTTATGCAAAGAAATTCTCACTGGCTCAGATTTAGAGTGCAAAACAGGGCGTCTTAAATACCAGCGTCTGTTGATAAATTAATAGATGTATACCAGTCGAGGAGGTTCTACAAAAATAAATAGAAATAAAAGTAACTTTACAAGAAATCAAAGTTCCTTTATCTGTGATACGCAACTACGCCACAGACAACTGCGGTCTGTAATATATATCTCCCCCACCCCCTACGATTCCTGTCTATGTTTGTATTTACTGCCAAACAATTTATTGTGTTTGTTAAAAGGCATATCATTATCAGTTAAATGCAATGGTAAACATGTTCTTTATTATGGGTTTTTAACTAAAATATTTATAATTTTATTTCACAGAGTGTAATATGTATCTCAAATATTTCTAGTTTCAAAATAAATTACGGAATACATTCCAATGACGTATATGGAAAAATATTTCTGAATTCAATAATTTGAACTCGATTTATTCAATTCGATGGGATACATGACCGTGTGCAATGGCCTTATCACCAGTTGGCGGATGGTGAGCTGTTAAACAGTCCACCCTCTAAGAAATTATTTGCAAATTTACCACATCAATGTATACGTATAGTGGGAAAGCGCATATGGTAGAAGTTATTTTCAATACATCCATGGTAGTGTTACTGCATTTTCTCATCAGGAAACAGTCAAATGCGTAGGGAAGTTCCCAACTTTGTAAAGCAGTGATACTAAACGTTCCTACATTTGCAGTATGATGTGCGGTAATATTTCCATACAGCGTATAGGTTAAAAACTGCCAATGCAATTTAGGAAATTTACAAGAAAAGAATTTTTCCAGTGTGCTTCTACTTGCTCACAAGTCTGCATTCACAGTGTCTACTGTTGAACTCGGGCGTAGATTTTGCTCAGCACTGGAGAGGAGCAAAAACGTAAACCTAGCTGGACAAGCTTTAAATATGCGATATTTGACCTTTTTCACGAATTTTTTTCTCTCCAAAAATACACATAATATGAAGAAAGTAAAAAAATAGGGGCATAGATAATTGTTTTTTTTATCTTTTATGACAAGAAGTCGTATTTGCAGAACATTTATTTACCGAGATACGCGTATTCGCGCTAACAACTATTTCACAAAAAAACATGGGGGGTCCATCCCACTCTTAAGCGGCAAGAGAAAAGTACAACGATACGATCATGGTTTAATCTGTGGTCTTTCATCGCATGTAATAAAACCCCACTGTTACATATCTAGCTGGACAGTACAGCGTTACGGCGGAAACACTGCACGCCTTGCGCGTAGGAGCGACGAGGCACTAGGCGTGCGTGTTAGTGTCGCCCGTATCGCTCCCTCGCTTCTTGACCTTGGAAGCGCAGGTACGCAATACTCTTAACAACGAGGTCCTGATAGCAGACGCGGGTGAAGCGAGGTGAGCATGACGGAATCCAAGGGCGGGGGGAAACGGGAGATTCCCGAGAAAACCCCCACTGACCAGTTGGCTTCGTCAGGCACGATTCCAACATGTGAGAATCCAGCGAGTGACCCCGCCGGGAATCGAACCCGGTTCGCGTTGATGGGAGGCGAGTAGTCTAACCACTAACCCAATGCGGCCTCTCCCTCCATGTTGTCCGCCGGGGTCGACCCGAGCCCTCTCGACTCGTGTGTGTACACACTGAATCTGAATCAGTGAGAATTTCACTGTTTCAATAAGTCAAACGTATCTGACTGATTCAACAGCCACTTCAGTGAATTTAACTGATGAATCAGTGAAAAAAGCCCGATTTCCTTCACTTATTAATACAGTGACATTCTCCATTGATTCGCCAGTCATTTTTTTCACTGTTACTCAGTGGTAAATTCTTGACTGATGGCTGGATCAGTTAAACAGCGTGTAAAAATGGCCGTTAAACAGCGTGTATCAAGTGAAGTAACATCAAATAAACTTATAAAACCAATAAAATTACTTTATAAAATGTGTTTCGTCTTTCAAAACGCCATTTTATGAACTAATATGAAACACTTAGTATTTCATTTCGTTCTTGCGTCTTTCTTTTCGTTTTTATGTAATCGTTACAGCGCTGTGTTTGAATGTTTAGACTGCATATAATGTGATGAGAGTTTACTCATATGTGCTATTCGTTTTAAGAATTCTATCTGCACCAAGTAAAGCAAAAGCGTTAGTAAGGGGATACTATTAAAATTTTCACGATTTCAATAAGGTTATAACACGTATATTTCCGTCATTCTTTACAACTTCAATTGGTAACGCAGATGGGAAAGGGTGAGTGGGCTCAATCCCGGCCACATCAGAAACTATTTTTAACTCTTTAAAATACGGTGATTTGGGCAATATAAATATTTAACTACTGTAAATATTTTTATTTCACGTAATTAGTTGGCTACATTCAATAAAAACAATATATAATTCGCCACTGGAGTCGGCCGTCACTTATTCAATCAGTGAAATAATTTCATGTCACTAATTTCAAGCTGCGAAATTTTTTCACTTAAACAATCTGTGGTTTTCTACTGATTATAAGTGGAGCCTTTTTCACTGATTCGAGTAGTTGAATTTCGCGGCGAATCAGTGGTATCCCACTGATTCAAATTTAGAGTGTACCCTTCTGTCCCCACTAAGTCCAATACCGACTCAACGTGTGGGCAGAATAGTTCAAGTGGCGAGCAATGTGCGTAAACGTACAACCCCCCCGCCTATCGGAAGCAAGCGATGCGTCTCTCTCGAACTCATCCAGATGGGCAAAGGCTTGTCGAATGTATCACTGGCGCATTCTGTATGTTCACTGTGATTGATTCTGTGGCTCACACTGCTAAAGGCTGTTCACGATAAAGTGACCACTTTTGTAATCAATGTATTTCAACGGGTGCCCTGAGTGACATGCGCCCAGTAAAGTTGGTAACGATGGTTGGGAAGTAGTTCCGTATCGTAAAGTCGAATAAAAAGTGTTAGGTAACCATTTCCGATTACTTAAATTATTTCTTTCGTTTTCTGTTTATTTTTTAATGCAACGAAGTGTAAAAATGAGCAGATTTGTTAGATATTTACTATTAAAATAATTTCACTGTTTCACTTGGCCGACGCATGAATGAAGTGACGAGGCCCACGAAAAAGTTAATCTTACATAAGGCGGAAAAATACACAACGTGCATAAAAGTAGGTTTTAAGCAGGGCTTTCAAAAGTGCCCACCTTGCCGTGAATATCCTATACTACTGTCTTATTTGGTGTCTTGCAGTTACGTTTGTTGGATTCCATGTATGCCATCTAGTGGCACATTAGTGCAAGCAAACCCCATTAAATTCGAATGGGACACGTGTTGGGCTCTTAACGATACTGTGTGCCAGCCTTCGCTGTATTCGGCGTGATTCGTTAACGTTGGCCATCATTTTTGCAAATGAGTATATCTGTTTACAGTTAAGAATATTTTCCTCACTCAACTAAGCTGCTATTGCGCTAAACACATGCATTCGTTCTCTTTGACCAAGTAAATGTTTTAAAAATTATTGGTTCAGCCGATCCCCATTATTTCGTTGTTCCAACATGATATCCATGTTCCTGGTGCACACAATTGTTTTACAATTATGTTCAATTAATCGGTTTGGCTATCGTAGCTATTAGAAGTCAAACTAATGTTTTGTTTGGAACAAAACTGCCTTTTGGTTAGTTAGAAAAGTCCACGTTTACTATTACGTAATTTGTGGGGGCAACATTATCAGCTGTAGTGTAATCAGGTTATTTGATTTCCTTCTTTCAAATCTATAGTGCAAGAGTTTGTTTATAATATTTGTAAAAAAAAAAAATAGGATGGTAGACTGGTAACAGTGTTCGTTAGCACATTCACTGATGCTTAGTAATGACATAAATATTCCCAATGAAACAAGTTAAACAGGGAAAAAAGTTGTAAAGCTCCAAAATTTGCAAATAATTATCTAGGTGCATCTCCTGTTAACAGAATAATACGTATTTAAAAACCTCCCACCTTTTCCTGAAGATCACTTCAGTTGAGGTCGCCAAGATACTGCACTTGAGCGGTAAGGTTTCGGGGTTCGAGACCTTGAATCAGCTTCCACTTTCTTTTCATTGTAACCGAAACTGTTTAACGTACGCACAGCCATGCTAATCTTTGGTTACAGCAAACGAACATTACAAGTTTGGGGCAACCAAGCTAGAAAACACAAATAACTAGGTTTCGGAAAAGAAATATGTATTTAACTGTCCCTATTTACAGAAGATAATTTATTTGCGCCACACGAGCATTTTTTTTATCCAACAAAATATTTTTTCTCGGTATTTCGTTGGAAAGACTAGCGGTGAATTAACCATTGTATCCCAAACCAACAGACACTCCAATAACCAGAGAAATCCGCATGTGTATTGAATTGTAATATCGACCTGCTTCGTATTCTAGCAGGATAAGCAGGAAGGTCTTTCGTACGAAGTTATTAAAACTGAGATGAAGCATGTCCTTGGTGGCTTAAGGCTGGACTCAAATATGAGATTCTCGATTAGTATTCTGATGATGCCATTACTGTTCTCTCCCCACAAGGCTTGGGACGAGAATGTTACGAAATATGAAACGACATTGGGCAGTCTCCTTGAATGCGGCGTTCACCTAGAGTAGCCTCGACTTGAGATGTAAGTAATCTGAAATTTCCATAATGCGCACCAAGTAAAAACCCTAGCTGTGCTACATGGTTTCTAGAATCACAGCGGTGCCATTGTTCTTCAGGCGATAACAGTGGTGTTATTTTTAACAACTGTTGTTCATCGTCCTCTATATAAAGGCTGTTCACCACAAAGTGAGGTCTTTTGAAATCAACCTTAGAAAATAGTCGCTGCTCCTGCCTGCATGTATTATAATTGGCGCACTGAGAGGGCATGCACCCAGTAAGGTTGGTAATGCTGTCTAGAAAAGTAGTTCAATATCTTAATGTCGAACGAATATTGTTAGGTAACCATTTATAATAACTTTAATTATTGCTTTCGCTTTCTGGTTTTTTTCCCCCCTTGAAGTGTGAACATTGACCACATTTGTAACATATTATTTACTTTTCTAATAATTCCAGATTTTCACTTGGCCAATGCATGAATAAAGTGAAGAGGCCCATCACAGTGTTACTTTCACATAAGGTAGAAGAATACACCAAGTGGATACAAGTAGATATCAAGCAGGACTTTCAAAAGTGCCTATTTTACCGTGAACAGCATATAAAATAAATGCCATGTCGCAGATGCATATTAGGCGAGAGCATTTTCATCAACTAACAGTACCTCCTTAACTAACTGAGGACAGAAGGTGAAGATTTTTTTTACAATTTAAAATAAGGTATGATACTAATTCAGTGATCTTGTAGTTTAACCCCATACCGTACATGTTGATTTTTCTTTTCAAGTGTTGCAAAAGAAGATATTTTTGGTGTGAACAGTACTTACGAGTTTCTTATAACAAGCAACACTATGGAAGCTGTGGAAAGTATTTCAGTATATCAACGGCACAAAAAGCGGCCAAATAAAAGCAAGTGGTTAGACAGCAGCAACCAATATAATTTCCCAGGGAACGGTAATGTTCGTATTGGTGCCTCCTTATGGATTTGCACAGCACCGAACATGATTTCACACATTCTGTGACTTGTCAGACGTAAAAGCGTACACTCGGGATAATAGGGTGGGATGGATCCCCACGTCCAAGGTCAAGAAGCGAGGGAGCGATACGGGCGACATTAACCCGCACGCCTGGCGCCTCATCGCTCCTACGCGCAAGGCGTGCAGTGTTTCCGACGTAACGCTGTACTGTGCAATTCAGAGCTGTAACAATGGGGTTTTATTACACGCGATGAAAGCCCACAGATCAAACTACGCCCGTATCTTTGTACTTTTCTCTTGCCACTTAAGGAAACTGCACAGGCAAGCTTTAAAAATGTTATATTTGACCATCTTCACGAATTTTTTCCTCCAAGAATATACTTATTATGACAGAAGTAAAAAAAAAGGCATATATAACTGTTTCTACTACTAACATGCCAATTTGTCTTCTAATTTGTACGTATAATGAAAAAATAAATACTTGATTTTCTACAAATTAAAACATTTCACTCACAATACAACATTCAGATCTAATATTTTATTGCTTAAGGGGGTAGTTTCCTTAATTATTTTTTCTCATAATTGAAGGATTGTGCTTATTAGCTTGATTAAATTCACGATAACTTGATAGCTGAAGGTTAAAAATTGCATTTATCAGCTCTTAAAATAATTTTTTTTATGGTTTAGTAAAAAAAAACTAGGCCGATTTTTTCAACTGAAACATGAACTGATTACATGTTTTCTCATGAATTTTAGTTTTATGTAAACTGAAAAACTATATTCTTTGCCGTACTTAGGCATTTTTTAATTTTCGTCCAGAATACTTAAAAAATTCTATATTTTCACACCCCTTGAATCGTAGGATTTTTCACTTTTCTAAGAGCAGCGACTGCAAAGTAGCGGGAAAAGATTACAAAGAAACAAAGTTACGGGAACATGGGAAACACCTTGTGCATTTCAGAACATATGTGATCATCGAGCTCAAATAACATATAACGGGAATACGACTGAGAAACTATTATTTGGCAAATAGTTCCTGAGAGGTGGCGCACTCCTCCCCAGTGTGGCTGGCCATGGTACTACATGGGCTCGCGGAGAAAAACAGGGCAGTGAGGTGTGGTGGGTAGGACGTAAGTGCCTAATGGTAGGCCACCTGTGGTTTTCAGAGCCAGGTAGCTTACTTGTATGTGATAGGGAAACTGCCACCTTCCTACCAGACAGTTCCCGGAACCAGCCAACGCTCCAAATATTCGCTGTGTTCTGAACATTTAGTAAACGTGGTCTCCATACTTCGAATTTTTCGAAAGCCATGGTACTTTGAAAAAACTAAATACTCTTTTCAATCTTCCAAATTAATTCAACTATACCTTTAGACCGGTTCAATTAATGACAGCATTTGGAGTAGTGTTTTTATCTGTATTACATGTCGTAATCTTGTGTTTTCTTTCCCGAGATAATTCGAATAATTGTAAGATGAGTGTTCAGCATGCAAATAAGAAATATTGTTCAGCGATGTGCTGTTTAGCTGTCATCTCAAACAAAACTGTTGGCACAGACATCTAAATACATGTTATGAAATTAGTGAAACGTTTTTATTACTGTGCTGAATCTCAATTAACAGACAAAAGTAAGTTTTATATGTCGCCTAGAGTAACTGATATTTCATACTTTGTTTACGTATTCAGTATACAAAACGAACAAATAAAAAAAACATAGGCCTAAAATTTTTTCCGAATCAGAAAATGTGTGATAAAGTAACCTATGTAAATAAAATAGTTGCTAATGATGATAAATAGTTTGCGCACATTTCAGCAGACATTTTCTTTTGTTTTCGAATCAAAGCACTTTTGTGAAATGTTATATATAATAATGCCTTACTTCACGAACATTTTTACAATATTAGTATAACAAAACACAACGAACAAGACCATTTCGACCACAGGGGAAAAAAAAAAGAACAAAGTATCTAATCTGTGTCTACATAGACATTCATTCAATGATAAAGACATCGGGAAAGTCGAGTGCCTTTACGAGTACCCTATCGCGTAAATTAACTTATCTTGTGCAAAGGTGGACGAAGTTCACGTGACATGGTCTGTCGCACTACTAATGCATATTTTGCTAGGTGTCCATATTCGCGAAGCAGCATAGTCTAAGAAAATGTTTCTTAAAGAAAAAAAAATGGGGAACTACAATTTAAAAAATCGCACAAGTATTGATACCAAATACAGGAGCAGCTTCACATAGCAGGCAGGAAGGAACTTGTGTGATATAGTAATACATTGTGATAGTGGGATCCACATAATCAGAGTACTAAGAGACTACGAATTCTGGAGAGAAAATATGTTCCCCAAGCTGAGTAGAATTCGTACAGAATGTTTGTTACCGGAAGCAGAGGAATGCGTGTATGGGAGCCACCGCACATACTGGAAGCACAAGAAAGAGCAAAAGAAAAGAAACAAGTAGGAAATAAAAATGTTACCATGTAAACCATATTTATATTCATTCGTTACAATTATATTCTCCATAATTCGTGTTTTTGTAGTTAATGTCAAATATAGAACTATATATTTTGCATTAAAATTAGTTAAGGAACAATATAACTACATTGTTTGTTATGCATGTTTTTTTTAATTGTGGTACATTTACATGTATTTCGTATGAAGCAATAAATTATGGCTTTGGATGTTATTAAAATAAAGCATCTTATATCTTATGGCATTACAAATAACAGGCAAGTTTATTTCTTATAACAACAACAAAGCGGGAAGAAAATTTTTCGTTGCAGTATTGATGAGAAGGGGTGTGTGGCCGGAAAATGGAAAAAATTTACTTTGTTCACAACATTTTACAAATATCACACAATTGGCTAAACGATTTTGGTAGCTCTGCTTTGTTAAATTTCAAGCCTCACTGTGCAGCCTTCCAGACCAAAAGTAACCATTAACGTTGCCGTGTACCTAATAGGCCTACTTAGAAGGCATAAACAAGCATAAATGAAAGAGGCACGAAAACAATTTTAGAAACATAAATATGTTTCTGGTATGCGAATTCTTTCTTATAATCTATTATATACATAAAGATACACCAACAAACATGCGCGCGCGCACGCACACACACCAACACATACACGAAACAAAGTGATCTGATTTGCCACTAATTTATAAAGATCTCTATATTAACAAAACATTGTCTGGCCGCCTCATTATTCACATTAAAAAAAATCACTGAATCATTATATAATTGGATTGGTTTGGTAATGAACTTGGTGTCTCGAAGGCTGGCACCTGACCACCTGACCACTCTTGAGCACCGTGAAGGTGAGTGACCAGCGAGGTGGCACCTGACCACCTGACCACTCTTGAGCACCGTGAAGGTGAGCGGACAGCGAGGTGGCACCTGACCACCTGACCACTCTTTAGCACCGTGAAGGTGAGTGACCAGCGAGGTGGCACCTGACCGCCTAGCCACTCTTGAGCACCGTGAAGGTGAGCCGACAGCGAGGTAAGCAATACGTAACGAATGGATTTCGCGAAAGCGGTTCACCTGAGAGTATTCCGACAAGACGACCTATTTTGGTTCGTTACGATGTGCTGATTATTAAGTCATGCCAACAAATCGCTTACAGCTTACTGTTAATATATTTTGTGCAAAAACTGGGTGGCAACTCCTATTTTCATGATGACGGGGGATAATATTACCAACCCCATTTTCATAGGTGTAAGATCTCCGTTCTACAATTGACCGATTTGTTGCTTAATCAACAGAAATTCCTGAATTTTTTTACTCACTTATATCACAGCCATGGTTTTTAGGGGTGCGTAGCTCCATTAATAATCACACTATGGAAAAAGTGGTACTGATATTCTCGTCTTATTTTTTTCATCAAGAATAACCTGCCGAAGTTCTTCGGTGTTGTTCGGAAACACGTCGTATATCAAATGTCTCGCATATTTTTATTTGCTAATTTCAAGAAAAATAGTATCATAAAAAGTTTTGTATCGAAACGTAAATTATTTTCTAAATTTATTGGATTTTTAATTTAGTACTTCATATTTTGCCTTTATAAAGAAAACTAGCAACCCGGCATAGCTTCGCTCAGGTTTTATGGAATTATTAAAATACATACCTATATCTTTGTGACAACCTGCGACAACCTGCGACAACCTGCGACTACCCGTGACAATCTGCGACTACACGTGACTACTTGCGACTACCCACAACTTTTTGCGACTACCCGCGGCTACTTGCGACTACCCGCGACAATCTGCGACTACCCGTGACTACCTGCGACTTATTGCGACTACCCGTGACTACCTGCGACTAACTGCGACTAGCTGCAACAACTTGTGAATTTGTAATATTTATATGATATTAAGATCCACTGAGCCACTGTGTCCCCACTTGATATATATATATATATATATATATATATATATATATATATATATATATATATATATATATATATAATATATATATATCCACTGAGCCATTGCGGTCCCACTTGGGATCGCTCTAGCCACTGGACCACTGTGGCCCCACTTGGGATTGATCTAACCACTGGGCCACTGCGGCTCCACTTGGCATTACTCTACCTACTGGGTTCCTGTGGCCCCACTTGATATATGCCTATGCCCATCTGGAAGAATGTAGCTTTCTAACAGTGAAAGAATGATAAGAATCGGCCATGTAGTTTTGGTATAGCATGCTTAGAAAACAGCCAAGTAGCTCATTTGTCTCCGACTTGGTTAACAAATTTTGAAATTTCTCAAGGACTTTTTTTTTATAATCATATAAACATATTAAACTCACATTACCTCTTTATAATGTTAGTATAGATGTTAATAAATGGGGCACAACAAAATAGCAGTATAGCATTATTGACAGATGAATGTCGATGTATTCCAATTAAAACCATACAAAATACTAAACGCGATATACTTCCAAATCCATTGGAACAAGACCTCACTCACTGACATAACCAATACATGTAGTAATGTAACAAATTTCGGTTTTAAATTTGGTTACCACTTCCCAAATTTATTTTACTGTCACGTATCTTAGGTTACAATACTATTGCACGAGTTACTTCTGGCCGTAGTCTTACGGCATTTTATATAGATAATACTTTGCTGGAGGAAATGCGATTATCGGAAGAGAACGCAAAAACAACGGCAAACTCCGCATGTGTTCCACATGCGGAAATCCGGCAGCTGTTGTAAATTAAAAATACTTATTTCCCGAATACATATTACAATCTATATTATTTAAAAGTGGTAAACGGTATATATTCATAATTTAATATTTTTGTAGGTATATAATCTCAAATAATAATCAGTCATAATATAACGTTATGAAACACAAACAATCCAGGTCGACCAATAGTTCAACTTGAATTACAGTCTCTAATATCTTTGCAGTATATGCAGAATGTTATGTTGATCATAATCAGTTCCCCATTCTGATCAAACAACCAAAATTACATATTTTAGCCAGTGTAGAATATGTGAAAAAAAATATTAAAAACTTGATTTTCTATAGCATAATTATTTTAATGCGTTAGATCCATCGATCAAACGTTTTTGCTGAATAATGAGAAAACGTAAATATCGATCTCAGATATAATTGTTCTTTTTCACTTTGTAGGCCTACTACCTACCCTAAAACAATGTAGACTCAAATTGAATATAACATTTAGGCCTACTTCAATGTTTTAAGTGTACCACAAATTAATATTACGTTTGTGATTCGTACCGTTATTTCTTTAACCTTTATTATTAACATTTATTTCTTATGACACAGTTCAGGAAGGAAGCAAATATATGCCCAAAGAATTCATCGTCAATACCCGTCGTTTCCTGTAGCTACAGTTGCTGATAACTGTTAGGGGGAGAATTGAAAGAAATGTGAAGGTCATCGTCAACAAGCATTTCCTGCGAATCATCGTGTTGTGTGTCACTGCAGGGGGGTAAGCACTTATCTCCACTTCCCCACCCCCCTGCTTCGCTCATCATTGGCCACAGGCTACCTGCTGGCGTCTAATACAACTGGTCCGCGCTTCTTAGAAGCGGGACATGTTCCCTTCCACGAATGGCGATTATGTCTTGTTACCAAAACGTGTCGCCATCTGTCGTCGAAAGGCTTAAATAGCAGGCGAATGTTCAAGCTTCGTCTCTGATGCCCGTCAACAGGTGCGACACTTGCCAAATCTACCTGCCGGCCGCCAGGGAAACCAGCGCCTTAATTGGCTGTTAACTGCGAGACTTCGTATCAGCGTGAATGCAGTAATTTTCCTCACAAGTTTATTTCAAAAAGAAGCTGTGGTGGTGTAGTGGTTAGACTGCTCACTTCACACCCGGGCGAACCGGATTAGATTCCCGGTTGGGAATCGTATCGGAAGATGCCGCTGGTCGGCGGGTTTTCTCGGGAATCTCCCGTTTCCCCTGGCCCTTGCATTCCGGCGCTGCTCCATACTCACCCTCGTTTCGCCCTCTTCGGCTCTCAAGAGCCGCCGAATCTCTCCACTCAATTTACCACGAACAGCCTATACGATTGTTGGTGCATGAGTAGGTCGTCTTCACCCACGCAGCAGCCACGACCTCAACGTTCCACAAACAATTGCTACATTAGGCCAAAAGTTAAGTTCACTCGCCGTTGCTTCCAAATTTTCTGCAGCCCTCTTCAAGTTCTACTTCTATAGTATTCCTCCGCCTCACCATAGGGCCAATGCATCGCATTCGTGCACATCTGTGTAATGATATTTTGCATAAGAACTATTTCTTAGTAGGCATTACGAGCACAGGTTTTTTTTTCTGTGGCTTTATTCGTATTAACTATAAGTAAATCGCTCTCTTTTATAGATTAAATGTAAGTGAAAGTTCAATTTAACCAGAAATAAGGTACATTTATGTTAATAAACATATAAGACGCTTATGATACATTGTATATTTAGGTGACTAAACACGTCTTACATGGGGTGTTTTATTCAAAGGTTTGATTCAAAAAGTGTGAAGAAACAGCGAATAATATATAAGGCCTACAGATTGATGAAGTCTCGACGTTGGACTCGTAGACGCGGGCCTCCCCGAGAATTGAGTCGTGGCATGAGATCCTAGGATGCAATGGCGAAAGAGTACCTAGAGAAAACCCACTGGCGAACAACAACGCCCCTCTTGTGACCCCTAAGGGAGTTGAACCCAGGTCACCTAAGTGGGAGATCTGCGAGCTTGCCACGCCGCCACCCCGACACCTATCACGGAAAATACCTTTTTAATTATATTTTCGCGATTCAAAGAACAATTTTTATATCATTGCGATGCCCAATTTGTATCCTTCTATGAAATTGAATATTGACGTGATGGGCCCGACCTCCTTATCCATGCGTTGACCAAGGGTAAGTGGAAATGATCAAGAAGGTATATATGTTAAAGGCTGTTCACGATAAAGTGAGCACTTTTGAAATGAACATTAGAAAAATTTCACTGCTCCTACCTGTATATATTTTAATGGGCGCACTGAGTGACACGCGTCCAGTCAAGTTGGTAACGATGGATGGAAAGTAGTTCTTTAACTTAACGTCGAATACAAAGTGTTAGGTAACCATTCATGATAACCTAAATTATTTCTTCCGGTTTCTGTTGTTTTTATTATGTAATGAAGTGTCAAAATGAACAAATTTTTTAAATATTAATTTTTCTTAATAATAATTTCACAATTTCACTTGACCGATGCACGAATTAAGTGATGAGGCTCGTGACAATGTTAAATTTTCATAAGACGGATGAATACATAACGTGCATACAAGTAGATCTTGAGCAGGGCTTTCGTAAGTGCTCAGTTTACCGTTAACAGCCTATACCAATATTCTAATGTTAATACTTATCTCCATAAAATAAACCAAAACTTAATTAAATAAGTTATTAGAATGCGGATTTGAAAATTATTCATGAAAACACGACGTTAAAATAATGGAACTACTTTTCTTCAATCGCTGCCAACTTATCTTAGGACACGCCACAATAAGCGTGTTCGTTAGAGTACGTGTAATTGAGGACCATTATTTTTTTTTCCAAGTGTTAGTGAAACTGTGGAATATACTGCGCATTGTCTATAAGCTAGTATTATTCGCCTTCTAGATGAATCTTTTATGAGTTTAATATTACTTACATTAATAACGCAGAGGTTTTCGTGCTTATTCACGTTAATAAATTAATCTCAAATATAAATAATCATAGCATCAGAATAGTACTTCATCAGAAGTTAATCCAGTTAAGTTTGCTTGGTTTAACAATTAGCTTCTATGATTTCACAACTCCTTTTGTTTAAGTTTCTAAGTGTCTCATTTAGGAAAATTCTAATGTTGGATTCCACCGAATCATGTCGTTGAAAGGTGTCAAATATGTATAACTTATTCATATGTAGTTTTTTTATTAGTTTTAGCAGCAAAGTAATTAGTTGTCAAAAATGACCACAACTTTGTATTTGGATCAGTACGAATATAAATGTTTTTATTTTTATTTTTTTTAACTAAACAGGCATTTAAATGTGTTTAGTAACGTAAACTTCTACTCGTTTTGGCCAGCTCATGCCATTCAACACACAGAGGTTATGAGTTTGGTTTGTGAATACGAAACTCCGGAAATGTCAGGCTGGGTATTCTCGTGTGACGGGCATTCAGGTCAAGTGGTATAGGTTTAGGCTAGCTGGTTATGGATAGAGGCCCAAGAATTTCGCGGGTTCATTTCCAGACAAGTTGGACGTTCTAGTTACGTTTGTAATTGGTCGACGTGTTGTTCGACACCTCCTGGATACAAATGAGCCAGTAACGAACATGCAATAAATTGTGTGCCCAACCACCGCCTTTTACTACCACAACAATCAACCAATAAACAGTTGGTATCTGTGTGAGAGTATACAAGACTGCGAAGTCTAGCCTACAGGTCATTGAACTCGCGGATTTCTCGGGCCTCTGGTATTTGTTCACGTACAATATTAGTGCCTGTGTGACTGTCGAAAGATTGTTTGTGCTGTTAC
Organism: Dryococelus australis; assembly: GCA_029891345.1. Classification (NCBI taxonomy): domain Eukaryota; kingdom Metazoa; phylum Arthropoda; class Insecta; order Phasmatodea; family Phasmatidae; genus Dryococelus; species Dryococelus australis. The sequence goes on along the minus strand of CM057006.1, from coordinate 71,556,332 downwards.
AAAACGTCACTAAACATTTAAAAACTTCAAGTCAAATAACATTTTGAGGATTTCACATATTTCCTGTGCAGCCCAAGGTTTTCCGTCTCGAATTGAAAATAATCGCGTTAGTTTCGTAATGTATGTTCTCAAGGAATGTTCGTAGTTGCTCTAGATATAAAAAACAGTCCCACCTACAGACTCAGTACTAAATTGTTTCCCGTGAAATATTCAGTTAATGTTATAGAAGAGTATACACGTTCTTAACGAAATTAAGATAAGTTTTTAACCAGAATAATTGCTGCGCCATTTACTAGTAGTAACTAATATATATGCTTTGACAACCATTTTCATGTCTACGCTTTAAAAGGACAAAAAATAATTTTTACTGTGTACCAAGGAAACATCTTCGCATCAGACATGTGGGAATGGTGTTTGCAAAACCTTTACCTGTGTCCTTGGTTTCCTAACGTACTTGTTTGAAGTTGTCTGCCTTTAGAACGCGTGGACAACACGAGAGACATAAATTATCATCCTTGCAGAAGAATCATAACCCTGTCCTGTAATTTGTGAGTCATTTCCTGTCGCGTCAAGTCTGTGTCTTCCCGTAAGAAAAATGGACGTCAATAACGCTGGGCATTATGCAAATGCTTCGGTCGTCAGGTTTCTTCCATCGTATAGGATTTCTAAAATTAATGAGGAGGAACAATGGTAGACCATACCTACGTATCACTTTTCACAATTTTACGTATTCTAAATTTAATTATTTTTTTTTTGCAATATTCTGTGCTTTAATTTCAGACGCGAATGAATATGAGTTTTTTTTTTTTGCCCGAAAAAGGAAAACTTTGAAAGCAAAGTACATGATAAAATATTCAGAACAATTGAAATGCATATTACACACTTCAGACTTGCGTTTAGCAGAATTCCAATAATTTCTTTAGATCACCAGATATCCAGACATAACTACGAGCGTTCTTTCACCGTCTAAATATAAACAATGTAATTTTAAACAGGTAAATTCAATATTTTTTTTTGTCCGGCACAAAAACAACGGGACGGTAAGGGCGTGAGTACGCCCTTACCGTCCCATGCATCAAATACTTTGTCGGCCCTAAGTGCAAGAGGCAGCGAAACTGGCGCATAGTCCTGCAATCAGGCAGCGTTTATCTATGGGCATTGAGCGGTGAAAGTATCCTTGAACCAATGGGAAGCATATTTGTAGAATTCGCTGCAGTTTCCTGTCTTATCTTATACGTATTCAGTTAATGTTTTCACATATGGCTTACAAGAAAGCCTTCCCGACTACGTAGTAGGGTGTCAGGTTTAGAAAGTAAAATTTCTTTGCGTTATACGATACGTGTCTTTTCTCCTAGCGAAAAACTTGAGGAAAACAACAGCGATTTGTAAAACGTTACAACGCAGTTCAGACGTATAGGCTGTTCACTGACAGCGAGCACTTTTGAGGCCGTAGTTACTTTTTGTAACAGTCATTGTTCATTCTTTAGCCACCTTTCTAAATAAATATTACAATGTAAATGATAAACACAGTGTGTATATTCCACTGCACTCGGAAGTTGACGTCTAAGGAAAAAAATTTTTATAGGTGTGTTTTTTGACTTATCCCAAATGAGAGGGTCTTCAAAAAGTGCACAGTTTACGTTGAATAGCCTATAGTTTGTTGAGCGCCTTATAAACAAAAATATGTAGCTGCACCACTTTACAGAATTTTCAGCGATCAACCCATACCCAATGGGCACGAAACATGCCTGAGGCGAGTACGACTAACTCAAGTTATGTCAGCGGATAGTAGATAAACACCAAGAGACGAGGGGTCGGGGTGGCCCAGCGGATAGACTGCTCGCCTCCCGCCAAGGCGAACCGGGTTCAATCTCAGGCCGGGTCACTCCGAATTTTCGCAAGTGGGAATCGTGCCGGACGATTCCACTGGCCGGCGGGTTTTCTCGGGGGTCTCCCGTTTCCCCCGTCCTTTCATTCCGGTGTTGCAACATGCTCAACTCACTTCATCCTCATCGGTTTTCGAGACCTCGTTGTTAACCCTTTCAGTCAAAAATATATATTTAGTTTTAGGCAGTGCAAGAAACAAATCTTTTGTTCGGAATTGTAAACTGTAAAAAAAAAAAAATTCTGGTAAACTTCCTAAACTATAATGGAAGTTTTTAACCTATACATTGTATGGGGATAATACCACATATCAGACTGCAAATATAGGAATGTGTTCCATTGCTGCTATACACATTTGGAAATTTCCCTACTCATTTGACTCTTTCCTGAGAAACTGTAGGGACGTTGCCATGGCTGTATGGGAAGAAACTTTGCCATGGATGTATGGGAAGAAACTTTGCCATGGATGTATGGGAAGAAACTTTGCCATGGATGTATGGGAAGAAACTTTGCCCTTGTTCTTTCTCACTATACATATACACTGGTATGTGTACTGATATCCAGACGACTCTTTGTCGTACATCGGGACTAATATAAATCTCTTCTATGGCTTACATTACCCTCTAGCAGTGGTTTATGAAGCTACGGATCATAGTCTCAGCAGCGAATGATGTCTCTGACACGCAGGGAACCTTCCCCATTGGACGGTGTATTCTGCTCTGTACAGTGCAGACCATTGCAGCTACTTCTTATGCAACGTTCCAGAATGACTGAAAAAGGTAAGAGCCGCCAAAGTCTCTTCACTCACTCACCGAGAGACTAACTGGCGTGGGAGTTCCGTTGATGTGGCGTCTCTTCCCGCTGGTTGGGTGCGCGAGGTTCTGCCAATGGACCTTGTGCCTGACTGGCTACTGCGCGCTGCGGAGGGTTCCTTATTGGCCAGACTGTCGATTAGCGAGTGGGTTATCAGGTGCTGATTGGCAAACGGCGTTCCAAAATTTTGCTGACTAGCGACGCCATTTTGCTGGAGTGCCCGGCTCGCCTCCGCGATATAAGCGGCTTTCCTGCCTCTGTATTCTTAACTATGCGCATTCATCGTCCTAAATGGGCGTCTGAGGATTCGAGCTGGTCTTAAGGGTCCTATGTAATGAAACGTTTTATGCGAAATCGTTGTTTGCGCGTAAACGTGTATCTCGGTGAATAAAAGTTCTGGAAGTATGATTTTTTTGTAAGGAAATATACAAACTATTATATATGGTCCTATTTATTGTATTTTTTAAACTTTCCTGTGCAGTTTCCTTAAGCGGCAAGAGAAAAGTACAAATATACGGACGTAGTTTAATCTGTGGGCTTTCATCGCATGTAATAAAACCCCTGTATTATGGATGCAATTTGCACAGTACAGCGTTAGGTCTGAAACACTGCACGCCTTACGCGTAAGAGCGATGAGGCGCTAGGCGTGCGAGTAACAGTCGCCCGTTTCTATCCCTCGCTTCTTCACCTTGGACGCGCAGCTACATAGTCCCCTTACGGCCCTTGACTACCTACGGCGCGAAGTTTCAGTGTAGAGCCCTTGAGTAATTTTGTACGTATATGATGCGTATATTTCGAGCTACGGCGGTTTTTTTTTTTTTTTTATAGCCAGTCTGGATTACTCAGCAATGGTGTTCCTAACGTGCGTTAACATTTTGAAAGTACTCCAACAGCCCTCGACTGAGGTGTGTGTTCTTTTTGGAGATGAGCGCATTTGAAGCAAGTTTAACAATTTGAGGACGGCCAGAACTTAATGGCAGTGAATACCAGGTTGGAGTTAACTGCCTGTATCCTCCACTACAGCAGTTTCTGTCGTGTTGGTTTCTTCATTTCCACTTACTATAGTATTATTGGTCCTGACTACACCGCGCATGCTTAGTCTACTCTGCAACATTTACCATTGGCTGATCGACGGCCAAACGCTCGTGCGTTGACTGTGCCCCAATTAATGTGTTGGAACAGGTTTCATCTGAGACATTATTAAAAAGGACAATTTTATTCTCATGAACTGAAATCTTGACTAGTTATAGATTTTTTCCTTGGATTCCGATAGAATACAGCAATACGATGATACTATAAAAGTGCGAGCTTCGTCTTCAAGAGCAAAGAAATTTCATATAGACGTGGGCGCGTATAGTGCATACTCCTCAAAGGGTTAATAGTTCCGTGTAAAAAAACGCGTTTTTTTTTTCCAAAACTCTGCGACGCTGTTCAAGCGCCGGGATAATCCACTGGCTCGGAGCCCATCATAGTCTGGGAGTAACCCTTGTCGTCTTAACTCATGCAGGCGCAGTGTTCATATTCGTGTCCTTGTTACGCGTATGGCCGGTGCTGTACATCGCGAAGTTCAGGGGCCATGCCTACGAGTCACTTGCTAGCTCTGTGATAAGACTGCCGCTTACCACTACCGCACAACACAAACAAATCTTACAACTCATTGTTTGCGAGAACGCTACGCCTACTTTGTCGTTCTAAGCATAGCAGGCATAATTTATTTTCTTATCATCAACACTTAAAAACCATACGTTATAATTTGTAAGTGCATGACCACGAGATACATCCCGTAACTTCGTTGGATTTTATGGCCGTCCAAGTACCAAGAATTTATATGTATGTGTGTTTATTGGTTTGTTTGTGTGTGCTCTGTTTGTATTCTTATAGCGCGGTGTTAAACACTAACGAATGCGTGTGTGTGTGTGTGTGTGTGTGTGTATATATATATATATATATATATATATATATATATATATATATATATATATGAGTAATTTGCAAAACTGATAAAGGTAATTATAAGAATTTTAGTTTCTTTCGTCTAGTATTCTTATGCAAAGAGTGTTCTTAATTATCGCGTTCTTCAAAATTAAAAATAACTCTCGGACTTATCAAAATAGCACAAAGAAATTTCTTCGGCATTTATAACGAGATTCATTAGCCCACTGTTTTAAATTTTACTGCACATTTTCAAATGAAATTATCTAGAAGTTAAACGTTACTGCAGGTAATATAAAGATTGGACTTCAAAAGAAACTGCTTGCTGACATTCCTAAGTCTCTAAGAAACACTGGAAAAGTACATAAGGTCATATTCGCCATAATTATGTTAATGCATGTACTTGAAAATTGCTTAACTGATTAAAAATTTGTTTTCAAATCTATTTTTATTTATATAATGTTTAAAAAAAACCGCAAAATATCTACAAAATATATTGAGAATTTTTACGAATTTGAATAATTTTATGTGAGGGAAGTAAAAGGTTTGACTTATATCAACCATTTTTTTTTTTTTTTTACTTTACTCAGAATCAATAAAAATAATAACTTGACAACAAACATTAAAAACTTGGAGAAACATGTTAAGAGATGTTATCATCTGTCACCTATAATGATAGAAAATTACGTGAAAATGCCATAAAACTCTCTCTTGTTCAGGAGACCATAGGTCATTTTGCACCTGATTGTTTCGAGGAGATTGTCTTTAATATCTTGCATTCTGGTACCATTCATATTTTCTGAGACAAAGTAGTCCAGATATGTCATAATTCCTAAATATATCACTTTGGGAAAGGAAATTATTAAACTACTAACAATTAACAGTGATAGCCTGTAGAATACTTTCGAAAATATTTGCACACACAAACATTTGTAAACCGTGCAGTGTGGAAAGATGTTAGTGAATCAGAACCTAAAGTAAATAAATAATTTATCCCTTTATATATATACCCAAATGTAAACTGAGGGTGTGGAAAATTAATCGGTACTGAGTACACTTTCTTAGCGAAAATGTTATTTAAAGCTAACGCTAAAGAGCGAGCGTGACTAAATTTTACTCTAGCGCTATTAGATTATGTGTATATGTGTTTATGTGTTGTTCAGTATAATTGCACTGCATATGTACATAAATATGAGTATGTGTGTTGTGTGTTCAGTCATTAGCTCCCCAAATATACACACACATATAAATGTATTTATGTGTTTTTCAATCTAATCGCACTAGAGTGAAATTGAAATTGCACATACTCTTCAGTATTAGCTAATTTTTTTAAAATGACATTTTCGTTGAGAAATTGTATTTAATATTGATTAAATTTTCATATCCATCATTAATTACTACTTGTTATCATTTAAAAAAAAAAATGAGGTAGTGATAACCGAAATGTGTAATTCGTCTTCGCTTGAAGGAATGTCGACATGCTTGAAAGATGTGGTGGAATTATGGAACATAACACATTGGGAACCTCATTTTATGCTATCACTTGCATCACCAATTATTACTTATACGTAGATGCATATTTAATTATTGAGTTCTTGATCAATGAAAAACAGATTGCGGAACTGAATTCATTTCACTCGTAGCCAAATGGTTTTATTTGACATTTTAAAAAGAAAATCAAGATTTTAGAACAGTTTACGGAAAATTCTATATGCCGTGATATCAATAACACCCTGCCAAATTACCTGAAATTTTTAAGTTAAAACACAAAAATGTTAGTTTTAACATCGAGAAATATTCACGTGCTTACGAAATATCAATTTCGAATGTCTACCATCTCCAGAAATAACAACTCGTAAATAATTCAGGACACTTATCTATGTATATCGAGCGACAGACTATCATGTCGATCCAGATGCTGAATACTTCAACTCCCAAAAAAGGCCGTAGTTTGAGCAGAAAGCTTATATGAAAGGCATTATGATTTGTAGGCAATAGTTAACGGAATATTTTATTATTATGTGAAACAACTCTTAATCAACACGACGTTATACAGCGTTGTGTCAGGTTAGGGTAAGTTATTTTCCTTTTTAACATACTTTTGTACCACATGGTATATCATCCGTGCAAAGCACTGTTTAGAACAACTGTTATCTGAGATTTCTAGATAAGCTGATACCAACCAACTTGAAGTGTGCCGCAAGAAGGATGTGGAGGTGGAACGACTACGGATGATAAAACAGAAACACACTGAGAAAATCAGTAAATTTCACACCAATACAGCGTCCTCCGTACTAACGACATGAGAACGCCCATCTGGAGTGCAGTGAAGAGATTTTGGCCGCTCTTAAAAACGGAGTCTTGTGAGCCGATGAGGGCGTGGCGAGGTGGAAAATGGAGCAGAGCCGGGATGCAAGGGCGAGGGAAGAAAGAAGATACCCGAGAAAACCCGCCGACCAGCGGTATTGTCCCGGCACAATCTCCAAGTGCGAAAATCCGTCAGCGACTCCGCCGGGAATCGAACCAGGTTCGTCATGCTGGGAGGCGAGAGCACTAGCCACTTCACCACCGCGGCCCCACTCCGTTCGGAAAACAAAACACAGCTCGCCAGAGACAGAGAGGGCAGAAGAGTCTAGTTCACAGGAGCGAAAAGGCGTTGCGTTCTTTATATGTAGGCGATCCCAGCTGTTTATAGGCTGTTCGCGGTAAAATGAGCACTTTCGAAAGCCCTGCTTAAGATCTACTTGTACGCACGTTATGTATTATTCCGCCATATGTAAAATTAACTTTGCTACGACCACCGCTTTATTCAAGCGCCGATCAAGTGAAACTGTGAAATTATTAGACAAGTAAATATTTTAAAAATTGCTCATTTTTACACTTCGATATATTAAAAATTACAGGAAGCGAAAGAAATAATTTAAGTTTTAACACAAATGGTTACCTAACACTTTTTATTCGACGTTAAGATATGGAAATACTTTCTCTTCTTCGTTACCAACTCTACTGGGAGCATGTCACTCAGCGCGCCCGATAAAAGGTTGATTTCAGAAGTGCTCATTTTATCGTGAACAGCCTTTATCAACAGCACGATGCTGTGCAAACGGTCTTTGCGTCTTATTGGACGCAATACGTAGTGAGAAATTTCCATTTGGCTGAAGGAATACAGTCCTTTCACAGTTACTTCCAATTTTGTCAGACTATTCCTCCGCCTCGAACAAGAACAAACAAAGTTTAACCAAACCTAGACAATTACACCAAAGGAACGTGTAGCATTCATGCGCACTCGGTTAAATTTTTTTTTTTCACGAGGACAATCTCCTACGAAGCGTTGCCATCAGGCCTATTTATTATAATTGAAATATTACAATTAATAAACAACATTTTAATAAAAGTTCAACTTAACAAAAAATCAGAAACGTTTATTTAAAAAAAAAGTATAACGCATGTGTTATATGAGGGGGGGGGGGGGGGGGGTAATTAGTGTTGACCGTTTCTTAACCCCTTTGAGAAGTATATACGCACATACTCGGGCCTATATTTATATGGGATGTTCTTATCTCATGTAGACTCAACTTACACGTTAATAGTTTTCCTGTTTCGTTAGAGGTCATCGGAACCTAATTAAAATAAAACTAGTGAACAATTCAATTCGCGAGAGTAAAGCTGTTATTCTTCATATTTCTCAAACATACACTCGCGACACGTTAATTGGCTCACACAGTCAACGCGCGATTTCATTGGCCGACGGCTAGCCAATGATAGACGTTGCGGAATACAATAAGCGTGTTCGGTGTAACCGAGACAAACTGGATGATGGAAATGCAGAGACCAACACAACTGATATCGCTGCAAACGGAAAATAAAGGCAACTCACTTCAATCGTGACCTAAGCTCCAGTACGTTTGTGACGTCGTCGAAGGGTAAACAATCAATTTTCCTAGTTACACGTTTAGAAAATAACTATACCTGTCATCCCTTGGTCGATTACTCTAGAGATTGGTTCAAAGTGTGAAGAGTTCGCGAATAGCGTTTCGCCATATAGCCAGTAAATTGAGTCGTTTTGCTTGCACCTACAACTGGAACTTACAGTACCTAAGAATACAGGGGCCACGGTGTTGTAGTGGCTAGACTACACGCCCCCCCCCGCCTAAAGGCGAACCGGCGGGGTCGCCCCCGGATTTTCGCATGTGGGAATCGTGACGGAAGATGCCGCTGGTAGGCGGGTTTTCTCGGGGATCTCCCGTCCCCTCCCCTTTGTATTCCGGCGCCGTTCCAGACTCGCCACGCTTCACCTCAATCGGCTCTCAAGACCACGCTGTTAAGGTTGAAGCAAAGCAACCGCCTGTGGAGCATTGCACCCGACTATACAGCGTGAAGAGCTCATAAAAAATTAGTACAGACACCATAAGAATTGTCAGAAAAGTGCGATTTATGCTGTACACGGAAGAAGAATGTATATATTTTGCAACATTATAAAATATTTTACTAAAATATACTTTTAAATATAAAAAAAAATTCGAATAAAATAGTTTGAATTTTTAACAAAATTTAAGCGCATTTCCATTCTGGTTGCTTCAGAAAGTAGAATTTGCAAGAAACTCTTCGTCGGGGAATATCGTCATAATGTTTACTATGGTTGTATTTAAGAAAATTGAAATAATAATGTAGGAAATAAACTTTATAATTGATTTTATGTTTATGTCAAAAACATTTATGGCTGAAACTGACATAAATAAAGTTAATTATAAAATCGATATGATGCATTATTACCATGATTTTATTACTCATGATCACAGTAAATATTATGACCTTCTGTGCTGAAGATTTTCATGTAAATTATGCTTTCCGAAGCATCGAAAACGGAAATGAGCATAATTTTTTTTTTCAAAATGCGGACTCTATCGATCGATTATTTTTTTACGTTTAAAAAGTATATTGTAATAAAATATTTCGTAGTGTTGCAAAATATATACATTCTTCTTTCATATGCAGCATAAATCACACTTTTCTGACAATGTGTATGGTGTCTGTACTAATTATTTTTAAGTTCTTCGCATTGTACAGTCAATTGCAGTGCTCCATAGCCAGTTGCTTTACTTCAACCTTAAGAGCTGCCTAAATCTGTTCACTCGCCTAAAAGTACAGAGGTGAAAGTGCTACTATTACCGTTAACTGCACACCCACGCCATAGCTAAATGGCGTCACAGGCCTGTAAAAATTTTGGGACTCAGTTCGCAGACCAGTACCTTGTAACCTACTCGCCAGCAGGTAGTTTAGTCAGTTGGCAACGTTTCCCAGCATGCAGTAGCCAATCAAACACAAGGCCTCTTCCCAGAGACTCGCGCAGCCAATCAGAGAATGGGAACGCCCACATCATTGAAACCACGGTGCCTTTTTTTTCTATGTGTACTCATTCATTCAGCTACTAGATTTTGTGAGCATGTGGATGCTTCTAAGTGTATTTATTTATTACTACTAGATTTTGTGAACATGTGGATGTTTTTCCTCGTTATTGCTAACTCTTGTCTGGGAATGAGTTATGGGCGCTATAAATACAGTAACATATTTTATTCTCCATATGATTTGGAAAATTTTTTTAAAGGCACAGTATATATGAGACAAAAACCATCCCGGTAAAGTTTGGACAAATTAATTCAACTGTTTTCTGATACGTCTGTAATTAATGTCAGAGATAGAGATGAGGAAGTTCGAATTCGATGGGGGGGGGAGGGGGGTTTATATACATATATCCACAGTATTTATATGGATTTACGTATCCTTTAGGACGTGTCACAGTTTTTAATCGTGTGAGTAAAACTTCCGTCAAATTCGTCAATTATTAACAAAATGTTATGAATTATGTTGGCCGTACCAAGCAAGCCGCTGCAAAATACCTATATTTGTGTAAAATATTTGACTGAGAATGTCGTAAATTAGGCAAAGACATTCAACAATTTCAGAAACCGTTTTTAATAGTTCGCCTTCCTTTTGATAGTACGCATACATAGGCCTACCAATGAAAAGAAAACTACATGGCTTTACCTGCAGTTATCGGACCGTAACATCACCAAACCAGTGTGTTACATAAAATAAGTTACATGAAATAAATATCGCCACTTGTTTGTCGTCGATGTTTTAAACTGGCGCGATAAAGTTTCTTATCGCTTTTTATGATATTTGTCACACCAGTTTTGATCTACTTGTGATAGCTTCAGTGTTTGCAGATTGTTCCCTAATTTCCCGTATCGCTGTTCAAGTCGTGCTAGTGTACTTGAAGATCTCTAATTAAGGACAACAAAAACAAAACTTTATAGCTGATGGACTATTTGATATATGCATTTCCCAATTCATTGTTTCAAGACGACGAGGACTTCAAAGATTCTGGGCTACATTTCAAATTTCTGTATTTTCTATTTATGTACAACGCTTATAAATATGGCTACACAACAAGTTTCATTATTTTAATATCTAATCTTTTTCGTCTATATAATGTTTGAATAACTTCTTGTTAGAGTCGCACTATAATATTGTGTTCCTGTAATGCAGACATTACGCAACTATTTACGTAACAGAAATATCGAAAATTTACATTCAACACACTTTCCTATATCAATATGTACCTTTAAAAAAAAAAAAAAAAAAAAAAAAAAAAGCATAATTTTTCCCAATACTTCTGCTTTAATTAAATGCTACATTTTTCAGTATCATTTTCAGATTTAGATATTTAATATATTTCTGTTCATTTTCTCAGTTTAGTAATTATGCAAAAAATTGCGTGTTACTAAATGGTTTCAACTGGCGAAAATCACACACCTAGCGTGTCTACAAGGTGGGTGGTATTATGTACAACAATTTTTCCCCCTGTTTCTTCACGACAAGAACTACGAAGTCTCACATTACGAATCAAAGTGAAGACAGTTTGAGAAGATTGGTGGAACGGTATTGTGCGCAAAAACCTAACAAATTTTCGGAAAAGCTTTGCTTCCGTTTGATCTCAACAGTTCCCGCTCATTTACGTCATTTACTTCTTCGGTTTGTTATGAATCGACCTTAACAGTACATCCCACTCTGAACCCGGCCTCACACCTTCGCAGTAAAAACCAGGACGCCAGGGATTGCGTCAGAGTAGTGCGAGAAGGGCCAGCAACTATAACCCCCTCCACCAACCAGGGGAAGAGGCCAGCTATGTCAGAACGCTAAACAATGCACAGATATAGGCCAACGCCAGGCGCGGCACCGCATCTGTCCACGACCGGCCAGGACTACAGGCAAGATCGCAGCCATGGCTGTGTTCGTCCGACGTCATCCGTACAACTAGATACAGCATCCGGCAACAAGATTCAGGCGAGGACTGTCCAAAGAGATATGGTGTGAGATAGTCATAACTAAAATTATAACAATACCTTAATGACATTCGAAGTAGCTCCCCGTTACAGTAACTCATTCAGTATTGTGTTGTCTGTGTCGCCATATCGTGAATATAACCCCCCTCAGTTAGAATAAAAGCTCCACCATTAACTATCACTTCAGCTACGCTCCTAACCCCTTTTTGTGCGGGTATGACCTTAAGTCATATCCTTAACAAGTTGTGAAATACAAGGCTCGCCTTCCTTCTATAAGGTGACTACTAAATCACAATCGCGTTTCTTTGCGATATAAATATCACTGACTTGAAGTTTGCATTAGTCCACTCATACCCAGTCCGTCCACGGGTAGTAAAAAACAATGTGGACTGGCCACTGATTTCTTTCAGCATAAAGACTGGAGGTAAAAAAAATAATAAGAACTCGGGACGGTACTGCACTGAAGTGTATATCTCGTTTCCGAAATCGACTGGAAAATATTGCGCATGTTATTAGAACGCTGATTTGTAGTGGTTTTATTCCCTAATATGAGAAAAAGACAGCCGTGAAAAAGAAAAAGATTTTTTTTGTTTAGATACACATTAACAAACACCACAACTAATGGTGAAATTACATTTTTGCAAGTAATTAGCTCGAGAAAGCATTTACAGAAGAGAGAATATCATTTAATAATTTAACCTAACTTAGTACTACTAAATGTTAAAACTCGTCAAGTTGTGTCTAATTGTTGGCGAGTACCAATATTGTGTATACGCCCGTATACACTCATACGAAGTCGTGTCTAATTGTTGGCGAGTACCAATATTGTGTATACGCCCGTATACACTCATACGAAGTCGTGTCTAATTGTTGGCGAGTACCAATATTGTGTATACGCCCGTATACACGCATACGAAGTCGTGTCTAATTGTTGGCGAGTACCAATATTGTGTATACGCCCGTATACACTCATACGAAGTTGTAAATTCAAGGAAAATGCTGTACCACCAACTGTGTTTTCGGGATCAAACTGTTTTGAGTTGAGTTGAGAGATTTGGGCCGCTCTTAACAACGAGGTCTTCTACAATTTATAATATAAAAATTGACAAACGCCACAAGTAACGGTGAAAACTACATTTATGTAAATAGTTAACTCGATAATACGTTTACAGCCAGGATATGAGAAATAATTCACAAATTCTGCACGAAAAATAAAAAAGTAAGAGCGAGGCTATTCAGATACTATTAAGTAGGAATTCACTTAATTCCAGCTACGAAACACTAATCCTCTGATGTCAACAAATGTACACAAAAGTATATTTTGTATCAGTGTATCAGGCCAGACAACATTTCGTTTATTGCTGGAGTTCGTGCTTTACAGTTATTCATTTTCGTTATTAAATATTGCTTTAAGTTAAAAATAAACTGAGTTAACGTAGAATAAAATATTTAAGTGAAAATGCCACAAATTCCTGTGTTACATGACAAAGTTAAGGGGAACTCAAATTCCAACCTTTTCAAGCCCGCTTTAAATGATGGTTGTACAGGTCGCCAATGAAAAAATAAAAAATAAAAAATAAAATGTGTATGATACTTAATGTTACGGACAAAATGTTTCATTATCACATCCAATTCTCTGTGGGCTTTGTGTTCCACTGTAGTTATGAATCACTCATAACAGTAGCACGATGCGTTATTTGTACGAAAATAGAACATTGAGCCACGCAATATGTAATAACGTACGCAGCAATTGTAATAAACATTCCGATGAATCAATATTCCACGACACTCAAAAAGTGCCACTTGAAGGAAGACTCCCCACTCCTCAAAGGATCTTCTTGCAGCCAGAAAGAAGTTTAGGAACATCACCATTTAGAGTCAGAATTTTCTTTTCGTGTATGTCATAATAAGTCCTCTAATGCCTACTAAAATGACAAATATCTCCATCAAAAGACATAATCAAATCATTCCCGAATATATTTCCATTTCCTTTTATTAGTTTTGTATTATCTATTGTAATAAAAAAACAGAATTCCGTGTAGCCAGTGTGGACCAAAATCATAACAACACTTACATCTTTCAAAAAAAAAAAAAGCTCCCACAAAAAATTAACGTTCTAATATTGGACGGAATCATTTAAAAGCCACCCACATCATCTTTCAATTCACTTGAAACATTCTGGGAACTCCTGAAATACAAAGTCACTATCATAAAAAATATTATTTATTTCAAACAAAGCTTTAAATAGTTTATATATAAAATTGGCACAAACATGCATTTTTTATATATTTATATATTATACACACACATATATGATATATATGTATATATATGATACCCTTCAAAAATCTAAATCAATTTTTTTTTTTCAAATTTCCTTTCTGTCAATTACATACTGTACATAATTGTGTACTATGGATCTGAAGTACTAAGAAATTAAGTTAACAAAGATAATAATATTTTAGGAAAAATGTCATAATAAACCAGTGACAAATGCGTACTTGAGAAATCCTTATTTGTTAAAAATTGGAAAATGAGGGAGGTCGCTATTGAAACGTCGGAAACAAGAACGTATATGCAAGTCTAGCCAGAAGTATGCAACAGAATACATAACAAGTAGTGTATCCAATAATTTCTCAGGAGGTTGCGGTAACACTTACTCTAACGAAGGGAGAGTGGTTAAACCGGCGTTGGCGGTGGTAATACACATGTTAGTTTGGGACTACTATTAGGAGGAAATTTACTCCATTAAAACAATCAAACGCATCGCAGTTTTAACTAATGTTTTCACTGATTGCACTCCACCCACCGCGATTGGAAGGGGCGTATCTCCTTCTATTGGCTGCATTCAACTGCTCTAAATTAAAGAGTAATGGCTATAACATTCTTGTGTTGGTTGGATGACTTGTAATGCCCTGTATGTAATGCCCTGGTGGGTAGTTGTGATCTGGAGGATGGACTTGTGCGCACTGAATTGCTCTGAAAGTTTTCTCCCGTCACGCCCTTTGGGACCAGGTACGAGAGGTCTAGCCTGTAACGGCTGCAAGGTAACAGAAATACATGTGTTTTCACTACAATGGAAACTTATTAATAATTTTCATACAAGTTATTAATAGAGCTAGTGACATTCCGCGAAGAAAAAAAATGGAGTACACGGTAGACTTCGATACTATATACATGCGACAACAGTTAGTCTATTACCATTGGTCGCTGTCTGCTTGAGAAGGGGTTTTCATATTTGACCGTGCCACTCAGAATTCGGCAACATTGGCACGGCTCCTACGTGATTCGAATGCAGACAGTTAACGAGTGTCAGAAAATTATTAAGCCAATCAAGATAGGTAAACGTACCTACAATGTTTCGAAATATAACTTGTCTTGAAATCTTTTCGTGAAATTTTACTACCCCTAGATTGTTGATAAACTTAGTGGCCAAAGGCGGAGTTACAATATTCAGTACCCTCCCCTGGCTCCTGGCTACGCTCTTGTATACAATTAAAGGATGTTCATGGTAAAGTGAGCACTTTTTCGAGGCCCTAGTTAATTTTTCCTTTCACCCATTTTTTATTATTTAACCACATTTTAAAATAAATATGGCCATGTAAGTAATAAACACAGTGTGTATATTCGACTGCACTCTGAAGTTAACTTCTAAGGCTAAAATAAAGTATACTTATTGGTAGAGACCTGCAAAACTGCGTTATTATTTCGGGACACCTTAAACTTAAATCACATATACCTTGCAGTTGGCTTGCCATTGGACCATGCTTGACTTAACACGCCCTGGGTAATCCTGCGCCAATAAATGAACACTTGCCAATAGTATGCTCGAATGACGTGCAGTTCTGTATCACGTTTAGTCAGCAGCTCGAGTATAAACAGTACTGTGGAGTTTAGCCTGATGCGAATTTTGCATGTCCCTTCTTATTGGATATTCTTCCAAATGAGAGGGCTTTCAGAAGTGCTCACTTTACCGTGAATTACATATAGTAGAATGTTACACAGGTGTGTATTGTGTTGGTAGGAAACGGTGGGAGTGAGTGTTCCAGTAGACTCGTGTGCATGCGGATGGGAGTGACCTAGTGTTGCAGGTCTCGCGAGGAATGCCAGAGGGCGGGAAGAGCGTCCAGTCCAGCGGAACAGCTCGGCGTCCACAGGTGTGACAGCTCGAAGGCCAGTCACCCACCGCGGCATTCAGTTCAATGCCAAGACGCGCCTCGACTAAGGAGAAAGCTTCGCAAGACGTACGTGCTTCCCTGTCCTCCGCTGCAAGGAGAGTGGATTACTGCCAGACACGTCACACCGGAGGGAAGTGGCGTGCAACTCACTTCCACACACCTGTCTCGCGAGAGAAAAACTTGCACCTCTACAGAATTTGCGAGTGTCCAGACACTTCCCGCCCGGATATAGGCTGTTCATGGTAAAATTAGCACTTTTTAAAGCCCTGCTAAAGATCTGCTTGTATACACGTTGTGTATTCCTCCTCTTTAAGTAAAATTAACATTGCCATAGGCCTCATCATTTTATTCATGCGTCGGTCAAATGAAATTGTGAAATTATTAACAAATTAAATGCTCTACGAATCTGCTCATTTTTACACTTCGATGTATTAAAAAAACAGGATGCGAAAGAAATAGTTTTAAGTTATCACAAATGATTACCTAACACTTTTTATTCGACGTTAAGATATGGAACTACTTTCCATCCATTGATGCCAACTATAGTGGACGAGTGTCGCTCAGTGCGCCCATTAAAATATATGCATGTAACACAGTGATTTTTTTTTTAAAGGTTCGTTTTCTGAGGTGCTAACTTTATCCTGAACAGCCTTTAGCAGCAACTTGCACCTCTACGAGTTATATTAAGCACTATCAGACACGTCCCACCGGAAAGCAGCAACTTGTACGTCTATAATAGCCGCTTCTAGGCACGTCACACTGGAGGGCAGCAGCGTGCACCTCTACCGCGCTAACATCCTTCCTAAAACGTGTCACCTGAGGAGAAACCAATATTGCTAAAGAAAAAAAAAATTTAACTTCCTAACCCTACGAGCTTTATTCCTCCATTCCTTATATGTCCGTGATATTGTGAAGTGTCGCAATGTCTCAGGCACTGATAAAATAGAAAATCTCATGAGATTACTTTTCTAAATGAACTGTTGTGATACATCGTTAATGCCTATACTGTGTGACCGAATTTGGTTAGTAGCGCTACTCACCGTACAAGTCTATACCTCACCCGGGGAGGAATAATTCGCTGAATAATTCCCTGCGTGTACTACAAAAGGATTTTCATTCCCTTCTTTTCCTCCTATAAACCCTTGCGAGTATTATTTTTCATATATTATGAATCGAAATTTCAAAACATCTTTCTAATATCTTTGAAAGCAAAATTATTTTAATTCTCTCTTTAGCATGTATTTGAAATGGGTTACTCTTAGCATATTGAAAGTAAAAGTTGCAGTACAGGATTAAAAAGAGAATAATGGCTCGTTTGACAGCACATAAGCAACGGCGACTTGTGAATGGTTGCAAAGGATAATGTGATTTAAGTTTAATGTTCGGGCCTGGTTGCTTACTAGTTTACTCATTAGCCATTAATATGTAGTTTTGCAAACTGACGTCACACCACGTGTGTGACTGATCCTTTGCAGCCTCCTTGCGAATGGCAGTTGCAACACATAATATATCCAAGGTGGTTACTGCTTCCTGTTGTGTGCGCCGAGAGTGTAAGATGATGAGAAAACACCGCCATGCCTCACGACAGTTCACCATACGCCACTGATGGTTCCAGTAGCATCACAGCGGAAATACAAACTGTATTAATATCTCATGTCACTTGCCCGGGAGTACCTCGTTATACGAAACTTTTCGAGTTAGTATTTTTATCAAATATATATATTTAAAAAATTTTGTCGACTTCGTTTAGCATTTATGATTGGTGGGAGACTTCTTTACCCCTTGTTGATTACTTACAGCTGGAGCATCTAATGGCCTAATCTGCAAAGGTCTACATAAATATATTAAAAAGCATTTCCTAGTAAACTTGTTTGGCCACGCATATAAAACATTGATATGTCACGGAAAAATTTCTGACTACCTGCTAACTTCCAATGCACTTCGTAATTCATGACGCTTTCCTTTCGTCATTAGCGTTCACCAGTGTAAGTGCGTGTATTGTGTGTCTGTGTGTGTGTGTGTGAGCTCATGTGTGCAAATGTTAAACAATTTCGCTTGCTCAGTGTGAATTATCGCACTCTTGAAACTGAATGTCTGTGATTTGCCTGAAAACTGTTAAGTGGTATAGGCTGTTCACGGTAAAGTGAGCACTTTTTAAGGCCCTGCTAAATTTTTCCTTTCAGTTAATATATACCTTTCCGTCGCTTTTTAATGTAAACAGTGCAATGTGACTAATACGCACAGTGTATACATTTCATCATACTCAATAGCTAACGCCTGAGACTGAAATAAAATATATTTATTAGGGGTTAATGCCTTTTGCGAGGGCCTTAAAAAGTGCTCACATTTCCGTGAACAGCCTATATCAGGGCTACAACACGTATATACGAGAGCTGATTCATGTCACGGCAACTGTGGTTCATCTCCCGAATATGATCTAACAGAGGAAATGTACCATGTACAGCTTAAAGTGTACGACATTTACATTTTAAAGATGGCGCCAGATGGAGTATGAATTCAGGAATTACCGGCAAGGAACAAAGATAAACATGGCTGCTTGAAATCACCGTATAATCGATATATTCTCGTACAAACGGTATACATTCATGTGATACGGGTACGTGTCGTACGTGTAAGAGCTGTTTAACATACTTCCAAGTAGTCTCCGAGATTGTCAACGATTAGTTGCCAGCTATGAGGCAGACATCGTCACAGCATTTAGACGAGAGGTGGCGCACATTGACGGATCTCATGCAGCTGATGGCATTTCCCACCTACCGCCTATTGTGCTACCTCACATACCTGTACTTCAACTGCTACCAGCACCAATCACCAACAACAACAACCAACAACAAAAATTAAGCAACTGCCTATGGAGCAAATCACCAACAACAACAACCAACAACAAAAATTAAGCAACTGCCTATGGAGCAAATCACCAACAACAACAACCAACAACAAAAATTAAGCAACTGCCTATGGAGCAAATCACCAACAACAACAACCAACAACAAAAATTAAGCAACTGCCTATGGAGCACTGTACCTGACTGTACGATGTGAAGAACTCATGAATAAATTTGTACCGAGGCCATGAAAATTGTCAGAAAAGTGATATTTATGCTGTATATGAAAGAATAATGTGTATATTTTGCAACATTGTAAACTATTTCACTAGAATATTATTTTTTAAATGAATAAAAAGCAATCGATTAGAGTAGTCTGTATTTTTAACAAAATTTAAGAATATTTCCACTTTGAATGCTTCATAAAGGACAATATCCAAGAAACTCTTCGTCATGGAATATCGCCATAATGCCTACTATGATTGTATGTAAGACAATTGTTATAATAATGTAAGAAATAATTTTTATAATTGATTTGATGTGTGTCCATTTGTCAGAAACATTTATGGCTGAAACTGACGTAAATAAAGTTAATTATAAATGTTATATACATTATTACTATGATTTTATTACATACGATCACAGTAAATATTATGACAATATTTATTGAAGGAGATTTTCTTCAAAATTCTGCTTTTCGAAGCACCCAAAACGGAAATGCACTTAAATTTTAAAAAATGTGGACTCTATAGATCGATTAATTTTTTTTAGATTTAGAAGGTATATATTAGTAAAATATTTGCTAATATTGCAAGATATATACATTCTTATTTCGTATACAGCTTAAATCCTACTCTCCTGACAATTTTCGTGGTGTCTGTACTACTTTTTTTTATGAGTGTTTCACATTTTATAGTCAGGTGCAGTGCTCCATAGGCAGTTGCTTTACTTCGACCTTAAAGGATCAAAAGGAACAGCCGGTTGTGCGCGGCAGAGCGCATCGTGCGCTAGTGAACGGAACTCGCCCACGAGCTGATTTACCAAGGGAGGGTAGCACCGGGTCTCCGGAACGAACCAGTTCGGCTCGTGTACGAGAAAGAAGGTGTGGAGGAGTTAGAGAGGAAGGGAGGGTAGCCGGATGCTGGCGAAGTGTGGGCGCCGGCATTTGTAATACGGTCTTTGTAGTCGCCCGCGTAATTACGGATCGCGTCTGGTGAAGACAGCATACTGTAAATACAATATGCGTATTCAGTTACGGTTAGCAAAATATAATTTTAAACTGAAAAGCTTAAGTAATTTTTTTTTTGCAAATGTTATATTAAAAATTAATTACATTCGTTTATGGTGTCCTGAGAAGTTGAATTGTCAGCTGTGAACGTAATAATTTTTTTTTACGATTTATGTTTTTCAATGTAATATAAATTGGGATAAGAAAATTTCGCGAATTCATTTCAGGACAAGATAGACGGCAAACACGTGTACAGTGAAGTCGCCTTTTCAGTTGGATCACAGTTCATTAAACACGCCCTGGACGGCTCTAAACCAATAGCAGACTAGCAAGGAAAACAACTAACGAGTGCCATACTGTCAGGTGTGAAGTAGCAATGGCTACTGTGTGGGTCAGCAGTCAATGAACAAACATGTGAGTCTCGAGTGTACACAGGACTGTGGAGTCTAGCCAGCAGGTCATTGAACTCGCGAAATTTTCCTATTCCTAGATATAAGTCATATACATAAAAGTTATTGGGTTGTGAATATTAGAACAAGTATAATACAGTTCAATGTTACACACACCCTGGTGAACTGACAGACACTTGGCACAGCCTGTTCTAAAATTTAAAAAAATATCGAACTGTAGGAACTATTTCCCACCGGCCAATGGAAGGGGCAGTATAAACCTTGCTGGAGATTAGACATTAGTAGGAGAAGTCTAAATAGTTTTAGTATAAAATATAGTATTTTTCCTGTAGATGCACAGCTACTTCTTCTGTTAGTGTACGAGTAACTGTGTTAGGTTTTACAGAAATAAAATACTTGTGACGAATTAAAAAAATAATGATGCTATTGCAAAAAAAAAATGTTTCATAATTATTTAAAAATATTTTACTGCGATAGACATGTTACAGAATTTCTGTTATAAATAAAGGCCTGTAAATATCGTCAAACTTTCAGAAAACAGAATGTACGACAAGTAATTATTCCGGTATTGCAAAAGACATTTTCAGTGCGTATTGTATGTACAGTACATAAGACGTCACAGCACTATTGCGTTATTGAAGCCTACAAGCTGTAGGTTTTGTGTTCAAGTGCAGTGATATGACTCATTCACAGCTATTGGCTGTTCACAGTAAAATTAGCACTTTTGAAAACCATGCTTAAGATCTACTAATATGCACTGTGTGTATTAATCCGCCTTATATAAACGTAACATAACCATATGTCTCATCACTTTATTTATGCGTCAGTCAAGTGAAACTGTGAAATTATTGGAAAAGTAAATGTTTTACAAACCTGCCCAATTTTACTGGTGGATGCATTAGAAAATACACCCGTTAAAATATATGCAGGCAGGGACATTGACAGTTTTCTAAGGTTCATTTCAAAAGTGCTCACTTTATCGTGAACAGACTTTAGGTGCAGTTAAAGGTAAGATCAATAGACACTGAACCTCGCAGTGTATAGCAATGGCCAAAATCATAACTTGTGTCCGTCATGTACACAACTGTATACACGGGGTATAAAAGGGTTAGCCCGTTTGGTCAGGAATTCGTCCTCGACGTCAAGTGTGGCAATAACATGATATGTGGCTGCGCATTGCGCACTTGTACCATTTGATCAATGTACTGCATAGATGTTCTTATAACTGTGAAGAATTCATAAACAAAATATGCAGGAAATTTAAAAATGACAGTACTCACAAGGATGATGCTTAAGCGGAGTCCACAGTGACACATTTCCTGTGAAATCATTGTTTGCTCGTATTCGCGTATCACGGTAATAAATATTCTGGAAATACGACTATTTGCCAGATAAGTTAAAAAATAACTATCTACCCCTCTATGTTTTAACTTTATCATATTACGTATATTCACTGAGAATTCTTTTTTTTTAATGGCCAAATATCGCAATTTTTAAAGGAGTTTCCTTAAGCGGCAAGAGAAAAGTACAAACATACGTGGGCTTTCATCGCGCGTAACAAGTCCCACCTTTACGGATCTAATTTGCATAGTACAGGACCACGACGGAAACACTGCTCGTCTTGCGCGTAGGAGCGATGAGGCACTAGACGTGCGTTTTAGTGTCGCCCGTATCGCTCCCTCGCTTCGCTTCTTGACCCTGGACACGCAGCTGTACGCTCCTCTTGAAACACTGTCCACTGACTCCTCGATACGCACATTATTATTAATTAATATCATCCATGCTCAACTTGTCCACGACCGTGAACACGCAGACTGAACGGGTCGACACATTCCGTCACAAATCACGACTATCCGAGCTCGACTGTTAAGCAGGAATCACATAGCTCCGACAACCCAACATAACACGATGAAAACAGCAGCAACGACACGACAATTTAAACTTCCAATGTGACTGCTTGAATTACAGCACGACACGACAGAACCGACCCGACGCTCTCAGCATTTTACCTAACTATTTAGAAGGTACTGATAGGCTATGCTAGTTTCAAAGGCGGTGGACAAGAGGGAAATTTGGAATACGTGATGGTGATAAAGTGTTATCGCTAATGCATACGAAGGTAAAATTATTATTTTGAGATTTATAAAGTAATTTATAAGTTTTTTTTTTAAGCTGCGTTTTTGCCATTGTAGAGAAATCTTGCGATACAATTTCATTTTGCAAGGTTGTGCACTATGTGCATCTTTGACTCTTTAACTCTGACTCATTGAGGTGCTGATTGTGGTGCTTATTGTGATGCTTACTGCGATTGTGATGCTTATTGCGATTGTGGTGCTGATTGTGGTGCTTATTGTGATGCTTATTGCGATTGCGGTGCTGATTGTAGCGCTGATTGGGATTGTGGTGCTGTTTGTTATGCGGATTTTGGTACTTACTGTGGTGCTGATTATGGTGGCGATTGGGAAAGATTGATGGAAAACAATTCTTAAAAAAATTTTTAAATATTTTTTTTTTTTTAAGATTTTATCGGGTATTTCAAGGTTAAAGTTCACCGGGTAAACGTCAAAGAGCAAGATCACCTGCATCCAATATGGTTGTTGGGTGACGAGCCCCGAAAATCACCTGAATTGGCTCGATTTTGAAAAAAAAAATGGGAAAATTCCAAGATGGCGGCCAAAATCCCGAATCCTGTCCTTGAATTCTTGTCATGAACCTACAATGGCCTACTACTCATATTTGTTTTAGAGAAAATTATTGAAATCAAATAAATGCTGTTGGTTATATTAACGTTTGTTATTGAAAACATTCGTGTCATATATGCAAGTGGTTTTTGGTTTTTATATTTCAAATATACAATACAGCAGTGCAAATAAAAAATGTAAGTATTCTTTAAAAATTCAGTTTACACTGAAATAATAACACACACATATTTAATATCTCTTTGTAAAAAAATTACTGAGTTTTTGCTTGTAAGTTACTGGATATAAAAACGAAATTTAGTGGAAAATTATTATAAGTTAGTTCGTTACGACATCATACACACAAAAACAAACCCCAATAATTTGTACACATCTAATGTTTATGGGATGAAATATTTCAGCTACTACCAACTTATTATGCAATTATTTGAAAGATATTTTTCAAATAACGTTTTTCTGTGTTTCTTCTCTTTTTTCAAACAAATCGCAAAGAAAACCGTGTTTGAACATATACAGCCAATTTTAAGACTTTAATAAAGCTGCCAGCATTATAACTCATAATTTTTTCGATACTTACAATATTTTGGCGAATAAGGATTGAATTCCATTGGCTTGTACAGCGTTGTCGTATTAATAATCGGCTCAACCGACGTTAACATGATCCGAGATCAAGGAACCTCAAATTTGTTTGTGCAAAACCCGGTGATCCGCGGATCATTTTTGAACATAGATCATTGGAACTCGGGCCAAAGGGAAGAATGTTGCAAGCGGCCATGAGATGAACGCCGGTGGTTTATTGGCTATTAACAGCTAGTTATTAGGAGCCGATGAGGGTGAAGCGAGCTGGCTATGGAGCAGCGCCGGAACGCAAAGGTGAGAGAAACGGGATAACGTCGAGAAAACCCACCGACCAGCATCATCTTCCGGCACTACTCCCACGGAGCGACCCCGAGCCGGGAATTGAACCGGAACAGGGCCCTCTATTGGAAATGCATTGTTTCGTTGCCAAGGACACGGAGAGTGACTGTGCAGACGCGCAGCTGGCTCCGACACGACGGGGCTGACCCTCAGCGCGCCATGTCGCATTCCCCAGAAATCTTCTCCGTGGCCCCGCACATCCTGCTTGGACGCCAGAATGCATAAGAAGTTGAGGACTGCCCATCCACGCGCCGTCACGCTGGAGATCTGCCAGGGCGGTGGCTGTAGCTGCAAAGCTAGGCCCGCTAAATATCCCCCCCACCCCGCCCCCCTTCCTACATTGGGTTCAACTGAAAATTCCCATCATCCTTCCTGCCCCTCGCCCCCCTTCTAACCCCCCCCCCCCCCCTCTGCACGAAGGGGGACGGGGCCCGGCTGCGTCGCACTTACCAAGCACGCCCCCGTCGATGATGACCCCGTAATGAGGCAAAGCTTGCACCAGGTCAAGGCAGTTAGGCCAGCCTTGCGCGGCGCATAGGGCCTAAAAAAAAAAAACGTCGCGAATCGATTTGAGGAAGGCCGCGGTGGCTGAGCGGTTAGACGGCTAGCCTCCCGACAAAGGCGAACCGGGTTCAATCCCCGGCCAGGATTTTCGCATGTGGGGATCGCGCCTGACGATGCCGCTGGTCAGCGGGGTTTTCTCGAGGATCTCCCGTTCCCCCTCCCCCGCGCTTTAATTTCGGCTCTGCTCCATTCTCACCTCATATCACCCTCATCGGCTCTCAAGACATCGTTGTTAAGAGCCGCCAAAATCTCTCAACTCAACACAATTCGCTTTGACCACCAGACAGACCTCAAACTCCACGTGCGCGCGAGTTACAATTCCTGTGGAGAGTGGAGATATTTTAGTGGCTCCTAAGGCTACCGGGAGCAATAAGGGCGACGCTGCAATGCACATCAAGTGCGCGATCGCCGCTAAGCGCAAGGCTCTGAACTGGCGAGCAGTGTTTCTCGCACTGCGTGTACCTGTGGGAGATTCAGTGGTGGCCAGTGGTGGCTGGAAAGTCTCTAGAAAGATTCACTGCAAGACCTTTCAGTAGTTTTGTATGTATCTGAAGCGTACATTTTGAGATACAGCTCTTTGAAGGCGCCATTTTTAGCCACTTTGGAGTTGGAGTAATCTGAGATGGTGTTTCTAATGTTCGTGACGTCTTGAAACATTCAAGAGCCCTCGTACGAAGCGAGCGTTGTTTTCGTAGAACAGCTCATTAGACGCACGTTTAATAATTTCGTAGGAAATCTAGTATTTCAAATACATTGCAACATAGTTAATGCACCAGCTAGGCGGGAACCTTAGCATCGAGGGTAAAGTGAGATGAGTATGGAGTTTCGTGGGAGTGCAAGGGTGGAAGAAACGGGAGACACGGGAGATCCGCGAGAAAACCCGCTGACCAACGGCATCGTTCGGCACGACACCCACATGCGAAAATCCGGGAGCCACCCCACCGGGAATCGAACTCGGCTAGCCTTGGTGGGAGGCGAGCAGTCTGACCACTACGCCACCGTGGCCCTTTTTACGTTTTTCAGTTGGAGCACAGTTTATCGGACACACCCTGGCGGACTCTATTTTAACTGTATGGAAACGAAGATTGTATACGCGCTACAGGGTGAGATTAAAATTCGCCATTCGCATGGGCAGTAGCCGATGAACAAATTGCTGATGTTCTAGTATAGACAGTACTGAAGAGCCCAGTCTGCAGTTCTCGTCACCTTTTTACAGTCCCCGGCGGCAGCTAAAATTGTGCTGCCTTCTTTGCTGCTCATAGATACAACGGCAGGCAAATAAGTTTCTATAGCAGACGAGAAAAGATTAAACAGCACGTCAACTGGTAGCAATTCCTCATTTGACAAGAGCAGTTGAATACTGTTGACTTTTTGATGCATCAGAATCACTAAAAATATTACTTTCCTCTAACAATAAGGTTTTGAAAAACCACCAACATCACTAATAAATGGACACTATTTGTTTTCGCGTTACCTGAATTAAAATATCCAAAACACAGAAGTGTTGAAACTTATAATTATTTCACATATTACCATACATATCATGTAGCATAAACTTATTTTACCGGTCCTTCAATTGCCATAGGATTCAAATAAATGGCTGTAACATATCCGTCTAAAGTTCTAATTTTTTTTTCTCAAATAATACATAACATGTGTTTACCAATACACTAACATTGTCTATCATTTGCTCTGCAACATAAAATGTTCGATATCTAATTTAATTATTAGGTTTATAGTTGCTTATAATGGTGGCATCAACGTGATAAGTACTGCGCGACTCATATAATAGTACAACTTCAAATAAGGCCTTTATCACTAATTCTCGAACTGCTTGAACTTCTCAGCACTGGGATAGAGGCTTCAGTTGTAAGTGACCGTACAAGATGCAGAATAACTGCGCGGTACACAGCACATGTGAATAACACGGCCCGTACATTTTCACCAGATTCCAAATACAGCGGTCCAGCGCAGTCTGCACCAATGGCTTCAGTAACAGCTCTTAGGCCCACTGTCAAACGAAACTCTTACTGACTTACTCGGCTGGTTTGAAGACACATTAACTACAAAGGTTTGTAATAACGGCTGACCCTTTTTGGTGAGAGGGAGCCACTGTGGCTGAGCGGTTAGCATGCTCGCCTCCAACCAAGGCGATCCGCGTTCAATCCCCGGCCGGGTCACTCGAGGTTTTCGCATGTGGGAATCGTGCCGGACGATGCCGTTGGTAGGCGGGTTTTCTCGGGTATCTCCCGTTTCCCCCGCCCTTTCATTCCGGCGCTGCTCCATACTCGCCTCAATCACCTTATCAGCTCTCAAGACCTCGATGATAAGAGCCGTCCAAATATCTTATTCACTCACTAACTTTTGATGAGAGAATAAGTTTTCCTTTCCTCTTTCATTATCATCGTAATCAAGTTTTCCTACACATTGCAATTCTTCACACACAATGGTGTAATTACCTTTATGATATAGCAAGCACTTAACTGCACCTTTGCAATTATGTACAATAACCTTCTTTCAGACAGTGGAAATAGGCTTCTTTCATTTTTAAAAAATTTACGTGTTTTATTCAATAGTGAGGCTTCGGACATTAAAAAAATCTTAAGCTGTGTGGTTTCTTTTGTCGCCCCAAACACATGCCCTTTCGCCCATATCCACCCTGTGGAAATTACTGATGCAGTGGATAGTTTGTCTCCACAGTTTTTCACTAAGTTACTGCTACACTTTCCAAGAAATCTCGTACGTGCAAGAAACATACGCCCTTCACTCTCTACTTCTCGTTTCAAGAGTTTTAGATGCAATTCCAGATAATTAGTTTGTTCCATTGAATTCGTTGTAGAAATGTCCACAGAAACGGCCCGAAACCCGAAAAAAATGAGTGTTTCATCTGAAGGTACCATTTTCTGAGAACGCGTCACATTTGTAAGATGGCGGTATCCCTCTGAAGCAGGAGTTTGATCGGTGTTGATCGGACTATGTATACTTGGATGGTTTACTACGGGATCGATAGATTGAAAATAAGTGGTAAAGGGCAGTTAAAAGGATGTCTCGTTCTATGTTTGGAAAACGCGGCGCAAAGAAGGCGTGAGTTATTTACAAAAAGAAGTGATTGTTTTTGTGCGTGCCACTAACCATAACGTGAAATTAAGTAAGCATATTTACAGTTATTCGAAGTGTGCGGTCATATGAGTTTTACCAGCAGTGGCGAAACTCCCTGACTACAGGAAATCATTGTCGAAATTGTGACCGAAAGAAAGTGACTTAGACAATCAGGAACATCCGGGGTTTTTCACAGCTTGTGAATAAAATTTACTTGGCTTCCAGGTAATAACTGTTGATAAAAAAGTGAACTCGCCTACTTCAGAGCCCATTTCGTAAGAACGATCCTCGAAGAACTGCGTGCCATTACCATACGGAGAAGAGAGAAGAGCAAGAAACGTTGACGCAATTGTCAGAGATCATGGAAGTAACAAACCAACACCGAGCATTCATTCAAATATTTTCTGTAGTTTTAACTTCTTCTGCTTCTGCCAGTTATACCAGGTGTTACCAACCCGAACCATGCCAACAAACATGATTTATTCACATGTCATTTACTACGCCCAGCAGCTTGTAGGAATTGTTCTCAGCCAGTTATCAAAATGGTATGTCCTAAGTAAGGATAATTTCACGAAACACGGAAGATATCTCAGTATACTGTAGTCCATCTCGCATAGTATATGTGCAGTTTTTATGCATGTTTCGCTAGAACACATGGTTAATTTCCAACCTCGGTCGTAAATAACAGCGTTTTTTTTTGTATTCTGTTTCTCTTTCTATGTAGCCCAAGAAACTTAAGAATCGACTAAAAGCATAGGAAAATAGTCAAACTATTTATAATATAAAGTAGACGCAATGTACGTTTAAAGTTACTAGGTATGTCGAAACGTATATATATTTTTTACTACGTAATCAAGTATGCGGGTCTTTAGTTACTAAACGATTGGTAAAGAAAAAAAGAAGAGTTTTATTATTTTCTTGCGTATGTTCTTGCAGTTGCAGGAAGCAATCTTGTTCGACCTGTTTGTAAAAAGACTCGACCAGTAAAATAAACAAGCAATTACACAACTGACGTAAGAACATTATCAAGAGACTGTATGTTTCCCGCAAAACAGTCGAGGCTGACTCGCCAAGCTGGCCTTCATTTGCGCTTGAAATTACGGCTGGTAAATGAGGACGGACCGAAGTCAGGCCACGGTCATAGTGTTTAGCAGGCAAATAGATTGGTTCATCTCGCATCGTGCCCAGTTTCTCCCAGTGCATTCTTCTATAGGTTATTAATGGTAAAGTGAGCACTTTTTAAGGCCATGCTTACATGCATTAACAATTTTATTGCATCCTCGGACGTCAACATTCGAGAGTGATGAAATATATATTGTTACGTTTTCGAAAGCGCGTGACTTTAATGTGGCTAGTTATATTTCATATTAAATGTACATGTCGGGGTAAAGCGTAGCTCGAGTTAAAGATTGGGTTAATTCATGCGTCCCTGTATTTAAATCACTATCAAGTTACATGTCGTTACAATATGTTTTACAACTCGTCACAAACTGTTAGTTGCTCGTTAAATCGGAGGCGCTCTCGTTGAGTTTACTTGGTCACACTGTGTTAGATATTAATATGATTCGTTATTAAATTGCTTGTTTATGTGAAAAGCCACTCTGACTAGTTTTCTACGGTCCGACTTCACCGTGTCCATGATGCCGTAAGGTTGAAGAGTAGACGAATGTCGGCGGACGGCACGCCCCCGTCTCTGGACGTCTTGCTGGCGCAGTGTCTCGACGATAAAGACCTCGTTCGCCGGGTTTCCAGCTGTAATATATTCGACCCACCCGGCCCGCCTGTCGAGGTTTGTTTATGTGAAAAGCCACTCTGACTAGTTTTCTACGGTCCGACTTCACCGTGTCCATGATGCCGTAAGGTTGAAGAGTAGACGAATGTCGGCGGACGGCACGCCCCCATCTCTGGACGTCTTGCTGGCGCAGTGTCTCGACGATAAAGACCTCGTTCGCCGGGTTTCCAGCTGTAATATATTCGACGCACTCGGCCCGCCTGTCGGGGTTTGTTTAGAAGTGCTCAAGGCTTTGCTCCACTTCTTCGCAATATATTTGCGCTACGGCACAGACTAGCATGCCCGTTGCTGCACGTAACAATATGATGTGTTTATTAGTTACATGGCAATGTTTATATTTAAAAAAATGGCAGAAAGATAGAAATTGGTCGAAGACAAAATTAAGCAGGTCCTTAAAAAGTGCTCACTTTACCGTGAATAGCCTTAACTTATAACCCTTCTAGCTATGGTTGGGGACACGAAAATTTCGCGATTTATCACTTTGAACTATGTGCTCGTATAGTGGCAGCCACGGCAAGCTATATAGGGTCACTTTTGCACTCCAATGCAGAAAGACAAACTTTGCTGATCACCGCATTCCCTAGGGGCCGCGGTGGTCTAGCGGTCAGACTACACGGCGGATTTTCAGAACAAATAAACAGAAAGAGAGACGACATGGCGTGGCGATTACTCTGATGAGGGCGTACTCATTCTCTGATTGGTTGCGCTGCGAGATTAGCCCTATTGGCTGGGACAATAGCTCTCAAGTAAGTTACCAGGTGCTGATTGGTGAAAAGCGTTCTGACAAGTACCTGGCTACTGACGCCATTTTGGTGGCGTGTACGCCTGGAATAAGCGGCTATTCCACCTATGTATTCTTATATACTCTGTGCTCTCGCATCGTAGGAGAAAGATTTCTGCACTTACTAGATTTCAACACCCTACGGGTAAATGAGCAGTTTATTTTTTTCTTATTGGCGGCCTGTGGTTGCGAGAACACATTTTCTTAATCGACGGGCCAATCAGAATTAGGTTACTTCGATACTGTACGTCTGTGATTCTCGGGCATACGCCTAATATGCCTGACACCTACATCATCCAATGACGAAAATGGATCTGAGCAATAGTGTTATGAAATACAACTGGTCGTAAAACTTTTTCGGGTGTCCTAGATATCATGCATTGTTCAGTCGCATTAAACGCTGCTGCCAATCAGCCTGTCGGCAGCCCACCAGCCAATAGGAAATATTCGGCATCAAGTGTTAGCCAATGAGAAACAAGCCTTGTGACTGGTTATCTAACGCGCAGCCGATCGACGAACAAGTACGACGATGTCACATGAACCGACAAGCAGTCGCCTATTCTTCGACTGTGATAAGCACAACTCGCCACTCCAAGAGCCAGCTAATAAAAAACGATTTGCATTACAGCAGACGTGTTCCAGTGTAAAGTGGACCACTAAGCTAAAGTATGGCGGGTGGTTAAGAACGTAGACTAAAGTTGAGGTAAACATATCTCGCTGGCTGCGCACAACCAATCTCCGTGCCCCACTGAACTGCTTTTCTGCCAACACGACCAGCAAAAACGGCGTAAATTTGATTTTTTGTTACAATACTGTTTAGTTAGCAAGTGCGCTGAGGTGATTTTATACGTCCTCTAATTAATTTGTAATACAGTTTGATTAAATTCAACATTGTAAATATATTTTATTGGTATAATAGTGCTAGTCCTTTGATAATTAGGATATAAACATTCACTAGGGTGACCTCTCTTTTACTAAAATATTCACGCCGAAGCTAGGATTCAACATCCCGTGTGCACATTTCCTATTGGCCGCTTGTATTTGTGTGAAGGGAGGCAGTTACACGAGTGAGCCTATCAGAATTATGTTAACTCATAGCAATTAAAATGATCCAGTAAGGAAAGTGGTTTTGAACCAAGTGTTTTGTTACAAAGTTATTTTATACTTGATTTATGACTATAGCAGTTGTCTAGCTTTTTAAAATAGGAAATAGAGAAAATGCGGTACACATGCGACACTAGAGCTTAAATAGTGGCAAAAATTTCCCTTTTGGCAATTTTTTTCAACATTGATCTTCCCGACGTGCAGTAGAAGTGATCTTCCATGGCTAACTACAGATGTCAACGGGTTGTTATGATTGTATGGAAGAGCCTTAACTGATCATCCCCGTCTGAACCCGGCCTCACACCGCCAGATGAAACCAGGACGCCGGTAATTACTACAACGCATTGCGAAAAAAGCCGACAGCAATTTTCCCCTCCACCAGCCAACGATCGGGGACACTGTTGTCTAAACAACGCGCCGATATAGGCCATGACGAGGCGGGTCGCTTCGTCTTTCCACGTCCAACCAGCCTCCAGGGGAGATCAAGAATGGGTGTGTCCGATCGCAGCTAGCCGCTCTCCCAGATACAGCATCCGGGAGACATGATTAACACATTGAGGTCTGCACACATTTACTGGCACGTAAGACCAATTAGAAGTGAGTCACCTATATCCACTACTGCAAGAACACCGGTTCTGTTGGTGTCTGTGTTAGAACTCTCCGTCGTCCTTTGGTACATACCACACCGGACACACCCTTGTACTTTACATCGGTCATCATTGGCCGGCCATCAACCAATGGAGAGCCGAGCTAATAGCTTTGCTCGAGCTACACTCGAGCATAGTCTACAAAGTGTTAAGGTGGGGAGAGTACAATTTAGTACGACCGAGTAGTGGCGTGAGCTAATGTAATAATGTAGAATTAAATTAATATCAGACAATACTGCTCCCACGAGTGTTTAATGGTACCGTATCATTAGAGACCTGTTAAAATTCACGTTATCATTTCAAGACAGAATACAGTTCAAACACATATGTATTTGTATTGTTCTTGTTATTAGAATACGGCTGGTTTGACACGCCCTGGGCTGTCTTGAACCAATCGGAAGCAAGTAACGACAAGATAGCCCAATCACGTCCCGACTAATCAAAACGGATTGTGGCTCCATGCTTTTGCAGAAACCAATAAACTAATCATCAATACACTAATGTATATAAGGCGGTGAAATGTAGCGTGGTTCCAAACAATAACGCGAATTTTGCATGCCTCTACGTATCATTAAGGGCAGTGATATTTCGCGGGAATATTTCGAGACAAGACACAATTCAAAGCGCTATGGGGTCGTCCAGGTTTCCGATTGGCTGAAGCATGTTCTAGTCGGTGTTAACCTGTTTGAGCACGAATAATGAAGGTAGAGTGTCGGAGTTACGGAATCCCGAGTGGCTCAGCCTAGTGAGGAAACAACACCAGCAGCCAATGGAGGTATGGCAACAGCCGCGGTGTATATGTAATATTGGAGTCTACTGTGTGCTCAGATTTACTCGCAAAAAATCAGCGGCCCTACATAGCATGGTAATGTAAGGGTCGCATGCCTAAATAAACCCCGTCATTAACAATAAAAGCTCTAACATCTCATCTGGTCTTTCAGCTGTGTGTGTCTAAACCCTATCATTAGGGACACCCGAATTTCGTAAGAACCTTCCCGCACCTGCTATATTTCAATACCCCACGGGCGAACCATAACTTTCCTTTGCTTATTGGCCGCATGTGTGCGTGAGAAGACTTTTCCATCTTGACTGGCCAATCATAATTAGGTTTCTCCGATACTGTACGCCTGTTTTTCGCGGGCAGACACCTAAGGGGCGTAACCTTTATATCGTCCAATCACGAAGGTGGAGCTGAGCTGACGTGTTACGAAGTGCAACTGGTCGCGAGATCTTTTCGCGAGATGTGGGTACTGTCCCTACCAAAAGGCTGTTCACGATAAATTGAGCACTTTAGAAATGAACCTTAGAAAAAAAAGTCACTGCGCCTGCATGCATATATTTTAATGGGCGCACTGAGTGACATTCGCCAAAGTTTGTAACGATGGATGGAAAGTAGTTCAAGATCTTACCATCGAATGAAAAATGTTCGTGACCATTTGTGATAGCTTAAAAATGATTTCTTTCGCTTCCTGTTCTTTGCATCAAAGTGTGAAAGTGAGGAGCGCGTCTGTAAAGTATTTGCTTTCTTAATACTTTCAAAATTTCATTTGACCGGCGCATGAATAAAGCGACGAGACCCACGGCAATGTTATCCCTTTGAGGAGTATGCACGTATATACACGGCCCCACGTCTATGTGAACATTCTTTGCTCTTGAAGACAAAATCTGGACTTTTATAGTTTCAATGTACCGCTGGATTTTATTGGAATCTAAGTAAGAAATTATAACCAGTCAACATTTAAGTTCATAATAATAAAATTGTTCTTTTTAATCATTACTGAGATGAACACGATATACTGTAAAACATGTTACTTCTGTCGCGACAAATTAATTGTCTCACAGTCAACGCGTGACTTCATTGGCCGATGACCAGCCAATGATAAACGTTGTAGAGTAGACTAAGCGTGCGCGGTGTAGCCAGGACCAATACTATGATGGCAAGTGCAAATGCAGAAACCAACACAACTGAAACTCCTGTAATGTAGCATATAGGCATCTAACATTAACTTTGGCTTCAGTGCCTTTACAGCAGGGATAGGAAAGAAAAATTCGCGAGCTCAATGACCTGTAGCCTAGACTCTACAGACACGTGTATACTCGAGCCTCAGGTGTTTGTTCATTGGCTGCGGGCCCAGAGAGTAGCCAGTGTTACTTCACACCTGGCAGTATGACACTCGGTACTTGTTTCCTTGCAAGCCTGGCATTGGCTCAGAGTCGTCTAGGGCGTGTGTAATAAACTGAGATCCAATGGCAATGTAAACTTCGATGCACATGTGTTTGACGTCTATCTTGTCCTGAGATGAACTCGCGAAATGTTCATATCCCTACTTTTAAGTTTTGCCGTCCTCGCAGGGTTAATTTCACGTAAGGCGGAGGAATACGCAACGCGTATACAAGTAGGTCTTAAGCTTTATAAGTGCTCATTTTACCGTGAACAGTCAATACGACGTATCATGTGTGGAGTTGACGGACATGTAACTTCACGAAAGTGTTGAGAGGTAAGCAGCTGGACGAACTGCACGTTATCAACCTGCCCGCCTTGCTGCGTTCCCCGAGCAGTCTGGGAGCGCACCAGGAGGCAGGCAGCGGGTGTTGCGTCACCACAGGACACGGTGATTGGCATTTCATGCGATGAGCGCTGCAACCAATTACCCCTCGCTGCGCCCATGTAGCTCTTCTTCCCCGCCTCCTGCAGCGCCACCGCTGTTTGCCAACACGAGACGCGGCGAAGTCGCAGTCCATCACTCCACTCACTCCACACTCGTAGAGGCATGCAAAATTCCCGTTATTATTCGGAACCACGATAGATTTCACCGCCTCGTATACATCAGAATATGTGCATCATTAGGGACACCCGAATTTCGCGAAAAGATTTCCGCACATACTAGATTTCAATAACCTAGGGCGTACCAGAAGTTTTCCTTTTTTTTTTTATTGGCCAGAAATCTTTGAGAAGACATTTTCATACTTGACGGGCCAATGAGAATTAAGTTGCTCTGATACCGTACGCCTGTGATTCGTGGGCATATGATTAAGACGCGTAACACCTAGATCATCCAATCAAGAAAGAGGATCTGAGCTAAATTGTTTTGAAATACAACTGGTCGTGAAATATTTTCGCGAAATTCGGGTGTCCCTAGCCATCATGTTTATTGACTTCTGCAAAAGCGTGGAGCCACAATCCGTTTTGACTAGGCGGGACGTGATTGGGCTATCTTGTCGTTACTTGCTTCCGATTGGTTCAAGGCAGCCCAGGGCGTGTCAAACCAGCCGTGGTCCAATGACAAGAGCAATACAAACCAAAGTGTTTGAAGTACATTCTGTCTTATAATGTTAACGCGAATTTTCTAGGCCTCTACACATTCGTAGCGACACCTGGTTTTGCGGGGAAAATTCCTCAAGATGTATTTCAAAACACTTTTTCTCCGCTCCACTAGCGCGACTGGCTGTTTCAACCCTAGACTATAGATGAGGTAGACCGATCTCGCTGGCTATGCACAACGAATCTCCGTGTCCCAACAATGAACTGCTTTTCTGCCAACACGTCTAGCGAAAACGTCATGGTTTGGATGTTAGGTTAGAAAAATGATTTGTAAACAAGTGCTTAGAGATGTTTTTATACTTCCTGTAACCGATTTGTAATGCAGTTTGGCTAAATCCAATTTGATAAAAGTACTTTATTAATATATTATTACTTGTCATTTAAAAATTGAGATATAAACAAACACGTTCGTCACTGTTGACCATGTTAAATCTTGTTTGGGGTAGGTCAATGTTGGGTACATTCATATAAAACGAATAAGCGATCTGCCTCATATTTAGTATAGGGTTTCGACTGCTACGGCGTTCAGTATCGTAGTAAGTTCATTCTCATTGGCCCAATCAAATATGACATCGTCTTCGACGAAGCCACACTGCCAATAACTAGGGATAGAAAAATTTCGGGAGTTCAATGTCCTGTACGCTAGACTCCTCAATCCTCTGCATACTGGAGCCTCAGCTGCGTGTCCATTGGCTCTTGCCCCACGCCTGGCAGGTATGGGATTTGCAAGGTGTTTCCATGCAAGTCTGCTATTGGCTCAGAGGTGTGCAGGGTGGGTCTAGTAAACTGTCATCCAATTGGGAAGGCGACTTCACTGTATATGTGTTTGACTTCTATCTTGTCCCGAAATGAATTCGCGAAATGTTCGTATCCCCACCAATAACGGAAGGAAACCTGCAGATGCTAAAGTAGGATATTGAAATATAGCTTCCGTGGGATTGTTTTCTCGAAAATAAAGCGACCCTACACTATAGGTTTCAATACCCTACGGGCGTAGCAGCAGTTTTCATTTCCTTATCGGCCACGAGTCTTTGCGAGAAGACATTATCTTACTCGACAAGCCAATCAGAATTAGGCAACTCCGATACTGTACGTCTGTGATTCGCGGGCAAACGCCCAAGACGCGCAGCACCTACATCATCAATCACGAAAGTGGATTTGAGGCAAAACTTTTATGAAATACAACTGGACGTATGATTTTTCTTCCAGCGAATTTTGGGTGTCCCCAGCTATACTACACGATAAAGTGAGCACTTCTGAAATCAACCTCTGAAAAAAAAAAAAATCACTTCCCGTTAACTGCACACAAGCTACCATACACGCTGGCATGCTGGCTACCCAAGCAAATTGGTAGTGAATCACAAGAAAAATTGTTCCACGTCGCGCCGTTTTATACACTGCGAGTGTAATATCTACATTTAAAACACATCAAGTTTGTAATTTTATTTATATTACTTAATTACCTTTCGCTTTATACAGTCTGGAGTTTGAAATGTAATTTTATTAACAGATTATAATAGGTTCCTAATCATTTCACGTTTTCACTTAACGGGCGCATCAATAAAGTCGTCGGCAGCGATCGCTAATTGTAAAAGGTTCGTGGTTAAAAGTAAGAAGAGGCATATTTAATTTCGCTATCTAAAATTAAGTCGTAATTAAATAAATAATTGGATATTAAAATTGGCGTTAAATATTTTAATAAAACAATTTTAACACACAGCTAAAATTAAAGATAGAAATATTAAAATCATGTAGCTGCAAAACTGTCAGACATTTGGTTTGCTATGAACCGGGAATCATTCTTAACACATGAAGTATCTCTTTGACAGAGATCGCCAAAGTTTAGCGATCCTTCTGATACCGAGTTCAAATATTGGCGAGGCCTTTATTCTTATGATTAAGTAACGAAACTCTACTTGCAAACGTTCTGCTGCGCCAACTATCTTTTACAGGTTTGGGGCATCCAAATAAGAACAAAGAAATAACTAGGTTCAGCAACAAAATACAACAAAATTTCTATTATTGTATGTATAAATAAATTTGACTTGATTCCGCAAAAAAAAAAAAAAAAAAAAAAATCTCTTGTTATAATGCGCGAGTGAAAAGATTTAAACCGCTCTTAAAATCGAGATCTTGAGAGCCGATGAGGGTGAAGTGAGGCGAGTATGGAGAAAAGCTGAAATGAAGGGCGGGGGAAACGGGAGTTCCTCTAAAAAACCCATCGATCAGCGGCATCGTCCAGCAAGATTCCCACTTGCGAAAATCCGGAGTGAACCGGCTGGGATTGAACCCGGTTCGCCTTGGTTGGAGTCGAGCGGTGCAACCGCTCAGCCACCGTGGCCCCAACTCTTGTTTTGTGGAACAAAAATGTTTTCCTCGGTGCATGTAATTCGCTGTATGCAGAAGTCGTGGAAAGAGATTAAGCACTACAGTTTGTTTGATCGTACATTCAACTATCATCTGTTCACGATAAAATGAGCACTTTTGAAAGCCCTGCTTCAGAATACTTGTATGCTCGTTGTGTATTCTTCCTCCTTATGTAAAATTAACATTGCCATGGGAATCATCCCGTTAGACACGCGTCAGTCAAGTAAATATGTAAAATTATTAGGAAAATAAATATTTTACAAATCTACTCATTTTTACACTTCGCTGCATTAAAAAAAAAAACAGCAAGCGAAAGAAATAATTAAAGTTATCACAAATGGTTTCATTACACTTTTTATTGGACGTTAAGATATGGAACTACTTTTCATCCATCGTTACCAGCTTTACTGGGCGAACGTCGCTTAGTGCGCGAGCTAAAATAAATGCAGATAGGCGCAATGAATTTTTTCGTTAAGGTTAATTTCAAAAGTGCTCACTTTATCGTGAACAGCCCTTAGCGGCAAGATCGGACGGCGCAGTAGCGAGTTGAAGAGAGATGTTGGCAGGGCGCAACAGAAACTTGCGAAAGCTGCTTGGGGCCGCGCAATTAGCTCAGCTGGTCGTGACAGCGAAAACAAAGTGAGTGCTTCTATAACGGTAATTAAGAAGTAACCCGTGTGTTTTCTAGCGAATCACGACAGCGACGGGGAAGTTTCAAGACGGCGCCTGCCGGGTCACTGCTCCCGTCACTTGTGCAGAGAGAAACGGGAGGACTGAAGACGCAACGCGTCGACAGTTGTGAAATCTTGCGGCGTCAAGCTTCTTAACCCATTCGCAGGTACTTCCACCTTCGCTGTAAACCTGCTGAAGTTATACCCCCACGATATTCCTCCGCATCGTGCAAGCAGAAGCTTAACGCTTTCATTTCTGGTGTTGCAGTTAAAGAGTTGTATGTACCTGTGCGTAACAAGGTCAAGAAGCGAGGTGGGCGATACGGGCGACACTAACGCGCAACCCTAGCGCCTCATCGCTCCTACGCGCAAGGCGTGCAGTGTTTCCGTCGTGATGCTGTAATATGCAAATCAGATATGTAACAGTGGGATTTTATTGTTCGCAATGAAAGACCACAGATTAAATAAACTACGCCCGTGCGTTTGTACTTTTCTCTTACCGCTTAAGAAAACTGCAAAGGCATGCTTTAAAAATGTTATATTTAACCATTTTCACAATTTTTTTTTCTCCATGAATATTCATATCATGTTGAAAGTAAAAACATAGAGGCACAGCAAATTTTTTTTTTTTTTTTTTTACCTTTCCTCTAGCACAAATTCGTATTTACAGAACATATATTTACCGAGATACGCGAATACGCGATAACAACGATTTCGCAACAAAATATTTCTATGCACAATCCTATTAAGGTAAGTTTTATGCATACCGTACTGTTTTTTCGCGAGTAAATGTGAGCACACAGTAGACTCCAATATTATATATACACCACGGCTGTTGCCATACCTCCATTGGCTGCTGGTGTTGTTTCCGCACTTGGCTGAGCCACTCAGGATTCCGTAACTCCGACACTCTACCTTCATTATTCGTGCGCAAACAGGTTAACACCGACCAGAACATGCTTCAGCCAATCGGAAACCTGGACGACCCCACAGCGCTTTGAATTGTGTCTTGTCTCGAAATATTCTCGCGAAATATCACTGCCTCTAGTTGCAGGCCTTGGGTTCGCTGACAGTGATATTACCCAATCAAAACGTTGAGTAAAAGCACGGTTTAAGAATCAGCTACCACGGGGAAGGTCATTAAGCACTGAACCTCTCAGAGTACAGCACCGTTAAAATATAAGCTTACTGTGCAACATGTAGACAATTGTTTACAATGGGCATGAACGTGTTAACAAAGCCTAGAAAAACCACACCAAAGTGATAACGAACCACATTCGTACGCACTCAGTCTAACAATATTTTGCATAAGAACTATTACTTACTAGACTTAACCAAACACACTTATTTTCTCTTTGGTTTTATTTATTTGACTTTCAAACAAAATTTTAAAATTTATAAGAAACTTCCGAGTGGAAGTCCAGTTTAAAAATAAATAACAAAAGGTACTCTTAGGTAAACGCAATAATAAAACGCTTGTAACACATTACATAATCAAGAAAAACCAAACATGTCACACGTAGGATTATATGTCAGAGGTTTGGTATAAAAAGTGTAAAGAAACCTCGAATAGCTCATAGTCCCAACACACATTCCCGCTGTACTTCAAGCAATAGTTCGCAAATTTAACATCATAATCATAGAGTTGATAAATACATAGAGAAGAAATCGCATGGCGAGTCCTTTGAAGTAATCGTGCCCATTCCCTGTATGATAGGGCCGCGTGTTTTTGGGTGGTGTTGGTGGGGGGGGGGGGGGAGGGGGGGGACTTACGCTCATACTAGAATTCAATGTTTTACGTGCAAGCTTGAAATTTCCTCTTTGACTATTGGCCGCGTGTCTGTGTGGGAAGACATTATTTTAGTCGTCTGGGCCAATCAGAATAAAGTAATCCTGAAACTGAACGTCCATAACTGGCTGCGATTTCGTTGCGAACTTACGTGCTTTGAAGTAGAACTATTCGTGGGATCTTTTCGCGAAATATAGGTGGTCCTACTGACTGGCTACGTGGGGTTTAAAGAATGGGTCTTAAGTTTGATTAGATGTTGTGTGGCGTGCTGCGACGTCGGCTGGGCTGTCATCCAGCTAGAACGTTATTTCGCGCCAACTGAAGAACGGCCCTGCAATATCGTTTTTTTATTTACGTCTGAACACCGACATCATCCACCCGATGCCGAACGAACAAACCATTTTTCACTGTAAGAAAATCTTTGCAATAGCGGAAAAAAAATTTTTTTTTCTTTATTATCACGTAAATTTTTTGAGCCATCGTATAATTGATAACACTTTAGTTAGTTTATTCTTTTATAACTGGATGAACAAGATCTTGACTTGGCTAACTTGTTTGCACATCAATCATCAGAATTATCATTGGCCCAATAAAATGGGGTAGTAGCTTCTTACACGCACGACAGCCTGTAAGAAAGGAAAACTGTCGGACATGTGTACAGCACGCTGAATCCTAGCAAACCTTCTACTTTACCCGCCACAAACCACCATCTCTAGTTATTGCATATCATGTCTAACATGCATCGCAATATAGCAGCCAACAATGATAACGATGAAGATGATTTGTCCGCTTCAAGTGAACGTAAACAATAAACAACACACAATAAAATACTCGTAAATAGCGAGCGCCGGCGAGGATCTTTTCCCACACCAAGAGTATGCGGGGAATTGTGTGAGGGATCGCGAGTGTTAAGTGCGAGCGTGAGTGCCAGGGAATCTGCTGGTTATTTGGGACACGGCTTGTGCAATCTAGCTTGTTGCCAAACAATCAGCGAAATTCCCGTGTCTCTAACAATTGCGATACACTGGAATATATATGTATATATGGTTGTAGGAACCGTCTATACTGTGTTGAAATAGGGACAACCCTCTGATGGAATGTACGTACTATCTAAATACTGTTAACATCCTACCAACACTACTGCTTATTGTAATCCTGTCTGCGATCGCATTTGCCACTGTGTTTGCCGCGGAAGAGCGCTGCGTTCATACTACACTACAGACAGCACCTCCGAACAGCCAATTTCAACAATATTTGCAGTGTTACCACAACAACAAGAAATGAAGAAAATCTGAAGATTATGTGCTGCTACCCACACACCTGATTACATAACTATTCAGTACTCGAAACAGAACATCTGGTTTTTTTTTTTTTTGTCATTACTGTTTCCATTGACGTGAACTGCGATGTCCTGGACTGGCGTGCAGTGTAGTCGTCATTCTGCGGGTTCCTATGGGCTGGGGCATGCAAAATTCGAATTATTATTTGGAAGTACGCTAGACTTCGCCGCCTTATGTGCCATTTGTTTATTGGCTTCTGCAAAAGCCTGGAGCCACAATCCGTTTTGACTAGGCGGGACGTGATTGGGCTATAGTGTCGTCACTTGCTTCCGATCGGTTCACGGCAGCCCAGGGAGTGTCAAACCAGCTGTAGTCCAATGACAA
Source organism: Dryococelus australis (assembly GCA_029891345.1). Lineage (NCBI taxonomy): Eukaryota > Metazoa > Arthropoda > Insecta > Phasmatodea > Phasmatidae > Dryococelus > Dryococelus australis. Next base: position 71,514,279 of record CM057006.1, on the reverse strand, counting down.
GAGAAATTCAAACGCATACGTGTTTGAAGGCTTCCCTATCTTCAAATGATAACGCGAATTTCGCGACTTCAAGCGGTAACACTATAATCTCATTGGTGGGAGGTCTGAAGCACGGTTCAGTATAGGGCCCTTGGGTAATTTTTGTACGTATTTGACGCGTTTATTGTGAGATACATGGCCTTGAAAAAAATAACTGTTTTTAATTTTATTGGAGTGCTTTGAAATTGTGTTTCTAATGTGTGTGCTCCTGAAAGCAGAAGTGTGTGTTCTTTCCCCAGATGAGTAAGTACATTGGACGCACGCTTAATAATTTCGTGGGGAAGAGCCAATTGCAAACATTTTGCAACGCAGCCAGGTAGGCGAGCAATTTAAGGGGCCTCCATTGTCATATGGGACCCATTGTAAGAAGTTTCCTCTATTATAATGTTTAAAAAAACTATAACATAGTTCGACATAAACTATTTTTTTTTTTCAAGGAAGAAATGAAAGTCGATATTTTGTACCCAGTTCATAAAGCAGTTAATTATAACATTAATGTGGCAGTTGAAACGTGTCAAATCGAGCGAAATTCGCTTTAAGTAGCCAGCCTATGTTTACGATATTTATTCTTTTATAAAATAGTATTTAAACTATAGCGACAATTCTGCATCTCTTCTGAACAGATTGCTGTATTAAAACCCCATAGTCGCCGCTTGAAATTTCGAGCAAACAGAATATACGAGAAGCTCGTTTATACAGTTTTCCATCGCCGTCGCAATGTTCACTTACTTACAGCGGACGTAATCTTGAGACGTTAAGAACATTTTTTTAGTCATGCCTTTAACCCATTCATATCCAGTGTACACAATTGTACACATAAAGCAAATGCAGGCTATTTTTAGCTAATCGTGTACACTGCAAAATCACAAATAGTATATCTAATTGGTAGTGAGAATAAAACAAGAGCAGTATTATATTAAGTAAATACAGAACGAATAAAATATTTCTCATCTGCAACACGTGAGCGAGTATATAGATTTAAGTGGCTCTTAACATCGAGGTCTTGAGAGCCGGCGAGGGTGAAGCGAGTTGAGTATGAAGCAGCGCCGGAATGCAATGGCGGGGGAAAGGGGAGATCCCGTGAAAACCCGACGAAATTCCGGCGAGATTCCTACATGCGAAAATCCGGGGCAGCCCGCCGGAATCGAACCCGGTTTCGTCCAGGTGGGAAGCGAGCACTCTAACCACTGCACCACCGGGTTCGTGATACGTGTTCTGTATTTGTCAGGTGTTCTGTGCTCGTGAAGGGAGGTTGCAGTGTGCTGAGCGTTTCGTTGTGCGGAGGCGTCGGCCTCCAAAAGCAGACTACGGCGCCGTGGGAATTGGGAAGCTACAGCTTCACCCCGCCTTCCTCCCCCCCTTTTGCCTTCATTCATCAGCGATTCCCTGAGGTCAGCTGGGCGTCGAGCCGTGGCCAAGGACGAATCGCAACGCTCGTTACACGTGGAATAAACAGCGACTGCCAGTCTGTCTGGTCAGAAGCGCAGCACACGGGTATAGCGCTTTCCACAATCGACTTAGCTTAAATAATATTATAGTCTATTCGCGCTAACTTCGCACATTTAAATCAAACCCTTGAAAAAGCACGCAATGTATGACGTGTTTGGTTGTGTCATGAATATGTAATGTCCAAATAAGCTTTAAAATGTCTTATTTTTGGTTAAATTAAAATTTTAACTATATTTTATTTTGAACAAAATTTATTTAATTCATGACTAATACGAATAAAGACAGAAAATAGTTGCGTTGGTAAATAATTATCATTGAAAATAATAGGTATATAGTCCAGTGCGCACGAATAAGGGTTAATTCTGTAGACTTAGTTAAGCTTTGTTTACACGAGAAGTATAACTTAGCAGTGCTGCAGAAAAGTTGGTAGCAACCATGGAGGTACTATACTTGCCCAGCATAACAAGAGAAACCGTCCGTCCACAATCGGCGTTAACATAACATATGAACACTGGTTTGACCAATCAGACAAACGAATAGGGAATAATTTTGCTAGCATCAAGATTTTTTACACCTATAAGTTGGCTATCTCGATTACAGCAGTTTTTATTATGTATCACAGTTAACGCCAAGTGAGTCACTCCAAATATTTCTTGTGGACGTTGCAATCTCAAAAACGGTTTGTTTTTAACTTGTTTATGCTATGCATGTTGTATGCGCCAAGTCGATTGTGAACGGGTCTTAAATAAAATATATATTAAGGTGAAACCGTATTGTTAGGGGCATTGAAATTACGCGAAAAGATTTCAAGACAAGTTATATTTAAAAACACTGTAGCGTAGTTACGAGGACTATGTACCTGCGCGTTCAAGGTCAAGAAGCGAGGGAGCGATACGGGCTTTAAAAATGCGATATTTGACCACTTCCACGATTTTTTTTTCTCCATTAATACACTTAATATGACAAAAAGTAAAATTTATGTGGGCATAGATATTGTTTTTTTTGTCTTTTCTGACGAATAGTCGTATTTGCAGAACATTTATTTACCGAGACACGCGTCTACGAGCAATCTATCTTGATTGCAGTGGCGTCTCGTTAGAGCAGTGCTTGCCCAGACAGTTTCCTGACAGAGTTATATTTAAAATAAATGTTAAATTCTTACTTATATTTACTTTAAGGCAACTTTTCACTCATACGATACACATTCTACTCGGGAAACAATACTGTACATTATAAAAAAACAACTCGTTGGCTATCAAAACCAAGATGTTTGGAAGCGCTGTAAGTAATGCTTTCAACAGGTAGGCGGTCTCAATGGTTTCCCGGCCGACAAAGGGACGGCAGGGTAGGAAGACCGCCCGGGGTGGGGCGGGGGCTTATGGCTGTGTCAGCCTGTGTTAAAAGCTACGATGGTAGTGCTTCCTTCACCGAACTGAAGCGGACATAGCCGAAGTTGGCCTGGCCGCAGGCAGTTGGCGTCGTGTAGTTTACAGTAACTAGATCGATGTGTGTGCAAGTTCGAGCGCACAACAGGAATCTAATTGTGTTTATTTAATTTAGTTTTGGTGCTGAGAATGTTATACATATTCGTGCGCGATATATGCCCTACATGAAAATTATAATATTACTGTGTGAGACTGAGAACCGAGTAGATAGAATGAGTGCAACAGAAACATGTGGATGTAAGTGTGGTGTGTGTGTGGATTACGAGTGAATCATTTTTCCAGCAGTGCTTTCACTTTTTAGAAAAGAAGTGACGTCATAAAAGAGGGTAGGTCGACACCTGAACTTACGATCACAACAACATGCAAGAAAGGTAATTTTGTAAGTCATTTAAAAAAAAAAAAAAAAAAAAAAATGTTTATCAGAAACACTCGTGGTTAGCTGGATGTAACAGCCTAAACAAACTGCTTTGCTGTCAATGTTTATTGTTTTCAAAGGATGTTAACACGTGGACTGAAACTGGGTATTGTGACCTTAACAATCTGTGCAATGCTATTCAAAAACACGAGCGTTCTGAAGTTCACACAAGTTCGTTTTTATCTCTTAAAGAATTTGGTAAAAATAGAGTTGACTGCTTTCCATATTTACACAAACGAATAATCATTTTTCCTGTCTACCCTTCTGAACAAACAATATTGCTTCTTGTGTAAATACCTCACTGTCGATGGATATTAAAATAATATTGATTTTGAGTGTACGGAAGGTTCCGGGTTTGATGAAGGCATCTTTGTAATATTTTTCACTCGGGAAAATTTGATGTTAAAAAATATTAATAATTTTACAAGCGATGTATTTTATATTTAGGTACGAAAAATGTTTAAATGGCACCATTTTGCACCAAATTTTCCCGGGGGAGGGACCCCCCCCCCCCCCGCCCGCTTTACTGGGGAGATCAACGCCACTACTGCCCCCTGCACACAGTAGCTTGCCCATGAAATTATAGCACGCACCGCCACTGCTTGATTGACTGAATTACTTTTAGACACGTGTTAACTGTCTGCAGGCTAACCGCTACGCCACCGCTCCCCCCTCCTCCCTACATACAAGAACCGGGTTCGATTCCCGGCGGTGTCGTCCCTGGATTTCAGCAAGTGGGAATCGCGTCGGACGATGCCGTTGGTCGGCGGATTACCTCCGGAATCACCCGTCCCCGCCCCCGGCCCTTACATTCCGGCGCTGCTCCATATACTCACACACCCTCACTGGCTCTCAAGACCTCGGTGTTAAGAGCCTCCCAAAATCTCTTCACTCACTCACGTCTATAGTTCCAACATGCCGCTGGCCAAAAACGCAATTTTGCTGGCGTATGCGGTTGGGGTTCGCGAAATAAGCGACCTTCTCACCTGTGCAACCCCTACTCTTATACACATTCAGACTCAGTGTACACATTTATGTACGTTACGCACGTGTGTGTGTATATAAAGGGACACGCGATTTTCACGAAAAGATTTCACTACCAGATGTATTTCGCAACACTTTAGCTCAGAGCTACTTTCTTCATAGGATGATCTAGGTGTTTCGTTTTTTAGGTGTCTGCCAACGAATAACATACGTACAGGATCGGAGTAACATAATTCTGATTGGCAGATGAAGTAGGAAAATGTCTTCTCACGAAGACGTGTCTCCAATGAGAAAAAAAATTGCTGGTACGATAGTAGGGTATTGAAATCTAGCATATGCGGAAAATTTTTCGCGAAGTTCGGGTGTCCCTATGTATATATATATATATATATATATATATATATTAGCCTGTACTGCACACTGAACCTCAATGGGTAATTATCTTACTGTGGGGAAATATTTCTGCAAACCATCTTGCTGATCCAGGTCATAATTTGTTCGTATAACTGTAGCCGAACATATAGGTTACAGCTAGGGCCACTTGTTTTCTGCGAACATATCTCAGAATTACTTGTACTCCAAAACACTAGAGCTCAGACACACTTTCATGATTGGGAGTGTTTTTAACTGTCACGCAGTGCAGGGGCCTGCCCGAATCACGGGCAGTCAGTTTCGGAGTTGCCTTCTTCTGAGTGGCCCAGTCAGGAAAGGAACTGTTTCCCGACAGAGACACGTGACCAATAACTATAGAGGCCTGCTAAATTAGTGTAATTATTTGGAGACCCGTTAAACTTTAAACGCTTGTACCTTTGCAAAACTTTGTCATTGGACCATACTTTATCTGACACACCCTGAGTAACTCTGCGCCAATAAATAAACGCTTCACAATTGTGCACCCCAATCACGTGCAATTCAGTCAGAAAGGGCGTGGCTTCACACTTATGCAGCAGCTACTAGTGAAACGATGCCGGCCCCGGTATATACAGTGCTGTGAAGTTCAGCCTCATGCCGATTAATAGCGCGAAATTTGCATATGTCTGCACATTAGTAGGGATAACCGACTTTGAGAAAAGATTTCCGCACATGCTAGATTTCAATACCCTACTGGCTCAAAAACAATTTTCTTTTTCTCATTAGAGGCATGTCTTCGTGAGAAGACATTTTTATACTTTATCGGCCAATAAAAATTATGTAACTCCGATAATGTACGCCTGTTATTTGCGGGCAGAGAAACTAAAACACGAAACACCTAGATCATCCTATGAAGAAAGTGGATCTTAGCTGAAGTGTTACGAAATATATAAAGTGGTGAAATATTTCTCTGAAATCGTGTGTCCCTACTAATTAGCTCTGGCAACGAAACAAATGTTCTGTCGACTCAAGTACAGCAGGAATTATATATATATATATATATATATATATATATATATATATATATATATATATATATATATATATATATATATATATATATATATATATATATGCTTTTCAACACCTGAAACAGTAAATTGATTCTTTGAGTAGTATACAGTATGTACATGAGCTCACATATTTAAGAACATTTCTCTGCTCTTGAAGACGAAACTCGCACTTTAATAGTTTCACGGTATTGCTGGATTTTATTGGAATCTAAGTAAAACATGATAACTGGTCAAAATTTCAGTTCATAAGTAGACACCTGAAAAATTCGCGAGTTCAATGACCTGTAGGGTGGAATCTACAGTCGTATGTACAAATATGCCAATATCAGTTGCCCACTGATTCTGTGCTGTCACAGTGGAATGCTCTAATTGGGCCAGCCTTCTCCGGGAAGTGTCGAACATCGAGTGGACCAATTGCTAAAGTTATATAAACACACGTGTTTTGTATTCTAGAGTGTCCCAAAATGAATCCGCGAATTCTTCAGATCTCTATTCATACCATAAGAATAAAATTGTTCTTTTTAATAATAAAATTTCAGATGAACACGATATACTGTAAAACCTGTTACATCTATCGCAACACAGTCATTGGCACACAGTCAACGCGAGACTTCATTGGCCGAAGACCAGCCAATGAGTAGACTAAGCGTGCGTAGTGTTGCAGGACCAATAGCTCAATGGTATGTGGAAATGAAGAAACCAACATAACAGAAACTGCTGTAGTGGAGGATATAGGCAGCTAACTTCAATCTTGTCTTCAGTTCCATTTAACACAGTCATACCCAATGTACACAATTTTGTACATAATGCACATGGATACTATTTTGGGCCGGTGCTGTATACTGCAAGGATCAATGGCAAATTATATCTGATTCGTAAACCGTGTGTCTTAGTCCAGGTTATTATTGGTTCATGTTACTGTAGCCAAACATAAAGTTTACAGCTGTGGCAGCGGAACAAGTTTTGTATCGCCTTGAGTACAGGATTCATCATAAAATTTTTCGTTTGAAACACCTCAGACTGTAAATTACAATAGGTCTCAAAGGTTTAAGTTCTGGCCGTCCGCAAAGGGTTAAAGTGGGTGTGAAAGGGTTAACACATTGAGGTCTGCACACATTTACTGGCACCTAAGACACATTAGAAGTGAGTCACCTATATCCACTACTGCAAGAACATCGGTTCTGTTGGTGTCTGTGTTAGAACTCACCATCGTCCTATTGGTCCATACCACACCGGATACTTCTCTGTACTTTACAGCGTTCATTATTGGCCGATCATTAACCAATGGAGAGCCGAACTGATATTGGCCCAATCAAATATTTTTTATAGTATAAAAGGATTTACAATCAATTGTGTCCCTTTCAGTGGCTATATAAAAATAAATTCTATCATTAGCAATACCATTGTTACTGCGCTGTCGTGTCCTTGCGAAGTCGTGCTAGACACTACAAATACTGCACATCCATGCGAGTTTTGTTCTGAACAACAAATTATCTTTGCTCAAGCTACACTCGAGCATAGGCTACAAAGTGTTTAAGTGCTCTGTGGTTATGGGTAGCGGATTTTCTGCCCCCGTAGCTTCCGAGGCGTCGACGTGTGGTAGGGACCGGCAGGCCAGTGCAGTTCTACTCACTTGTCTATTCTGTGTCCGTGCCACAAGGAAGCCCGAAGACGGACGGCCGGACGTGCGCATGTGAGGCCTCGGTGAGTAACGGCGCATGCGCGTCGGCCCCTTCGGAAGCCATCTAGATCATTGCCACCGGCGCCAAGAGCGAGGTAGCATTGCAAACACCGTCCCAGTTTGAGGGAGTGCAGCGAGTGAAAATATTCGGGCGGCTCTTAAGAGTCCTGTGTACTGACACGTTTTCTGTGAAATCGTTGTTTGCGCGTAAACGCGTATCCCCGTATATAAAAGTTCTGGAAATAGGACTTATTGTCAGAAAAAAAACTATAATTAGAGACTCGAGAAATCCGCGAGTTCAATGACCTGCAGGCTAAACTTCACTGTCATATATACTCTCATACAGATATCAACTGTTTATTGGTTGATTGTTGTGGTAGTAAAAGGCGGTGGTTGGGCACACAATTTATTGCATGTTCGTTACTGGCTCATTTGTATCCAGGAGGTGTCAAACAACACGTCGACCAATTACAAACGTAACTAGAACGTACATGTGTGTGAATTAAAACTTGTCTTGAAATGAACCCGCGGAAATCTCGGGTTCTCTAACAATAATATATGGCCCTATCTTTTTTATTTAGTCGTATTAAGTGTATCCTTGGAGAAAAAATTTCTTGGAAATTGTCAAATATCTCATTTTTAAAACTTGCCAACGCAGTATCCTTAAGCGGGAAGAGAATAGTACAAAAATACGGACATAGTTTAATCTGTGGGCTTTCATCGCGTGTAATAAAACCCCTATGTTACATATCTAATTTGCACAGTACAGCGTTACGGCGTAAACACTGCACGCCTGCGTAGGTGCGATGAGACGCTAGGCGTGTGTGGAACTGTCGCCCGTATCGCCCCTCGCTTCTTGACCGTGGACGCGCATCTACATAGTCTCCTTAGCAGCGAGGTGTTGAGAGCCGATGAGGATGATTGAGGTGAGCGTGGAGCAGTGACGGAATGAGAGGTTGGGGGACGTTAGAGATCCCCGAGAAACCCCACCGACCAGCGGCATCGTCCGGCATGATTCCCGCATGCAAAAATACGCGGGAGACCGCGCCAGGAATCGAATCCGGCTCTCTTAGGAGGGAGGCGAGTAGTCTAACCACCACACCACTGCGTCCCAGTTTTTAGTTGTACTGCGAAACACATTAGCTCAGAGCCGTAGTGGTTCGATAATATCGGCTCTCATGTGCCTTAGTTGTCTGCCAATCGACGTTCAGTGTCGGGATAACTTAGTTCTGATTGGCCCAGTCCAAGTAGAAGTCTTCTCACGCAGACGCGCAACCGAAAGCCAAAGGGTGTTCGTTCGAAGTTGAAGTCTAGCCTGCACACGTATCTTTTTCGCGATAAACAGGTGGTCCCACATATTAGCTCATGCACATATACTCATGCTTTCTTCGCAATTTTTTTTATCAAAACCTTTAAAAATTTACCCCTTGTATGTTGTGTTCGGTTGTTTCCTAAATATTTCATCGATTACAATTTATGGACAAATAGAACTTGTTACTTACATTTTATCTACAAGTTATAATATTTCAATTATAATTAATACAAATAAAAACCGTTAGAAAATAGGTGTTTTGGTAATGCCTGCTGAGAAGTAGTTTTCTTGCAAAATATGATTACACTGTGTGCGCAATAAATGAGGTGCGTTGTCCCTCTGGTGTAATTGTTTAGATTCGGTTAAGCTTTGTTTGCATGAGGCGGAGGAATATCCGGGAAGTAGAACTTCAGCTGGGATCCAGAAAAGTTGGAAGCAACCGTGAATGGACTGTACGCTACACACGGTATATGCTACACCAATGACATGGAGGAACGTGGCGAAGAGTAAATGTCACGTGGTCGCCTACATAAACTAAATAAGAGATAGATCGATCTCGCTGGCAGCGCGCAACCAATCTCCGTGTCCCAACATTGAACTGCTTATCTGCCTACACGTCTAGCAAAAATGGCGTGGATTGGGTTTGAGGTTAGAACACAGTTTAGTAATCAACGGTTTTAAGATGTATGCATAATTCCTCTAACCAAATTGGAATGCAGTTAGATTAAATTCAAAATGGTGAAAGTGTTTTATTCATATGAAAGTGCTTGTCTTTTCAAAATTGATACACAAGCAAATCACGTTCGTGACTGTTCGCCGTGTGACGTTGGCGGTTGTGTACGAATAAGACTAATAAGCAGTGTACCTGGTACTCAGTCTATGGTCCCCTCGGACAGCGACAAGTGATCTAAAACCAGGCCCCCCATGTTGAGAGGTTTACCAAGCAATTCCTGGGCGATTGCGACCCGTTCGTAGGACGCTGAGAGTCACCTTGGGACCTGCCCGTACACACCAGGAAGATTCGTGAGTTCATTTGTCGACTATAGTATACACTCGGAGGTTGTGTACACGCACCCGACACGCCTTTTAAATGTAGAGTAAATTAACATAACAAGTAAAGCTCCTAATCATACAGAAAAACTACCTGACAAAAGTGTAAAAGGGGGGAGGGGGAATCTTATACAAGTAAGGGAAAATTATCTATATTGTATAATAAAATTATGTTGAAAAATACCCCGGAGTATTAGTAGTGCTAATTTTTTTAAATTACCTATATCCTCTTACATAAGCAAGCCCTCATCAGTAAGCTTCTCGACACTTGGAGGCGGGTGCGAACCATTATCCTCTATCACGATCGGCCGATGCGCTATCCATTACACCACGAAAACCGCTTGACAGCACCACCGAAAATTACTCTGTTAAATTATTGTTTCTTCGGCCCCCCCCCTTTTTTTTCTCCCATTGCTGTCAAGGCAATTCTGAAGAGATCTCTGCGTCGTAAGGTAATTTTACCATCCATGTATGGGATTTTCCACTGCTATGTGGGCCTATGTGAATTTCACTCCAGAGTGCGGTAGTGATAACTTGCAAATAAAGAACTATGTTGGAATGCTTGTATGACTAAACGATAAAAATTAATTTTAAGGTAAGACATATATAAAAAGTAATTATCAAATAGTTGCAAATGAACGAGGAGATCCACACGTCATACGGTAATTTTCCCATCTATGTATGGGATTTTCCAGTACCATGTACGTGAATTTTTCTCCTGATTACGGTAATTTTACCTTACCCGTAAGGGAAACTATGTTTCCCCCACAAGTTTGCGAGTATTACCTTACACTTGTCAGGTAATATTCCCGCCATTTTACAGTGTGCTGCCTTCATGAAGAGCACTTTATCTGGTGTCAAGAGTGCGTTGAGTACACGGAGGCGAAACGACACTGCCGTCCCTTTGATGTGGACTTGTACTCTAAATATGAACCAGTGACAATTTCGCTGTTTCAATAAGTCAAACGTATCTGACTGGTTCAAAAGTCACGCCAGTGAATTTAACTGATAAAGCAGCGGGAAAATGCAAGATTTCCTTCACTTATTGATTCAGCGACAATTTTCACTGATTCATCAGTCATTTTTTTCACTGTTTACTCAGTGGTTTGTTTTTTACTGGCGGGTCAGTCAAGCGTGTAAAAATGGCAGTCAAGCAACTTTTAAAAATGACAATTTAACAAGGTGTATCAAGTGAAATAACAACGAATAAACTAATAAAACCAATACAAAATATCTTCTAAAATGTGTTTCGTCTATCAAAACGCCATTTTATGAGGTAATGTGAACACTGAGCCTTTCATTCCGTTTTTACGTCTTTCATTTCGTTTTCATGTAATCGCCACAGCGCTGTGCTTGAAGGTTTAAGCTGCATATAATGTGACGAAGAGGGGGCACTGATATATACTACTAGTTTTAACAATCCTAACAGTACCAATTAAACTAAAAACGAAAAGTTAGAGCATACAATTTAAATCTTCACGATTTTGCGGCGAAACTATGAGGCATATATTTTCCTCTCATTATTTCAATTTGGCGTGTACAACTGACGGTGAGAAAATTACCATAAATCGTAGGTGGTTTGAGTTCAATCCCGTCTACCTACGAAATTTATTTTACTTTTTAAAATTATGGTAAATTGCAAAATATACATAGTAAACTATCGTAAATATGTTTATCCCACATAATTATTTGGCTACATTCAATAAAAACTATATTTAATTCGCCACTGTAGTCGGCCGTCACTTATTCAATCAGTGAAATAATTTCACGTCACTTATTCAATCAGCGAAAAATTTTTTACTGAAACAATCAGTGGTTGTCCACTGATTCAAAGTGGTGCCATTTTCACTGATTAGAGTAGATGAATTTCACTGCGAATCAGTGGTTTACCCACTGATTCTGGTTTAGTGTGTACCTATTCTCCGATTGGCTGCACGCAGCTCTGGGAACGCTCTTGTGTCTGATTGGCAGTTTCACCAATAAAAGTCTAATCTAATGTTGTGCCAACAGTATGCATGTTACTGCTACAGTAATATTTTGTTATCTGCGAGTCAGTAAACAATGTCACTGTCAATTTTATATACTCTTAAGCTATTAACGTAACTGTAATATTAAGGGTGTAGTAAAGCAACTGCCTATGGAGCACTACCCCTGACTGTACATACACTGTGAAGAAATCATTAAAATGTATTACAGACACCATAAAAATTATAAGAAAAGTGCGATTTATACTGTATATGAAAGAAGAATGTATACATTTTGCAACATTATAAAATATTTTAAGAAATTATACTTTCCTAAGTAAAAAATAAACGATTAAAATTGCCTGTATTTTTAATAAAATTTTAGCCGAGTTCCATTCCGGATGCTTCAGAAAGCAGGAGTTGGAATAACATTTTCGTCATGGAATATCATCATAATGTTTACTACGATTGTATGTAAGAAAATTGTAACAATATTTTATGAGATAATTTTTATAATTGATTTTATGTGTGTCCATTTGTCACAAACATTTATGGCTGAAACGGACGTAAATAAATTTAATTATAAAATTAATATGGTACAATATTGCTATGATTTTATTACACGTGATCCCAGTAAATATTATGACGATCTTTATTGAAAAAGATTTTCTTGTAAATCCTACTCGCCGAAGCATCCAAAAACGGAAATGCGCCTAAATTTTGTTAAAAATGCGGACACTTATCGAACGATATTTTCTTACATTTAAAAAGTATATTATAGTAAAATATTTTATAATGTAGCAAAATGTATACATTCTTCTTTCATATACAGAAAAAATCGCACTTTTCTGACAATTCTTATGGTGTCTGTACTAATTTTTTATGAGCTCTTCACGTTGTATAGTCGGGTAAAGTGCTCCATAGACAGCTGCTTTACTTCAACCTTAACTACTTTTGTTACTATTTACTTCCTTACTGTTCTATCAACTTTAAGGTGGTGTTTGTGGTGCAGAAAATAAACGATTTCGTGTCGAATTGAGCTTAACACTTGTGTTAAAAAATTTTCTCGTATTTCCTTTGTATTAAAACCACATTCGTATGTAAAATAAATCACGTACAATAATTTTGTCACAAGAGAAGAAATATTACTAAAGAAGAAAGAGAAAAAAAAAACATTACGGGCGGGAGGGGAATCGAACCCGCGCCTAAGTGTTTGACATTCGTCCACTTCAAGAATGTGAACATCCTATCAACTTCTCTACACAAATGCGACCGAGATTCTTGTGAAGTTGCACTGATCAAAAACAAATTATGACTAATTTTCCAGCATCGCCACTGATCAATTTGACACGTACCACTGATACTTGAGTGAATATATTGCACTGATCAATGGTAAATAATGATTGATTGATCAGTAGTCATACTGAAAAATCAAACAAACCTCACTAGAACTCCAGCGAAAGTATTTCACTGATTCACCAGCGATGATTTCCGATGGCGTCAGTTATTTTTGTTTTTTCACCGATTCATTATTATTTACAGATTAATTTTTCCCAGTTGCCCGTTTCTAACCAATTCAATTACTCAGATTTCACTGAATCGGTGATTTTCTTCCAATTCGGATTTAGTGTGTACGAACGGGCATATTAATAATAACACATTTGAAAAGAGCGAAGAGATTTGGGCGGCTCTTAACGTCGAGGTCTTGAGAGCCGATGAGGTTGAAGCGAGGGGAGTGTGGAGCAGCGCCGGAATGCAAGAGCTGTGGAAACGGGAGATCCCCGAGAAAACCTGCCGATCAGTGGCATCGCCCGGAAAGACTTCCCACATGCGAAAATCAGGGGGGGTGATCCCGCCGCGAATCAAAACCCGGTTCGCTTTGGTGGTAGGCGAGTAGGTCTGACCACTACATCACCGCGGCCCCAACACATTTGGGATTTTAGTTCTCATTATAAATTGGCTAACGCACGAAGAAAGTCATTAGATCCGTGGCAACGCAAATCGTTACATATGGCGGAAGGATACAAATTGTGGAGAAAGTAGATCCTTAGCAGGTTTTTTCAATAGTGTTCACTTTACCGTGAACAGTCTATACCAACTGCTTGCCGCGCACCCTGGTCGTTTGGTTTCAACTACAGTTGATTGCCCCCTCAGACGTGCATCAGCAGATTAGATGTGCAGGCGGTCTCAGATCGCAAAGTCAAGTACCCGCGACTCGTGCAATCACAATCCTCAACATGGGTCAGAATTATAACCGTGTAATTGTTGGAGAATATCATCCTGCACGGACATGCGATAATTAGCCTCTATACTTGTCTCAAGGTTAGTAGGACACTCCTTGGATCATTGTCTCTGACCTCTGTATATACTTTTGCTCTATGTACAAAAAAATTTGCATCGCAATGAACCTACAATAATACCCACGTAATGAATAAGAAACTTTGTTAAAGTATTTCTAAAGTCCACAGAATTATTGACGTTACTCGTTACGCCTGTTATAAGTGGTTATCAATTTAAACATTACGATTTTAATAAGCGTTAAATACCTAAGACTGGTTTCACTATTTGCTGCTGAAATCACAGAAAGGAAGGCAATTTCATTCAGTAATGTTTAAAATAAAGGAAAAAAAAACGAAAATACAACATTTTTCTCTAAAGGTAGAATCGAAAAGGATTATTGGCAGTCAAATATCTAAACATATTGAAATTAGATTGTTTGTCTGTCGTCTGTCGCACACCGCCCACGCTGAATTTTTTCCAGAATATAAAATGTGTGAAAAATCTCAGGTCGTTATGGTATTACATCCAACTATTAACATGGATTTATGTTTTTTTTAATAATCAAGAAATCAGCTGTAGCGGTCTGATCTGCATCATGATAGTCATGACTGTAAAAATATTTTCTGCTAGTTTTGGATTAAGCAACAGCAAAATTATTATCACACGCACTTTTTTCTGAACATGATGGTGCTTCATCATAATGGCTTTTCCCACAAAAATATATGAAAATTTAGGTTATAAGGAATAACTCATCAGAAAAATAAAAACCCTGGCAGAATATTTGCGGAACAAGTTGACGAAAACTGCATTCTAACACTGTCAATCCTTGTTTTGTCTGTTTTGACTACTAGAAACATATAGCCTTCAACTGACAGAAGTATATACCCCAAGCGCTTCTAATACTTGAGGCCTGTGCATATTTTCAGTCATCCAGTAGAATATAGAAATAAGGTGCTTATAGCCACCATTAAAAGCAGACCATTTGTTCTTAGCTCCGGCATTTTCAGTTACAAACTTTCCATTGGTCCACTGTACACCCGGGAAAACTAACGCACTGTAGAATTAATATTTGTTAATGACTGTTTGTCCTATAACTTTACCGTACTGGGTTGATTGTATCCCAATTATATTTTACTTTAACAAGCTAATATAAGCTGGGGCCGCGGTGGCTGAGCGGTTAGCCTTCTCGCCTTCCACCAAGGCGAACCGGGTTTAATCCCCGGCTGAGTCACTCCCGGATTTTCCCAAGTGGGGATCGTGTCGGACGATGCCGCTGGTCAGCGGGTTTTCTCGGGGATCTCCTGTTTCCCCCGCCCTTTCATTCCCGCTCTGCGCCATTCTCATTTCAAGATTGCGAAAAATTAATGGAGATTGATTGAAAGGTTGCGAAAGATTAATGGAAAGACTGCGGGATTGATCGAAATATTGCGAATGATTGATGGGAAGATTGAAATATTGATGTACAGATTGCGAAAGATTGATGATAAGATTGGACGATTGACGGATTGAAGTTCAAGAAGAACATGCGAGATAAGACTGTTATCACCCTCGCACATTCCTAGTCTCTAGGGACTAGTGCTATTGGTGTTTCAATTAATGCCAAGCGCGTCTATAAAAGTGTTTTTACATGCCGATCAATTTGCATGATTATAACATGACTTGGACAGGTTGTTGCTACTTGTATAAAGTGCTTGGTTTAGTCACATATACATAGATTTAAAAAAAATATCAGTAGCATTCTCATACCTACAAAACAATCTAGGCAGCGAATAATTTGCAGATTCGGGCATCTTGTATTAATCAGAGAGGGGGCTGGAAATATATTAATTGAATGAGAAACTTTTTCATGTTTCCGCAATGCCCTATGTAAAATTTCGACACAATATAAAAAGTAAATAAATAAATAATAATAATTTTTTTTTTGAAATCGTATAGTAAATACAGAATTTACGATCTTACATGCCCTATGCCTACAAAACCAATATGGCCACCAGTAACAAATTTATATGCTTTAAGAATTAGTGGGCGTAACAGCCCAGCACCTTCGGGTACTTTCGACAATCCTAAGTTGGCAGCTTCCGAGCACCCCTTGAGTCGAGACGAAGATTGCCGAGCTCGTCCGAGTCGAGCCGAAGACCGTCAGCCGCCCAGCCGCCCAGCTCTCATTTAAAATACATGGCAACGGAGTCTCCATAGCCCCACTACTCAAATCCATTAGTTCTGTCGGTCACGAATACTATACTGTACATCTTTCATTACTGGTCGGCTCTCTACCATTATAATGTCGGGCTGAAAGTGTCACGAACAATCGTTCTCCCATACGTATAATGATACACTATCCATTATGTTCGTTTGAGTAGGTTAAACTTTGGGTGCTTGTGGAAAAATATTACTTTGCGGTAAACCTTTCACAAATAGCTGGCGAATTAATATTGCAGACGCTGTAAAGTTACGGCAAATTCCACACAACTCAGTTAAATACATGAGATGTAGTCGGCCACACGGTTGAAGTGAAAGCAATAGCCTATGGAGCACAATAAAAATTGCCAGAAAAGTGCGATTTATGCTGTATATGAAAGGAGAATTTATATATTTTGCAACATTATAAACTTTTTTACTAAAATATACTTTTTAAATGTAAAAAAAATTATCGATTTTAATAGTTTGCATTTTTAACCAAATTAAAGCATTATTCCATTCTGGATGCTTTGAAAAGCAGAATTTGCAAGAATATTTTCTTCAAGAACGATCTTCATAATATTTACTTCGATCCTATGCAATAAAATCATAGTAATAATGTATCATACTAATTTTATATATAACTTTATTCACGTCAATTTCAGTCATAAATATTTCTGACAAATGGACGCACATAAAATCAATGATAAAAATTATTTCCTACATCATTATCACAATTTTATTAGATACAATTATAGTAAACATTGTGACGATATTCCATGACGAAGATTTTCTTGCAAATTCTGCATTCTAAAGCATCCAGAATGGAAATATCCTTAAATTTGGTTAAAAATACATACTATTTTAATCGATTTTTTTTATATCTTAAGATTATATTTTAGTACAATATTTCATAATTTTGCAAAATGTATACATTCTTCTTTCATATACAGCATATTTCGCACTCTCCTGACAATTATTTGGTTTCTGTATTACTTTTTTATGAGTTCTTCACATTGTATAGTCGGGTGCAGTGCTCCATAGGCATTTGCTTTACTTCAACCTTAAAGTGTTAATACGATATAAAACCCGCCATATTTATTTTAGTCGTAATACATAGATAAATATTATTTTTCATGGCAAATATTTTTTTTGGGCTTTAGTGCTCCTATGAAATCCTTGTCAACAACAGCCCAACAGTGTATCTATGTTAGCACAAGTTCTGTCTTCTAGGGAAGAGTTAATCTTATCCTAATTTCGTTCGAACGTCACTCGAGTATAATCGTCCAAGTGTTTATTACATAAACCTCGCACTTTAATACGCACACGTTATAAATTTTAGCTCGGATGTTAATTATTCTTGTAGCGACACACAAACGTGCGACGCTGTTCTAATGAGGAGGTATGGGCTGTTCATGTAAAATGAGCACTTTTGAAAGCCCTGCTTAAGATCTTCTTGAATGCACATTGTGTAATCCTCCGGCTTATTTAAAATTAACATTGCTATGGGCCCCGTCACTTTATTCATGCGTCGGTCAAATATAACAGTGAAATTATCAATCAAGTAAATGCTTTACAAATCATCTCATTTTTACTCTTCGATGCATTAAAAAAAAAAAAAAACAGAAAGCGAAAGAAATAATTTAAGTTATCAGAAATTGTTTATTAGAACTTTTTATTCGACGGCGAGAAGTGGAACTACTTCCCATCCATTGTTGACAACTTTACTGGGAGCATGTCACTCACGGGTCCCGTTACGGGGATTATGCATGGGAACATTTTCTAGGGAATTGTCTTTTGCGCGAAAACGCGTATCTCGGTAAATAAAAGTCATCGAAATACGACTTTTTGACTAAAGGGATTTAAGACATAGAGTCTAAATACCCATTGTTTTACTTTTGTAATATTCTATGTACTCTTGAAGAAAAAAATTCGTGAAAGTGGTCAAAAATGGCATTTTTTAAGCTTGCCTATGCAGTTTCCTTAAGCGGCAAGAGAGAAGTACAACGATATTGACATAGTTTAATCTGCGGTCTTTCATCTCGTGTAATAAAACCCCACTGTTACAGATCTAATTCGCACAGTACAGCGTCACGACGGAAACACTGCAGACCTTGCGCGTAGGAGCGATGAGGCACTAGGCGTGCGTGAAAGTGTCGCCCGTATCGCTCGCTCGCTTCTTGACCTTGGACGCGCAGGTACACAATACCCTTAAAATAACGCAGACATTTGGCAGTGACGTTTTTCTAAGGCTGATTTCAAAAGTGCTCACTTTATCGTGAACAGCATTTCGTGCATACGTTTGGTGTAGCACGATTCACCACTGCCGGAGGCAGGCAGGTTTTATCCAGATACCCTCGTCCTTCTGACATTTCGTTGCACATCTCCCACGCTGGGTGCAGGTTCTCGAGACTTAACTGGCGCGCCGGCCTTGCAGGCAAGTTTCCCCTCACTTCACTGCCGTAGTTCAACATTGCTTATACTCTCAAGACCACGATGTTAGGAGCCGTAGAAACATCTCTCTCCACTCCACGTTGTCTTATATTTGGTGTCTTATGCCCGGTTGCACCATCTTGGTTCGAAACTCGATCCGAGATCGGATCTAAGATCGACACAGAAAACTGATGCACCATTCAAGTTCAGAACTGGACTGGAGATCGAGATGAAGTTGATTTCGAATCGCTGAAATCGGCGGTTCGAAATCTCGATCCGAGATCAGCAGCCATCTTCGACAAATGCAGTTTGAAAATACGCCAGCAGATAGAACTACGTTCGATTGTTTTCTTGAGATATTAAAACAACATTATAGGAGCTTGAATATTATTCAGTTAAAATTCGTACAACAATAATTCACTTAAAACAGATAAAACGTCTCACATTTAGTTCTATCTATTGTGAAAAATACGGATACTTCCATGTCGTCATATATTACGAACCAATAGCAAAATATGTCTCATACTTAATATCGATCTCTCACTTTGGAACCATGATCGACGAATCGATCCAGAATCATGAAATTTCGTTGGTGCAACACTTTTACGTTGGGACCATGATCAAATTGGATCCTGGTTCGGAACTAGGATCATTCGATCTTAGATCAGCGTAGATGTTGGTGCAACCGGGCATTAGGGAGGGTTCACAATAGCCCGTCGCGTCCGTCCGTTTCACAGCCGAGCGATTTACATCCAAACTTCGCACGTCTGTCGTTAAGTTCATTGCTGCAAACTAACAAAATCAAAACAGTTTGCAAACAGGAAAAAATTCTCCACATTAAGTGGAAGATTTTGGCGGTATGGTGTTTTTAAGTGCCCAATACGCACATACACATACATAACGAAAATTAATAGTTGCAAAAAATTACAAATAGCAAAATAAAGCACGAATTTATTACTTTTCCTGTTGCACAAAAGGAGCTCGTGTTTCCAAACGTTATTATCAATTTATCTTCAGGATAAAATTTAAATTAATTTCATTTTGCAGTTATACAAACACATGAAAACAAAAGACAGCCAAAACAAAACACTGCGCACACTGCACAGCCTTGTAAAGAACTCAGGGTAAACGAGTAACAAAACGTGCAAGTTTAGAAGGCTGTAATTTCATCCGCCCTTCAGTAAAAAAATTAATGCTTGCCAAGGTTTCGACGGACGGACGGATAGGATCGATGAACACCTCTGATTGGCTAATGGTTACGTGATTGACGGACAGGTGACGGGCGGACTCAACGGGTTGTTGTAAATCCTGCCTCAGTCAGGTGTGAGTTAACGCTTCGAGTTACGAACTATTTCATCGTCAGCTTTTGTAATATGACGAAGTTACATAAACATACAGATGCACGTACACACACACACACACACACACACACACACACACACACACACACACAACACACACACACACACACACACACACACCACACATATATATATATATATATATATATATATATATATATATATATATATATATATATATATATATATATATATATATAAACGTGTATATAAAGCATGGGGACAAACTTCGGCATCATATTCCTGATGAAAATGTAGGACTGACATGTATGCACCAGTTTTCATGTCGTGATTATCAAGGAAGCTGTGCACCCATGAAAAATCCTCGTTTTAATTGCTTTACCCAATATTATACTTTGCCTATCTGGTACGCAACACAAAATATGTTTACGATGTTCAACATCTCACTAAAGGTTAAATTGGGAGTGTTCCGGCAAGATAATCATTGTCGTTAATTTGGACGTGCTGATTAACAGGTAGCATTTAAAGATAACTCATAACATAGTGTTACAAAGTTTGACACAAACTAAGGATGCCAACAGCCATTTCCAAAAGAAAGGGGATGACATTAACGACAGTGTTTTTAGAGGTGTAGGATCTCCATTATACAAAAAGCCATTAAGCGATTTGTTGCAAAATCACTAGTGGTTTATGATATTTTCAGCTACAAACATTTTAAAAATGATATAATTAAATTTTGGAGGCAAATAGATCCCCAAATACCTAATTACTCTAGTGGATAACTTTTACATACATATTCATTTTATATTTATTTTCGTAAAGAATTACCTGCCGAAGTTTGTCTCCACGTTTTAGAAACACGCGGCGTGAGTGAGTGTGTGTGTATATATATACCCTAGTTATGGTTTCGTCAGCGTAAGCGCCCTAAAAGAGGCTTTTTCCGACTTTATTAGAAAACATCAGCATTTCTCTACTATCCTTACATTAAATATTAACGTTTTATATACCTAAACCTTTCTAAAAAAAATTCGCTAAATGATAGTTAAAACCGCATGAAAATCCATCAAGAAATTTAGAAGCCCTTTCCGAATACACAGACACACGCGGCGATCGTGCGACTTTATTTTATATTATGTAGAGACATATTTCATGGTTAAGTGGGAACATTTGAAATCAACCTTCGATAAATGTCCCCCCCCCCCCCCCTACGTGTATGTATTCTAACGCACGGCCTGGCATCCTTCCAGTCAAATTGGTAACAACGGTGGGAAAGCAGTTCCATGTCTGGACGTTGTTTTAAAAGTGCTATGTAAACAATTCTGAATACTGGAATATTTAAGTTATTTTGCTTGCTGATTTTTTAACGCGCATAAGTGTAAGCAATATAATATATGTATGATATTTATTTTTTGACTTGAATACGTCTTTAAATTTGCAACCATAGTGGGAGGCAATCCAGAACATCCAATGATAACAAAATCGGATGATACAGTTTGGCGTTGCACCACTCAATTGACAAATAATCAAAGAATATGCTACGTTGAGTGAGGATTGTGAAGAATTGCGCGGGGGAGGGGAGGAGGGGGCGCAATTTCGAGTTAATTTCTCCGCGTCTCATAACTTCCGCGTAGTATAACTTTTGACTAGGAGAAACTATGACGCTCGTTTAGGTTTCAATCGACAGATATCATCAAGATCAATCGATTGCGTGCATGAAAACATTTGTGGGGCATGGTTATGGTGAAACTGTATAAGTTTACTTTTAAAAATTAACAAAACTTAACACAATTTCGGCCTATACTCGTCAAAAAGCCAAGTTGAAATACAGAAATCGTATACGGTCGGAAAGAGCATCTCAAAAGTAATCCAGTGATACCCATAAAACACCATATGATCGAGTGAAGCGGTGCCGGGAACGTAAAATAAACATCAAGGCGTCCGAGCGCGTCAACGTAGACGTATTCCCGCAAAACAAACGCCCGTGTCCCCAACACAGCCAAACCAAATTTTTTAATATTTTCACAGTTTCAATTTACCAACGCATGAATAAATATATAACTAGAGATAGGAACATTTCGCGAGTTCATTTCGGGACAAGATAGACATCAAACACATGTACACTGAAGTTGACATTACCATTGGATCTCAGTTTATCACACACGCCCTGGACGACTCTGAGCTAATAGCGGACTTGCAAGGAAACAAGTAGCGAATGCCATACTGCCATATGTGAAGTAACACTGGCTACTCCCTGGGCTAGCAGCCAATGAACAGACATCTGAGGCTCGAGTAATAAACATGACTGAGAAGTCTATGCTACAGATCATTGAACTCGCGAATTTTCCCTATCCCTAGTTATTACGCACATGGCAACGTTAAAATATCGTACCTATGGTGGAAGGATACACAACGCGAATACAAGTAGAACTCATTCCTTTCAGTAACGGTGTCCTCTGTATGGGGCGTTGCATAAGAAGTGGATGCAATGGTCTCCGCTGTACACAACATGCCGTCCAATGAGAAAGGTCCCCTACGTGTAGGAAACATCATTCGATGATGAGACTATATTCCGTAGCCTCATAGAGACCTGCAAAATTCGCGTTATCATTTTGAAGACAGTATAGATTTCAAACTCATATGACTTTGTATTGCTCTCTACATTGGACTACAGCTGGTTTGACACTCCCTGGGCCGCCTTGGACCAATCGGAAGCAAATAACTACAAGTTAGCCCAATCACATCCCACCTAGTCAAAACGGATTCTGTCTCCTTGCTTTTGCAGAAGCCAATAAACAAATGGCACACACACTAATGTATATAGGTTGGTGGACTCTAGCGGGATGCTAAATAATAACGCGAATTTTGCATGTCTCTACAAACCACACAGACTAAACGTGTTAATGATGTGGTGATTAAAAGGATCTGCTCCAAGAAGACGGATAGATTGTACCAACGTGTCCGGAGAACTGTAATGTCAGAGTAAAGACTCTGGCACAATAGGTGGTTGGTGTTGGTGGTTTGGTCCGAAAATAATTTCATCTCGCGGTTGGTGGTTGGTGTTGGTTTTGGCGGTTGGTGTTGGTTTTGGCGGTTGGTGTTGGTTTTAGTGGTTGGTGTTGGTTTTAGCGGTTGGTGTTGGTGTTGGTGTTGGTTTCGGTGGATGGTATTGGTTTTGGTGGTTGCTGTTGGTTTTGGTGGTTGGTGTTGGTTTTGGTGGATGGTGTTGGTTTTGGTGGTTGGTGTTGGTTTGGTGGATGATGTTGGTTTTGGTGGTTGGTGTTGGTGGTTGGTGTTGCAGCGAGTGGAAATAGCTTGAACTTTTAACATCAACAAACCAATCAGAGAGCGTTTTCTAGGTTCTGAACGAGTGACAATAAAAAAAGATTTGAAATGGCGGAAAACAGTCGTGACAATAAATATATTCACATCTGGTTGATTATACATTCTGTAACTCAGAATTAGAAACAAGCAATATTTAATATTAAAAATCTCACGTGTAATGATATAATAGCTAAAGAAAATCGTTCTCGTATAGTGTATTCGCAGATTTTTACTAAGCGACTGCATGATTACAGACTGAAATTTAAGTTAACAATAGGAATATCATTTTTTTGTAAAAATAAATTCATTTCATTGTTAGCATAATAAAATAACTTAATGTTTTAGATATAGCTTATTTTAGTGTGCCTTATTAAGAAAAACTTTATAGTATCAGTAATAAAAGTATTGTTTGCTTAATTATAATAATTCAAATTTCAGCAATAGCGAATCACAATTAATGTTACAGGTTTCTTAAAAATTTACTGCTATCGGTTGGCACAGACACGAACAATTTACAACATTGCCAACCCTGACTACTGTGCCATGGAACACATCGCACACCGACCGAAAAACCACCAACACCAGCAACCACTACTACCAACCGTCTATTGTGCCAGGGGATACATAGATGTGCAGTAAAATTCTAAACAGGGCTGAAATTAAGAGAGATTGTTTCTTCTTCGAGCACATGGGCGACAAAACTTGTCACGCCTTCTGGTTGACAGCCTCAGAGGGTACACGAACTGCACGTCCACAGACTTAGCAAGTACGCGCAGAAGAAATAGCGTGGTGGGTTCACTTTAGACGTGAGCGAACTCTCCCCTTCTCGCTCTCTCTCTCTCTCTCTCTCTCTCTATCTCTCCTATTGGCTCCGCGAGTTTCCGGGAACTCTGTATCCTTAACCCGTTCGGTTCCCGTGTCAACGATCGAGCACACATGTTGCACGTGAAGGATATTTATTGTCGGAACTGTACAGAATAACGAGGAATCAGAGTCCGGTGTTTTGAGCATCTTCCTCGTGGGGGGGGGGGGGGGGGGGGGACAAAAAAAAAAAAAAACAAAACATAATTTGTTAAAGTTTCTGCAACTCTCATTTGAGAAAGGTTCATGTTGACTTCAGTGAATTCACAGCATGTTTTTCACTGCTAGCAAGAAGCACGCTCCACGAAAGTACAGTTCACGCCAAAAAATTAACTATTGCAGCACTGCAGCTGGTAAATTAATTGTAATAATATATATAATAGTTACAGGAGATTTATACTCGTTGATTCTATGTGGTTTGTTTTTCATCATTGTTTACTTAAAATTATTTACTAATTCACAGGGCCAAAATTCTTAAAGTTTTAAATTAAATATCGAACAGATACTAGTTATTGCAGTACATTTTCAACCTCCAAAATAAAATTTCCTAAGAGCTGTCAAACTGCTTAACTTTGGTGAGCAAATGTGTTTTGGAAGGTAGAAATAATTAGTATTCTCTTCTGTTTGTTGACACTTAAAAAAAGGACAGCCTCTCGTAATGCAGTTCCGAGATTACGATGTCATCGTACTCAGAAGTGCACAATAGCAAAGTTGGCTGGAAGACTTTCCCTGTTAGGAAAACCCAGGAAGTGCCGCAAGGTACATGGAAGGTTACTTCAACTTTCGCCTTGGGGCGGCTAATGAAAGCTAATTAGCCTCCTGGAATGTCTCGCTGCAATAGAGTTCTGCAGCGATGAGGAAGCCTGCGCTTTAGGTCACCGGAGAACTATTGAAGAAACCTCTGAAAATAAACTTTGTCCCGGATTTGTGTAAAGTCTGCTATTAAAGCAAACGCTGTTTTTTTTTCTAATAGGTTTTTACCTTTTTAAGTTCTGACATAAATTTTTAATTGCATTCTAAATGTTAACATAATTATTTAATTAGGCACTTCATCCAGTTTACGGTTTTACTGGGAGGCGAAGCCAGCTGTCCTGATGTAGTAATACTTAAACATTTCCTGGTGCACTTAGCAGACGATTGTGCAGTAGGATCGCAAACTATCATGAAAAAAAAAAAAAAAAAACGATTATTCGGGAGTCTCAAAGGCAGAAGCAGAATTCATTGAACAACTATGCAAGAATAGTGAAAAATCGACTCGGGATTAAATAACAGATTAAAATGGCTGTAGATAAATGAAATATTTAAACTAAGCAGGTTTATACAATTGTTCAACAAAATGTGAACCAGAAAATTCGTGGAAATTTTTTTTTTGTCTCCATCATGCCTATGTTAAATCCAGCGTGAAAAAAAAAAATTCGGTGAGTAGAAATTGAAACATTACACTAATAATTGAACACCTTTACATGTAATCGTCCGGGACGATTCCCACATGCGAAAATCTGGGGTGATCCGGCCGGGGATTGAACCCGGATTGGTCTTGGTAGGAGGCGAGCATGCTAACTGCTCAGCCACCATGGCCCCGGGTATGATAATTGGCGCGAAGTCTTGCTGAGCGTGTCCGAGTGTCCAGTGACAAGCAAGGACCGCGAATTTTCTCGAATTCATTTTAGTACACGCTTGACTTCAGAAACAGTTTCCTTTATGTGATGTTTGCAATTGGGCGATTTATTTGTACACGCCCAGGTGAACTCTGAGCCAACAACAAACGTACACTGAGAAACATGTTTTGTTGAATGAAACAGGATTGGCTTGGTGCAACCAAGCTATTATTTTTGTACCCTGTGTCCTGTGTCGCAGTGACGTCAGCAGGGCTGGAGGCGCGCTTCCTCTGGGGCAGGCCGATCGGCGCACGCGCGTTCGTCCTGATCAAAAGGAACCGCGGCGGCCGCCATTTTGGCTCCTGCGATGACCGCACTCCGTTCTCTCTCCGGGCGTGAACGGCGTTGCAAGGTCGCGTGTGGACGAGAGGGCGCCGACCAGTGGCTGGGATTGCCCAGTGGCTACCCGGCATACGTGTGTGACAGCTTGATTGCTCTGTCCTGCTTAGTAGCGGGGGAAAGAACTGGCCCTCTTCCCTTCCTCACACTGGCATTGTTTAGTGGCCGTTTGCCTGCCTGCCTGCCGTCGTACTAAAGCTTCTTACACGATAGAAAACCTAGGCATTTGACTATACGCTTCCTTCCCTCTGACGAAACCACCAAACGATACAACTAAATGAAATATAAGTGTGTGTCTGTGATTTTCGAATTTTCCACATTTAATTATTTCTTCATAATAGTATAATTGATTATAGGATGTTCATGTTTGCCCTATCTGGGTAATGCGTAGGCCTACATACAAGTGATTCCTTTTGCTTGTCTTTGCTTGCGCTTGATATCATTTGGCCTTTTGGTTTGCTCTTGGAATCAGGTAAGTTTATTTTGCCTGGTTGCAGGCTGTATGTTATGCCACGTTTACTTTCTTTTGTGTTTCATTTTCATTCCTATCACCTCCTTGGAGTAATGTCATCCCTTCACACCTATATTTATATATGTATTTACTTCTTCATTTTTGTCTCTAATATTCTTCCAGGTGGTTCGGAGTAGTGAGTAATACGGTTCATGGCACACAGTAAGGCTGTTCGTGATAGACTGCTTTTGAAAGTCCTGCTTAAGATCTACTTCTATGCATATTGTGTATTCTTCCTCTATACGTGAAATCAACACTTCCATGCACCGGACTACTTTATTCGCGCGCCGGTCAAATGAAAATGTGGAATTATAAGAAAAGTAAATAATTTAGGAATTTGCATATTCTTACATTAATGTGAAATAAAACAGAATGCAAAATAAAACCCTTCAGTCCTATTCACACATGTTAACGTAACACTTATAATTGAAAGTTAAGTCACGGAACTATTTTCCCTCTTTCGTAACCAACTTTACTGGACGCATGCTAGTCAGTGTACCTGTTAAAATACTATGCAGGTGGGGGACAGTGGCATTTTTCAAATGTTCGTTTCAAAAGTGCTATAATAATAGTGAACAGCCTGTAGATAAGAACACACAGACGAAATGGCGTAGCGGTTCTTTTGAAGTGGGCGTGCGCACACCGTGATTGGCTGCGCGAAGCTCTGGGAACTATTGTTTGTGTCTGATTGGCTACTGCATGCTGCGGAAAAGTTTCCTATAGATTCCAACACGATGCTGGTTAGCGGAGCCATTTTGCTGGCGTGTGTGATCGGAGTTCTTGGAGCGAAGAGATTTGGGCGGCTCTCAACACCGAGTTCTCGAGATCCGACGAGGGCGAAGCGAGGTGAGCACGGAGCAGCGCCGGAATAACGGGAAGGGGAGGGGGTAAAGGGATACCGCCGAGAAAACCCGCGCCGACCGGCGGCAGCGTCCAGCACGATTACCCGTGGGGATGGCCCCGCCGGGAATCGAGCCCGGTCTATCTTGGTGGGAGGCAAGTAGTCTATCCATTGCACCACCGGGGCCCCACCGGAGTTCGTGGTATATGCGGCTGTTTCACCTCTGAATTTTTAATTTATTCGTGGCTACGGACCCGCTCGTCGCTATCCGCCCAACATAATTAATATAGTTAAAAAAATATCACGAACAAGGGCAGCTGAACGCTACGCCTTTATTCAATAAATACTTAGCAGACATTCTTATTTCAAAATCCACCAACAGCCACTAATAAAAAATATACACAAAGAACACGTAATTGAAGTTAAAGAATGAAATATTAATTAGGTGTTATGGATTTTCATTTGACCTCAATTAAGAAGTATACCAATATAATTCTAATTCTAGTTATAGACCAAAAGACTTTCAAACTAATGTTAGTCTAAAAAAATTACCTGCAATTCTAGGCCAATCGAATTTTAGGGCCAAATGATATGTTATAATGATTACGTAACTATCATAAGAAATATTTTTTTTTGCAAGGTGAATAATTTCAATTTCTGCGAGTAATCGATTTTTATTATTTGTAGGTTAAAAACAGAAAAGTGTCAACAATTATGTTAACAGAATAAAATATTGAATACAAATGTCAATAAATTGAGAGTTTAGTATGTTCAGGGAAGTTTCGACAAATTTATACAATTATTTGTGTGCACTTTCTCTACGTGACTATATCTGAGTTCGTAAATTAAGCTCCTGTAGACTAACGAGAAATCCAGATAATTCTTCCATCTGCGATGAAGACAAACTGTTATTTTTCCTTCTACGTTGAGTTCTGTACCGGAGATAAGCCGCCTTTCACTACGTCGAATTTTCAGTGGTGCGGCACTCTTAAATCAGTGTAACTTAACTTTAGTGCACTGAGAGAAACGTTCATTCCAACCAAGAAAATACTTGTTTGTATAGTGCCAAAAATATATTATTTTGAGTAACCTAAAACTAAAAATCAACAAAATTAATTTCGTTCATTTAACAAAATACATGGTAGAACTAACAAAACCTCTGCGTTGGGCGAAAAGGAATTATACGCACTGTCAAGAAAATATTCCGTTGAATCAACTGTTTACATTTGTTTGGCTACTAATATTGATTGTCTTCGTTCAAAAATATAGCTCGACTGTTTGTTTGTATTTTCTTGTGACGGGATCGTAACAGTGTTATTAGTACATTTGTTGATTTTTAATAATGTTATAAATATACCAATAAAACAAGTTCAACAGAAATGTAAAAAGTAAAGGTGTAAAAACTTGAAAATTTTATTTGCGTACCTTGTCCGTTATTAGAATGGTATGTATTAAAAAATATAGTTATTTCATCAACAGTCACGTGACCTGAGCAGACGTAGCAGTACTCTGGCGCAAATCATCTAGGCCTGAGTTTCGTTCGGGACTTCGTTTTTTAAATCTTATTTTATTATTATTTTTTTAATTAACCGAGACTGTTTAACGTTCGTAGAGACGAACAAATCTTTAGTTGCACAAAACAAGTTTTTTTTTTTTTTTTTTTTTTTGGAGAACTACTAAAAACAACAAAATTATTCGGTTTCAACAACAAAATATTTCAATATCTCTGTATAAGCAATCAAGTTGGTTGCGCCAAACAAACAATGTTTGATTCAACAAAACCTTTTCTTCTCAGTGTATATTTTGTATTTTATATTTGCACCACATTGTGACTACGTTGTCCTCGGATAAAAATTTTTTTCGTCTCATGGTTTTTTTGCAGAATGTCATGACAATGTCAAATTTCTACTGTTTCCTTACGGTACAACTAAAACAAACCAAATTATTTTTAGAAAATATAACGAGGGAAACTAAAAAGGTCTTGCATTAATTAATTTAAGTTAGCCTTAGCAAAAATTATTTTTTAAAAATCAAGGGCAGACACAAATAAAAAATATGCTAGAATTTCCTTATTTTCAACCATTTTCTTTACTGTTTTCTGTGGTAGCTCTTAGCATCTTCTTTCAGTGCGAATTATCTCATTTCTGTACGTAACTTAGTTTTGGTATAATGTACATTTCTAAAACAGTACAAATTTTATTTTGACAAGCATTTGTGTGAAAACCATAAACTCTTTTTTTTTTTTGAACGAGTGGTTACTAGAGCCACCTGTATATATGTATATATATATATATATATATATATATATATATATATATATATATATATATATATATATATATATATATTGTATATATATCAACACTCTACGTGCACACAGACAGGTGTCCTTTCGCTATTGGCCGGGTGTCTCTCTATTCGACTGAGACTATCGGAATTAAGTTACTCGGGCACTGAACTTCCGTGATTGGCTGGCAACGTTTTTTTTTTTTTTTTTTTTTTTTTTTTCCAGTACAACCAGTCATGGAATATTTTCACAAACAATCAGGTGGTCCTAGTGATTACTGATAGTTAGAGATGATGGAAATTCCGCGAAAATTTTTTGAGCCGACATATCTTCTATAACTAGGGCCGATGATTTTTCGCGAATAAATGTGAGCACACAGTAGACTCCAATATTACATATACACCGCGGCTGTTGCCATACCTCCATTGGCTGCTGGTGTTGTTTCCGCACTAGGCTGAACCACTTGGGATTCCGTAACTCCGACACTCTACCTTCATGATTCGTGCGCAAACAGGTAACACCGACCAGAACATGCTTCAGCCAATCAGAAAGCTGGACGACCCCACAGCGCTTTGAATTGTGTCTTGTATCGACATCTTTAACTATCTATCTATAACACACTAACTAATTTATTATTTCATGAATGTTTGAACAATGTTTTGGTTCTGCTAAGTTGTTTGCAGACCAATCAAGATCGTTCTGCCTTATAGTATCAGAATCATCGTTGGTCCGGTGAAAATGGGCAGCATCTTCCTACATGCATGACAGCCAATAAGGAAATAAAAATGTCGGACAAGTGTACAGTATGTTGAATCCAAGCAAACAGTCAACGTTTCCCGTGATAAACAACAATCTCTACTGACAATGTCTTAAAGTTGAACAGCGTGTGCTACAAATGTAAACTAAATGTTTCCGTGGTGAACGCCATTAACCCTTAGGGGAGTAGGCCCGTATATATTCTGGGATACCTTTATATGGAAATTTATTTGCTCTTAAAGACAAAATTCCCACTTTTATAGTTTTGCCGTTTCGTTGAAGTTTATTGGAACCTAAGTAAAAAAATTACAATTAGCCAACATTGCAATTTGTAAGATAAATTTTTTCTTTTTAATAATTTCTCAAATGCACACGATGGATTGTGAAACTTGTTAACTCTGTTGCGACACGGTAATTGGCACACAGTAAACACACGACTTCATTGGCCGACTGCCAACCAATTGTAAACGTTGCAAAGTAGAGTATGCGTGTCCGGTGTAGACAGGGCCAATAGAATGAAGGTAAGTGGAACTAGAGAGGCCAATACAAGTGATATTGCTGTAGTGGAGAATATAGGCAGCTTACTTCAATCCGGTCCTCAGTGCCAGCAAATTTGTAATGTCCTCAATAGGTTAAAGATTTTCCACGAGGGAGGCTGGGCTAAGCGGTGCTAGGGCTGGACGTCCTGGAACAGACGTAAATCATTCAGAAGGAGCCGCAGCGAGGCCTTGAAGAGCAAGGTCGATGCCGGCGCACTGGCCACGATATTGCAATATTGATGAGTGCGATACGCCGTGTAAGGACTTGAGGCCATCCACCCGCCTACGGTCTGCTTGCAGCGCGATGCGCACAAGGCCGGGAATACACGGTAAGCCTCACGGGCCGTGTGTGCTGCTGCCCCAATGCCTCTCCATGAATCGTCAAAACTGGACGGGCCTGACCCGGCCCGTGGAGCTTGCCGTGTGTTCCCGGCCCAAGGGCTCGAGAGTCGTGCGTCATTGAAACCACAGAACAGGAACACGTACAGAAGTTAGTTGACGTGGTGAGTCTTTCAATGTGACAACAGGGTACGGCGAAGAGCGGAGGAGGTTTGGGTCATTCTCAACAGCGAGGTGTCGAGAGCCGATGAGGGTGAAGCGAGGCGAGGTATGGAGCGTCGCCGGAATGAAAGGACCGGGGGGAAACGGGAGATCCCGAGAAAACCCGCCGACCAGAGGCATCGTCCGGCACGATTCACCCGTGCAAAACACTCGAAAGGAAATCGGAAATAAAATTCAAGGGAAAAATTAATTTTATTTTACACTTTCAGATACATAATAATATAAGTTTGCAGATATTGCAACGAATTCATTTGTTGTCTGGTAGTGCAAATGTTTCAAAATTACTCTATAGTTTATTCACAGTTTCTTCATACTTTTGGAATCAAACATTTGAAAAATTTCCCCATGTCTGACGTGTTTAGCGGGAGTGACCCCATCCGGAATCGAGCCCGGTTCGCCTAGGCGAGCGGTCTAACTACCACGACTCCGCGGCCCCCTTCTCCAATCAGCGCCTGGTGAACTGCTCCACAGCCGGCGGCTCAGCCATTAAGGAATCTTTCACAGCATGCGTAGCCAATTAGACACAAGGTGCGTTCCCAGAGCCAGAGAATGGGTAGGCCCGCTTCAAAGGAACTGCCAGGCCGTTTCGCCTCAGTGTACTTATCTGTTCTGTGTCTGCGTTCATTTATATTGCTATGGCTCGAGGTTTGCATAGAATTGAGGATTCTTAGTGAACAGGACATTGACCCTCGTCGATAGAGCCCATGTTTCGTTAAAACGAATGAGCTCTAGGCTTGTGTTCGGCTGTAGTAATGTGAACCAGCCGTAGCTTAAAACAGTGTCACGGTTTACGAATAGTTATAGGCTGTTCGCGATAAAGTGAGCACTTTTCATGTCCCAGATTTTTTTTTTTAGCCACTTTTAAAAATAAATATTGCCATATAAGTAATAAACACCGTGTGTATATTCAAACGCACTCGGATATTGACGTCTAAGGCTACAATAAAATATGCATTAATTGACTACTACTCCAAATGAGAAGGCTTTCAAAAGTGTTCACTTTATCGTGAATAGCCTATAGCACGTGGACGCGCATTGGACATTGAATTGCGCAGTGGACAGTACGAGCCAAAAATATGCTCGCGTTGCATTGTACACAATTGCTAACACTGCGACTGACTGGATTAATTACACCTGCCCTGCGACTGACTGGCGAATGACCGTCAACCTGGCTGCCAGTAAACAACGTTGCACTAAGATAAAATATTTTGTTGAATAAAACAAATTTTGTTTGGCGCAACGAAACTACTTGTTTTTTATTTCTTGAGGCGTGAAGGGGGGGGGGGGCAATGAATTACATTTTCGTTGTAACAAAACATTTTTGTTGTTCAGATTTAGTTTCCCCAAACAAATATTTAGTTGGCGCAACCAAAGGTTAGTTTAGCTCTATGTACATTAAACGCTTTTGGTTAAATGTAAATATTAGGAAACCCGACCGACATTAGAACCTTGATCATTAGCGACCACATCTGAAGTGACTAAAAGTGAAGTTGAAATGTTTTTAAATTAATACATTTCAAATGTTGGACAAAGTCGGCAAATAAACATCTCAAGTTTTACAGTTTTACTTTTTGGTTCGCTGTTGAACTTGTTTAATTAGGATGTTTGCACCATTATTACGCATCACTAATTGCACTAGCAAACGCTGTTACCCTCCTAATTGCCACATAGATGCAAACAAACTCTCGAACTGGGTTTTAACACGAAGTGAATCAAATGAGAGGCCAAAAAAAAAAAAAAGTCAATTCAACAAAATATTTCGTTTAGAGTCTAATTTATTTTGGCCCAATGCAAAGGTTTTGTTTGTTCAAACATGTATTTCGTTAGATGAACGAAATCATTATTATTTTTTTGTTTTTCCGGTTTTGTTTCGTCAACAAAATGCTTTGTCGAGGCAGCAAAATATATTTTTGGCTCTATACAAATCAATATTTTGTTGGAGTTTTTCTCAGTGTGGAATTTAGAATTTCGCGTCAAGGGGATTCTCCGGAAAAAAAAAAATTAGCGCCTCGAAGTTATAGGCTGTTCACGGTAAAATGAGAACTTTTGAAAGCCCTGCATAAGATCTACTTGTATATACGTTGAGTATTCTTCCGCCTTATGTAAAATTAACGTTGCCATAGGCTTCATCACTTTATTCGTGTTTCGGTAAAGTGAAACTGCGAAATTGTTAGAAAAGGAAAATTTTAACAAATTTGCTCTTTTATACACGTGATGCATTATGAAAAAAAAAAAAAAAAAAACGGAAAGTGAAAGAAATCATTTAGTTCATTATATACGGTTACTTACCACTTTTTATTCGACGTTTAGATATGGAACTACTTTCCCTCCATCGTTACCAACTTTACTGGGCACATGTCACTCAGTGCGCCTGTTAAAATATATGCAGGTAGGGGCAGTGACTTTTTTCTAAGGTTGATTTTCGAAGTGCTCATTTTGCCGTGAACAGCTTTTACACCAGGTAGTTAAGGAAGTAGATAGACGGCGATGGAAAATAGCATAAAAATGCGTCGCGTGTGTTATGTTTCCTGATATTTCCAAGCGGCGACTGTGCGGTTTTAACACAGCAATCTATTCAGAAAAGATACAGCGTTGTCGCTGTAATTGATAACACTGTTTTACAGGGGAACAATTATCGTAAACAGAGGGCTGATTACACATCATCTTTCAGACTCTGGCACTTTTCGAAGACAGCATTACGTTTTAGTATCCCCGTTTATAAATTGGAAACCAAATATTGACTTCCTATGGAAGCTCACTAGGTTTCGCTTAGTTCTTGTACGGGTTGGTAAAGAGATCATTTAGGGATAGTGAATGTTCCCCCCCCCCCTTCCCTAACCCTACACATCTCCTTAGCATAAATATATCTTTTACAACACTTAAATATGTTTAAAACTAAAGATATAAGAACTTAGAGAAACCTTAGTGAGCTTCCATAGGGGCAATGTGTAACATTTAGAGTATTATGTTAACATATATTTTCCCCGTTGTAATCAATTTTTTTTGAAAATGATAATAGGCACAATAACTTACAATGAGAACCATGTGAAAATTAGGGAAGCCGCAAATCAGATGCTGTGCGTATCAGCTTCCTGGACACCATTAATCATTTTGGTGTTAACCAACATGACAGCAAAGAAAAACATAAGTTATGCGTGGACAACCGAGCGAAGCGCGTCGCCATCTTCGACCTTGGAACTACTTCATTCGCGCAGGAAAGAGATTTGCAGCAATTAGCCGAAACGTGGGTGAGTTCGAGAACATTGGTCACAAGGTCATTTGTGCTCCCGGCAGTCTAAGTTTAAATTTACCGCCGTCGCTAAGTTAGTATTATTTAGCCTTAGATGCGTCGACGCGGATTTTTGTAAATATTCAGTGGTGCTCTACATAAGTAAAGGCTGTTCACGATTAAGTGAGCACTTTTGAACTCAACCTTAGAAAAAAAAAGTAACTGCTCCTACCTGCATACATTTTAAAAGGCGCAATGAGTGACATGCGCCCAGTAAAGTTGGTAACGATGGAGGGGAAAGTAATTTCGTATCTTAATCGAAGTGAAAAATGAGCAGATCTGTAAAATATTAACTTCTATAATAATTTTACAGTTTCACTGGAGCGACGCATAAATAAAGAGATGACGCCCGTGGCAATGCCAATTTTACGTAAGGCGGAAGAATAACAACGTGCATACAAGTAGATCTATAGCAGGGCTTTCAAAAGTGCTCATTTTACCATGAACTGTATATATATGTAGGACGCTAAGTCGCATAGGCTCCTATTTATGTGGGAAGATTTGGGAGGCTCTAAACAGGGAGGTCTTGAGAGCCGATGAGGGTGAGGTATGATGAGTACGCAGTAGCGTCGGAGGGCGAGGGAAAAATGGAGATACCCGAAAAAACTCGCCGACCAGCGGCATCGTCTGGCACGATTCCCACGAGCGAAAATCCGGAAGCGACCCTGCCGGGAATCGAACCCGGTTCGATCAGGTGGGAGGCGGGTAGCCTGATCAAATGACTTGCGTAAATGATTGATGACGACTGGCATCACAGTTAGTTTCCCCGCAGGCGAGACAGATTACCATTGGTCTTAGGATCATGTAATCTACACAACTTTAAAACACCATTCACAAGTGGATTTGAAGTTCGGTCTTTCAATTCCGTAAACAAAAAAAAAAGGCTGCCCCCCCCCCCCCCCCCAAGTCATTACCTTTGCTTGCAGGTATTTTATTTTCTAATTTTTTTTTATGACTCCTTATTTATTTTCTTCCTCTACACAATGTCACTGTATTCAAATTTGCATTGTCCCGTGTAATCAAGTTCCATTACAATCTGAAAAATGAATCGCCATTTACGATTGTGTTTCACATTTCACAGATAACCCTGTCTTGTAATCTAACGGCAACATAATCTCAGTTTGTATATGATTAAATAAATTGTTAATTTGTAAGGGCATACCATTATGAGTTAATTTATTTCTACAATATAACATCCAGTCAGCATGCCTTTCACGATAAGTGCAGTTAGGGCCAGGGGCATTATCCGAATGCTGATTTCCAGTGTACTCAGTTAAGAGTGGGGTGGACCCCCCGTTTTTTGTGAAATAGTCGTTTGCGCGAATACGCGTATCTCGTTAAATAAATGTTATGCAAATACGACTTTTTACCTGAAAATATGAAAAACAACTATCTATACCCCAAATTTTTAACTTTTATCATATTAATAGTATTAGTGAAGAAAAAGAAATCGTGAAAATGGTTAAATATCGCATTTTTAGAGCCTGCTTATAAAGTTTCCTTAAGCGGTAAGAGAAAAGTACAAACATACGGGAGCAGTTTAATCTGTGTACTTTAATTGCGTGCAGTAAAACCCCTATGCTAGAGATCTAATTTATACAGTAGAGAGTCATGACTCAAACACTGCACGTCTTGCGCGTAGGTGCGATGAGGCACTAGGCGTGCGTGTTAACGTAGCCCGTATCGCTCCTTCGCTTATTGACCTTGGACACAGGGGTACATCCCACTCTTAACCGTGAACATGCCATAAAGTGCCGTACACATTATACCTACATGGGCAACATGTAAGCATTTGTGGTCATACGGTCTAGATGGGTTAATACAACCAATAAAAAAGACGCTTTCATGTTACCAACATGGACTCGTACAAAAACTGCGGGGAAATAAGGGAATTATTTCAGTAGTGGCACATCAAGAATTTTACAAATAAAGTATTCAATCAAAACTCCCCATGTTCGCACCATTGTTGCTCCCAACATTAGGGATTACTTGGGAAACGGCTGTTCACTATAGAGCGAACACTTTAGAAATGAACCTAAGAAAAAAGTCACTACCCCTGCATGCATACATTTTAACGATCTTACTGAGTGGCATGCGCCCTGTAAAGTTGGTAACGATGAATGGAAACCAGTTCCATACCTTAACGTCGAATAACAAGTGCTAGGTAACCATTTGTGATAACTTATAATTAATCGTTTCACATTCTGTTTTTTTTTTATGCATCCAAGAGCAAAAATTAGAAGATTAGTAAAGTATGTACTTTATTAATCGTTTCACAGTTTCATGTGACCGATTCATGAATAAAGTGATGAGGCCCATAGCAATGTTAATATTACATAAGACGGAGGAATAAACAACGTGTATACAAATAGATGTTACGCAGTGCTCTCAAAATTCTCATTTTACTGTGAACAGCTTATAGGAGTGTGTATCTCCAGTGGTATAGGCTGTTCGCGGTAAAATGAGCACTTTTGAAAGCTGTGTTTAGGATCTACTTGTATGCACGTTGTGTATTCTTCCGCCTTATGTAAAATTAACATCGGCACGGGCCTCATCACTTTATTCATGCGCCGGTCAAGTGAATCAGTGAAATTATTAGCAAAGTAAATATTTAACAAATCTGCTCATTTTTACACTTCGATGCATTAAAAAAACAGAAAGCGAAATAAATATATTAAGTTATCAGAAATGGTTTCGTAAAACTTTTTATTCCTCGTTAAGATACGAAACTACTTCCCACCCATGGTTACCAACTTTACTGGGCGCATGTCACTCAGGGCGCCCGTTAAAATATATGCAGGTAGGGGCAGTGACTTTTTTCCAAGGTTGATTTCAAAAGTGCTAACTTTATCTTGAACAGCCTTTAGATGAGTAGCGCCCTACAAGTGGCTGACCTCGCATGCAGGCCACGGCTGCCCCACTCTCGGAGTGTCCTACTCTAACCTCCGCCACGGGATGTTGGCGAACGTTACCAACTGGGCCATCACTTGTGTATGTGGTACTGCACCGAGAGAGAGGTTTGTTCGAGCCCACCAAATTCTTGTTTGGTTGCTCCAGCAAAATATTTGGTTGAATAAACAAAACTTGAAACGGAAGAAAAAAAAATTGGTTCACCTATCAAAATAAACGTTGAAATAAACAAAACCTTTTTTTGTTGGGCCGAAAAAATTAGGCTATCAACAAAATATTTGGTTGAATCAACTGAATTTGTTTTTGTTTGGCCAATCATTTGTTTGCCTTCGGTCGGGAATACAGTTAGAAATTTTGCTTATGAGAATAAGAGTGTTTGTTAGTTCATGTATGGATGCTCAATGGTGGTGTAAAATCTCAATAAAAGAAGTTCAACAGGAAACTGAAAATTAAAGCTGTAAGACTTGAAATATAAGCTTATGCAGGTTGTTCAGTGCATTTCACAAGTAATCACTTTAGTTGAAGGTGCTAGGGTTAGCGGTGGGGCGCAAACGAAATAGGTTCGAATATCTATCGGGTTTCGAGTCTTAGCACACTGACTAGCAAGCGCCCTGTATAGCAGGTAACCAAGAGAAAGAGAGAGAGAGAGAGAGAGAGAGAGAGAGAGAGAGAGAGAGAGAGAGAAAATAAGGGAGGGGGAGAAGTACCAGGTCTTAACACGTCGAGTTGAAAGTGTCATATGGAATAACAGTCAACAAATTTGTAAAATATTTGTTTTCCTAATACCTTCTTAGTTTCACTTAGCCGACGCATGAATTAAGTGAGCAGATCCACGACAACAGTAATTTTACTTAAGGTGGGATAACACACGACGTGCGTACAAGTATATCTTGAGCGGGGCTTTGAAAAGTGCCCAGTCTACCTTTAATAGCGTTTAACTGATTCGTGAACCCTGGCACTAGCTTAGTTGATGAACGATTGATATTACTACTCTCGAACGTGAAGCCTAACAACAAAGAAACAAGTTTTGAGACCACCTAAGTACAGAACGCATCAAAAAATGTCTTGTTCGCAACACCCGAGACAGTAAATTAAAGCGGATCTGAAATAGTCAATAATATTTCATGTTAACCTGAAATAATTCCTTATGAACAACAGCAATTAGAAAATGGCGAGAACAAGGGATTGTGGTGACGTAAAAGTGATATAAACAGATGAATAACGAAATGTGCGATGTTCGACTAGTGAAGGAGACCCCCCCTCGCGCCATTATGTGAAGGGGCTATTCGAGAGTGAATTCGTTCCTCGGTTTGGTTTCGAAC
Organism: Dryococelus australis; assembly: GCA_029891345.1. Lineage (NCBI taxonomy): Eukaryota > Metazoa > Arthropoda > Insecta > Phasmatodea > Phasmatidae > Dryococelus > Dryococelus australis. The sequence goes on along the minus strand of CM057006.1, from coordinate 71,475,108 downwards.
AAATTTTTGATGTCATATACTGAAAACAATTTTTCTAGACGACTTTGAAACGGACAAAACTGAACTAAAGTGAAAAAAATTGGGTTTGGCTGTGTTGGGGATACGGCCGTTTGTTTTGCGTGAATACGTCTACGTTGACTCGCTCGGATGCCTTGATGTTTATTAAACGTTCCCGGCACCGCTTCACTCCATCATATGGGGTTTTATGGGTATCACTGGATTGCTTTTGAGATGCTCTTTCCAACCGTATGCGATTTATGTATTTAGACTTGGCTTTTTGACGAGTATAGACCGAATTTGTGTTCAGTTTTCTTAACTTTTTACGATTAAATCATGCAATGTCACCATTACCACGCCACACAATGTCTATATACACGCAATCGATTGATATTCACGAGAGCTCTCGATCGAAACTTAAACGAGCGTCATAGTTTATCCTAGTCAAAAGTTATACAACGCGGAATTTATGAGACGGGCGAAACAATCTCAAAATTGTGGTGCACCCCCCCCCCCCCACCCGGAGCAGCACGAGATGATTCGCAGTCCTCACTCAACGTAACATATTCTTTGATCCTTTGGCAATCGGGTGGTGTAATTGAATTTTGAATTTAGGCGATACATTCGAAGCTGCGATGCCAAACTGTATCCCCCGACTTTGTTATCATGGGATTTTCTGGACGCCTCCCACTATGGTCGCAAATTTAAAGACGTATTCAAGTCAAAAAATACAATTTTACGGAATACAGCTTCATGAAAAATCTCTTGCTGCTAAGTTTTCATAATTTTTCTTTACAAAAATTATGTATTTCAGCTTAACATAGTACAATTATAGCAGATATTTGCGCACAATATTGCTATTCGCTTCCGGCATCGCCTAAAATGAACATATTTTATAGCTTAAATTACTGAATCATAGAGGAATGGGATCATATTACTTACACCTTACCAAGACAACTAGAGAAAGGCTGTCTTCACTCCAAAATGTTCGCTTTATATATCTCTTGCACTACAATCTTCATGGGAGGAAATATTATAAGTGGAAAGTTAAGGTGAGAAAAATATTACTTGCGCATTGGCATTTCGTTAAAGAAAAATTGAATATGCTTAATTTATTTGCAGGCAAAGTCTCCCAGTTGACACCAGCAACGATCTGTGTATTTATCAGGTAAATTTTGATGTTTACTGTAATCTGTTCTGTTCCTCTCTGATGGAAATTTAACACTTACATCCATATTTTTTTTTTCTAATTCTACCCAACAAGCTTAGACATGACAACACACACTGACATATTGTAAAATGAACTATATTTAGGACCACCCGTTTTACACGAAAAGATTCCACTATTAGTTGCACTCCAAAACACGTCAATTTAGAACGAATATCGTGGCTGGATGGTTTTAACTTGCACACGTCTTAAGTTTCTGCCACCCAATCATGGACGTCAAGTGTCAGCGTAACTTTACACTGATCTGCCCATTCGGGTAGAAAATATCTTCACACACAGGCAAGCAGCCAATAGCGAAACGTAATCAGAAAGCTCGCACGTAAGAAGTTGAAGCTTAAGCATAAATCTTTTCGCAAAATCCAGGTGGCCCTAACTATACACGGCACTTTAATTCTTTAAAAATGAAACAAACAGGAATGCTGCATGCATGGTGATGTGAAATATGCTGCATTCCGGGCCGTAGCTAGGTGTTTTAATAACCTGTATTCTTGTTTCAGTCTGCGAAAGACAATTCTAAACGGAACAGGTTTCAGTGAAAGCTTCGGAAGAAAGGTCAGGCGAGCAGGCGAGATGACATGCGTGAGATTTAATATCGGCACAACCTAGGTCAAAATAACAGAGTTGAATCACTAAGTTACAGTCTAGAATCTAGACTATAAAAAAACCTAGATAACATCTTAACACCTCTAATTTGAATCAATTTTAAAATACTCGCCTAGTACGTAATGTAATAACCCAATAATAGTCTTTGCTTTAGTTCTCTGCTAATCTGTATACAAGGTTTTCCTGGTTGTCAGGTACGCGTTTTGTGAGACAATTCTATATGGATGATGAGTAAGAAATCCAAATATGTCCATGTCCTAATGTGGCTTTTAAGTAGAAGCCAAGCCCTTACAAATCGGGCATTGAAATTAGTTAATTGTAGAATGTCGATAACCGTTCACCTAATTGTGTAACACCACGGCAACGTTTCATGTTTCTTTAGTATACACACGATAACAGCGTCTTAACAATACGATAATCACCCATGGGTTACGTTTTTTTTTTTTTGTGTAAATAACACGGCACGCCATGATCTCCTATTGGTGAGGGATAATGTTGCTCGCTAAATGTTCGTAGATATTTTCTGAATAATTCACGTATTATAATCGTTTAATAATTTTGCTAACCTAAAAGTATCCAATGTTTGGTTAAATTGAACATTTACTTATATTTAACCTATATATTATTATATTTATTTTATATTTTTATTAACAGAAGCAAGGACGAAATGCGTTTGTTGGCAATGCCTAATGAGAAATAGTTCTAATGTAAAATATTATTAACGTGACTATGCGCTTATTAGGTGCGCTACCCTAAGGTATAATTTTCTAAACTTAGTTACGTTTAATGTCCACGAGGTGGAGGAATATCCTGATATTAGAACTTGAGCAGGGCCTCGGAAAAGTTGGAAGTAACCGTTAATCGACTAAAACAATTCTTTTTTTTTTTTACGAATTCGTTTCATCTCAGGCAGGCTCTGACAGTTTTCCAAACATTTAATTTTATTTCCTTATTTCTCAAGGCGTGTCTGTTAGTTAATTATTACTACGTCCTATCAATTTACATTGCGAATGATCTCACAAATCTTGTATCTGCCGTGCAGGATAATCCTGCATCCTAACGATGCCATAATGACATAGGAACTAAATAGATAATATATTTATTTCTGGTCGCCAAATTTAATATTCTTATACTAGAAGAAAACACAGCCTGGTTTAGTAACAAATTGTTCGAAAAATATTGCACAGCTGGAAAAGTTAATACACGTTGGAGAGAAGCTTAAGTATTTTTGCACGGCTGGTGCTATATTTATGTCCACAATTCACGTCCAATTTCATTGCCCTTATTTTTCTTTCTGCCGGTGTCGTTCCAGAATAAAGAAGTCCGGAAACGAACTAAAATAACAATCTTTCTTGGTAAGCATGCTTTCTGTATCTACACTGTAAACAAATCGAAACTAAAAACAGCGAGATCTCGAGAGGCGACGAGGGGAGAGCATGGAGCGGCGCCGGGATGCAAGGTTGGGGGGAAGCGGGAGATCCCGAGAAAAGCCGCCGATCAGTATCATGTTCCGGCACGATTCCCACGTGCGAAAATCTGGGAGCGACCCAGCGGGGAATCGAACCCGGTTACTCCTAGGTTGTAGGCGAGTATTCTGACTGCTACACCACCGCTGCCCCTAACTGTAATGGGAGATTTTGACCTGTACGCAGTATGGAAATAACTACACATATCGTGCTAGAACTGTACCAATATCCAGCGTCGCTACTATATAAAGTGAGAACTTCAACTCTCTCCTGAGGAAGTTTAGGAACGCTACCATCTATGTATAGGCGGAAAAACTTTAACATTTGCGATTTGTCACTATACTGATGTGACAAATAAGTGAATAATTTCATAGTGTGTTTATAATACTACTCTAGCATTTCTTCCACCAACTCAAGATTTTTCCTTTTGCGGTTAACAGCGCTCCTATGTAGATCACCGTTTCTTCCATTAATTTCGTAAATAAAGATAAGACGGTACCGAATAACATACTAGAGAGGACGTTCATCAGATTTACAACCCGAATGAACCGTTGTTTGTGGCGGAGATAAAAAGTTTTACAGCCTCCGAAAACATGTCGGCTAAACAGCATTGCGGCGGGGAGATCGTAAACTGGTCTTTCTGCCCGCCGAACTTTGCGTGATCCGAGGCTAGTACATTCACGGCTACTTCAAACTTTCCTCAAGCCTTGCTCAAGTTCTACTGTCAGGCTGTTACACCGCCTCGTGCAAACAAAGCTTAACCGAGTCTTACAAAATTACACCAACGGGACAGTACGTGAGTGAAGAGATCTGGGCGGTTCTTAACAGTGAGTTCTTGAGAGCCAATGAGGGCGATGAAAGTGAATATAAAGTGGCGCAGGAATAAAGGGGCAGGAGAAACGGGAGATCCCCGAGAAAACCCGCCAACCAACGTGGGACACTACGTTTAATAACGTTGTGAATGGCAACTATTTCTTAATATGCATTGCCATCACACTTATTTTCCCCCTGTTTTGAATCACATTAATTACTAATGAAATGTTACAATTTATAAATAACATACAAGTAACATTTCAGTTCAACCATAAAATAGAATCTACTTATGTTAACAGAATTATTAAAGCGTTGTAATACATGGCATGTTTAGAAAACAACCGAGCACCTCATACGTGGGGTGATATTTCAAATGTTCGTTCGAAAAGTGTGAAGATACTACAAATATACTTCATCTCCCGTGCTAGAGGGTGAGATACCACTCATTGAGATGTTATGCAGAAATGTGCTGGAGGGTGACGTTGTTTAGATTTCCCGGAAAAGAGCAAGCCCTCGTTTTTTTTTTTTGTAATGATTTTCTTCTGTCTCCAGATTATTCGAGGCAACCAACAATGACAGAGTTGTCTCAGTTCGTTTAAGTTAATGCGTATTATAAGATTCCCGTTTTTTTTTTTTTTTTTTTTTTTCCCCGGCAGAACATCCCACAGTGTTTTTTTGCGTACACTTATGTACCCCGAAACATACAATTTATTGTTTGCGAGACACGTAGTTTTGAGTGTATTTCGATATTTCGTATTCGTAGAGAAATTGCAAACATTTGCATATTTGTTTATAGTATTTAGATTTCATATGCGTTTGTAACAATGTGAAGTGATTGCATAAGAAGTATTTTTTGCTTATATGCAGAGGTGCCTGTTTTTCCGCGAAAAGATTTCGGGACCAGTTCAATTCCAAAACAGTTTTAGCTGAGAACCTCTTTCGTAGCCGGATCATTTGAACTGCTGCGAGTCCTGTCCACCTGCCAGCAAATCACGGACGGTCAGTATCGGAGAAACGTGCTTCAGATTGGCTCAGTCGTGTAACGAACTCTGTTCACACATAAAGACAAGCGGCCAGCGAGCAAAGGTGGACCACAAGCGTGCACACGGGATCGATTGAAGCCTAGCCTCCGCGTGAGTCAGGTTGCTCTCGGCCCAAGAGGAATTATGGGACGAATACACTCACATCCTGCACAGAATACAACGCCTGACTTTACGAAACAAACCAACAAATGTGAAGATCAAAAACAATCCGTGTCAACTTACAACGAAATTACAGGCGATACAAAAATACAAGTTATGTAGGTATAGGCCTACCTAAAATTTCCACGAAATGATTCAAGGTTGTTTTCAGTGACACTGAAATCAGTCAACTACAATAATATTCGAAAAGCATTCTGCAGTAAATCGGTTATCTTTGTAACTTAGACAGCTAATGGAAAATTTCTATTTCTTTAAAATAAATAACTTCATTTTACACAGTACTCGTCCTGTTATTTTATCCCGCGAGTATGTTAACCTACATGTGGACTAACAACAACTAGCGAGCACTTACTTTATATTCATTCATTTTACTGGCCACTAAAAATATATTAGAATTTTGATCTGAATACTGGGAAATATGTTACTTCAAAAATAACCGCAAGTAACATTTATATCAAAATGTTGTCATTTCTTTTATTTGTTGAGATTACTCGAACTCAGGTAAAAAACAAATTGGAAGAAAATTTGTCATAATTTTATTTACCACGTGAGTGATAAAACACATAAATGATTACAATAATAATACGCACAAAAATTATATATACTGCTACAAATACTATTTTTTTTAAAAGAGAAATTCAGGTTATGGCCATTAGTATTTTGAACAAGAAGGCTGACTTAATTTGATTTTCACAGCAACAGGAATTTGAAGATTAAATAGACCATGGAATCAATTGTAAACAACTTAAAAATATATACTTACTTTCATTCGTTGAAGTAACAATTCTACAGATTAAAAAAAGGGAAGTACTTAAATTTTTTTTTTTTTTTTATATTTCATATATACAATTTGATTTGGAAATATTCTTTGACCTGAAATGGTTGCTTGCGTTTCTAAATTCAACGTTCGAAAAAAAAAAACACCTTGCCGGAAAACTAAATATTTTAATTAAAAAGTTACTGAGATAAGTACTGCAGTGTTCGTAAATATGAAGAAAATGTAATCTCATTATTTACAGTCTTATAAGAAATGTAATAGTTCAGTGAAAACCAACAAAATATTTTTTTCTTGTTAAGTACGTAACTCATTATTTGCAAGAACTGGGTAAGAAGATCCATGTCTGTATTTGAAATACCTAATCCTCTCTCACTCGGTCGGTGTATGAATAACCATTATATCGAGAAAAAGGTTTTGTTGAATCAAACAGGATTTTTTTTTTTGGTGCAACCAAATTATTTGTGTGTATAGGAGCAATGAAATATTTTGTTGCTGAAACCAAATTATTTTATTCTTCTCATTTGGTTGCCTCAAACAGTAAGATTTAGTTGGTGCAACTAAAGATTTGCTTGGTTACTCGTGCATTAAACAGTTTGGGCGGATATAAAGAATGTTTACACGTTCGACCGAGTTCCGAACCTAGATCACCGGCGTCCGAGCGCTATGCCTTAGTAATATTCGCTAACGTGCCAACTGGTGACTGCGGAAAGCTTTTAAACAGATATAGTTCAAATATTGGGTAACGCGTGTAAACAAATATTTCAACATTTACAGCTTTACATGTCAGTTTCTTGTTGCACTGTTTTATTAATATGTTTATACCATAATTATTTAGTTGACAGTCTAATTTCTTTGGCCCTACACAGAGATCTTGTTTATTCAAACATATACTTTGTTACACGAACAAAAGTTATTTTGTTGCTTTTCAAGTTTTGTTTGCTCAACAATATATGTTTGGCCTATACAAACAAATATTTTGTTCGATTTTCTCTCAGTGTACTTGGTCTATCATGAATTCAGCATTTACTTACAAGCAGCGGATGAATGCATAGTTGGCTGAAACAAGCAACTAGGAAATGTTTTCAAAAGTACAATGCGGGATTGATATTTATTGCGGACGTTAGAAGTTATTAGTATTATTTTTAATGATATGTTTATTTCCAGGTGTGGATAATGAATTGTTGCAAGATGCGCTGCGGTTTATCCACAGCTGTAATCTCTTTGTGCACGTAACATGATCAGGGGGACGCCAAACGTATTAACACAGGAGCGACAAGGCAAATGCATTCTTAAAGGCTGTTCACGACAAAATGAGCACTTTTGAAATCAAGCTTAGAGAAAAGTCGTTGACCTCTGCCTAGTCGCACTGAGTGACACGTGCTCAGTAAAATTGGTAACGATGGATAGAAAGTAGTTCCATATCTTAAGGTCAAATAAAATGTGCTAGGAAACCATTTATAATTATTTAAATTATTTATTTCGCTTTATTTTTTTTAATGCATCGAAATCTAAAAATGAGCAGATTTGTGAAATTTTCCTTGTCTAATAATTTCCCAGTGCACTTGACTGACGCATGAGTAACGTGACGAGATCCATGGGAACGTCAATTTTACATAAGGCCGAAGAATGCACAACGAGCATAAAAGTAGATCTTAAGCAGGGCTTTCAAAAGTGCGTATTTTACCGTAAACGGTCTATAGAAGAGAAGATTCACCAGCATACCTCGCAGCATTTTATCAACCACCACAGTTTATTTTAAATGCATTACACTGCTGCCACCATGCACTAAAAAAAATAACAGCCTTACAAAGCACACTGAAATAAAACTTTTAGTCCACGTCACAACCTTACAACAATCTTACAACTGCCCGAGTAAATAAAGGCTGTACAAGGTAAAATAATCACTTTTAAAATCAACCTTTGGAAAAAAAAATCCCTTCCCTTCAACTGCATAAATGCTGTCGAACACAATGGCGCGCAAGTTACGAATTAAGTTGGCAGCAAATAAAAAAATAATAATTTTCAAGTCTCGACGTTGAATTTGCGAGTATAATTGTTTTAATGTAGGGCAAATCGAGTTTATTTTGTTTTCTGGCATATACATAAAAGAGTAGGAAACTGCGTAATAGTGTCACATTAAGGTTCCTTACAATATTTCGTATTAACTTGGTTGGTGCATGAATAAAGTATCAGGCCTAGTACAAAGTATATTTTACGCATGGCGGGATAGTAATATATGAGGAGAAAAGTCAATCTTTAATAGGATTTTTTAAATTAAAAGTGCACAATGAGCCGTAGACACTTTAAACCATCGACAACTCACTAACAAGCAACCATAGAACAACACCTTACAGACGTTCACAAGGATCCATAGAGTACGTGCTACTACGGGCTGTTCATGTTTGAGCACTTTTGAAATCAACCTCAGAAAAGTGTTACTTCCCCTACACGCATGTATTTCAATATACATACTTGGTGATTTGCGTCCAGTAAAGTTGGCAACGGGAGAAGGATAATAGTCACATGTTTTCGCGTGAATCAAAAATGCTAGAAAAACATTCGCGAATACTGAAATTATTTTAATGCAAATAAGTGCCGCAATGAGCAAATTTGTACCATATTAACTTTGTAAAATAATTTTGAAGTTTCACCTTGACTGACGGGTGAATTAAGTGATAAGGCTCATGGCGGTGATAATTTTAATGTAAAGTTTAATGATATACAACGTGCAAACAAATAGATCTTAAGCAGGAATTTCAAAAGTGCTCAGTTTATCATGAACGGTCTATATAGTCCATTCACGGTTTCTTCAGCCTTTTTGAATCAAACCTTTGAAAAATCTCCCCATGCATGACGTGTTTAGTTATTTCCTAAATACGCCCTGTATCACAAGCGTTTTATTACTTGTGTTCATAAAAGTTACCTTTCTTACTGTTAAATTGAAATGTTTTTAATATCTTATCTATAAATTATAATGATCCATTGATACATAATTTGAATAAAGAACAGTGAGAAAATAGATATGTTGGCAACGTCTAGTGAGAAACAGTTCTTATACAATATTTCGTTACAACTGAGTGCGCACGAATGTGGTGCGTTGTCCCTCTGGCGTAATTCTCCAGACTTGTTAAGCTTAGTTTGCAAGAGGCGGAGGAATATTTAGGAAGTAGAACATTAGCAGGGCTTCAGAAAAGGCTGAAGAGTAACCTTGAATGGATTATTGCATGATAGATGTAGTGCTTACTTCGTTGAAGTCACGATGAGCAGGAAACAAAAAAAAAAAAAAAAAAAAAAAAACTCCCACAGGCGCAGCGACGTCGAGCTGCCGTCTTCAACCGGACCCGTTCATCACACGGAGCGCGACACGGTTCGCGCAGGCAGGCGTCTGGGCGCGCACAGGAAGCGGTTTGTTCCGTTTCGCGCGTCGGTCGCCCTGCGGATGCCCCCTCGACGCGCAGCGCGGGCTGGGGGGGAGGAGATAGAGAGATAGAGAGAGAGAGAGAGAGAGAGAAAGTCGTCGACGAGGACCTGGTGAAAGACAGGACGTACGTCGCCTGACCTGCGAGTGACTGAAGTGAGCTGACTCCATCCTCGGCCGCGCTCTTATATAGGCGTCCCCCCCACCCTTCACCCCCCGGCGCGACCTTCTTGGAGAACTGAACTCGGGGGAGTCGCGGGAGAGGATCGTCATCAGGCGCATTTAGGTAGTTAGCGGCCCTACTCATCTGAATGCGCGTTCACCACTCGCTCTGTACACGCCGACCCACAGAGACAGGTTTCACGTGCTCTCGGCCGTCCAGAGATATGCATTGTAAAAAAAAATTGAGGTAAAATTCCTTTACGTGTAAGGTAAGCTAATTACCTCGACATGTAAGGTAATATTGCCTGTGAAATGTTGAGTAAATTTACATTACAAGTAAGGTTATATTAACTATATTATACACGGGGTATTAGTGCTATTAATTCTTTTATTACATATATCCTCCGACAAATAGTAACCGAAATATTAACTCTAGAAAACCTCGACACATGCCGGTGGATGGGCGTGAACCACGGCCCTCTGTTACGATAGAGCGATGCGCTAGCCATTACACCATGGCAACAATATTACATTATTAGTGAGTATCAGCGTGTTGCATGATTGCTTTTACCACCTGTCCTCCCATTTAGCTGTTGAGACAATGTTGAAGTGATGGAGGCATCGTAATGTAATTATCCCATCCATTTATGGGATTTTCCGCCGCTATGCACGTGAATTTTACTCCAGAGTGCGGTAATTTTACCCTACACGTAAGGAAAACTAGGTTTCCCACACAAGTTTGCGAATATTACCTTACACTTGTCAGGTCATTTTCCCATTATTTTTTACAGTGTGGGTGACCCGATGAGGGTGAAGCGAGGTGAGTATGAAGCAGCGTCGGAATGGAAGGGGGGGGGGGACGGCAGATCCCTGAGAAAACCCGCCGCCAGAGGCATCGTCTGGCACAATTCCACGTGAGAAAATCCGGGAGCGACATCGCGGGGAATCGAGCTCGGTTCGCCGTGGCGGGAGGTGAGTAGTCTAACCAGTACGTCAACGTGGCCCCTTTTTGTGGTATTTTTCAACCATTTTTACATAACTTAAAATATTTCTCAAGCTGTGTTTGTGGATTTTTTTTAACTGCTTAAACACTTCAGACCCTAAATTAAAGACCTCAGGTGTTGCAAATAGGAAGTTTTATCAAGCGTCCTGTATTTGTAGTTAACGTAGCACAACGAACCGTGTGTTCATCTATTCCTTGCAGAGGTGTTGAAAAGGAAAATTGAAAGAGAGGAAAATTAAAAGCCAATTTTCCTTTTTGTACAAACTAACGTAATATTTTAACAACTACCTGGAACCCAATAATAAATAACGAAATTACGTCGCAAAGATTGGACATAAATACTACAGGCAGGAACGCAATTCAATTCCATTGGCGAAGTACAAATTTCGCCAAAGAGCCACGCAATAAAAGCAAAATAATCATGGCTTTCACAATATAAAGTAACATTTTCTGGATCTACAGCAGACTTCTACTGGTAGAATTTAAAACAAAATTAAGATTTAGAGAACCAGATAAAGTATTTATTTCAATTTGGAATTGTACTACTGCAGTTAGTAATTTTAGTGTCGTTATAGGGATTCACTAATTAGCTGATATCACAGCAATTCCCATTTATGGAAATTCCGCACAAAATCCTGAGCGTCGCTTAAATGTTGCTGCCTGTACCTGACCTGGAAAAGTATTAAATTTGTAGTTTATTAGACCAGTTTTGACAAACGATGTAACATAAAATTAATAGACCGAAGTGGAATGCTGAAGAATGAGAAACTTTTTTATTTTATTTCTCAGTTTCTTAGCTATATTTATTTAACATTTCAGCAATCTTTCGCGTCTGCAATATTATCCTTGGCTGAAGCCCAACATTGGGCGATTCTCAATTTGCACCCATATAGAAAATGTTTTATAATATACGACACCCATTTTCCCAGTGGACAGGGTATCCCCTAGTAATTTGTGGGGGGGGGGGGGGAGGAATATAATAATTTTGCTAATTTTGCCTTGTTCTCGATTTAAAGCCACATACTTGATTGACATCTCTCAGACTGTTTACTGCGTATGTTACTGGTTATTCCGGTTTGTCCTTCTTACAGGAGCAGTTGATAATATGTTGTACTCAGGGCTGGCCAAAGTACCTATGGCCAAAGTACCTATAAAGTGATACTTTAAATACGAAACCACTGGAAATGTTGCTCAAAATACGGAATATTAATTCAAATTTATTTTAAATTTCAAAACACTTATGGAAATTTTTAAAACTGTCTTCTATGTAATATTACACGTGCATAATAGTACTAATGTAAAACATTCCATATTTTAGAATGAAATTCATTTTAATGCTAAATGTATAGAGAGAAGTTTAGCATAACAGATTATTAAGAACATCATAACAGCCCAATTCGATATAATTTCTTCTTGAATTTTATTGTTCGTTCTCCTTAGAGAAAACAATTTTCTCAAAAAGTCATCAGTTAGTGACGATCTTGAATGATCCAGGGCAAAATACGCTAGTGAAAAAAGTCGAACAACAGGTGCAGAAGAACATAGGCTAGCGTTAAACTTATAAAAACTTCGACTAATTGACACGGATTCAGACTTACCACATACTTTTATTTATTAACGCATGTCACTACATCCAAGTCAAACATGGCTTAGCTGTCAAGGGAAAACTGCAACACGCACAAAAAAATATAATATCCGTAATTTTTTGCATGTAACATTTATAATTTTGGGCATCGTAACATTGCTCTGAACACAAAACCTGCTCCGTTATTCAGCAACTAGTCCTTCATTGTGTTTTCTCAAAGGCAAGACGCATTGACGTGTGAATTGATTTTCATCTTCTGCTCAGTGTCCAGTTACCAAAAGCCAGCAGATCACAGCAATTCATATTATAGGTGTGGATAGTATACAAAAAAAAAAAACAAATTAAAGCAGCATACTTTTACTATACCTGCACCTGCGCAGTGGAAAAGCGACCCCTTGACTTCCTCTTCAAACTGAAAGCCTATATACGCTACTGATTCAGAATTCGGAGACTCTTGACAGGTTGTTGACTACTGCGGGTTGGTCTTGTAGATCGGCATAATGACTAGACATGCCTTTATTCTAAGGAAAGTTTCATTAATAAACCACAAGATTTGCCTCCTTGTCGCCCATTACCAGGGCACATACCGAATAATCAGCTGGATAAAAATGCAAGCGCATGTTTGTGAAAAACATGTAGAAATCCAAACCACAGAATCTTTGGACTAATGTGAACAAAAAACCATGAGATCAAAATGTTCGAAAAATTGATATAGTATTTTATAATTTAATTTGAAGTTAGACGTAACAACGCCTGGAGTCCGCAGCTACATGTGCCTGCTTCCACAACAAGTTGCATATCACAAAGGCGAATGGAATAATATTAACAGCGTCGGAAACGTATTCTCGTATGTAGACAATCGCGGCAGAGTTCCGGGTCTCTATGGGAATCGTTTCGCTTACTGACATCTTCCAGACAAAAAAAATTGGGATTATCTGTGTTGGGGACACGGCCGTTTGTTTTGCGTGAATACGTCTACGTTGACGCGCTCGGGCGCCTTGATGTTTATTTTACATTCCCGGCACCGCTTCACTCGATCATATGGGGTTTTATGGGTATCACACGATTGCTTTCAGATGCTCTTTCCAACCGTATACGATTTCTGTATTTAAACTTGGCTCTTTGAAGAGTATAGGTCGAAATCATGTTAAGTTTTGTTTATTTTTTACATTAAACACATACAATTACACCATAACCACGCCACACAAATGTTTTTTATACGCGCAATCGATTGATCTTGAGAGCTGTCGATTGAAACCTAAACAATCGTCATAGCTTCTCCTAGTCAAAAGTTATACAACGTGGAAGTTGTGAGATGCGGCGAAATTGTGCCCCACCCCCCCCCCCCCCTCCAAACGCAAGGCACGATGCTCACAGTCCTAATATATTCATTAATCCTTTGGCAATCGGGTGGTGTAATTGAATTTTGAATGTAGATAATAGATTCGGAGCTGCAATGCCAAAATCTATCCCCTCGATTTTATCATCGGATTTTCTAGATTGCCTCCCACTATGGTCGCAAATTTAAAGCCGTATTCACATCAAAAATCATTTCAGCGAGTACATAAAATTCTACGAGATAAAGACTCGTTTTAAAAACGAGTGTCTGATGACAATAAACTCGTTAGTGTGGGAAATGTTAATCTCGAAGAGTGGAGTGTCTCGGTGGTTTAGTAGTTGGACTGCTCGCCTCCCACCAAGGCGTACCGGATTCGATTCCCAGCGGGGTTGCCCCTGGATTTTCGCATGTGGAAATCGTGTCGGACGATGCCGCTGGTCGGTGGGTTTTCTCGGATATCTCCCGTCTTTCCCGCCTTTATATTCCGGCGCTCCTCCATACTCGCATCGCTTCATCCTCATCGGCTCTCAAGACCTCAATGTTAAGACTCGCCCAAATATCTTTACTATTTCAGTCACACGAAAAGTGAATTGCAGCAGCATCTTGAAATAAATTGTGGCATCTTACTATACGTCTACTGCCTTGCGTGGATTCAGGATGAAGGTGGTAATTTGGATCACGTGCTCTAACTACCGCATTATTGTAGTACATACCGGACTACAACTTTGAAAAAAACATCACTCAAGCCACATGATTATATGAACACTCTTCATTGCTTCAGTGTCTCCTGCCCAACTCTGAAGTAGAGCCAACATGTTATGAAACGCCTTGAACGCAATTTCTAGAGAGGTCACGTCCCCCCCCCCCCCACCATTTCTACTCAAAGCACTGTCTCATGAGAAAACCAAACGAACTGTTTATAGCGCGCAGCTTTTCAGAAGGACTTGGTTTAGAGAAAACGTGCGATGAGTGATTTAGTGCTGTTGAAAATTATGCAGCTAATTTTCACGTTTCCTTAATGTTACACAAAATACTACCACAGTAAAATTATTCGTGGACCAGCTGGCTTTCTGAATATGGGTAGCCTAACACTATAGCGAGTGCAATATGTTCGTGGAATGCATGGCGTCCCGAGTATATGCAGCCAGGCACTACAGAAAAGTTGCGCAAGTTCGAGCAATGGATTTTCACCCAGATTATAGGCGCAATTCACTATGGCGAAGTTCAATATGTCCGTGGATAGTACAGCGCCCATAGTACAGCCAGTAATGAACCACGGCATCGTTCAATACGTCCGTGGATAGTACAGCGCCCATAGTACAGCCAGTAATGAACCACGGCATCGTTCAATACGTCCGTGGATAGTACAGCGCCCATAGTACAGCCAGTAATGAACCACGGCATCGTTCAATACGTTCAACGACTCACTGGTACCTTTAGTGAAGGCAACTATGAACTACAGAAATGATCTTCAAGTTCGAGGACTAACTGGCACCCAGAATTTAGGCAGCGACCCACTACAGCAGGGGCTACCAAACTCTAGTTTACTTTAGTTTATCACTCTTCCCTTCTGAAAAAGAATAACTACCCCCCCCCCCCCCAAAGTTTCTCAACTTCATTATTATGTGTCTCAAAGGTTTTATTCAATCAATAAATTTTAATGATTACCGAACACAAATGGTGGTGAACAAGTCAATCAATGAAACTGATGAGCTTGCATATTTTAAACAAGATTCCCAATTTTTCGTTGAATAAAAGAAATCGCACAACCTAAATCACTGACAGTATCGAGTTTGCTTCTATACTTTGGCACCCATGCCCCCCCCCCCCCTTTGCATGATGTCACGTCTCCCTTTGGGGGCGTCCCCCCCCACGAACAGTGTTGTGCAATATGTTCGTGGAATCACTGGCACCCTGAGTGAGTGTAGGTAATATTCAGTACGGCGACGTCCAAAATATTGGTGGACTGACTGGCGCTCTGGACGTATGCAGCCATGCTCCACGGCGATGATAAATATGTTCGTGGAATAACTGGAACCGCGATTGTAGGCCGGTATGCATCATGGCTACGCTAAGTATGTTCGTGAAATAACTGGAACCGAGATTGTAGGCCGGTATGCATCATGGCTACGCTAAGTATGTTCGTGGAATAACTGGAACCGCGATTGTAGGACGGTATGCATCATGGCTACGCTAAGTATGTTCGTGAAATAAATGGAACCGCGATTGTAGGCCGGTATGCATCATGGCTACGCTAAGTATGTTCGTGGACTGACTGACACTCCGGGTGTGGATAACCACGTGATACACCTACATTCAATAAGTTCTTGGACTGACTGACGCCTGCAGTGTAGGCAGCCTTGCTCTACGGCGATGTTTCAGGCCGTGTCCGAATTCAGTCCGAAAACACTTGCATCCTTGCATACTCCACTTACCCTTGACACCAAACTCGATGAATTTGGACAGGCAGTCTTGTTGGCTTCGGTGCCAGTCATTAGCCAGCTAACCACTTTAAATGTTCATGTATTCCGACTAAGAATTTGATAAATTGCCGAAGGTTTTATGGGTTAAATTTGATTTATATTAACATTTATTGTCTTGCATTATTGTATGTATGTGCAGTTCGGATTTATTTTTTATCTTAGCTTCTGTAGGTTAGGAACATAGGCCTAGTACGAATTTATTGCATAGACCGTTTTTTAAGGTAAAACTTGCGATAGTTATTTACTCAGTTCAAAATTCTCTGTCTACGAAGTTGTAATGTGGCCCTACGAAACATTAAATCAAATAATTATGTCGGAAATCAATTGTAACCTACGAATTGCTTCTCAAAATGGCGGCCCATATTCCGCAAGTATGCGAGAAGTATACAACTTCGTTTACATGTATACTTGCATACTTCACTTGCAGTTCCGGACAGCACTTACGACGTCACTTCCGAGGACAGGTACGCACAAGTATGTACTTCAGGCGAATTCGGACACAGCCTCAGTATGTCCGTGGACTTTCTAGCTCCCTGTTTACAGCCGGCCTAGCACTACGGTGATGTTCAATAAGTTCGCCGAGATACTAATACCCTGAGTGCATGTATCCACGCCCTATATGGCTACATCCAATAAAAATATGGATTGACTGGCGCATTAATTGTCGGCAACCACGCACTGCGGCGATGTTTCATAAGTTCGCGGTTTGACTAGGGAGTGGCGTGTGGGTAGCCATGAACGTTGGCGATGTTCTATGTGTTCGTGTACTGTCTGTCACCCAGATTATAGTCAGCCACACACTATAGCGATCTCCAATATGTCTGTGCACTTACTGACGCCCAAAGTGTAGGCAGCTTAAGATATACTTGTATGCACTTTGCGTATTCTTCCGCCTTATGTAAAATTAACATTGCCATGGGCCTCATCACTTTATTCCTACGTCGGTCAAGTGAAACGGTGAACTAAATAGATATTATACAAATCTGCTCATTTTTACACTTCGATGAATTTAAAAAAAAATAACACACACAAAGCGAAAGAAATAATTTAAGTTATCACAAATGGTAATATAACACTTTTATTCGACGTTAAAATATGGAAATACTTTCCATCCATCGTTACTTACTTTACTGAGCAAATGTCGCTCAATGCATCCATTAAAATGTATGCATTCAGGGACAGTGACTTTTTTCTAAAGTTTATTTCAATACTGCTCACTTTATCGTGAACGGCCTTTGAATATGCCCGTGGACCGACTGGCGCCTTTAGTGTAAACAGCCATCCACAACGATGACGTTAAATATTTTCATGGATCGAGTGGTACCTCGAGAATCGGCAACCACTCACTACGGCAACTGGCGGGCCACGTGTAGGCTGCCACTCACCACGACTTTGGCTTATTTATTGACAGTTCGGTGTATATTATTCACATTAAGGCGGATATTTCTAAAGTCTAGATTAAAACTTATTCCCATTAAGTGCATTCAATTTAACATGATTATTAACCGGCGTACCTGCGGCATTACCTTTATATATAGAATCTATTGTGCGTGACTAAACCGCATCATCGCTGACAAACCACTGGACCAATTGAGACCATATTCACACCATATATTATTGAGGTGGCGAGTAAAGTTTTTAGTTATGTTTCATTCTGATAGGTGGCGCTAGAGTCTAACTTCTATATTCGTGTTCCGATTTTGTTGATACTTGCAGGAAATGTTTGTTGATCTAAAAGAGAAAAAAGCCAGCGATACCACGGTCAACAATCGGTCGACGTGCCAGACGTAATAGAGAGGACGAATTAAGAAGGCAAAAGAGAACGTGAACACGTGCTGCACGAACTGAAAAAGGCACGAACACAAAATCGAGAAGCACGCAGCACACAGCAGGCGGAACAGCGTTCGCCGGGATCAGCTAGTAATCATTTAATTTGCAAATCGTAATTTCTTATATTTTAAACTCTGAAGGTGATCCTTAAACTGCAACCAATCAATTATATGATAATGTTAAAAAATATAACATATTCACATTTTTAAGACGTAGTTATTAAACATAAAGAAAGTAATTATTTCCAATTAATTAAAAAAAAATATATTTATGTGAATCTGAGTTTACGCTGTCTTCTTGAGACATGTGTGCATATCAACATATTTTTTAATATACGCGAAAATATCATGGAAGTGCGATAAAAAAAATTAAACATAAATAATGTTTCGACTGACATATAACGTCAAAGTCACATCGGGTAGTAAAGTTCACACTGGCTCTGGATGGGTTATAAGAAGAGATGCTCAAATGTAGAAGGGCAATTGCCAGTTAAAGAAGGGAGAGTGATAAGTTTTACAAGAGGATGATTGCCACACGACGGGTAGAAATAATATTCTATATTCCATTCATGTTTCCTTCCAACTTCTCTGAAGCTCTGGTAACTTTCTGCTTCCAATTATTCCTCCGCCTCAAACAACCTGAGCTTCATCCGAGTCTAGAAAATTACACGAAAGGGACTACTCGCCTAATTCGTGCGCGCCCGCTTGAATAATATTTTGCACTAAAACAGTTTCTTGTTAGGCATTACCAACACACTTATTTCATCACTGCAGTTATTCTTATTATTTACAAATGTGATACTGAAATTTTCACGTTAAAATAAAAATAAAGTTCCAATTCAGCCAAAAGTAAGGTACTTCAACGTTAACAGAAGTATCAAACGCTTGTGATCCGTGGGATATTTAGAAGACAAACGAACACGTCGTGCATGAGATGATTTGTCAAAGGGTTGATTTAAAAAAACTGTGAATAATCCACGAGCAGAATACACCGAGACGCGTTGTCGCAAACAAACACACGAGGCAACTAATCAAAGAGGAACTGCAGGCGTGGTTTTGAAATGTTGCTTTCGTTGAATTCTTCCTGCGAAATTCGCGTGTCCCTACAAGTATGGGCTGTTCACGGTGAAATGAGCACTTTCCAAAGCCGTGCTTAACATCTAATTATATGTACGTTGTGTATTCTTCCGCCTTATGTGAAGTTAACATTGCCATGGGCCTCACACCAGTTTATTAACGCGTCGGTCAAGTGAAAATGTGAAATTATTTTAAAAGTTAATATTGTACGAATCTGCTAATTTTCACACTTCGATGCATTAATATATATATTGAGAGAGAGAGAGAGAGAGAGAGAGGAGAGAGAGGAGAGAGAGAGAAATAATTTAAGTTATAGCAAATGGTTACCTAAAACTTTTTTGCTCGGCGTTTATTTATGGAATTACTTTCCCCTCCATCGTTACCAACTTTACTGGACACATGTCACTCATTGCGCCCGTTAAAATACATGAACGTATGGGCAGTGACTTTTTCCTAAGGTAATATCAAAAGTGCTCATTTGATCGAGAACAGCCTTTAAGCTTATTTAATCGAATGTGGTAATTATTTGAAATGAAATATAAAAGTCTTACTTAGGTTTCCCCAAAATCTTTTAATTTTCTTGTACACAGTTGAGGCATATAAGAAGCAAGTACTTGAACCCTATAATATTAGTTGTCTCATAAAAGCTAGATACCTATAATCCACAACATAAAAACGAATAAAATAAAACTATCAATCATACAAGTAACCAAATGTAACTTTTGACTATATATTTAGTCACTGTTACAAAAATTCTCATTCTATTAACACTTTTCAAATTACAAGTTTCGTTTCATAAACGTTCTCGTTAAAAAAAAATTAGTATGTGACTTAATAACGCTCGTTACCGTGTAATTAAAAATATTATATAAATTAAGAAACTTAACATGTGTTAAAAATTAAGATAATTCGAAATTAAACATGTTTGTTTCCCTTAACTGCTACTTAATGTTCGTTAATAATTGTGATGGAAACTTTCCTGTGAAGAAGAGTTTAAACACACGGACATTGTGTGTGTCACAGGCTATTGAATGCGAACACAAAAAAAAAAAACGAAAATTAGACATGCAAGCATTCCAGTATTGTTTAAACAGGATGATTAAGGTTCAGTATTATTTCCAGCAACCAAGATATTTCCCCTGAACTGAAACGAAATGAAAGTTGCAATTTTTTTATAGGCCTACTGGTTGCGGTGTAACTAACATCCAAACAACCTTACGGAAAACGGTATAATTATCTTCAATATAGACTAGCATTTCGTCAATATCTGCATTTGCGTCAATGGTCCATTACGTAATGATGGTTGTTAAGATCATCATCAAATAACGCTCGTACTATACTAAGCACATCCATTCGCAACCTAAGTGGTTCTTGAGTGGTTCATCATCGCGAGATATTTTTTATCCTCTTGCTTTCCTCTGAAACTTAGTTTCGCAAACACAGAAGTCTGCTGGCACTCAAGAACTTGGTCACGTGCTAGGAACATACGTTGGACCTACGATTTCTCTCCGCAGAAGCGGATTTGATTTGATTTATATTTATTTCTTTATTCCCACGAGAGAAAACACATTGACAGAAAAAAACAACAGCAGCACTATTGTGACAATTCACAAGACACCAGTCGGAAATATAGGCTCTTCTGTTGTAATTGAAATTACTAGACCGGGAAAAATTACTGTAATGAAGTAAATAACACTGGGAGCAGGTGCGGAAACAAATCTAAACCCCAAAATGGACAACACAAAACAGCACAAAAAACATTTACATAAAAAGGAAAAACACTAAACCTATTCGAAGAGATAGGGGAAAAAATATGGCCAATAACTTTAAAGTGCCAATTACTTAAATAGAGGACATATTGCCTTGCAAATATTCTTCGCAAATGTCCTTTCTAATAATGCAAATTCTGAATAATTACATCCAGGCGATTTTATTACTGACGACTCGCAATCTTCCGGAAAAACACAATTTTTCCGAGAAATAGTATTGTAATTCAAGTTTGTAAGATTTCATTGTAAGGAAACACCGACATGCATAAACTAACCTGAAGGTAATATTGAAGCCGAACTCCATTGCATAATTTTCTTACTCCAGATTACAATGCATATGGTACTTCTCCGGATAAAGGCTTTATACATGTTTCTAGCAGTTTAACATTTCTTGACGTATTATAAATTCGTGACTAATAGCACGATTGAAATAAATATGGTTTCGTTCATCTAGTATACGTTTATGATGTGATGATGACCTTGAGATGGCCTCTGTGAATGAGCCAGGCATAGGTGGGGGCCCGCGTCGACTGACGGGAAATTTTGGGCGTGTGCGAAAAATATCTGGCCAGTATTTCTGTTGACTCCGATATGCCAAGACGCTGATTATGGTGTCAACCGAAAAATCTGCCCAATTAAGTATTATAAGCCTAGTATCAACTTCGTTACTTTGAATCCATGTCCATATCTCAAAGACAATATTACCCGCTGACGCAGGCGTATTCACATGAACCATACAGTCATCCCTCGATTGTCTTTTTTACAAAAATTAAAATAGCTGAAGAAGCAGTATTTGCATGTTGACTGGGGTAGAGGATCAAGCATATTCAT
Organism: Dryococelus australis; assembly: GCA_029891345.1. Lineage (NCBI taxonomy): Eukaryota > Metazoa > Arthropoda > Insecta > Phasmatodea > Phasmatidae > Dryococelus > Dryococelus australis. Next base: position 71,453,525 of record CM057006.1, on the reverse strand, counting down.
CAGACTAAGTTTTGACTTGGTCGAATTAATTTCGAATAATACTTACTGTACATGTAACATTAAATGATACTGTGTAAACATTAATCGATAATTAATATAATTAAACTTCCTACATATTTGGATAGAACTAATATAATTGATCATAAATTATGTCTAATTTCTCTTACAAAATCATTTTACTGTGCCTATGTTTCTCGCGTCCATATTTGCATACAAGTACGGCTTATATGAAACGTTCATATTTACGGAGGTGGGAATATTCTATATCAATAAATGGAAGTCAAAAATTTAAAGAGTTCGAGAACCACTGATCTTCAACATAATAATGTATCTTAAATTCATAATCAGTTTTGATTTTTCCATTTCTTTCACGCTGAGGTTGCTGACTACCAATTTTCAGATTTTATATACGTAATTTTCAGGAAATTAAAAATAAAATGACCCTTATTCACTGCATGATCTTAAGGGGCCGGTAAGTTTCGCTGATCAATTTCAGAACATGCTAGATTCCAAGCATGTATACGTTCATGCCTATTATGGAACTGAATTGCAATTAATAAGACACGCCATGGATGATTCTGCATTCAGTAGAAAATTTGTAAAAAAACAAGGCCGGAATCCCGAGCTGCCTGTCTGAGGTAGAACTGAGTTGAAAGGCAGCTATTGAAGAAATATCTGAGACTTATAAATAAACTAGGGAATGTAATTTACACTTCAATGAAACCGCAAAAATTTTCCTGGCAGTAATAATAACACGTAAAAATGATGTTTATCTTTTCTGAACATGCGAAGAGAAAAATAATCACTTTCCTTAAAAAAAATTATAAAAAAGGGTTTCTTAAATTGGATGTTTTAATCCTTTTTAAGATTGGTTTTATAGAATTTTTGTGTTTACATTTTAACAGCTATGGAGCGAAATTATGAATTAGTTTACTTATATTTAACACCATAAAAAAATGGAGAGATATTCCTCTATGATATTACGTAGATATTTTTAACCCTTCCAGACCCAGTCTAATTTCTGGTTTTAAGTGTTAAAATAAACAGATTTTATGAAGCGTGGTCTACTTTAAGTCAACACAAAAATTGAGCCGTAGGTTTGTATGTTTTAACTGTATAAAAAAGCCATTCATGATATAGCACTGGGGGAAAATGGAAAATGAATACCCGGACACAATGGTCCCACTTGAATGAAGGCTGTATTTAATAATTATACAGGTTGAACACTGTATATGATACTGATCACAGGGTCGTACACCTATGGACAGAGACTACAGAGTGTCTTGGACAACAATGTCAGTATCTTGTGTAGCCTCCGGTAGCGACGATGCAGTCCTGCAGTCGTGCGTAGACACAATCATAAATGTGTCGGATGTCATCTTGGGAAATAGTGTTCCAAGCCAATTCCACCTGTTGTTGCAATTGGTCGAGGTCTGGTGCCGGTATTGCAGACAGCACCAAACGCCGTCCTTCATGCCCCACGTATGTTCAATGGGGAACAGGCCGGGTGAAAGGGATTACTGTGCAGGGGGGGGGGGGGGTTGACGAACATCATCGAGAGCGCATTGGGTAACACGAGACGTGTGTGCATGGGCACTGTCCTGCTTGAAGAGAACATCATGTAGCGTTCAGTGTTCCCTTAAACACCAGAGGCGTACGCCTCTGGTCATTGTAGCTATTGTCCCCAAGACCATGATGGCAGGAGTTGGTCCTGTATGTCGTTGCCGTATACACACTGATTGTTGCCGCTCTCCTGGTCGATGCCGGACTAACAAACGAGCCTCACTGGCGCCTAGGCAGACTCTGCTCTCATCACTAAACAAAACTCCGCGCCATCCATCCCTCCAGTTGCGTCGTTCGCGACACCCATCCGAGGCGGGCTGCAGGGTGATGTGGTGTGAGAGGAATCCTGGCGAGCGGCACCCTTGGCCGTAGCCCAGCGTCCAGCGAACTGTTGGTGATGGTCCTAGCTGACACCCTGTGTGCAACAGTGGCCCTAATCTGTGTGGCGATCGCCGTGCGATCAGCAATCGCTGCTCGTCTGATGCGGCGGTCCAGGCGGGAATCCGTATACCACTGCACTGAATAAACGCTTTTGTGATTACCAACAAAAATTTTATTCGTTGTCATAATATTCTTTTGTCAATATAGACATCACAAAATATTTTGTAGCACCAAAAAACAGTTTTTTGTCATTACAGTATTTAGTGGCAACTACAAAAAGTCGTTTGTGGTCACCAACAATTAAAAACTAAAATAAACTGCGCTAGCAGCTGTACTCAAACCACAAACCACTCATATCTGAACTCAGTGTTTTACCGTTACGCCACCTTGCTCGACGTTTTTCGCTGTCTGGAGCATTTAGATACGTCTAATCTTTGGCACACAAGACAAGACCTGCACACTTCACCTCAAGGAAAGTTAACATTCTGGAATCATTTACGTGTAATATTTACTTATTTAGAAAAAAGGAATGATACAAATAATGTTCTTAAGGATATCCCCCATTAACTAGTTTCGTAACCTGATGCAAAGAAACCAACAGGGACGAGAATGTCGTCGTGGCCAGACAGAAGGTGGCCACTACGAATATGGCAGCTAGAGCGCACGCGCAGAATATAATGGATTTAGTTTTGCAATCGCAGCAATATTTTACTATTGTGGATGACATTAATGATATTGTTGCCAACTAAATGTTCTGGGGGCAGGCAATAAATTTATTGTTAATAAACAAATATGCTAGTGAGCACTAAATAGCTTTGGTACTTATCAATCTATGTGTTATTGGACACCACAATCTGGTTTTTTACCAGCAATATAATTTCGCCTTGGAAAACATCAACCAAACAGTTTTTGTAGGCAATAAGAAATATTCTCTTTCAGTCTGTCGTTCAGAAGCAGGTTGACGAGAAAGTGCACCATCGCTGGACCACCGGCACCATCAATGATGCACAGCGGACACTTCTTGTCCTAAGCGTTGGGCAATTCTTCGGAAGGACCATCCAGCCTCCCTCAGGCCCACAACACGACCTCGTTCAAAGTCCGTTAGTTGCGCGAAGTGTGGTCGTCTATGCCGTCGTGGCATGTCTACGATGCTTACTACACACAGGCCGATGCTCATTCACCGAGTCAACTACAGATGTATTGGGCTCAACGGTGTTATGCCTAGTACGCGGTTCCTGCTCTGCCCACAGCACAGCACTTTTGATCATCGCATGTATGTACTGCCCTCTATCAGTGCCCCATACGCATATGGTGTTTCTACGTCACCGCTTTAGTGGTGTTTATTTTTTATTTTCTGTCAGTGGATATCTGGAGAAGGTCGTTCACGGCTAGCTGAGCATTCTCGAAATCAATCTTTAAAAAATGCCTCTGCCGCCATCTGCATATATTTTATCTGGCACTGACTAGCATGCCCACAGTAAAGTTAGCGAAGACGATGGCATAGTAGTTCAGTTTGATAACGCTGAATTAGAAGTGCATGTTAAACATTAGTGAATGGTGAAATTATTAATTTTTTGTCAGTTTTTATCGCATATATAAGTATAGAAATTAGCCTGCATTTCGCGATGTATGAATAACGTGACCGGCCTATGGCGGTGTAAATGTTACATAGTGTTATGAATAGACTTTTAACAGTACATCCCACTCTGAACCCGGCCTCACACCTTCAGAGCAAAACCAGGACGCCAGGGATTGCGTCAAAGTAGCGCGAGAAGGGCCAGCAACTTATAACCCCCTCCACCAACCAGGGGAAGAGGCCAGCTATGTCAGGACGCTAAACAACGCTCAGATGCGAGGCGTGGCACCGCATCTGTCCACGACCGGCCAGACTACAGGGAAGATCGCAGCCATGGCTGTGTTCGTCCGACGTCATCCGTACAACTAGATACAGCATCCGGCATCATGTTTCAGGTGGGGACTGTCCAACATAGATTTACAGAACTTAAGGGGTGAGGTGTTCATAATGTATAATGTAATAATAACTACTTTTAAAGAAGCTCCCCGTTACAGTTAGTTATTACAGTCTTATATTGTCTTTGTCACATAACATGATTAAAACCCTCCATTAACTGACAAGCTCTACCATACATCACTCATCTACAAGCTACCCTAAACCAATTAATTTATTACTATGGCCGCAAGTCATAATCATAACAATATGGAAGAAGAATACACGATGTACATATAAGTAGATATTAACCAAGGCTTTCAGAAGTGCTTACATAATTCACTGTGAAGAGCGTATACTTACAGGGAAGAGCCCCTCACTGTACAGTAGCGAACAAAAATTAATATTCACGTGCGTATGTACACGACTGTTTACAGAGGGTGTGAAAGAGGTAAAGAGTCACTGAAAAAATTTTCCCCACTTCAAACTATTTCATTTCTGCAAATTAGTTACTGCCACGTGTAGGTTCCTGAAACAATAGGATTTTAATTGTTTGTGTTATTTTCGCAAAACTGTAGAAAGGCGTTTCTTATTTACTGGTAAGTACGTCAGTTGTATTGTCTACAAGATGAGTGATATAAGATGTCTGAGTACCGTCAACAGTTTCCTGGGCAGCCTGTACTTCAGTATACTTAATGCTTTTGTGGTGGTGTGGGCAAGCCT